>ML677326.1:32236599-32671017 GCA_007922305.1 Dermatemys mawii | reverse complement strand
ACATTTATCCTTGCTGGATTACAGTAACATCACAACTAATGTAAGTATTTTAATTCACACTGTATTATTTTACTTAATATAAGCAAGAAATAACTCAGAGCAATGTATAAAGTAGTAGGAATATAATTTAAATCATGCAGAGCATGAGATGAAGAAAACTGTGTACACTATCAGTTATGTAGTCAAGAAGTGAGATGCAGGAGGTCAAATGGCTGTAAATGTTAATAATTCTGGGTGTTTGTTTGCTTTGTTCTCTTCATAGATTTCACAAACTATGATGCTGGTTTTGAAAGTGATTTCTCTCAAGATGCTTCACATTCTACTTTTCTTTGTGAATTTTTATACAAAGTTTCCTGTAATGCTGCTAAGCTATTTACAGACAGGAAATTGAAAGAAGGTAAATATCTTTTACTTTCTGTACTTGATTGATTCCGTATAATGGATGAGTTTAGTGTCTTAACTTCTAACAACAGATTTTTAAAAGTTCGGTAAAGACAAATTACATCTCTAAGATGACACCAGTGTTCAAAGAGGCAAAAAAAGCATTCACTCAAAGAAAATCACTGTAACCAGAAATCTCTTTGGTAAGCAGTTGCTAGAGAAGAAAAGGAGAAAGACAAATATATTTCTGAAAAGTAAAAAGGTGGGAAGAACATTTAGGTCACCAGAAAGAAAGACTGGTGTCCCAGTCCTCAACCACTGCATCTTCAATGGACTGCATACAAAGGTTTTGTAGAAGTTAGTCTTTTAGATCCAAAAAGGGGGAGGAGGGCGTGGGTGGGAAAGGAAGGGCAGAAATATGGCTGTTAATTAACTGTGTAATTGGCTTTGCATTTCAACGATCACTGAGAGATCCTGAATTTCAGGTGTCTAGTTTTCTGAGTAAAATCACCAGTACATCACATACTAAGAAATAAAAACTAGAATTGGTCCTAGTCTCAGCATTCAGATTGCATTCAAATGTACCCAGTCTTCAGCTGTTTCAAATCCAATCAGATTCAGCCTATTACAGGCAGTTCAAGAATATTGCTTGAGTTGCTGCAGTTTTCCCTCTTGACCCATATAAAGCCAATTTGCTACATACAGCCTTAGTGGCTGTCACAGTACCGGGGCATCCCTATGCAATTTGAGCACCCACAGCACTGTGCAGTTTCAGCACAGTGGATCCATCCCCTCTCCAAGTTTTGCAGCAACATCAGCCTTATCCCAGCGCACCACAGAGCAGTGAGGGGGAGTAAACGGAGGCAGAAGCTCAAGGGAAATTTGCTACATAGCTGGCTAGAATTAGGGAATTGGTGACTGGAAGCTGCTGAAGCCTTCCAGAAACTGGAGGCTGAGGGAGCTGGGGAAACCTCTGAACGGTGGGATGGAGGGGAGTCATGGACCCAGGGGCTGCATTTTTGCTATGCAAACATTTTATTCAGAGAGACAAAGTGGGTAAGGTAATATTTTTTGGACCAACTTCTGTTGGTGAGAGAGACAAGCTTTTGAGCTTACACAGAGCTCTCCTTTAGGTCTGGGAGACTTATTCAGAGTGTCTCAGCTAAATACAAGATGGTATCTGGAATCTCCCCAAGAGGTAAGTTAAGGACACTCAGGCCCTGGTTACACTGGCACTTTACAGCGCTATAAAGCCATCAGGAGCGCTATAACTCACTACCCGTCCACACTGGCGAGGCACGTAGAGCGCTATAACCTCAGAGTTATAGCGCTCCTGGTAATCCACCTCTGCACAGGGAATAAGGGTTGTAGCGCTCCCGCTGGAGCGCTGCGGCGAGAATGTGGACACCCACACCGCTACAAGTGATCTCTTCAGATGCCTGGAGCCATTTAAGGCAATTGACGCCTGTTCCCTGTCTTTTGAACTCGGCTGGAGGAATGCGGAATTACCTTTTCAGCGTTTCTCTCTTAACTCGGCAGATAAGCAATGCAAATGTTTAAGGAGGGAGCCTGTGTGAAAACAAAGCCTGCTAATCTTCTCTGTGAACGGACACGCGCTGATGGGCTCTCAGAAGGACGGAAAAACCACTCGCGCTCTCCCTCCCCGTACACGCAACACGTCCCCCCTCACCCCCCTCATTTGAAAAGCACGTTGCACCCAGCTGAATGCTGGGATATCTGCCCTAATGCGCTGCTCCCAATGCCGCCTGAAGTGCCGCAAATGTGGCCACGCTATACTGCTGGCGGGTGTCAGTGTGGCCACGCTATAGCGCTATCCCTATAGCTGTATATGAGGACAGCTATAATCAATACCGCTATAAACCTGTAGGTGTAACCATGGCCTCAGTATTCCTGTGGTATCTGAATACCTGGCTGTAGATAACAGATTTCTTTGTGTGTTTGGGGTGGTTACTGAATCTGTGAAGGTAAGTGTGGCGATCCATGGTTTTGATATATATCTATATCTATATATAGTCTGTAGGGTTCAATTGCTGAAACTGATCATGGTGTCCAGAAAGTTGATGCTAGTGTGGAAATGTTGCAGAGAGAGAGTTTAATAGACGGGTAGTGGTTGTGGTAGAATCTCTAAGGGAGTTTGTCATTTGTGCAGAGGATGGAAATATCATTGATGTATCTCAAATATGTTGTTAGTTTTGTGGTTCATTTGTCCAGAAATTCTTCAAGTTGCTCCATGAAGAGGTTGGCATACTGAGGAGCCATCCTAGTATCTGTGGTTGTTCCCATAGTTTGGCTGAAAAATCTGTTCCATCTTGTATTTAGCTGTGATACTCAGAGAAAGTTTCCAAGGCCTGGAGAAGAACTCTGTGTGAGCTCAAAAGCTTGTCTTTCTCACCAACAGAAGTTGAATTTTGTCTCCCACTGTCTCGCTCTAATATCTTGGGTTTAGCATGGCTATAACACTGCATACAACATTTTATTTGTGCATTTAAGGTTGAATTTTCAATTTGTACTTGCACATTGTAGAGTGTGCAGGCGGAGTTAAAAAACCAGAAGACAGACAAAATTCCATCACTGTTGTTTTTTTTTTTTTAAAAAAAAAAAAATGTCTGAGTTTTTAGGGTTCTGACTCATGTTATAAGATTTTGAGGGTTGACAATAAAGTAGTTTGAAAGCTTTGGCCAGAGAATTCCAAGTATTTCCAATAATGAATTATATTAAGTGTGGCTTTTAACTCCAAAATGCAAATTAAACCAGGGACTTCCAAAGCTGAAGAGCCAGTTCCCTATAGTAGAAGCTGTAACAAACTCTTATCCTCTAAGGATTAAACACAGAGGGGAACTGATAACGCACATTCACCAGTGGGTTACACCAGCATTGTCAAGGGCCATCTGTGAAATACAGATCTGAATCCAGTCTTGACCAGACGAGATGTGGTGTTTGGATTTCTGTATGTGGAATAGCATAGTTCTAAAAAAAAAAATTTCATGGCATTTATATCCCTCTCACTGGCAGAGAAACAAGGATATCTTTAAAATCTGAGCCACAGGATTTTAAGAGAATGGCTATTTTGTCAAATATGTTAAAATATGCCAACAATGCAATGTATTTTAAAGGGTTATAGTGCAAGTTTCCATTCTCAGAGTTTTACAAAAGTTTTGCAAATTTAATTCACCTCTAAAATAAAGTACCACTTAGGTCCTTTAACAAAGTAAATCTGTTTACAAGAAGAAAGACTGAGCATCACACCAGTGTGCTCTGTAATGGCATCCACTAATGCAAGTGAGAGCTAAAGAGTAACTTGTCAGAGGAACATTATGCATTTTAAACCTTTTTGATTTTGTTATTCAACTAAACGAGGTTTTTTTACACACATTTTTCTGACCAGCCTGAAAATTCTGATAGATGGCTCTCTTCTTACCGAAAGTACTGCTTCACTTTATTTTCACATGTTTAGTTACTTGATTAAGAAAGTAAATAGTGAGTCTTGTTTTAGTGCTGTGTGAGGATGTTTTGGATTAGCAAGATTATAGAAATACACTTGAAATCTATCAAGAGATTCAGGATTTCCCAATAGTAATAATTACTGAAAATTCCCAAATGTTCCTCTTAGTCTTGGAAAAGGCCCAAACACTTCATTAAAATGCTTACTACTGGCATTTTACTTAAAGAAAAACATCATAATTGGAAAAGAAGCAGATTTTTTTTCTTTTTGCCTTTGGCCTCTGAAAAATTCTCTTGTAAATTTATACAGTACATGTTTGGCCTTGAGCCTTGATTATTTATTAGGAATGATTTAAAATTTGTAAGACACACTGTTTATAAAATTCATTAGAATTTAGTTACACTTAAACTGTGTTTGCCTTCTTTTACGTAAATCATTAATATTAAAGTACTTACCAATGGGAAACAGAGGCACAGAGAGGCTAAGGGAATTGCTTAAGTTCACACAGGAAATCTGTGGCGGAGAAAGGAATTAAACTCAGGTGTCTCAAGTGCCAGGGATAATGCCTTAGTGACTGGACGATCCTTCATTCCATGAAAATGGAAGATTTATGGATTAAATAAGTATGAATTAGTGGCTTTCTACTATGTTTTAAATTCAGGAAAAGACAACAGACCTGCTCTTTGTGGACTTCTCATTGTAGCACCAGCAATGACTTCAGCAGGGATAAACAGCATTTGTTAGTTAACAGCTGTTAATAAGCAATGAGAAGAGCTCTCAAACATTGCTACTGCTGTAGTGCAATACTTCAAAGAATAGTATTATTTTTTTTAGGTGAGAAAGAAAAGATGGATGTCTTCTAAAATAGTTAGCATTCCGAAGCCATTCTCAACAAGATTATAATAATTCAGCTAAAATTCTGGTCCTATTAGAGTTGAAAATCTCTTAAACTCCACACTGAAACTTGGAATTTTGCATAGACAGGTGATTGCTTAAAAATTAGTGATCATATTTCTTTTTAAAAACTGATTGTATTCAAGATTATATACCAAGTTATGAAACTAAGCTCCCACTGCGCTTCAGACTGTTGCAAAATAGTTAAACTTGTCAATACACATCTTAAGCCACTGGATGTTTTTCTCAGTCCTCATTATGAGACTTGATCTGTGTTTTTCACTTTAGCTGAGTTTTAATGTACAAGAAAGTGAAGATTGATAGCAGTGGGTGGCATAATCAAACAAACTATAGGCTAGTGAAGTGATTTTTTTTCTAGTTATTTTATATGTATGTTGGCTATGCCCTGTAGGAACATTCCTATTCTTGTCCCAGTTAAATGGAATAATTTGTGGGGTGGACATATGTTCATTGTGAAGCACTTAAACCTCAGTCCTATGAAGAGTTAAATAAGCTCAACTCTCACTTGGAGATGATTTTTATCTTGAGCTTACTTCTGTCTGTGTTTTAGTGTTTGTCATTTATAGCTTGTCCTGGATAGGTCCACTGAGCCTGATAATAACAAATTCTTGCTTTACCTCTTTGAACTACTGTACAAACATTAATTAAAACACAAGGCTATTGTATGGTCCTGGTGTCTGTGCCCACTGGGGAAAATTACTTGAGCATAAACCCTCATTAGCCAATTTGATCACAGTTGTTGGCAGAGCCAGTTTATGAAATGGAACAATCCAAGAACAGGGTTTTTTTTTCCCGCTACAGCCTACATGCAGAATTAGAAGGCTGAGAAGGTTCTGCAAATCCAGCAGTATGGCTTATCATCTTTTAGGACCTGATTCTGTGCAATGCTGAGTGCCCTTAACTCTGCTAGGGGAACTTAAGCAGCATTTCTAACCTAAGTTGTACCTAGACATATACAGAGGGACACAAAGTTTATAGTTTCTCTTAAACTGTGTATGTGTTTAGGTTTCTGAAAGGTAGGAAACATCCAGTTTTAAGAAATGTTTCCAATAATGCTGTGAATTGCTTAAGTGATCTGTTTCCACAAATAAATTTATATGGTAGCTTATGAGTATTCCTATCTATACTTCAGTGTGTCTCACTGATAATTGATTCCAGAATTAAATCAACCTCTTATAAATGCTCTGTATTGTTTCAGTATAATGATGTTAACATGTTCACAGCAGTGTATGCACATAAATATCATCTAACCTCAGCCAGAAACAGTTCCTAGTACATTTATCCTCCAGACATAAACGTTTGTATATGATGTTTCAGATGATCACAATATTGACTTATTGAAGAACTATCGAACATGGTTCTTCTAGACACCAGCATAGTTAGTGTATTTACAATATACCCTACTATAAATAACTCCATTGAATTCCATGGAGATTCACTGTTGTGAGCGAATGGAGAATCAGGCTCATAATACATTACCAACTCTGGTTCATGTCCTTCTAAAACATCAAGAAAACTAAAACTTGTATTAGATTAATGAAACAATCCTTTGGGTGTTCTCTGATTTGACAGCATGAGTTGCTAGTCTTCTGGGAGCCAATTTTTCATGTTTTCTAGATCACTTAAAATTAATAAAACTTTTTACACTGTTTTTCTTGTCATGTTCTGTAGTCTGCAATGCGTAAAAGTTCTGGACAGTATGACCTTTCTTGTTTTTCCTAAAATCATTGAAAGGTATAGATTGTTTTCCTCAACCTTATGACATTGAGTGGGCACTGTAGCATCACCTTACAGTGGAAAATGGATTGACTCAGTGTTGGCCTCTATTTCCAGTGTTCATGAAAAAATAGCAGCACTTTTTCTCTGTTGTATGCTATGATTCAGCTGTTCATTTTGCAATCAACTGTTGTTGTCAAGAAACATTGTTCCTGCAACTTTCAATGTTTCTAACTGTGCAGGTTTTTTTAATTCAATATCTTATGGTTCTGTAACACAGAACAAACCAAATCTAGTATTAAATTTTCTACCTCCCATCAAGCTGCGTGAAGTGGCAAAGGGAAACTTGTAAAGCAACTTGATATCTGTATTTCTAATACTCAAAATTTAAAATAAGTACATTATGCTCACAAATATCTGGTTGAAGTACCATTTCTTATTCGTAAATGATCTGGGGAAAGGGGCAAACAGTGAGGTGGCAAAGTTTGCAGATGATGCCAAACTGCTCAAGAGAGTTAAGACCAAAGCAGACTGTGAAGAACTTCAAAAAGATCTCACAAAACTAAGTGATTGGGCAACAAAATGGCAAATGAAATTTAATGTGAATAACTGTGCAGTAATGCATATTGGAAAAAATAACCCCAGCTATACATGCAATATGATGTGGGCTAATTTACCTAAAACTAATCAGGGAAAAGATCTTGGCATCATCGTCATAGTTTTCTGAAGACATCCACGCAGCTTGCAGTGGCCGTCAAAAAAGCAAACAATGTTGGGAATCATTAATAAAGGGAAAGAGAATAAAATGGAGAATATCTTATTGCCCTCATATAAATCCATGGTGCGCTTACATCCTGAATATCATATACAGATGTGGTCTCTTGATCTCAAAAAAGATATACTGGCATTAGAAAAGGTTCAGAGATGGGCAACTAAAATGATTAGGGGTTTGGAAGAGGTCCTATATGAAGAGAACATAAAGAGGCTAGGACTTTTCAGCTTGGAAAAGAGGAGACTAAGGCGGGATATGATAAAGGTGTATATATAAAATCATGAGTGATGTGAATAAGGAAAGTGAATAAAGAAAAGTTATTTACTTGTTCCCATAATATAAGAACTAGGGACCACCAAATTAAATTAATGGGCAGCAGGTTTAAAACAAATAGAAGGAAATTCTTCACACAGTGCACAGTCAACCTGTGGAACTCCTTGCCTGAGGAGGTTGTGAAGGCTAGAACTATAACAGGGTTTAAAAGAGAACTGGATAAATTCATGGAGGTTAAGTCCATTAATGGCTATTAGCCAGGATGGATAAGGAATGATGACCTCTGTTTGTCAGAGAGCCATGATGGATGCCAGGAGAGAGATCACTTGATCATTACTTGTTAGGTTCACTCACTCCGGGGCACCTGGCATTGGCCACTGTCAGTAGACATGATCCTGGGCTGGAAGGACACTTTGGTCTGACCCAGTACACCTTT
Organism: Dermatemys mawii; assembly: GCA_007922305.1. Classification (NCBI taxonomy): domain Eukaryota; kingdom Metazoa; phylum Chordata; order Testudines; family Dermatemydidae; genus Dermatemys; species Dermatemys mawii. Next base: position 32,663,061 of record ML677326.1, on the reverse strand, counting down.
CTTATGTTATTTAGGTCTCATAGGTATTAAATAGCACTTTGAGTGCTACACGTGAAATCCCAGCCCCATTGAAGTCAATGGGAGACGTCTTTCTATAGCTATGTATCTTATATAATATTAATGATTTTAGTCTGCTGTAACAAACTGAATATCTTTTTAACCACAGACTGCAATAAAAGATGGTGTACTTTGGAAAGTGGCTTCTTGAGTTACTATGAAAATGACAAAACAACCACTCCTAGTGGTATGATTGACATCAGTGAAGTTATCTGTCTTGTGGTGCACAAAGAAAACTCCTTTTTAAATACAGGGTAGGTTCCAAAATTAATTATTCAAAATAAATTAAGACATTTTCTAGCCTTTGTCCTAAGCAATGACTACGTGTTCACTACGGCTTCAAATGATTACGTATTCACTACAGCATCACAAGAGCTGAATGGTGGGTAATAGGTGATAAGAAATAATTAAGTAGTTTTTGGCAATTTTTTTTATTAGTAGACATTAAAAATGTTTTGCAGGGTAACTTGGAAAGTACAGCATGAATTAAAGTAAGGAAGTCCACATTTTCTGTAAAAGGAATTTATCCTTAATATACAAATTGCTAAATGATGATAAATTTGGAACATTCATTTTGGAGACTGATTTTTCCTCCAGACCAAAAAATTTGGCTTGTGCCTCTGTTCCGGCAAATAAAGGAGGCAGTTCAGAGATTTCCTACAGTCTCTAGGGTTTGATCATGAATCTTCCAACCCAGGGATCACTTCTTGTGAAGTGAACCTCACAGCATGACTGTTGAAGAGTTAAGTAATTTCCGAACAGGATGTACTTTCCAGTATGATGGATAGTCTCCTAGCCACATACAAGACTTCCACACTGTTGATTTATGCAAGAGTCTGGACACAAATCTCCTTCAGGTGTCAACTCAGATTGAGAACAGCCTAGAAAGCCAGACATGCTTGATTTTCTGGATTTCTTACCTGATGGGTTAAAACTACTTATTGCCACATCTCTGTGTCAAACACCATCATGAATGCAGGCTCATTTAAATCTCTGGTATACGTCTCTATAGTATTGGGTTTCCTTAAGGAAACATATATTCAAAAGAACAATCAAGCCTAACTTCCCTACTTTGGATCTACTCACAGTGCTTCAAGTTGATGTGAATCATTCTTTCAAATCAATGGCATATATAACGCCCTTAATTCCTTTTCCTAAAGCCCTGCTTCCTGGTCACAACTGCATCTGCAAAAAGTGTCTTCAGAATCTCTGTCTTAGAAAATAAGACCTTTACTGAGAGACTCTGTTGCCTAGTGGATAGAGATGTGGACTTAAACTCAAGAGATGTAGGCTGTATTCCTGGCTCTGCCACTGGTCTATTGGGTGACCTTAGGCAAGTCATTTCCCTTCTCTGTGTTTCAGTTTCCTCATCTGTAAAATGAAGCTAATGATGCTGAACTCTGTTATAAAACACGTTGAGATCTACAGATGGAAAGGGCTTGATAAGAGCTGGGTGTTAGCATGGTGGATGGACTAAATGAACCCTTTGAGGTCCCTGCCACCTCTACATTTTTATGATTCTCATTATTTATTATTCATGTTCAGTGAGGACAAGAATGGTCACATGGTTTAGGCTCTAACCTTGGATTGGGGGAATATATATTCACTTCCCAGCTCTGTCACAGACATCATCTGCAATTCAGTTACCATCCTAATGAATAGGGATGATATTTCTGCCCTGCCTCTGTTTTTGATATTTTCAGAAAGCAATGATGGGAAGATACATGGATCTAGATTGACATAGAACTGGTTGAAATAACTGAAAATTTGGGGAGGAGGGAACAACAGTTGGACATTTTTTTCCTGCTTTTTGACCAGCAGAGAGAGAAGATGTAGTCCATTGTACTCCAGAGTCTTTCACAACACAGGTTTAACTCTTCCTTTCCTAGACCACAGGAAATTATTTTTCCCTCATTTTGCCAAAGTCTTAACACACAGGAGAAAAACAAATAAACGAAAAAAAACCACATCATGCAATACAGTGAAATCTTAGCTTCATTGAAGTCAATGGCATTACACCCTTGGATTTCAGTGGTGCTAGAATTTCACCTTAGATGTCTGAAGGAAAGTTAAAGGATACCTTAACAAAGCAAGAAAAACTCCCTAACATTATCTATGTGCATGCAAAACCTCCAGAGGAGGTGGCAGTAGTATTGTATTACATGAAGCCACAGAGACACTGATTCCAAAAAGAATAACAAGCCCATTCAGCAAGTTTCAGGACAGTATTCTGGGCAGAAAGGATATCAACACCCTCAAAGGAAATATATAAAGCTGACATCTGCTAAAGCATGAACACATTCATGAACTGCTACAGGCTTGGCCTTTGTTTCTTTGCAGAAGCATTGTTTGGCAGGAAGATGCTCTGCAGGGACTAAAATAAGTAAATACTACTACTAATCTCTCCCTAATTAATTCTGCCTTTCTGCTTGCTACATCCCAATTGTATCTGCCTAGAGTTGAAAACTTCTTGCCTCATTTCTTTTCTGGGAATATTTCCTCCACTTCACCCCACCTGAGAAGTTTGTTGGGTGACTATATGATGGCCGCTTTAACTTCACGTCTGTTCTTCATGGATTAGAATAAGCTGTTACTTGTTGAGATGCTTAGCCTATTAATAAGAATTTCCATATAACTTTGGAAGTGCTCACTTAGAATGAAGGTGGAGGGGCATGAACAATTCACAGATCTTGTAGACAAATGTGAACTGCCTCCCGTATTTGCAAGAAGAATCACAACCCAAATGTGTTGGACTAGGAAGAGGTCAAAGAGAGGAAATCATCACCCATAACCATATACTGATTTATATAGGAAGGATCAAGTAATCATTTCATAAATTTGGCTAGAAATTTAGGCTGGTTTTCTTTGATAATGGCTTCTTTATTTTTATGTTACAATAAGCAATATGTGAATTTTGATTAGCCAAGTTTTAAAATATTAGATACGTTTTAATATTAGTAAGGAAACATTTACAACATCCTTTTAGTGGGTAAACAGTCTGTTTATATTCAACAAGCATCATATGTTTTTAATGTATTTCAACAAAGATTTGTCCTGCAGTTACATAAAACTGCAAGATCAAGTATACTCTTCCAGTGAAATTTTCATTTCAACTTAATGCAAAGTCCAATATGCAATGCCCTCACAAAATGTATTGACCTAAAAGGTACTGTAACTATATTATGCAGTCATAGCAAAATAAACTGTTTTATGGTATGTATATTTATATATGTAACAGAAGAAGAATGCAGGTGGATTTTTCCATAGGAATGAGAGTATGAGAGAGAAAATTTGAGCTCTTGGCAACTTCATACTATGAAGCCTCAATTCAACTGCCTTTTTTATTTTGTTGCTTGCTTTAGGGCCATTTTTACCTTTGAAATCTACTTACTGTCAGAACATGTTTTTCTATTTGGAGCTGAAACTGCACATTCACAGAGAAAATGGACCTGGGCAATAGCCAAGGTAATGCTGATAATTATCTGTTCAAGTTAGGCCAAGAGCCTTTATATAAGATATAAAGTGACATTGTTAGCTTAGAATCCTCTGGGAAAACATTCTTTAATATGAGTTGATGGTTGAGGAATACTGATCTATCTGGTGTGCAAAGGCTTTCTGTGGAGCAGAAGAAAATATCTACTGTAATGTATATGTGTACTGAGATAATGCAATGAAACACAAGGAGAATTGGTATGCAACATTCTAACACTGACCTTAAGAATATGGTTGTATATGTGCTAGTGATTCAGTAGGTATTAGTATCAGTGGATACTGATCCATGCTATAGGCGCTTACATCAGCTGAGTAGTGTAAGGCTACAATTATGCTTTTCACAAAATCTCTACTGAAATAAAACAAGGTACATAAAGGTTACATTACTTCTAATAAAAATAGATCATTGACTTTGAAAGCTTAAGGAGACCAGAATTGTAAAAATTTACTATTCCTGATTTTACATTTGCTCTTGGGATTTAACTTCTCTATTTTTTATCCTTCTTAAGAGGTACAATATCTATCTATATTGTCACCTCATCCCCATTTAATACAAAGGCATTATTATTTTATGTATGTATATCTTTGGTATTTGGAGTGACTTATTTTTTCTCATTTTTCTTGGCAGCATTTTGTCCCCTTTGTGGCTGAATGTTTGTTAAAGAGAGACTATGATCTGATTGGCCAGCTGTACTACAAAGATTGCCATAATCTTGATCAGTGGAGAAAAGGCTGGTTTGCTATAGATAAGTCAAGTCTACATTTTTGTCTTGTAATGGAGAATGCTCAAGAGGATTCAATAAATCTCAGGAGACTGCAGGAGCTAAGTATGATTTCAGAAAATATTTGAAATGTATTAGCATGTGTTCTGAGAAACTTATTTTGATCCCCGCTGTTGGGAATATCTGTATAACATTAAAATCATGAGTGTCAAGGAATTCAGTACACACATCCCATTGCATGCACCAAATGCCAGCCCCATCCACTCTCATACTGTGCTGTCTGTGTCTATATCTGTTTATCTTTTTCCATTGTTTGCCCAGATTAGAGTCATTTTCATAGCATCATAGTTAGTAAACCAAGTCTGGTCTAGTTATAGTGGTATCTTTCTTACAACAATGCAAGATCATAGAAGAATATTTGACCTATTGGGCCTGTTGACTTTTCTTCCTGTCGGTGCAGAAACATTCAACATGTGTACTTGAGATGAATGACTGGTCTAGTTTTGAAGTATGCAAATTTACTGGAAAAAAAAAATCCTCTGGGGAAAAAAAAATCCTCTGGAAAACTATTTCACCATTTAGTGTTTTTCACTCGTCTGATACTTTGGAATCAAATTTTCCTTTGCTCAGTTTCATGATGCAAGGAAGATAGGAGTGTATTTATTTAATACATTCTATAGTACGTTACATTGTGCTCCGTAAGAGAGTAATTAGATTTTGGAGCCCCCTTTAGTTTTATACTATAATTATATATAGTAGGGCAATATGGAATATAGGGTGGGAGGAAAAGGTTTGAAATTATGCTCTCATAAATTTTATCATCTCTTTGTATATAGTTCTTCATATGTGTTATTATTCTTATCTATTTGTAACTCTATCCAACTGCACAGCTATTGTATCTGTTTTGCACTTCAAGTAAGAACTAACTTAAAAGCCAGCAGACCTCTTGGCCTTCTTTAATTTCCCCATGAGTGCTATGAAAAGCACTTACTTCTTCATGAATTTACATACCCCTGGTTCTCGTATAATCTTTGGAATACTTTCTGGGCTTGACTTACAGTTGTCAGGTCTGTAGACATCAAAATTTGAAACAATTGCATTGGGGATTAGTCAGTTATGTGAGAATTCAGAATTTCAGGGGGTTTTAGCTATGCATTTGCCTGTGCAAGCATGCATGTAGGCCTAATTTTTGGATATTGGTCCTTCTGCAAGTAGTGTTGCTTCGATTTTGATGATGGAATGGACATCTTCTAATACTAGTCATATAATTCCTTCTGAATTCCTAGGCACCCAGACTGTCCATCCTCCTTAGATACTAACTTTTCAATTGCCAAAAAGTAAGGGTCTTTCCCACCAATGAGGAAATTGAATTATATACTGGTAACTGAAGTTTGCAAAATAATGATTCTTCAGAGTCACCTGCCACTCTTTCTCCCATTTTCTGTGTGTTCAAGCAACTGTGAATTTAAGTTAGGTATTGTGTTAATGTGACACAAAAATGGAAGCTACTGGCATTTGATACATGCACCAGGATATGTTTATTGAACTTGATTGAAATTCAAGATTTTGCTGTCTCTTGAGGTAGTGGCAACATGAAGATTGCCTATTCAAAGAGCCCAATTTATAGGTAGGTAAAACTCAGTTGAAGCATGTTTGTGTGTATCAAACCTTTTACTGATTAGATAATATTGTTTATAAAAATATAGTGGAGTATGTTACATATAATCGATATGTATACTTTTATATAGGCGGGTGTCTGTGTATGTAGGTATGTATAATTCCATATACCTATATAGACACACACAATATAAATCAACATAATCAAGAATGGAAAGGGTCTTCATACTGCACTAATGAGTTTTCCTCCATAATATGATATTGTAAATATTCACAGCCATTGGAATACAAGCAAGCTGACAGGGTTCAGAATCTAGTTTACTTCTGCACCTTTATAGTACTGTAACATGCTTTTTTTCCAGGTTAATGTTGTTTTGATACAACAAACAATGAGGTGCGCTTTACATTAAAAATCTGCTTATTTTTACTTTGTTATTATCCAAGTTGTTTTTCTTGATACACTTGTGATCTATTTTAATTTATTTTTTTATGCTTTAATAATTTGTTGTATATTCACTTTTTCAAAATGGATGCTAGATTTAAAGCATTTTGATGAGCTTCATGTTCCTGTGGTCATTTAAAATCTGTTACACATATTTCCAAGAGGAAAATGTCATTATGTTTTGTTTTCAGCAATCAGCAGTGTGGTTCAAAATGGAGAAAAAATAGATGTTCTGCTGCTTGTTGAAAAAGGAAGGTAATGTGTTCATTTGTATGTTATCTATTTTAAAACTGGAGTAGATGTTGTCTGATTTTTAGACTGGGTTTTAGGAGTTTTGCTTGTCTGTCATGTTTTCGCAGTTGTGGTTTCTAAGTAAATGGTGGTCTTTTAGAAGAAAAAATTGCTTTGTTTATTAAGTAAATCTTAATGTCAGAAAATGCTAACAGTTCATTTTAAGTAAGTAAAATTTTCATATTGAGAGATTATTCCATTACTCATATCTAGGCTTCTTCAGAAAGTCCTAGTTTCCTTTCCCAAGTTGACAAAAAGAATGAGAGCCCTTGTAAAAATTTCACAGTGCCTCTGGATTTACATGACTACTATATCCCAGGTTCTTTATTTAGAAGTAAGAGTAGAAGGTGGCATGTGTGGTTCATTCTTTTTATTCTTAATTTAATGCATGACTTTAATCAGTAATATAGTGGTAGAAAAAGGACTTTTTGATACTAGTTGCAAGGGAATATTAGTGAAGTAATGTCTATTTCAAAGTAGAATTTTGTAGTTCTAATATCTAAACTGCGATTTTCCTTGTACAGACAAGGACAAGTTTGCTCAATAACTGGTCATATCATTTGACTGATATGAAACCATTATAGAATTAAGATGAAAAGCTTTCACAGTCCTTAGCTATGGTTTAGCTGGATAAAACTAAGTGAAGGATGGCTTGCCCAAGCTGTTAGCAATTTCCCGCCAGCAAGATATCTGAAGAAAAGCAAACGTGATGAAAACAAAATTGACAAGATAGTGATAAGGGGTGTGAAAATGAAACACAGTTTTCTTCATGCAGGATTCAGACCTTAGGAAAACAGCACTGTTTTGGAAGTCTGACTCTAAAATCTATGGAAAGACATTCTCAAATTTAGGGGAAAGAAACCTCATCTAACAATGTGACTGTTGATAATTATATGCTATTGAGGGAGTGAACATTGTGCAGGTAAATACTGAAGACAAAGCTATTCGGTCTAGTGGACCCTTTGAACACGTGGTAAAGGCAAAAGATAGGTTGTTTTCTCTTTTTTTTTTTTTTTTTTTTTTTAGGCTCGGGGGAGGAGGTGGGGAGGGGAGAACAATTGCAAAGTTCCTTTTTGAATTATTTGATTGTCATTTATAGCAAACCTCCAATAGCATAAATGCCTGTTATATCTATGTCCCAAGTAAATTATTGTCTTACTCTAGGAAACTCATCTCTGTCTCCAGTATTTTAATTCTCTCATAAGCACTGTTTTAATTTTCCAAAAAATGTATTGCATATCATAACTGAATATGGCAACTCAAATGGAAAAGAAACACCTTTCCTGAGCCTTTTTTTTAAAGAAACATATTGAAAGGTTCAATGATAAAAAACACAGCCCAGCTAGAGACCCAGTGGGTATGCTATTCCAACCATAGTCCAACAGATTAATGCATACTATACATATAATTTTGGAGATATCAGTGCTTGGAAACGCTTCCAGCTGTAAGTCAGATTTTATTATTGCTTTCATTATAATATTTCTGTCATGCAGAGACAAGTTTTCCCTGAACTGCTTTGATAGTTTAATGGAAATTCTGAACTATTTGGAAGTAATTCCAGCAGGGGCATCAGCTGATTTTTTTTTTTTTTTTTTTTTTTTTTTTTTATGGTGAGCATTAATATGTTGAATTTTTCTCCGCTTAAGTCTGCCATACTAAATTTAAATGCATAGTGTTCACATTATCTGAACCATTAAAAGCCATACGGATATAAGAGCTTTGGCATAGTAATGGTTTCTTAGGATATTACTCCATAATTATCCAGGTTTTCAGCATGCCTCCCAGACAGTATATCTGGTAGTGATAAGTAATTTATTTTGGCATGATTTTGAAGAGTTAAAAATACTACCTTAGTTGGTTTCTGTTCAGCATTGATATGTGAAGACAGCAGATTGACCCCTTAGTACATCTATATGGAATTCCTCAATATTAGTTAGTATTGACCAAATGTGTGGTGGTGGTGAAACAGCAAAAACCTCCAGACTTTCATATTACGTCCATGAGCTTGTCATATTTTTGTAGTGTTCAATTTGCTAAATGGAGTCCCAGGGACTTCTAGGCATGATAAATCTATATTCTGATATATTGTAATACCAAGGATGACTTCATAAGTCATTTAGAGAAAAACTGCACAATCCAAAATAAGCAGCTAATGGGAATAAGACAAGATGAAAAAGTTTTGTTACAGAACTATAGAATCTTGAACGTGAACAAAACACTTAAAAATTCTTTGCATCAGTGAATGGCTCAAGATGGCAGATTTCCTGCCTCCTCTTGGTTTTTTTTAAAAAAAAAAAACAAAAAAAACCCCAAAACAAAACAGTTGGGGGAAAGTAACGAAAATACCTTGGGTGAAATCCTGGCTCCAGTGAAGTCAATAGGAGTTTTTCCACTGACTTGGGTGGACCAGAATTTAAACACACATGAAAACATAAACCATTCAAATGAACAAGTAACACTGGCAAAGAAAGAATGGGGGGTAGTTTTAACCACTTACTTATGCATCTGTGTGCTTTAAATTATACTTGTGCTGTCATAGCACAGGAGGTTTGATACATAAAAATGATTCATAATGTGGCAATATAAAAGTTTGCTGACAAATTTGACCTATAAGGTCAGAGTTTTATTAATCTCGATGATATTCTGGTCATAGTAATAAAGCTGCATGGCATTATTAAGTCTTAAATTGTTACCTGAGCAAACGCTTTGCTTAATTCAGAGGCTTAACTTAGGCTGCAAAGGAGGAAGAGACCTTGCATATATTTGAACTTTGGAAAGCCTTTGACAAACACTCTTAAGCAAGCTAAGCAGTCATGGGATAAGAGGAAAGGTCCCCTCATGGATCAGTAACTGGTTAAAAGACAGGAAACAAAGGGTAGGAAGAAATAGTCAGTTTCAGAATGAATAAAGGTAAATAGCCATGTCCTCCAGGGACCTGTTCTGGGACCAATCCCGTTCAACTTATTCATAAATGATTTAGAAGAAGGGATAAACAGTGGGGTCACAAAGTTTGCAGATGTTACAAATTTACTCAAGATAGTTAAGTCCAAAGCAGACTGCGAAGAACTACAAAGGGGTCTTACAAAACTGGGTAATAAAATGGAAAATGACATTCTGTGTGAATAAATGCAAAATAATGCACATTGGAAAACATAATCCCAACTATACATACAAAAAGATGAGGTCTAAATTAGCTGTTACCATTCAAAAAAGAGATCTTGTAATCATTGTGAATAGTTCTCTGAAAACATCCACTCAATGTGCAGCAGTAGTCAAAAAAGGAAACAGAATGTTGTGAATCATTAAGAAAAGGATAGATAATAAGACAGAAAATATCATATTGCTTCTGTATAAATCCATGGTATTCTCATACCTAAAACAGTGCTTGCAAGTTTGGTTGCTCCATCTCAAAAAAGACATTTGAAGTGGAAAAGGTACAGAGAAAGGCAACAAAAATGATTAAGGGTAGGGAATGGCTTCCATAGAATCATAGAATATCAGGATTGGAAGGACCTCAGGAGGTCATCTAGTCCAACCCCTTGCTCAAAGCAGCACCAATCCCCAACTAAGTCATTCCAGCCAGGGATTTGTCTAGCCTGGCCTTAAAAACGTCTAAGGAAAGAGATTCCACCACCTCCTTAGGTAACTATATGAGGAGAGATTAAAATGACTGAGACTGTTCAGCTTGGAAAAGAGATGACTAGGGAGATATGATAGAGGTTTATAAAATCATGACTGGTATGGAGCAAGTGAATAAGAAAGTGTTATTTAGTCTGTTACATAACGCAAGAATTTGGGGTTACTCAATAAAATTAATAGGCAGAATGTTTAAAATAAACAAAAGGAAGAACTCCTTCAAAAAATGCAAGGTCAAACTTTGGAACTCATTGTCAGGGGATGTCATGAAGGTCAAAAGCATAATGGGATTGAAAATATATTTAGATAAGTTCGCAGAAGATAGGTCCCTCAATGGCTATTAGCGAACCTGGTCAGCGATGTGACCCCATGCTCAGGGTGTCCCTAAGCCTCCAACTGCCAGACGCTGGGCCTGTAAGATAGGATGGATCACTTGATAATTGCCCTGTTCTGTTCATTCCCTTTGAAGTATTTGGCACCAGCCCCTGTTGGGACCACCTCGTCTGACTCATTATGGCCATTCTTCTGGTTTTATGTTCTGTTCTTATGTGCGTACCTTTCACAAAAAAAGAGCCTCACCAAGTCAGGCTTGTGATATGATGCTCACTTCAAAATGTAGGAAGACAGTTTTCAGAGCCTGTTTCTATTTTGTTTAATTTAGGTTATAATAATTCTGTGCACCTGGCATGAGTCAGGCCAGCTGCACGTGCATCTTGCCTTTTAGTGGTTCAGCAAGGGTCCCCACTCTCAAGCTTCCAGCTCCTCAGCTGTTCCCTTTCTTAGGTGAATATCCACATCTCCCTCCCTCCCTCCCACATCAAACAGTTCCCTCCCTTCACTGTTATTTCCAGCAAAAGATAGTCTGCCTAAGCAGACCGGCTTCATTTCTTCCCTCAGAGACATTACACAGGGTAATTGCCAACAATTTTAAGTTCTCACACAGCACTTCCTGTGCAAGCCTATTTTATTCTTAAAGTAAAAGCACTGCAGAGAAAACATATTGAAACAATAAAAGAACTACATGCATGCTAATAAGCTTATCAGCGATCACCCAACTCTCGCTAAGTCCTTCAGGTCCTCAAAAAGGGTTTCTTAACAGCATTAGCCCAAAACCAGCACTCACATGAAAAGTTTATTCCCTTCTTTATGCAGTTTGAAGGTCATTGAACTGGAGTTTTCTGGAGTAAGTAATAAATACACAACTCTTTGCTCTTCTCACTGTTTCACTTCAAAAGAATGGATTCAGAGTTGGTCTTTTGCATTCTCCTCTCCCCCCAAGTAACTCCTAGGAAATGCACTTCACATGTATTGTCCCAAAAAGTCCTTTGGCATTCCTACTATCTCCTAGATATTTCATCAGTCCTGTCTTCTGGGTAAAGAAGTTTTATGCAATCCCACAACAGTACACAAACATTTTGCATTTTGAATGCAATGGGCCCCAAAGGTATTAAATGTAATTTAGTAAGGCTTAACTTAATTCTATAAGGTTTCTCTGTGATATTGCAGGATCCTGTCATATCTATTACATTCCCTTCCAGGCTTTGTGTGTTAGGTGGAAGGCACGTTCCAGGGTTATGTGCCTTTCTTGGAGAACATGTTACTTGCAGGTTCCATTCCATTTAAATCAATAAGGATTCTTTTTAAGAACTTTACTTGATCTCAACTGTGGAAATACTCTATGTGGAGAGGGGAAGCTAGCCTAGTCACAAACCTTTTCAGGATATTCCTATTTAAGTATTGCTCCTAACTGTAATAGAAGAATGGATGGCTGACAGGTGTCCCACTTTAAAGTTTCTACTGCTTTGAGAAGCATTACTTGAATAAGAAATCTTTCTCAAATGAGTAGAAACATTTTAAGTGTGACCACTGTTGCAATGGTAGAAGAATTACAGCTATAAATGTATGTATTTTTTGTTATTGGCCCCTGAGCCAGGAAACTCACTGGTCTGTTGTGTATGTGTTTATATGGATATACACTGAATGTTGATTCAAAACTACAGAGATGGAGGGTCAGCTTTACTAAACACCTAAACAGGCAGTTGCCTCAGGCAGCAAAATGTTTAGTGACTGTTTATTTTGTGACTGACAATGGGCGATGAGGTGCATATGTTTTCCGACTTGCCTAGGGCAATAAGACGTGGCTTGTGTAGTTGCAGCAGAGCGCTGGGCGAGAGCTCTCCCAGTGCTCTAAAAAACCCACCTCCACGAGGGTGTAGTTACCGGCACTGGGGATGCGGCTGCCAGTGCTGGTGCTTTACAGCACTGAAACTTGCTGCTCTCTGGGGGTGTTTCTTCACACCCCTGAGTGAGAAAGATGTAACGCTGTAAATTACCAGTGTAGACAAGCCCAGAGTCTTGCTATGGAGAGGTGCACAAGATTTTTGTAGTGTATGATGAAAGGCTTATGAGTAGGGGCCAACTCCAATATCAGCACCAATTCATTCTTCTAATTGTGCAGTACCTTCTCCTTGCCAGATTAGACAATAGCAACTTGGCATCTGGGCTGTTTCACAAAGGCACCACCTGTTCAGGTAGAAAGGTAATGGTCAGAGCATATAAACTAAGTGCAATAGCAAGTAGAAGATTGCTCTGACAAAGCTAAATAAGAGTGAACTGTTCAGAGTCTGTAGTATTTCTCTCCCTGAATTTTCCAGTCATGGAATCCTGGAAACCACAGGGCTGTCATCAAAATACAGTTCTCCTTTTCTTCATTCTTTGTTACAAGGAAGCCAATTTCATGTTTCCTCCTTTACTAGAATTAGGATCTATTATAACAGCTTTCAAATTATAGAAAACAAGGTGATTATAAGCTACAATATATTTTGGTATGCCACTTTGTGATGCTAAACTGAATGGAATAACAAGAAGATGTGAAGATATTTGTACCTACAGTATCCTGCTTTCTTATGTGTATCAGAATTCTGTGGGTAGTAGAGAAGAATTTATTGAGGTTTCCATTCACTTCATTGGAATGATATTCAACCACAAAATAAATCCTGTTATTTTTCAGCAGCAGAAAGAATGATTAATACATAAGTGTGACTTTGCAAAGAGTGCTGTGCCCATCGTATTAGAAAGGAACTGAAAGGATCCTCCCCCTCTTCACTAGCATTCTGAATGGCTGCCAAAAGGTGCTTGAGAGCAATGCATTATCTACAGTCAACCTCTGCCCCCAGAGTCTCAGAGCATGACCCTTACAAAGCTCTCCCTCTCTTTTTGCCAAGTGTGAGACAGACCAGCCTAATCGTTTGCCATATGGTACAATGTGTGCTATCAGATAAGGACAGGCGGTGAAGCAGTACTTCTGAATGAGTCATACTGCGAGCCAAATTCTCAGAGAAGCTGTTCGAAATGGTGACTATAGTTGCTCACCGTTCCACAGCCTCAGAATGATTTGCATTATCATAATCCCTATTGGAGCACACAGGGAGATTTAAAATCAGGCCAGATAAGAGCATGTTTATTGTCTGGGTACATATTTGCAAAAGGTCTCCAAGGTGAAGGGTTGCTTCAGTGCCTGCTGTGTTTTGCACCTCTGAACCTGCCACAGGACCAGGCAGGCCTGAAGGCAACTGAGGCATCACTTGACTGGTCTTGGATGTGCTGCAATGTGCTATGAATGAGCTGGGCATATGATATTGTAAATAAATAAAATGTTACAAATTCGTAGAGTTCTGTGATAAACAATCACAATAAATCTGGTTCATATTCTTCTGCTGGAAAAGGAACGAATCTGGTAAAGGTCTTTAGATAACTGAGCACTTTTGCCATATGTAGACCATTAAACGAGTCTTGGAGCTGCCTCCCAGGAGCCAAAGCTAAGGGCAGACAGAGTGAGGATTTTTACAGACAGTTTAAATAACAGCCAAACAAAATGTGTAAGCAAATGAATAAAGAAACTGGCTAAGTTACTCTTCTGTGGTGCTCCAAGTGCTTAGAGTTTCTTCTCTCCACTCCGCTTCCCTCCCCCAGGTCTATAAAATTCCTGGACAATCACTTCTCTGTGCAGCAGAGAAGGTGGGGGAAGGGAATTAGTTCAGGTAGCTCAGCTTCCCCACAGGACCTATCTCCATTCACACCCTTGGCCTGGATTGTCTCCAGTTCTGGATATGGGGTAGAAAACAGAAAAGAGAAGGAAAGCGTTAATCTTGTAAAGTTGGGAGTGAGGTGGTGGTCTCTACCGAACTGTGACTCAGTACTGAGTGTGCACTGCAGGAGTGGGTGCACAAGAGCAAAAAGAATAAAGCATTAATAAAGGCCCCATTCCAAATCTTATGTCAAGGTCCATGGATTCTATTCTATTTTTGCTGTAACACATGCTGGCACCAGTATATAATATTTGTACTACTGTGGATAATATTTTGCTGAAAAATGTAATGGCCTATTCTGCTTTCAGTGCCTTCACATTCTCCTGCAGTATATTTAAGTCAGGTGTTCTGATGCCTTATTCCAAATATTACCTTGAGCCCTTGAATCTATTTGTGTGGATTCATTTTTCATGAGGAACTACTGTGCTGCTTCGGAAAAGTGAGAAGTTTTATTATTGTTTCAAAATATTTTCCAACTTGCAGAACATTATACATCCACGGTCATACGAAGTTGGATTTCACGGTCTGGCATACTGCAATTGAAAAAGCAGCACGTACAGATGGTAATGCCTTACAAGATCAGCAGCTCAGCAAAAATGACGTTCCTATTATAGTGAACAGCTGTATAGCATTTGTTACACAGTATGGTAAGTGGAGTAGAGATTTTATTCAACTCGAACTCCTAGGATGATTCGTGTAATACTTAAGAAGCATCTCTATCAGATCGCATTGAATGAGTTTATGTGCTACTGTATATAAAGCCCATACTCTTTTATTAGCCCTGTCACTGCTTTCTGCAGGTGCTTTGTGTGGCAGTAGTATTTTATGTGTTAGAGAGAGACAATGCAATGTACCTGATTATAAATGAATCTTTAGGAAATGCAATTTGAACATTGCTGGCAATCCAGGCATCCCCTTTATAATTTTATGTTCTGGAGTTTGAGTCACTGCATGGTTAAGCCCCATATGGCAGGAAATCTGCCGCATGCAGTTGTGTAAGCTCTCTGCAACCCCTGTTGCACCTGGGCAGGTCAGATGAGCCCAAGAAGTGAATAAGTTCAATCTGAAAGAAAGAGCAGACTGGGCACATGACATGAGAGATCTCCACAAACTGGGATCCCAGACTCTATTTTTAAAGCTACTGCTCCCTCTCTGACCTCTTTTACCACCTGGAAGAACAGCCAAAGGAGAACAGGAGCATCTGTCCTCTACTAAGGTAAATTTCTCTGGAACAGTTCCCTTTAGAGGGTTTGTGCAAATTGCCTTCACCCTTCACACAATTGTGTATGTCTATACTACCCACCGGATCGGTCAGCGGGAGTCAATATATCGTGTCTAGTCTAGACACGATAAATTGATGCCCAAGCGCTTTCCAGTCGACTCCTGCACTTCACTACTGCTAGAGGCACAGGTGGAGTCGACGTGGGGGTGGCAGCAGTCGACCCATTGCTGTGAAGACACCACGGTGACTAGATCTAAGTACGTCGACTTCAGCTATGTTATTTAGGTAACTGAAGTTGCGTAACTTAGATTGATCCCTTCCCCCCCGCAGTGTAGAACAGGCCACTGATAATTAATTAAGCCTACTGTTCTGAAGTACTATATACATATTAACCCTATAAAGACATGCTTCCAGAATAGTACAGTGTCCATGGCCTCTGCCAACATGGATTAGGTTTAATGAAGCATGCTCCATACACACACATTTTAACACTGATGGTTTGTCTAGCTGAGTAACTTTTTTTGTTTTGAATATGGTAACACTGTCTTATGGTAAACCCGGGTATCCCAAGGTGTGGGGTCTTGGCTGAAATCAAGAACAATTGTTTGCTCAATTATTTTTGATTAATTTGCAAGCTGAAGAATTTTTATAAATAATATTTTATTCCCTCAGCCATCATAGTCTAGTGGTATCTGTTGAAGTGTTACTGAAGCAAGGGAAGTGTGATGCTGTAGTTATGAAGGAGAAAGCACAGTTAGGCTAATCCCTTGTTTTTAGCCATTTTTAACTTCCTTTTCAAAAATTAGCCTCAGGGTTAAAATGCTGTCTCTCGGCTCAGAGGTATACGGTGTCTTTTTTAATGGGATGATTATGATAATAATTAGTATTCTGAGTGTGGGAGAAATAAAGTGTACTCAGCTGAGATACTTATCAGATGCTTATTTCTTGCTAGCATAGTGGTTTCTACTTAAAACATGCCTGAAAAGGAACAAATTGCCATAAGTGAATTTATCAGGCCCCACAGCCAAGGTTAACAATGCAGAACCACTGTCGGATGACAGTGCTTTTAGATAACGCAGTAGAGATGAGTTTGAAAGAGAATGTAAGCTGGTGATTTTCATGGATTTTGACAGAGTTCCCCTCCATACATAAAGGGTGCCATGAAAGAAAGCAGGGATGTGCTTGTCAGAAGCATGAACTAGCTGGCAGCAGAACTGGCATAGTTGGCAGCATTTTTAAGGAGAAGCAAGGGAAAAGCAGCCTCTGCAAAGAGAGACAATTAAAGTGACTACACACACAGTGCTGTCAAATGCACACAGTTAACAAATGTAATATAAAAGACTTTATTTATCTTTAGTAGTTGAAGATGATGTTCATAACACATTTTCAGGTAGGTTGTATTTCAAATTGGCAGTGTCTCTTTAAGCTTCCAGTCCACCCCTGGGAACAGTGGAATTGCCAGTGGCTCCCTTGTGGTGCCAGTGTCTGGAACTTGTCCACCTGAAAATGAAAGAGAGAATCAGCAGTGCTGTCATTAAGGCTGGGAGAGTCAAACATCTCAGAATGAACATACACACTAAAATCATACCTTTGGATGAGTCCCGAAAGGATGCCACAATTGGTCACTGCGGGAGGGGCAGAAGTGCATCTATATTAAACCGGAAAGAAATCACTTTATATAAAAAGGCGGCATCCTTTCGCTTTATCACCTCTTTTATGATGATTATAAGAAGTCCACAAATGATTGTTGGAATTTGTAATTATAAACTCTTCCTGAAGTAGTGATGATAGAACAGTTTGGCGTTAATAAAAATCGACTAGGAAAGAGACCTATATTAACTGTAACTGGGTTTGGTGATGCTGGTCAGTGTTGTGTAAGGAATTATGTTTTGATTTTAAGATAACATTTGATTTTTCCCTTGTGTTTTCCCTTGATGTTTCCCTGTATTTAAGGTTTAGGTAGCAAAAATATCTACTTAAAAAATGGCGATCCTTCCCATGTGAGTGAGCTGCAAGAGAGCTTCCAAAAAGATGCAAGAAGTGTTAAACTGAGAGCTGGAACACATCAGCTGGAAGATGTGACTGATGTACTGAAATGTTTTCTGTCTCAAATAGATGATGCACTTCTCACTAAAGAGCTTTATCCATTCTGGATCTCTGCACTAGGTAATAAATACAGGGTAAAATAAAGAACAGTCTTGTTCATAGCTCAGAAGTGATCTTTTAGGAAAAGAACATGGAAATGTGAACTCTTATTACATTGGTAATACAATTTTTTTTATATTTAATATATATACACAGAGCAAACATTATTTTATTGAATAATCAGTAAAAGGATTCAAGAGTCGGGAGGTGCCTGCCAAGACTGTCCTCCCTGCTGGGCAGAAACCAGAGGCAATGTGTGAGGGGGGACATGTGGGGTCATGTGCCCTCCCAGATTTTTGACAGGATTTGCTGGCCCTGGATCGTCACAGGGCAGCTGTAGGAACTGGCAAGCTGGGAGCTACGCCTTGGATAGAGCTGCTGCTTTTGCTGCTGCCTCTCCCCAAGGAGAAGCCCCTCCCTGCAGCTCCCATCTGTTTGCCGCTGCCTCTCCATGCAGAGCGAACACCTGGGAGCCACCCTATAGGCTGAGAAGGGGGCTGAGGGAGGCTCCGGGAGACACATTTCAACAGTAAAAGAGCCTCATGTGGCTCACAAGACACAGTTTGGCCACCCTTTTCTGCATGAGAGACAAATCAAGCTTTTGAAATCTGCAGTCATTAAAGATCCTTTGGCTTAATTAGTTCTATATGTGTATAAATATACACATCTATATGGATGTATGGATGTTACTAAATCTGCACTTATGCTGTTGAGTAATTTGTTACTTATGTATGCCGCTCTTTAGGAAGTACAAATAAAATAAACTGAGAAAGAAAACTAAGTGACTTCAATCTAAACCCAACTTCATCTTATTTTAGAAACCTCAGGACATGTGTCTCCACCTAACAGAGATCAGGATAAAGTCCATAGTCGCATGTTAACTGGGTTTAAAATTAGAGTGATTGAAAGGTTTTTGGGGGTCCTCAAAAGTTAGAAAACAAATAAACACACATTTATTTACTCTGTATACAGTACTAGCATTATATATCCTGGCATAATTACAGGAGGTGAAGATTTCACTATTATGACCCTGACTTTTGATGAGGTCAACATCAAGGTTTATTGACCTTAGAGATAAATATTGACTGAAGGGAAAATAAATTGTTTACCTGTAGGGGGAAATAAATCTTTATATTGTTTACAAATGAAAGTGAATATATATAATTAAGAATTATGATAATATAAATATTGTCATCTTTTTTTGGTGTGTGTTTTAAAAAAAAACTTTTGAAGTTTTTTCTCCCATGTATGGTACTGGAATTGTAGATGGCCCAAGTGGTTACATTGCTAGCTTTGGACGTGGGGGAGAGAGATTCAATTTCTTTATCTGCCACAGATTTCCTGTGTAACCTTGATCAAGTAGCTTAGTCTTTCCATGCCTCAGTGCCCCATCTGTAAAATGGGGATAATAGCACTTTGCTAACTCACAGAGATGTTGTTAAATACATTAAAGATTATGAGCTGCTCAGGTACTAGAGTAATGAAGTATCACTTTAGTTCACTTATATGGCACAATCTTATTGACTATAAATATGTTCTGTTTCTTTTTAAAAATAAAATATTGAATTAAAAAGTATATAGCAGCATTAATTGCTCTCTAACTCTGCAAAAGATAAAGCTAAATATAGAAGTTAGATGAGCATTGGCCATTTGAGAACTTGGTAAATTCATGGGAAAGATAGCACCAGTAACTTAGCCTTCGTCTACACAGGAGGTGTGGGAGATCGATCCAAGTTATGCAACTTCAGCTACGTGAATAATGTAGCTGAAGTCGACATACTTAGATCTACTCACAGTGGCATCTGCACTGCGGTGAGTCAACTGCTGCTGCTCTCCCGTCGACTCTGCCTGCACCTCTCGCAGTGGTGGAGTACAGGAGTCAACAGGAAAGTGCTTAGGGCTCGATTTATCATGTCTCATCTAAATTGACCCCCATTGGATCAATCGCTGCCCGCCGATCCGGAGGGTAGTGTTAACATACCCCTAGAGAGACAAGGTGGGTTAGGTAATAGCGCGTATTGTAGGACACCATTCAGAAGGGAGAAGTTAGTAAGTTACATATTTTTGTAATGAGCTATAAATCAACAATCTGTAAACCAGTAACCCCCTCTTTTTCTCCTATGACTGCAGAGGTGTTACTGGGTCACTCTGTCTTGAATGGTACCTTATACTATGTGCTAACTATTTATGCCGAACCATCTGTTCAACCTTGTGTTTTGCTGGGAAGCTGGGATTACCTTTCCCAGACCTGAAGAAGAGCTCTGTGTAGCTTGAAAGGTTCTCTCTCTCACCAACAGAAGCTGGTCCAATAAAAGATATTACTGCACCCGCCTTATGTCTGTCATATCCTGAGACCGATATGGCTACAACAGCACCAGTAAATGGCCTTTGACCTCAACTAAGATGAAGTGTAGGACTGAATTTTGAAACTTAGATTGCTCTCATCAAGTTGGCAGTCAGGAAAAGTTTCATGAGCAACATTTTAATTTTTTTTTTCAGGGAAGGTCCGTAATGAAGTCTCATTGACTAACATCGTGACTAGTGCATGTGACTAAAATTCTGTTCCAGCTTTGCAGCAGAGACTTGTGGTGTTGTTAAATATTACCAGGAGTACTTGTGTGACAGTTATAAATAATAGTAATTGGGAGAGGATAGATATACAAGGCATATGTGGAACAGAAATTTGAATCAGTTTTTTATATTGTCCAAGTAGTGAAAAACCATATGCAACAGTGCATTATATTTTTATGTAGTATATTTAATACACAATCTTGCTGAACACTTAATGGAGATGCTTAGTCATTAGCTGGAGAGAACAGAAAATTTGCAAAACAAGATTTGAGGCAGAAACAAAGAAGAAGGGAAGAAAAGCATGATACGAGTTAATGGCTTTATTCCTGGACCTAGCAAGGAATAAAGGCAACGTAGGCAACAGGTTCAGCCTTGGGCACAATGTAGACTGGAGAGTCAAGGTAGATGCAGGGTAGAGAGCAGAGTAGATCAATGTATAACACACTAGACTCAGGAGATTAGACTCAATCACTGGCTCTTCCACTGACCCTCTGTGTGATCATGGGCAAGGAACTTCACCTCAGTGAGCCTCTGCTTCCCATTTCACCATTCATCTCTCTTGTCTATTTAGATTGTAAACTGTTTGGAACACTGGGTGTTTTCATCCCAGTTGAGGCTTCTACATACTACTATCATATAAATAATAATAAAGTGTAAAAACAAACAAACAAAAAAAGCATATTCTCTTCCAAACCAAAGCCATTTACAAACTACAGACACATGCATTCTCTACATATTAAGGCATTCTTTGATGAAAAATAGTATGTTGTTTTCTGGAGAATTCTGCTAAAAATGTTTCTTGAATACAGATTTTACACTACATAGCATCATTATAATTGATACTCTTTTCCTTTAAATACTGTACAATAACAGCACTGATAGCAAAAGCAGGCTGATTGGTTGAATCGTATTTTTAAATGACTAGATGTTGCCATTGTAGTGAGTCAGTATTGTTCTTGTTTTGGAACATGCATTGTGGTGAATGTCCAGTGACTTTTAGTTTCCTCCTCCATTAGATACACAGAATGAAAAGGAACGAGTGAAGAAGTATGGAACTTTTATTCAGAGCCTTCCACCAGTCAATAGGGCAACTTTGGCAGCTTTAATTGAACACCTTTACAGGTCAGTGTGTCAGTAGATTGACTTGGATTTCGCACCATAGTAGAGAACACTCAATAAGTATTTTCTACTTCACTGGCATGACTGAACTGTCATTAATACTTCATATATCACTAAGTACCATTCAGAGCTATTCAACTAATCATCGCTAACTTTACTGATCCATAAATAGGATTAATAGGATTTGCATTAATTTGTAATCTATAAAATGTATTTTTTATCACATTTTAATTTTAACAATAGATACCAACACACTTTTAAAGAACAGTCTTGCACTGGCAGGAAGCTGCAGATGTATAGTGAATTTTAAATGAGACTATTAAGTCCATCCTACCTGAATCTTTCTTCCTCCAAAAGAGATGGGGCAGAAGGACCTAGGGAGTTTAAAAGGATTTTTAAAAGGCCTTTCTCATAAGCTCCATCATGCATAGCAGTTCCTGAGAAGAGAAGGTGCCGAGGGAGAGTCTAATATGTATGATGGGTTTAAGAATTAATTTTCTTAGCTATGTTTCATTACTTTTTAATTTTGCAAGTGTAACAGGCCTGGAGAGTGTTTGAAACTGTAGGCTGAACTACGCAGCAAAATCCATATCTCTTTCTAAGACAGAGTAAGCTCTGATGAGGGTATCAGAATTGTACAGCTTGGATGCTTCTGCACAAGTCAGGCTGAATTAAATGGATCAGTGTTAATTGTTGTTAAATAGGTTTTTGGGGGGAGAGGTAGGAGGGGTTAGTAGTTTCAACTGAACATGTTCCACTAATATTTGTCATAAACTAGCTGAATATCTGAACTGGGGGTTCTGGAATGCCTGCTTCAGCACAATATGCTGACTTGAGGAATAAAGCCATAATGGGTTGTCTTTAAAAATTCTTATTTATACTGATAGAATAATTTAAGTCTTTAGTGATAATTCTTCATTCTTCTTAAGTGATGGTCCCTATTGTATTACATTGTGGGTTATGCATGCGCACCATGCTTCTGCCATGCTGGAGAATTTGAAAACAGTGTCTGCTGGTCTGTGCATGTGCCCTGGCTCACCTCATGCCCATAATGGAGGGGATAAAGGTTGGGGAAGACAAACTGCATCTCCAGTTCCTTCTCAGTGCCATCGCATAGTCTAGGTCAGCTCCTTTAGTGTCCTCAGCTTTGGGTCTGTTTTACAAAATAAAGCTTTTCAAACTAGATGATTCTTAACAGTCTTAATAGGTTTTACTGTTTAGTATTAGATTAGTTTTCCGGGGGACCTTTCCGCTGCCTTGTTCCCTGTTTGGGAACTAGATTATGCCTAGGACTCCAGGCTTCAAACTCTGTGCTTCCTACCTATTATGCTTCTCGATCAGCAATGACCACCAATGTAGTTTGTACTTCCTTGGGGAATATCTCATTGCAGTGAGGTGCAGTATCTGCTGATTGTTCCCCAGCTGTATCTGAGAAAGGCGAGAACTTCATCTCCACAAATATCTTATGGAGGACCCAGTCATGGGAACATCCCTGTTCGTTGGCCTGATTCAGCAAGAAGCAATAGAACCATGTCACCCCTCAAGACCAAGGGGGAGAGGGTTTTACTCCACCTACTTCTTGGTATCCAAAAAGGAGGACAGTTAGAAGCCAGTCCTTGACCTCTGCCATCTCAACGTTTTCATTCTGTCACATGGCAGATAGGACAAACCCTCTAATGCCCTGCTAAAGACCCTTCTTCCCCCTGCTTCCCTGCAGTGTGACTGGGTTAAGGGGCCAAAACCCTCAGCAGGGAGTCCAGCTGAAGGTCCTAATTAGAGCAGGCTCAATGCAGTCTACTGAGCCAAGTGGAACCAACTGGATTGATGACTGGGGAGGAATATAAACCCAGGAATTAGTTTGGGGAAGTTCTGTGGCCTGTGTTATACAGGAGTGTTCTAAATGGATTTTACTCTCCTTCAAACAGGGTACAGAAATGTTCAGATATCAATCATATGAACCCTCACAATCTAGCCATGGTGTTTTCATCATGCTTATTTCAAACTAAAGGGCATACCAGCGAAGAAGTGAATGTAATTGAAGATCTAATTAAAAATTACATACAACTCTTTGATGTAAGTACCCTACATAATGTAGTGACCTAAGTGCTCTGGTAGTAGAATTTTGTAAAATGCCTGAAAATCTCTGTTCATTTCATGATCTTGCACAATGATGTTTTCTTCGCAAATGTTTTTTGTGCAATGTTGGTTACACTGCTGCAAAGTGTGCAGGATTCTCTCATACTTTAGCTCTGTGGCCTTTGCTTTTAAACATTAATTCTGAACTATCTAGACTAAAGAGAAAAAATTGTGTTTATAGAGTTGCTGTGAATCAGTCTTTTCCAAATGAGTGCACACAACTCTTCTCACTGGCATGAAGATGGCATAGTTTTTAGTAAATTCCAAGTGTGTGATCTTTGAAAGTGATATGTTTGTTCACCTGTTATGGCTCTTGTGTTGCAGCTAAGGTTTGATAGTGTATTCCCGGACTTTTGACTGAGCTAATGATGAGCACTTCAGAGAGATACTGTTTTCTTCCAAAGCACTTTGCAGAAGCACTGAATCCAACTGAATTTATTCATTACTAGTGACTAATCTTCGTGACCCATTATGCAGCATTCTTTTCTATCTTTGGTAACAGAGGAAATGTGTTTATAATATAAACATCACAGTGGTATGATGAATTTTATGGAACCATGCTCTCTTTAGATTTACATTCGATAAAAATTAGTGCCTCCTGTTTGATACTGGGAAAAATCTCTCAATCAAATAAAAATCATTGCAAGTGTAATTACTCCTATGAGTATAATGACCCTACTTGATTTTCTTAGTGGTGTTAGCTATCATAAAGAATCCACTAAGGATGATAAAGTGTTATGTTCGTTTCTTTCTAACTTACCGAAATATCTATTTTTAATAGATAAATGAAGATCAGGTCAAACAAATGGATACAGAGAACAGCTTTATTACTAAGTGGAAAGACACTCAAGTAAGTGGTGAAAATCAACTGAGGAATGATTTTAACAAAAGAAATTTTTGTTGTCATGTAGCAGATCTGTATTTCTTTAGGGTGATTTGCATAATGTACCATTTCAAAAAGAGACATAAAACAGCTGAGTCTATGCAGCATTGTTCCCATGAAATTATGCTCTCACACATAATGGGACTATATTTTACCTATGTATTTCATTCAAAATTCAACTTTAGATGTATTTAGTTTCATATGATTTATAAACTGTAGGAAGTAGTGATTGGCATTGTTAGGAAAACATTTTGAGCTCCTGTCTTTAGGATAGAATTATCTATATGTTTTGGAGTTATAAAATAGGCTTATCAATAGATAATGGCATGGTGTGAGCTTGGGTACCTCTGATGATCTTAGTGTTCAAACACACAAAAAAGAGGCAGGGAGGCATCATACCATAATGTTTGTTTAAAAAACAAACAAATCTACTTTGAATTGCTCTGTGAAGTTATTAGGAAGCCGTTGCATGAGATACTCTCTGGAGGAAGAACTGTTAAGTGAGTAGCTCCATGCTTCATTAGCTAAAATTTGAGTAGTTTTCATGCGTGGTCCCACTTAGAACACATGGCAGTGATTCTAAGACAGGAGCTGAACCTTGGGAAGCTGTTTTGATCAGATGGGCAGCTGAATTAACCATGATAAAAGGAAACCTAGGATACTTGGGGTCGATGTAGGAGATCTGAAATAAGGTTGGGGGAGAAGCCCTGGGAAGCTTAGGAATTTATCAGGGCTATAAGAATTAACGTGAGGGAGAAGCATGAAACTATGAGTCAATATTGGTGGCAGCCCTTCTTGGTTATGTGTGTGGTATAACACATTGAAAATCTGAAAGTACCTTAAATCATCAGTAAAAGTAAGTACACTGTGGTGCTAATGGAAGTCACGTATACCATGATTCTCTGTATTTCTGCTGAGCTGTATTACGTTGTCTCTTCCCCTTCCACCAGGGATGTCAAATTTCATTGCCCTGGGGAAAGGTGCTATAGTATGGCCCTTTTGTGCATGTCCATGTGTGAAGACTTGAATGCCTCTCTTGCTTTGTGTGTGTGTGTGTGAGAGAGAGAAGAGAGAGAAAATTCTGTCTCATTTGAAGATAGTGTTGCCACTGGCTTCATTCATGCTGTGTGTGCACCTAACTTGCCAGTGCAAAGGGGACTTCAGTAGCTGCCGGGAAGAATTGTGAGAAGCCTGGATTGTGTTTCTGACTATTTGTTTTCACTTTGCTTGCAACAAATTCTGCTCTATTCATAATCAGATTGTTCCACCCACTTCATTTTGTAGCCCCTGGCTTGAGTCTCATCAAACTATCAATAGCTGGTTTTAAATTCTTCCAACAAAAAGCAGTTTCATTTCAATCTTAACACAAACATATTCAACCAGAAATTTCCAGCTCGCAGCTGAAGAGTGATGATTTGTGGTGTAATGTGATATTTAGACTTTTGAAAGTAGTAGTGACAACATTTCCATTTAATTATGTATTCAACTGTCAAATTTTCTTCCTTTTTATTTATTTTAAAGAATATTTGAGTCACTATTCATATTTTCATGAAATTTCATAGTTTCTATTTATGCATGTGTTGAGACTCTGGGAAATAACTTACAGTAACTACACAAAAACTAGCTCTCTTTAAAGAAATACACTTCTAGAATTGTCATATTCTATTTTTAAATTCAAAGACAGTATTCATTTCCAAGGTTTTATGTACAAATAAGGGACGCTACTGCCTAGAGATTCTATTTACTTTAGTCTAAGGAAATAAATGAAAATTCTTTATGCGTTTAAATTAACCTGTCCAAATGTCATTTTTAAAATCTGTTTTTCCTTCAATTGCTCCTTTTAATGGAAAAAAAGAACTCCAAAGAAGTGCTAATTATGAGTAATAAAAACTGCCAAATCTTCATGGGGCCCCACATGGGCTAAAGTGTCTGGACGTTGATTTTTCTGTAGATATTGTCACATTGCTGTTTAATATTCAGTGTAACTGTAGATGTATCCTTTTCTCGGTAAGTGCATGCTATCTTTCTGCAATACCGTCTCAGAGAATTCTTGATGTACTGTACAGCTCCAACACATCTGTGATTTCATCTTTACTCTATCTAGCTCTGCTTTTATGCAGCATTATTGTATGTATTTACTTACCCCAAAGAGAGACTGTTGTGGAACATAGACTTTGCTCTAGGTAAAAAAATAAATAAATCTGCTTCTCAGGAAGTACTTATTTCAGTTTCCCCTTCCACAGATAAATGGGAAAATGTATCATCAATATCTGTGTTTTGGCAAATCTCACTCTGGAAAGAAATAGATTTTTTTTTCATGGATAGGTTCCTACAGTAAATTACTTCTCTTTTCACTCTCTCCAGAAAGTACTTTATTATGCAAGTCTGGGCAAGTAGAATTTTGAGTCCTCTTATTCACTGTTTGTGGGTGAAATGGATAAGCACCCTAAGTTGTTTTATGCCTTTATCATTTAATATAGTGTCCTCAGACTATTGTAGCTTCGAATGGCTTAATGGCATATATTGTACAATATGTGATTCTTTTCTCAGTGATTTGCAAGCAGTACAGATGATCCTAGCTTAAAGCAGTTGTTGCTGTTAAAGTTCTTCTCTCGATTTCTAGGAGGACAAAGTGTAACATTTCATAGAATTACGTTGGCCATTTGGGGAAATAATATTTGGTATGCAGGTTTTCACTATCCAATGTAAAAAATATTAATGGAGCTGCAGTTTAATCAAGTCACTGTCAACACTGTGTACACAAAACTTTAATGTACTGAGTTTGAGTCACAGAAACAGAGCAACACTATAGGTTGATTTTCAAAGTAATAATCATTGAGTGGAAAGTCATTTTATACCAGTGACTGGCTGGGAAAGCCAACATACCTTAACTCAGGTAGTCATTAACAGCTTGGAAGTGCTTGCTGCAGGGGTGGCTGTTTCTGTTAACATTATAAAAATGTAAAGGAAAAATAATTACCGTTTCAATGGTTGAGAAGATAAAGTTGAACTGCATATTGCTGTGGGTACAGTGTTCTTTTTACTATACCAATCTTTTCCTTCCAGTTAAAGACCTGTGTGGTAGAAAACAGGAAAGTAGAATGACATTACCTCTGTGATCCTAGGATTATAGAGATGACTCACATGCAATATTTAGCAGACTGAGAATTTGACTGGTAAGAGATTCTTAAACAAAGGTGGGGGCTTATAGCCCTATTCTCCAGAACAGTCAAACTCACCACCATAGAGATCTCTTTCAAAACTTTCTCAAATCTCATTTATGTTTTCTAAAAATAGCTATTTATAGAGGAGAAACTACTTAAAATGTAATATATAGTATATTTATTATTCATGGTTAATAGACACTGAGCTGCTACAACTTTTTTTATTTTGGTTAAAATTATTGCATAAAGTAAGGCCTGATCCTACCATATTTATGTGGAAGTTTAAATTCAGGAGAGAAGTGCACCGTCTTTAAGTTTGTTTCTCACCTGCATGAAGTTGGGCATCCTGACTTGAAAATATTTTGTCCTCTCATTCTTTGTAAAACATAGACTGCAAACACTCACTAATGGCTGATTTTACATTTTATTGCTTCATTTTGAAAGCTTGATTGTGAGGATTTTTGTTTTAAAGATCCGCGTAAAAAATTCTGAAAACTTGTGTCTCCCAGGAGTTAATTTGGTTTTGAGTTTGGAGTTGTTCTGAGCAGGAAATTCTCCTAAAATAAAGTAATCTATCCCTGTCACATTCTCCTTTACTAGCACTGTCCTTACATTTGATTTTAGTAAGGCAGGAAATAACCTGATACCATGTTAAATGTCAGGGGTGCTCTTATCTCTGTTTCATTTGAAGTCCCTCTGATATCGTTCCCAAGACTTTGACGGGCATATGTGGCAATTGAGTTGTCAAAATGAATACATTTGCCCTTCTGAATTAGGATTAGTCTCTGTGGCCAAGCAGCAACTGAGTCTTGTGGAAGTACTGTGTGTCAGCAGTTGCAAAGAGTAATTTTTGCTGGATCAGACGCTTCTAATGTATTACTGTGATGTCTCAGCTTTAAAGTGAACCTTTTTGAGACTTGCTTTATGTATCTCATGCACATGTAAATACACTTGTGTATTCATGTACTCCTCTGAGAGCTATTTTGTGCATGCATGAAGGACAAGGTATATAGACTGCATTTTTTCCCTGGGGTGTTCTGCCTGCCTAAAGCATAGTGGCTCCAGAAACTTTCTCTAGGGTACTGTGCTTCAATCCTAGCTGCTAGATATTTTAAGTGGGATTTTCAAAAGCACTCAGCACTTGCCTAACTACTTCTCACAGTCAACCTGTGGAACTCATTGCCAGAGGATGTTGTGAAGGCCAAAACTATTATAATGGGGTTCAAAAAAGTATTAGATAAATTCATGGAGGATAGGTCCATCCATCAGTGGCTGTAGTCAAGACTGTCAGGGATGCAACACTACGTTCAGTGTGTCCCTAGCTTGACTGCCAGAAGCTAGGAGAGGATAACAGAGGATGACTCAGTGATTGTCTGTTCTGTTCATTCCCTCTGAAACATCTGGCACTGGCCACTGTCGAAAGAGAGGATACTGGGCTAGATGGACCAATGGTCTGATCCAGTAAGGTGGTTGTTATGTTGTATTGAAATTTGTGGGTATTACCATGAACTTCACTGAGAACAGAGTTAGGCCCATACTGTGTGCTTTTAAAAAGCCCAACCTTCCTCTTGGTATTTTGAATGTGACTTGCAGCTGGCTGCCACCTGACACACTGCATAAGGTACACGGTCGTCTAGTCCTTTTAAAATTATGGCTACATATAAATTTAGGGCCAGGGACGTGTGTGATTCTCCTAGAGCTAGCATGCTACAAATAGAAGTATAGCCGTGGTAGCATGGGAGCAGCAAACACAGCATGGATTAGCTGCCCTGCATACTTAACCGTGGGTAGAACCCTGCTTGGATACAAAAATACAGATCCACATCTGAGCTGCATCCACAAGAATCAACTTGTATTCAGCTCACGATCTGCACTCTGTCTTTTATATGCATCCACACCACACCTGCAATAGCAGCCTCTGTGTGTGCGCGTGTGTACTGTATATAGGACCTCAAAGGCAGGGGGAAGCAGCTGTCTGCAGCTCAAAGTCTATGAGGCTGCTTCCTTGCCTTCGAGACCCTATACACCCTCTTTCTCCCTCGCACGCCACTCTCCATACAGAGAAAGGGGAGGTGATGATAAATCAAGACAGGCAGCAAAAACCCCCATGCTCCTATCACCACAGTTTAAGCAGCTAAGCAAATAGGAAAATTCTCCCAACTTCGTTGCTGTATCAGGTCAGATGGAGAGGGAAGCAGCTGCTACTGCAAAGTGAGTCAGTAGCCTATGTTTCCACAGCTATACTACTATTTGTAGTGCATTAGCTCTATGAGAACTAGCATGTCTATGGAAGCTGGGTATCGCTCTCCAAATGTACGTATGGTCTAAGTGAGACTCTTATTTCAATTAAGGTCTGAGAGTCAAACTAGAAATATAGTTGCTGTTTCATCATAATACATGCCTGTAGGAGATAGAGTAGGGAGAATAAATAATGCAGGTACCTAAAATGAAACAAACTTAAAGGGGACGATAGACCTATAGAGTTTTCTCTATGCTGCTGACATAGAAAACTGTATGGAAGAGCTAACGTGCCCAGATTTCTTTTGCAACCCAAGAAAGGTCTCATGTCTGAAATGTCACTTATGATGATCTCGTTTTCCATTCCAGTTGGCAGTTCATTAACCATTCTTCATGTTCTGACTGCCAAACGTTTTTCCAGCTATTTGTAATTTGCAGCACATTTCTTTTATGTACAGTTGTTTACATATGCCCAATGGAAATCAAATGTCAACTTATTCTTCCTTGCAACTTTATTTTGTAATATCTAAAAAGCAAACTTTATCCAGAAGTAAGATTTTACCAAGAAATAAGTCACTGTAATTAAAGAAGCTTTCTTCAAAGTAGCTTCATAATGTTTTTCCGTACACATGCTTCCATTCGTTTTCTATTCTCAGAGGCTAAACTAACTTTCAAGTCACAATTTCTCCATTATGTCAATGTTTGTAGAAATTGAGTGACGCAGTGTAGTTACTTTTCAGTCTCTTAACTAATCAAAATATTTATTCATAGTTTCCCTTTCTACCTTATTATTCTACTCAATATCGTATTATGTACACTATGAAGCTTGAATCTGTTCTCCCTGATCAGGCTCGGTTTTAAGCCATATATATGCACGTAAATGTGCGTGATGTATAGCATGATTGTGTGTCTGTGTCTCAGAATTGTGACCCAAATTATTGTACTTACCGTCACTTGGATGCTAGTCTTGATATTGGATCAAATATGAAAAGTCCAGGTTTTTTTTTCAAATTAACTATTAACTCTCCCATTCTCCATACACTTTTCATTTTCATATTTTATGTTCCCTGAACCCCTGCTACTGCATACACAATCACAGAATTTCATTTTCGCTAGTGCAGCAAATTCTGCCCCTTTAAATTGCCATATGACTATCTTCTTAAGAGTGTAGGTTCTGCATATATCCTCAGTATTTAAATCTCTTAATATTTTTTATTTGGAACAATGAAACGTGTCGTCCACTCTGTAGATGGTTTTATGGTTATGAATGAGCATGCCAGATTGCTATGGAAAACTATCTCTGTTCATTTAAAAAAAATTTTTTGGAGTTTTTGTATATTCCACTTGGTGGTCATTAAATTCTGTTTTCACCTTATTTCCATAATCATCACAAATGTTATTAACGATCATAGATTTTAAAAAAAAAATTCTTACTTTTCTCTTAAAACTTTGAGTTTCGGAACAGTGAATTTCACAAAAAGATTACAAGTGGCATGTAGAAAATTTCCTTTTGTATTTCTGTATGTTTACCTGCCATTATTTTCATTGACCTTTCTGTCCATTTTGTCAACATGACCATTTACTAAAGTCATACATATTTCTAAAATATATCCCCGTATAAAATTACATAGGTACCATTAACATAGACTGAGCACCAGTCTTTACCATTATCAGGAATTGGCAGTATTCACTATACTTTCCACTGCAAACAACACACACATCTCAGTTAACGTAACTACTGAAGGTGATAAATATCCTATTTTTATTGGTGTCCTTTTTTCATATTAAAGTTTGTCCCTCATTCACCATCACCCCCAAAATCCAAACAATTGTCTTTCTTATATAACGGGCTATATATCCTCCTTCATCTTGTGAGGAGAAGCAAATGAACGATGAACTAAGTTGAAAGGAAAAAAGAATCATACAGAAGTGTTATAGCAGCAGGTATGCAACGTCTTCTCCAGAGCCCCATATAAGTTCTTCTTCAGCGGTAATTTGTGATGTAGACGGCAAAGGTACAACACTGGAGAACAGATGCTCAAGGCAGCCTAATACCTTAGGAAAAAAATCTTGAAGCTGTAGCTGAACCCTCATTAACTTCCCATCTCCACATTAAGGCAGAGAAGTTTAATTTCAGTTCCATTGACTTTGCCAGGCATCATGCTCAGGAACATCAGTTGTTCTGCAGGTGCAGCAGCAGGGGACCATGTGACAAGTGAGTTACATTAACTCCTGTCTGGTTTGTGGTCGAAGAGTTTAAAATCTCTGAAAAATAGAACTTTTGCCACGCAAAGGGCATTAGGAGCTGAATTGCATGAATTGACTCTACCCCAAGTTGCTGTTTTATCATAGTTGTGAAATGGATTTCTGTCGGTGAGTGAATCAGGTAGATTTAAAATCAGCTCCTGACCATGAAGTTTGGCTAATATGGCAGAGTGAACGTCCAAACTTGGACAACTAAAAACAGATCTCGTCTGACTTGCACTCTGGAGATGGATCTTTGAAACAGACTGTTTTCCTGAAAATGTTCACCCGTGACTGTTCTAGCTAAAATTCCTATTCCTGAACCTATACGTCAAAATTCATATGCATTTTTATAGATATAATCATGACTACATTAGTCAAGTTCAGATTTCTTCCTGAATCAGTTGCCAACCCTATAGTAGAGACTTCCTATGATTAAGACTATGATTTAGTCATGGGTATTTTTAGTAAAAGTCACAGACAGGTCACAGGCAATAAACAAAAATTCATGGCCCATGCCCTGTCCATGATTTATACTATAAATACCCCTGACTAAATCTTGAGGTGAGGGAGGGAGTGGCTGCTGGGGGCGGTGCCAGTGACTGCTCCACTAGACCCAGGAAACACTGTCCAGGGTCACCCAAGCAGCGGCTGGTGCTGCTGACCCCATAGTCAGCTGTTGGGGCGGCCCTGCGGACAGCCACGCTGACCGCTGCAAAAGTCATAAAGGTCGTGGAAATTCCATATTTTCTGCAGCCTCCATGACAGAATTGGAGCCCTATCTGTGACTGATCAGAGGGAGCAAAATGGCTTCTCCCAGAGCCAGTGCCTGATGCTTTCTGCAGTTTAGAAAATGGAAGAAAGTTTGTGTGTTGATACGACTCCATTATTGCAGTGAAATAATGATTGCATTTTCCCAATTATGAAAAAAGCTACATAAATTTTAATGCATTTTAAATTTTGTAAATTACGTGTTTCATTTTAGGTTTCCCAAGCTGGAGATTTGCTAATTGAAGTTTATGTGGAAAGAAAAGAGCCAGACCGTAGTATTATAATCAGGGTTAGTATGTAAAAGTGGTATAAACTTGTTGATAAGCTTTTTTTATGAATTGAAACAAATTTGTTTTCTTTATATTAGTTTTAGCATGTCTATTGTTACCTTTGTGTTTTTTAGTTCATGTCTTTTCCCATCTTTATTTTTTTTTTTTTACATTCAAGCTGTGGCCTAATTAGAATCCATAATTAGTATTGCTCTTGTAATTTTAAGCAGAAGGCAATGGCATAATTTTAAAGCAGAGACATCCCCTTTCAGTTTTATGGCAGGGTACAGCATGCTGTATTGGTGCTCACAGCGACACCACTGTCCTGCTGCAGTAGATAGGAACACTAACAATTGCCTAGTGATTTCTGCAGTTTGTTTATCAGCACAGGGTCATTTAGAAGGCCTTCCTCCTGATGACTCTTTCTGCCAGAGGCTGTCTGCCTTGCTTAGGTGCTGAGAAGCCTAACCTCGCTACTCACTATAATTGAGATTTCCAGCCTTGAGTCTAATAGCACTCCTGAAAAGTACGGGGCTCTAAGCAGTACTGCTTTAATGTTCAAATGTAAAGGAGAACATTACATTTCTGCAGTAATGAAGGGTGGATATGATTAGAAAAGCAATTTAAGCAAGATACATATTAACCTTGTTAGAGTTGTCTTGTTCCATTTCATTATTATTTTATGCTGCATGGGACATATGAACCAAAAAAACCTGAGCTGTAGTGCTTTAATTTTTGGGGAGGAAGGGGTAAAGATAAAGGGAAAGGTTTTGCAGTTAGTTTTTAGCTGGATAACTTCCAATCTGATGCAGCAAAGTTGATGAAAATGTACTGGCCAGCAATTTGAGAAATAATTATTGGATTCAAAACTTGGCATTTCTGTGATTGCACTTGAAAAGAAAAAGTTGAACTGTTTTTCCATCACAAAAGTATAAACTGTCTGCACATAAGAAGATAAAAATGGACAATCTGGGTCAGACCAAAGGTCCATCCTGCCCAATAACCTGTTTGCCAACAGTGGCCAATACCAGGTACCCCAGAGGGAGTGAACCTAACAGGTAATAATCAAGTCATCTCTCTCCTACCATCCATTTCCACCCTCTGACAAACAGAGGCTAGGGACACCGTTCCTTACCCATCCTGGCTAATAGTCATAAATGGGCTTAACCTCCATGAATTTATCCAGTTCTCTTTTAAACCCTGTTATACTCCTACCCTTCACAACCTCCTCAGGCATGGAGTTCCACAAGTTGACTGTGCGCTGTGTGAAGAAGAACTTTCTTTTATTTGTTTTAAACCTGCTGCCCATTAATTTCATTTGGTGAGCCCTAGTTCTTATAGAATGGGAACAAGTAAATAACTTTTCCTTATTCACTTTCTCCACACCACTCATGATTTTATATACCTCTATCATATCCCTTCTTAGTCTCCTCCTTTCCAAGCTGAAAAGTCCTAGCCTCTTTAATCTCTCCTCATATGGGACCCGTTCTAAATCCCTAATCATTTTAGTTGCCCTTTTGTGAACCTTTTCTAATGTCAGTATATCTTTTTTGAGATGAGGAGACCACATCTGTACATGGTATTCAAGATGTGGGCGTACCATGGATTTATGTAAGGGCGATAAGATATTCTCCATCTTTATTTGCTGTCCCTTTTTAAATGATTCTTAACATCCTGTTTTTTGACTGTTGCTGCACACTGCATGGGCATCTTTAGAGAACTATCCACGATATCTTTCCTGAGTAGGTATAGATAAATTAGCCCCCATCATATTGTATGTATACTTAGTTCCCCAAAGTGCATAACTTTATATTTATCCACAAGTCAGAAACTATTAAGTTCTAAACTGCTGCAATCTGTATCACAGGTATCACCTTTGACAGAGGCAGAAGAATTAACTAATGATGTATTAGGAATAAAAAACATCATTTCCAACAAGGATGAGATCTGGGCTGCATTTGAAGTGATTGAAAATGGAGAACTAGGTTAGTGACTTTTTTTTTTTTTCAAAAATATTTGTGTTTTCTCTTACCACACTATTATTCTTTTGGAATAAGAATTCTTTTTGGTTTCTTTTGGAAATTTAACCAAATCAAAACTCTATAGTTCTACTTCGAGTGATGGTCCTTACATGTTTTCCATACATAGGTGCGCATGAGCACCAGTCACCTGAGTCTGGAAGTTTTCCTTAGCAGTTGCCCCTTGTGCTCAGAGATGAGGTTATAGTATTTCAGGTGGATCGATGCCTCTCCATGTTGCTGCCAGTTCCATGTTACTGCCATATGGCCTTAGTCAAAACTCCTATTCCTTCGCACTCTTACCTTTTGCTATGACAGTGACTTCTATCCATTTGTAAATACAGATGTAGACAGTAGTTCCTTTTGCACATCGCTGAAATTATTTGTAACCATTGCTGACTGATCCAAGGGCCAAACCCTCTGCTCCCAATGAATCTCCAAATAGGTTTCCAGGTGCATCTGCAAATGCTACACACAATCCAATGTGCCGCCACCTGATGGAGTCACAGTGAACTCTATATGAGCACAAGCCATCACATCAGCCTGCCTTACAGATCGCAGGCAAGACATCTGTTGTTCAGCCTGGCGCTCCATCTCCACATTCACGTTGACCAAGTGATAGCTGCAGATTCCGCTGTAGTCCACGCCATACTACAGATTGCACTACTTCTCACATCCTCACACCCACCTCCTCACTGATCACTACTTGCTACTTACCCACATGTGGAATACATCATTTGAAGAAGAAGAGGCTTACTTAGCTGTAACTGGAGGTTCTACGAGATATATGGTCCCGATTTGTAGTCCAGAAGCCATCCTCCATCCCTTCTGCTGTGCATTGGATGACACAGCAGTAAAAAGAACACTGGAGAGGCATCAACCCGTATGACCTATTATGTGCCCTTGGCTGTGAGCAGAAGAGGAAGCATGATGTATGAGTGGGTCAGTGGACACTGCTCAGGAAAACTTCTGGACTCAGGAGCACAGAGTGTATGTGCACCCATGTATAGGGACTACACATCTCAAATAACCTCCAGTTCCAGGTAAATAAACCTCCTCTTACTTCTAGCAGAAACCTAAAACAAAAAGTCAAAACAAAAAGCCTATAAATATTATGAAGGCTCATTCCACCACTTTGGGCATCAGAATTTCAAAATGATCCTTTCCTCCAGTTTGCTTCATTAAAAACTGATTTAATAAGTTGGCTTGAATGCTCATAAATATGTGGTAGAAAGCTGTTGTTGGTTCTTGGGAAACGTATGGCCATACTTCCAAAAAGAAATAACAATAGACTCATATTATAATGTTTCAAACACAAAATGTATTCAGAATGGAAGAACGGCATTTGGTTCATAAGTAATACTGACTTTTTGGGAGAAGATGCTTGAACAAAGTATGCAGTTCTTTAGAGAGAATGCACTCTTATTAATTTCTTTCAGTCCATTTACTTTTTAAAAGCTAGAAAAAAACACAAGCAAAAGTTGCATGATTTTACATTTATCACACTAGGCTGTAAGATACATAATGAGGTCTTGGAACACTGCTGTAAACATCACTGTAAAGCTGACAACACCAAAGTCCAAAAGGTCACAATATAGTTAATAAGTTATACGGAGAAAAAGTGCTGTAAGAACTGAATCTTTTCTACTAATCCAACACTTGGAGTGCAGTTTTAATGCTGGAACTCACAGTTAAAATGACAGAGGTTATTAAAAAGAAGGTACATTCTGTTATAAATTTAAACCTAGTAAGAGAAGGATGGCAGCTATGCCATCATTGACATATTATTGCTAATATTTTGTATCTTGTCACTCACTCGCTAACCACAGGAGCCATTCTGAAAGATATACATAGTCTTAGGAAAAAGCACGTATAGTGTGTACATAGTAAGGTTTATTGAGATTTCACATTACATTTGCCTTTGTGTGTTTGTGTGGTATGGAATAACGTGGTACATATATGGTTCGGTATTCTTTCTTGCACAGCATGAAGTAATTTGTTTTTCTAACATGGGCCATTCTTTATTAAATTTAAAAACAATAAATTAAATCAGAGGAAAGTTGTGAAAACCGAGACTGTCAAATTCCCTGGATTGCCACGGATAATCCCAAATGCCTCACCTGGAATGTAATTTTGATAATTCCTTAAAGCCGTGGTTCTCAACCAATGTCCGAGGCCCACTGCGGGGCCATGATTAGATTTCAGAGGGGCCGCCAAGCAGGGCCAGCATTAGACTCAGTGGGACTCAGGACAGGAAGCTCTGCCTCATGGGGTTGAAGCCCAGGCCCTGAGTCCCGCCACCTGAGACTGAAGCCGAAGCCTGAGCAACGTAGCTTTGCAGGGGCTTCTGTGGGATGAGGCCTTGTTTGTTATTCCCTAATGCTGGCCCTGGCTTTTATATGCGGAAAGCCTGTTATTGTGACATAGGTGGGCTGTGAAGGTTTTATAGCATAGTGGGGCTTGGAAAGAAAAAGGTTGAGATACCCTGCCTTAAAAAATTACCAGTGCTGCTGCCATACTTAATGCTGTCCTAGCAGTATCAGCAGACATGATGGGATTGAATCACCACTTTTAGTGTCCAAACTCCCCTCAACATCTTAGAATGAATGAACATTGGTTGGCTCCAAAGAGGTTGTAATGGCATCAAAGAGATTTGCCTGTAATGCAGCCAGAGGGATCACAAAACTTGGGCATTTTATTGACTTATTTATTTTGATTGACTGCAATAACAAATGATGAATACAAACAGATTATTTATTATTGAGATATACTCATTTGCTGAAGTACTGAAATGAAATGCATTGGAAGATGAGGATTTAACAAGGTATGAAAGGAGGGAGTGGGGGTAGTAGAAAGAGATAAAAGCAAAGAAGCAGATTAACTAGGTTGTGAAGTATTTTGGATGCAATGTGGAGTATAGTGTTGGCCTGAAAGGTTGACTGAACTAGGGACGCTGAAGGAGATGTAAAATCATGTTTAGGGGGAGACCCTACAAGCCCTGTGTATGATAGAAGTCTGGGGTAAGCTAATAAAAGCCAGAGTTTTACAAAGTTCAGAGAGCTAACAATAAATAGGGGGCAAACTAACTAAACACAAAAGATCCAATTCAGTGTCTCAGTTCAGTCAGCAGAAGCCTGTATGTTTCTATTGTTTGAAAGTCTGCCTGAGGGACCTACTGGTACAAGCAGTTTGTAATCCCTGCTCCTCAGAGTTGAGGGGGAACCTATGCAACACAAGAAGCAGGTAAATTCTTAGAGGTGAGGGATGAGATTAGTAAACCCAGGAGAGGCACTTGTTCAGCAGAATCAGAGGGGTAGCCGTGTTAGTCTGGAATTGCAGAAGTGACAAAGAGTCCTGTGGCACCTTAAAGACTAACTGAAATTTTTTTTTTAGAGCATGAGCTTTCGTGGGCTAATACCCACTTCGTCGGATGCTAAAAGAGTCCTGTGGCACCTTAAAGACTAATTTCAGTTAGTCTTTAAGGTGCCACAGGACTCTTTGTCACTTGTTCAGCAGAGATTCTGCAGAGTCCTGGCTAAACTTAAAAGCAGCTCTTCCCAATGTTGAAACTAAAAACAAAGGCTAATGGAGAAAAGTTATGCATTAAATACTTCTCCTGGTGTAGAAAGTACAAAAATAGCTAATCTTTAAATAACAGAAGAGAGGAGGAAAGGGAAAGGAGATCAGAAGGGCAGTGTCACATTTCTTTTGGCTTTAATGTAATTTTAGATAAAAAAAAATTAAGATGCCCCAAAATTAATTTGAGCCTTCCACTGAGACTTGAAAACAAAGACAAATTTACATTAATTTATGTGCTACAGAGTACTGCAGTCTACAGAAGAGGCAAATTTGATATATTCTCAATGCAAACTAACATAAAATTGTATAGCATGTGCCAGGAGATACAGAGAAGTAATGCCAAAACACCTTGATTCTAGATAGGTACAGGCATAAACATCCAAACCAAACTAAACAGAAGAACATTTATTGAAAAAATAACAATGGGTATAGAGAGATGCTTCAGATCACGATTGTATGTCTTTCTCACTGACATACTTTAGCTAAACACAGGTTATTTGGCTCAATACAGTGGTAACTGGGTGATGTGTAATGGTCCGTGAGATACAGGAGGTCATATCAATGATTCCTTCTGGCTTTAAACTCATGAAAGCTAGTCTGCCACAAATTTAACTATAGCCTAATCCTGATATAGGTGTAGGTGGGCACTCAGTGCCTCTCAAGATCAATCCTTGTTTTAGGAGTTCACGTCACAGCTCCAGAGAAGGCCTAACCTGTTAAACTTCCATTAAAATTAATGGAAAGACTCCCATTGACTCCCATAATGACCTCAAAGGTTCAGATCTCATAATCTTCACTTCTCTAATTCTTTGCCTGAAATATATATTAAAATGAATTGGGCTAATAGATATAATACTACAGCTAAGACACACTTCACTCCTGGACCCAAACTGGGGAGATAAGAACTAGCAAAATGTATTTTGTTTCTTTCAAGTTGCCATTGTTAATGTTATTATTTCATACATTTGTTTGGCATGCTGTGGACTATGCAGTCCCTGTCCCAAGGACCTTAGTCTAAAAGACACAAATAAGAGATGAGATAAGATTTGTTTGTTTTGCTTCAGATCATGCTGATGACCACAACTTCTCTCAGACACATGCGTACAGAAGATAAACTACTTTTAGCACGTATCATTGTACTTGTCTGTTGGCACGTGTCCACGGTATTGGAAGATTGAGTTCATCAGCATCTACCCTGTAGTCTCTGGGGAGCTTCACTTTTTTGTATATTGTCAATTTCTTGGGCACCATGCTGAAAATGAATATTCACAAGTCAAGGAAATTGACATCTTGTATTATCTGAAATGTAATTTCTTTCTCATTATTGCTATTTCAGACCAAAATAATGTGTTCTGGATATTTATCAGCTAATGCATAATGACCTTAGTAACAGGGTAATAGGAGGTATATGTTGACCATTTGATGTTAGAAATACTGAAATTACAATATTAAAAATCAACTAAATTATTTACATATAGAACAGTTGAAATAATTGGTAAAATTATCTGGCTTTTTGCAGAGAACTCATAGCACCATATGCTATTATCAAATAGGATCTCTGTTATTTCTTAGTAATATTTGTGAGATGGATAGCTTGTAAAGGAGGTATGTTGTCAGCAAAATAGCAAATGCATTTTAGGATGATGATTTATATACCATATAATACATTATGACAGATGGTCTTAAATGTAGCTATAAATAAAAGAATAGGTGTTTACTTTGGGAGCATTTATATTCTAGGAAAATGTGATGATGTGCCAGGTCCATCCTGCCTTTTTTGTTTTGTTTTTGTTTTTTAAGTTTTGCTCTAGAGTGGATTTTAACTCTCATACAAATGCAATGAATTGGTTTAAAGGACCACCTCACTTCTAATTCTCTTCCTTTTTACCGAAGGAAGTAGGGTTACTTCAATAAAAGTTCCTGTACAGGCCCAGTTTCAAAGAGGCTACATAAATAGCATAGAAGACTATTGCTAATCTGCCACATAATTATCATTTCTGAACAATTCCAAAAAATCTTAATTACTGTGTTAATATGCCTATAAGTAAGTCATTTCTTATGCAAAGCTAAATTATGCCTCCCATTCCACTGTGCCAGTGAATAAAGTAGATGCCATCATACCTCTCTCCCAGTGTGCCATTGTGCAAGAAAAGCGGTTCTACAAGTGTAGTTCATTTGCAGTCCTGACCATCCCCAAGGAGGTTACTGCAATTATTTGTGTCCATAGCACATCTGGCTGCCTGTGCTTGCGTAGACATCTCCTGGCCTTTTCTTATAAGGGGAAGCAAGACCTTCTAGGTGCCATGTTTCTCCCTTGCTATCTAGGAGGAAGAGGCCTTTTAGAGATACAGGGCTGAACTTTCTGGCCAAAATTGTGCGTGCTGCTGAGCACCTGAGTTTCAAAGTTTGTTCAATGCCCAATATGCGCCCAACCAATTCTTCTAAAAATCTGACCACTTTTTTTTTTGGCGCCTTAATGGGAGCTGAGCACTTCTTTGAAAATCTGGTTTCAGTTGTGGGTGCTGAGCTGTTCAGAATTCTGGCCTTAATGACTCCTGAACATGTTGTCTACAGGGTGCCATGTTCTATCCCAGCTCAGCCTATTGAGCCTACATTCCACTGAGTCAAGTTGTATTTATTTGTTTAAGCTGAATTCATAATTCAGCCAGTTGTTGAATTGCACCACCTTCGTGCAAGAGAGAATGAAGGCACAGATGAAAAGGAGCTCAGACTGTGAAGACTTAGTCTCAGGGGGTGAGGGGAGGGCTTCACCGGCTCTACAATTTCCTTCCGAGTCCCATGCTCAGATTTATCCCAGGATCTGGCCTCTTAAAGCCTCTTAGTCACTTTTGACACTGACTCCAAGTTACAGTGACACTTACTAACTTTTACCTTTTCCTTATTTGGAAGTAGGTTACTATCCCTTATCTTATGTGATGGGGCAAGGCTGGATGGCTATAGGAAAGTGCTAAGAAACAGATATGTTAGTTCCAGGCTAAGGAAATCCCTGTTAGCTTTGGAACCAAATGGCAGTTGTTTCAGGTTAATCAAGACAGCTGGGGCCAATTAAGAAGCTTCTAGAAAGCAGAAATGGCTAGCCTGGTTGGGAGACCTGAAGCCAGTCAGGGACTGGCTGAAACCAGTTAAAAAAACCTCCCAGTTAGTCAGGTGGGTGTGGATGTCAGGAGCCGTGGGAGGAAGTTGTGCTGTTGGTGAGAGTGAGTGGTAGACAACATATCATACCCAAGGAAGGAGGCCCTGAGGTAAGGGTGAAGTGGAGTTTGAAGAAGCGGGGACTGCTGTGGGGAAGTAGCCCAGGGAATTGTATTGTGTTTTGTGGCTAAAAAGTTAGCCATCTTAGCTTATACTATTAGGGTCCCTGGGCTGGAGCCCGGAGTAGAGGGTGGGCCCGGGCTCCCCCATTTCTGCCTCCCCTAATTAATCACTGAGACTGGGAGACAACAAAGACTGTGCCAGGAAGGATAGCTTCTCTGGCTGAAAATGAAAATGATGTAAATGGCTTAATAGGCTTAATTGTCTCTAGAGAGAGAAGGGCTGTGTGGAGGGTCACAGTGAGCCTCTGAAGCTAGTGAAAATCCACCAGGAAAGCAGGATCCACGAAGATAAGGACAGAGCTTTGTCACGCTTTATCATCTCCACCTATCAGGTCTACAGCATTTTTTAGGAAGGTAAAAAAAAAAAAAACAACACACCAGACACCTTGCCAATATTGTCAGAGGGAAGAATTCTTTCCTGACCCCAAAAGATAATCTGATTAGGCCCTGAGGAAGCCTGGAAATCCAGATGTGATAATGATATCACCTTAAACACATAAGAGAAGAGGATTTGCTGGAGCCCGTCAGCTCCCACACACCACCTGAATTGGTCATAGGATGGACAGGGGATCTGTCTCCTGAGCACAAGCCCCTGCCCCCACCTATACTTCTTATTTGCATTCTCAGCCAGGGAAGAGGTTAGAGAAGGGATGCTGTAGTGCCCGAGGGCATGCCCTCTGATCAGTATGCTGAGAAGGAAGTCCTGGCACTTGGATCAAATAAATGTCTCCTACCAAGGGGAGAGAGGGCATTCTTAGTCTCTAATCCTGCAACAAGCCCCATTTTTAAGATTTTTGTGTTGTCCTTAACTACTCCTATATTTGCACAGCATCTATAACAATTTGGCACCAGTCTTGATTGGGAACCAGGGGGCAGGCACCTGGGAACTACCGTAGTAACATATAAGAGTTGAAACTTTATTAAATGCATTGTTAAATATTTTTAAAGGGATTCTTCAAGTTGATAATTTTCTAAAATTCAAAATAACATTTGCAAATGAGTGAGTTTGATTAATCACTTAAAATAGCAAGGTCTTGTGTACTGAAATAATACAATAAACAGATCAGAAATAACAAAACAACTGAAAATATTTTAATTATTATGGGAGGAGCTGGTAGGGATCCCTGTAGGTACAAAGTCTAACATTCTTTATTACAGAGTATTCCTGTGACTTCATTTTGTTTTAATGAGGTCTCACTCCTTCATTGTTTTCATCAAGTATTTGATATTTGGCAGGGGGGAAAGCCCTGAGGCTAAGGAAATACCATATTTGTCCCCATGAAATTCAATTTAACTTTGGCTCGCAGGTATGTCTGCGTCTGTGTGTGAATATACACGTAGATACTGGGCCCATTGGTCCAAGCTGCATTGAATTAGTAGGGGGTAGTGGCACAATTTGTGGTTTTCACCTTTGCAGTTCCGTGATCCTTGGGTTGGCCAGGGCCATATTGACTTTGTTGGTAACTTAAAGCCGTTTCATGGTTGCTCTATTTTGTAATTGTTTGATGCCTCTAAAGTGCTGTTTCTGCCTTCAAAGATTACTGAAATGCAGGGACACTCCACCCACGCCCTCTTTTATCGTACTGTATCGCCTGTGCCAGGGACTGTGGATTTCCTGGTTTGCTAAGATAGCACTGCATAACTATTTTGCAAAGGGAACAGAGTGGGGCTAAGAATTTGGGCCAATATTTGTGTGTGTCCTTTTTAATGTATAATTTAATTTATGCCAATAAATTACTGCAGATTGTAAAAGAGGAAATTATTTGCCATAACTGAAATTTTATATTTTTTGTTTAAATTGCAAACTTTTGGGGGCAGGGAATGCCACTTTGTACAGTGCCTCACACAATGGGCTGAACTTGGCGGGAACCTAGGTGCTACCACAATATAAATTTTGAATTATGTTCAAATCTGCTTTTTGCATTAGATGCTTTGTAGTTCAGTTACATATTTTGTCCTTTCAGAAGGTTCCATTAAGAGGTAAATATAATGAGTTCTTTTAAACTGTTTGCTGGTGTTCAACTGGGTAGGCATTGCTTGAAATTGAAAATTATTTGGAACATAGCAGCAAAAGTGTTGGAGTAGAGGATCAACAGTTAAATGCTTAATTGTAGCATTGACTTGAATGACAGAAGAGGTAAGTTTCCATGTTTTAAAGAGATCCACATTAATACGTAGACCTTTGTAACTTACTAGGACCTGTAGTTTTGTTTTTGTTGTTTCTTGTCTGTTACGGTGTGTGTTTGTTTGTTTACACTTTTGACATTTTTCAGAGCGCCCTTTACACTACACAGAGAACGTGTTGGAACAAGTTCTTCACTGGAGTTCGTTACCTGAACCTGGCTCTGCATATCTTGTAATAAAGAAGTTTCTAACAGCAGATACAGTAAAACTCGACAATGGTACGTACGATTATCTTTTGAAAAATTCGAAGTGTTATGTCAAAGTCATACCCTGAGTGTCTGTATAGTGGCTGCCCTGGTCTAGTAGCTTTGACCCCAGCAGCTTGCCAGCAACACAACAGTAACACTCAGACTTCCAGAATCTTTGCTTACCATTAACAGAATAGCCCCAACACACTCCCAATCCCAGATTTCTCCCAAAACTATTCTGTTCTGCAAAATGTAGTCCTCTCCTGGGAAGTTCAGTTATGAACTGCCTCTTGCTCCCATAAGCAACCAATATTCAGCGGTTTGTTAATTTAACTGCAGTTACCAAAGAGTTCGTTTTAAACACTGCACTGGATTGGTTTACACTAAAAATCAAATGTTGTTTATTAACAAAACAAGGTAGGATTTTAAGTGAATTTAAGTATAAATTAGAAGTTAGAAATGTTAGAAATGGTTACAAAGAAATTAAAGTGAAAACGCATCTAAAAGTCTAAAACTTAATCTAGCA
This sequence comes from Dermatemys mawii, assembly GCA_007922305.1. Taxonomy (NCBI): domain Eukaryota; kingdom Metazoa; phylum Chordata; order Testudines; family Dermatemydidae; genus Dermatemys; species Dermatemys mawii. The sequence continues at coordinate 32,618,124 of ML677326.1, read as the reverse complement.
AGGCATCATTTAAATTGATCTTTCTCACCTACAGTCTTCCTGCAAGATAGTGACTGAGCCTTTCCTTGGTCAGAATCTCTCCCAGAGAGCCAGAGGTGCTAATGCCTTTGTCTTCTTAGGTGAAAGAGAGAACTTCGATTTTCTGTTCCTTTTATTTCCAGTGAACCTTTGAAGTGGATTCTTCTGAAGGTTACTACTCAAAGCAAAGCTTTTCTAAAAAGTGAGGAAGGTGACATGGAATCTGGTGATGAAGGAGGCTCTTCCTTTCCCCTCTTGTGTTTGCTAAAATATAAATTGTTCTGTTTTCTGCCATCTCTTCTCCTTGTCTCGAGAATTCTGTTTACCATTTACAGGCTTGTCGCGTCTTGCGCGAGGGTTTCGTTCTGCGGTTACTGCATAAAGCGGAAACCGCGTATAGTGAAAACCCATTGATTTCAATGGGAGGTGAAATTGCGCCCCCTGCAGGAAGTTTTTTTTTTTTAAAAAAAATTCTCCTATCTTTTTTTGTTTTTGCGAACCGCGTAAAGTGGAAATCGTGTAAGTTGAATCAACGTAAGACGCGACATGCCTGTATACATAAATTGAGGTAAACACAGTCCTTTGTTTAGTATAGGACTGTTTAACAGTTTTTGCATAGGCAGGGTGGTCTAGTTTTGAACATGTGCTAATAACTTTACATATTTGCGCGCACTCTCTCTCTATTTAAAAATAAATACAAATAAAAATATGAGGTACCATATTAAAACTAATAAATTTCTAATCAATAATCCCATGGATAATATATATATGAGATTATTGATTAGCAATTTATTAGTTTGCAAATGGTAGCTCTCAAAGTAGATTACAGTTGAGTGTAGGGTATGAATACCCAGATGCTTTTCATCACAGGATTCAAGAAAAATTCCATGACACACTCAAATGGCTTTTTGACATCTATAAAACTAAAATTAATTTCAGCTCAGAGTGTTTGGCACCCAAATTATTCATAAGACTCTCTTGACCTACCATTTTAGCTGAGCCCTCTCTGTTTATGATATATTAGACTCAGGAAGAGGGTTTTTTAGCCATGTCACTAAAAATCTGTATTTACCAAAGAGAGGGGTAACATTTTTAGATATAGCATTTTTTATATGTAATAGAAATTGAGATAGTATTGAAAGATCTGGGAAATTACTCATCAAAAGCTGCTTGATATATTTGAAAGAGATTAATTTAAAAGTTAGGTTTATTAATATGTCAAAACCATTCGATATGGAGAGTTTATCATTTTATTTTATTTTTTTGTGATAACTAGCCTCCTATGTATCTCGTTTGCTTATTGGGCCCTTCAGGATTTTTCAGTTGTTCAGACTATAAACACTGATGGTGTTTGTTTAAAAAAAAAATAAATCCTACCTATCATGAGTTTGGCAATGTTTTTTAGCCAAAAGAAGCAAAGATCTGTGTAGTATTAGTATTACTCTTTCATTCTCTGTTAGAATGTGTATTAAATTTAAACAACAGAAGGATGAGGTCTGTAACAAGAGATGATCCAGGTTTTTCAAGTAGCAAGGAGGAAAACCAAGTGTGTGCTGTAAGTATTTTTTTTTAATGATTAGATCATCAATAAGGCACACTTGTATTTCATAAATCTTTATTTCTTCCTCTAAAATGAGAATTTCCCATATTAAAGTTTCTTCTGTCAGAAGCATATAAGTTAATGGACTCATATATAAAGTCCTTGAGCATTTCCAAATAAAGTATAGGGTCATTTAAGTGGGAAATACTGATCTCCAAGAATAGAGTCTATTATTCCTTTTTGGGGGGGAGTGGGGGGAGAGGTGGGAGACAGGCTTTAAAAACATAAGTGAATTGAGACATTGTGGTCTCCTATTTGATGTAAAGTTTTTTTTATCTGTAAAATTAATGAGATTAAGACAAAAACTGAAATTGTTTTAGGTTTAATTTCAGCATAAGACACCCAATTAGTGGCAGCCAAAGAATATAGAAAATAATCAGTTTGAGGATAAATTATTTGGTACAGAATTGAAGCAGTTTTTCCTACGATTTGGATAAAAAGCTCTGTGTGTCCATCAGTTGATAGAACTGAAAGAGAGATTTTGACAGGTTTGTTCTGGCGAGCGGGTAACTGATTTTAGAACAAGTTTGGTATTATCTTAAAGATAACTTCAAAATGAAAAAATAATTATGATTTATTGTTTGTATTATTTTTGCAGCTAGGAGCTCTAGTCATTGACCAGGACTCCATTGTGTTAGATGCTGTATAAACACAGAACAGAAAGATGATCCCTGCCCTACAGAGCTTACAATCTAAGTATAGGACAAGAGACAATACGTGGATACAGGCAGGAAAAGGACATACAATATTGTCTCGTTTCCTTGGCCTGGTGATAGGCAGAGGTCATAGCAGACTAGCAACATAATATCTATTTATTTTTTGTGGTTAAGTTAGTTAGATGCAAATGGTATAGATACGAATTTATATTACATTATGATCATGAAACAGTTGTGATGATTAATTTGAATCCTCTTGATATGGAGGGAGTTTAGTATCTATATTCAGAGATTTGGATAATGGCATAGAGAGTACACTTATAAAGTTTGGAGACAGTGCCATGGTGGGAGAAGTTGCAAGTGCTTTGGAGAATAGGATTAAAATTCAGAATGATCTGGACAAACTGGAGAAATGGTCTGAAGTAAATAAGATGAAATTCAATTAGGACAAATGCAAATTACTCCACTTAAGAAGAAACAGTCAGTTGCACATATACAAAATGGGAAATGACTGCCTCGGAAGGACTACTGTGGAAAGGAATCTGGGGGTCATAGCGGATCATAAGCTAAATATGAGTCAATAGTGTAATGCTGTTACAAAACAAGCAACCATCATTCTGCGATGTATTAGCAGGAGTGTTGGAAGCAAGATGTGAGAAGTCATTCTTCTACTCTACTCTGTGCTGATTAGGCTTCAGCTGGATTATTATGTCCAGTTCTAAGTGCCAAATTTCAGGAAAGATGTAGACAAATTGGAGAAAGTCCAGAGAAGAGCAACAAAAATTATTAAAGGTCTAGAAAACATTATCTATGAGGCAAGATTGGAGGGAGAATGGATTTTTTTAGTCTGGAGAAAAGACGACTGATGGGGACACAAGTTTTCAAGTACATAAAAGGTTGTTACAAAGAGGGGGGAGCAAAATTGTTCTTATTGACCTCTGAGGACAGGACAAGAAGCAATGGGCTTAAATTGCAGTAAGGGTGGTTTAGGTTAGAGGTTAGGAAAAACTAACTGTCAGGGTGGTTAAGCACTGGAATAAATTGCCAAGGGAGGTTGTGGAATCTCCATCACTGGAGATTGTAAAGAGCAGGTTAGATAATCACCTCCTGCCGTAAGTGCAAGGGACTGGACTAGATGACCTCTAGAAGTCTCTTCGAGTTCTGTGTTTCCTATTATTTATTATTAATATAATTGTGACTATTTATTTTCTCTCAATTTGAGCTGATGGATGAGGGATTTAAGTTACTGTTGAATCCCAGTGTTATGAATATAATTGTAATAATTTTGTCAATTCTGTTTGGATTGGAAGAATGAGGACTGAATTGTTCTTTGTTCTTAGGGTTGCCTGGCATCCGGTTTTTGACCAGAACAGCCGGTTGAAAAGGGATCTGGTGGCTCCGGTCGGTGCTGCCAACCGGGCTGTCAAAAGTCCGGTTGGTGGTGCAGTGTGGGACCAGGAGTAAGGCAGGCTCCCTGGCTGCCCTAGCGCTGCATGGCTCCCTGGCTCCCAGAAGCAGCTGCCAGGTCCCTGCAGTCCCTAGATGCATGGGCAGCCAAGGAGGCTTTGCACACTGCCCCCGTCCCGAGGGTCGGCTCCACAGCTCCCATTGGCCCGGAACTGCGACCAATGGAAGCTGTAGGGGTGGAATCTGTGGGTGCTAGGGGAGCGTGCAGAGCTTCCCTGGCCACCCATGTGTCTAGGGGCCACAGGGACCTGAGGGCTTCTTCCCCGGAGCTGCAGTAAGCGCTGCTGGGACCCCTCATCCCAAAACTGTGTGTGTGTGTGTATATATGTGTGGAGAGAGAGAGAGATGTCAAGCAATTAAGAAAATAATAGAATACCATTTATTTAAATATTTTTTGGAAGTTTTCTACATTTTCAAATATATTGATTTCAGTTATAACACAGAATACAAAGTGTCCAGTGCTCACTTTATTTTTAATTACAAATATTTTCACTGTAAAAAAGAAACTTCAGTTTATCTCATTCAAGTACTGATGTGCAATCTCTTTATCACGAAAGTTTAACTTACAAATATAAAATTATGTAAAAAAGAATAACTGCACTTAACAATAAAACAATCTGAAAATTTATAGCCTGCAAGTCCACTCAGTCTTTTCTTGTTCAGCCGGTTGCTCAGACAAACAAGCTTTCACGGAGAGGACAGGGAAGGAGAGAAGTGAGCAATGACTTGTGCAGGAGGAGGGCCTGGGGGTGAAAATGGGGAGGACAGAAGGTGACAATGGGGAGGAGCAAGCAGTAACTTATGCAAGAGGAGAGTGAGGCAGGTGTCTTGATGCTGCTTCTGGAAGGATGGTTTCTGGTACTGGGCTCACCTCGTTTTACTAAGCTAGGTGTGCTCCTTTCAGCTGAATGAACCCGTGTTTGAAAGGGGGGGTGGATTTTACCTCAGGGATACTTTGTATTCTGTGTTGTAATTGAAATCAATATATTTGAAAATATAGAAAACATCTAAAATATTTAAATGGTATTCTATTATTGTTTAGCAGTGCGAGTAATCAGGATTAATTTTTTTAATCGCTGACAGCCCTAATGTGTATGTGTCTGTATATTAGACAGGTAATATTAATTAGTTTGAAGATTTTACTTATGGAAACATATAGAATATATAGCATGAAAGCTGCTGTTGAAATGTTAATAAAAGGTAGACATTTCTTTGTCACATGACTGAATTACTGAAAATATTGCCAAATTAGGTAATTATAGTAATTTTGGGATTGCTGGAGAATGTTAAAGAAATGTAGTGCTGTAGTAATTTCTCCATATTATTAGAAACCATGTATTTGACTGTCTCCTTCAATATTACAAGTAGATTCCTAATTCTGACTTATTTTGTGTCATACTCTGATGTCATGTTTACTTGTACAAAGGAATGCATGCATATAGAAGAATTTGATGATTCTGATGATATATTGTTGGAATCACTAGTTCCCAAATATAATTAATTGTGTAATTTGCTGTGAGGCATTGTTCTTTTGAAGTATCACCATCTTTGTAACTAAACAGTACCTGCATATGAATTAGTTCTCTTTGCTGTATTCCTGATTAACTTGCATGTATGGATAAAATGTATATTTCACTTAAGACATTTTTGAGAATTTATTTCAAATATTATTTCCTTTCCCCTTATATTTTACAGCTATATTATTCTTAGTCACTTTTTGAAAAGCTGGGTTTGTGTATCAACTCTGCAAAAGAGAAATCAAAATTTTATTGAAAATAAGTCAACAATGTAAAAACATATAACACAATTGGTTTTTTCCACTGAAAACATTAACAGTATAGTTCCACAGGTCATAAACAAGAGCAGACAAAGGTTTTTAAATAACTAAAAGCATCTAAAAATGTTAAACATTTGATGTAAGTTAAACAGAAGAAAAATAACTCTCTTGCAAAAACTTGACTAGGTTTATAGAATGGTGGTATTTGAGGATAATGGATGTATTAGCTGCTGTTACTAGGACATGACTCCCTACAGGGGTTGAAGTGTGAAGGAGGGAATGAGGGAGCACTGCTACCGATCCTCTCCTTGATTACTCCCCTTCCTTCTTGGCAATCTGCTTTAACTACCGGTCACCTAGAAGTGAAATTTATGCTGCTGGCTACTGTATCCTTTCAGTGAGTCTTGTGGCACTAACTTTAAAAAGGAATGCCAACTCCAGCAGTGTCCCAGTCACAGGGATCTAAGTTTGCTATACAGTGCATTCACAATGGTTTTCAGATAAAAGGCAGAGTAGTATTCTTTGTTCATCTCAGTATGACTGGCCATAGTCTTCACTGTTGTTTTGCCTCCCCCAAATTCAAGACAGCTGTCTTTGTTACTGTGGCATCCAATAACATCTATGGAGTTAGGTTCTGGATTCCCACTTTACATCACTCTACTGGCATTTTTTGTAATTGCTCTTAGTTTAGAGAATATCAGTCCAGATGGAATTTATTTAGCAACGTTTCATTCAAATTTAGTGACCAAAAGTCATTGCCAGCTGGCATTTGACTTAGCTGAAAGGAGTAGAATAAGTTAAATAAATAAAAGATACTTGCAAAAATGTCAGACATTTAAAGGGGTTTCCCTTGAACAGGGTTTGAGTTCCACCTATTTTCCATTTTTTAAAATCAGTTTTAACTTTAATCAGTTTTTGAAAAACATAACTGAATTGACTCAACACCAGATTTTTGGCAGTGAAATTTTTTGACAGTGGTTTGGGTTTTTAAAAAGTCACAAATTTTCACAAAAAAACAAACAAATTCCTAAAGCCAACATATTTGCCAAACTTTTCAGAAAAGGCAGATTTTTACCCATGCTATGTTACATTCAAAAATTGTTGACCAGCTCTAGAAATAAGTTGACTGCCACAGTCCAAAGCTAACATGACAAAATACATTAATACTAACTGATACCTTTTGTTGAATGGACTCATTGAAGAAACTAAGGTCTAAATAAGCTTTGGGATATTCTTTCCTAGAAATTTACCTTAATCTCTCCATATTCATATTGAAGTACGTTGACGAGACAGTATAGAGACAGCTTACATGGCCTCTATCTGTGCTATCAATAGGACATCTTTCAGCACCAATATATTCATAATAAATTTTTAAATAAGAAAGTTTAGAATAATCAAATTCTGGTATCATTGTGTTGGTACATAATAATACTAAGCACATTAAAATTCAGTACTCGATTATTCCAATATTTAAAAATACTGTAACCAAATGCTTTTCATCTTCTTGACAGAGAAGAATGCAAACGTTAATGTGAAAGCAGGCTATCTGAAATACAAAGAAGAACCATCAAAATTACTGTCTGGAAATAAATTTCAAGAGCGTTATTTTGTATTACGGGAAGGAAATCTGCTTCTTTACAAGGATATGAAGGTATAAACACATGAGCAGTTAAGCTTAAAACTCCTTTTTACATATGAAAAAATAAACACAGGTTGACAGACAAATCAAAAATTGTTATACGTGCCTACACAATTCGGGGATTAAAATAAGAATTTTTTTGCTTATGTTAGAGTTGTTAAAGTGGAATAAACTGAGAAAATATAAGCACTCATTTAACTGTGTTTATATATTATGATAAACTTTGTTTTAATTAAAACAACTTTTAGAAACCAGTGTAGAGCTTGTTTAAAGGTTGTGGAGTTGCAAGTATTATAAAACTTCAATAAACTGCTTATTTGTTTTCCTTGCAAATTTTAAGGCTTTTAGAAAACACAAGGTACAAGAGTACAATCACTTTTTTAAAATTATTTTTGTTAAAAATGTTATGATAGAAGAGTTTTGGAAAATGACATCTTTCACTATCATGTCTTCTCTCTTTTCTGTATACTGTTTTGTGAATGTTATCTTTTTTCCCTCTCTTCCCTATTCCCCTCCCCTCCCCGGTCCCTCCTGAAAAAAGTATGTAGATGTTACTTAACTTTTTAATAATAAAAGCAGAAAAGTAAATCTGTATTATTGGTTTAGGCCCAATCCTGCAAACATACATGTCGTTAGCTTCCTACACATGAGCAATTTCATTGACTAACAGGGCTAGTCACATGTATCAAGTTAAGCATGTGTTAAGAGCTTTGCCACATTAGGTCAATAATATGTCAGAGGTTTTTAGTACTTTACAGAATACTCTAGAATGTGTGCAATTTATACAAAATTATAAAACTAAGTAACTTACCCACTATCATGTATTGTATTTATGATTAGTTTTATTTGATTAATGTTAACATTGCTAGCTTCTGGTAAAGAATACCTTTTAAATAAAGTATTGCTTTCTTCGTCTTGATGCTGTTTTTGTCTGTGCAGCAGATTTATACATATACTGTACTTTCCCTAAAGTACCTTGAGGGAATATCTCTTTTTCGTAAAGAGCTTAATGCATTAATAGCTAATGTAAGATTATGTAGATTAAATACTATGTATTTTTTTATGAATCCTTAGATATATTTCTTAAGTAGAATGACCACAGGATGTCAGAAAGTGTCTAATTACTTAGTGCTAAAAACTGAAATTGGCACACATGTGAACATTAATTAATACTCCTAAAATCTTACTTAGCACCTTGGCAAGAGTTTGATAGGATTAATATAAATTGCCTTAAACTTTTCTTTTTCAATTGCTCAACTACTCTGTTTCACAAGATATTTTTTTTTCCTGTTTGTTTCTATTTCTAAACTCAGGTGAAGTTTTCTATTAAGTGGTAAAATAATGCTTGAGATTTACATGGCTTTATAGAATTTAAGTTAAAAAAATGAGTAAATTATGGAAAATACCTGAACCTATTTGTTTTTGGCTGTCACTTGGCAGTTGTCTTTGCACTTGTAATTATTATAACTCAATTTTAAGTGCTATTTAGAAAAGAGTAGTTGAGGGGGTCGATATTTGCAGGTGGAGAACATGTACTAATTGGATATAATTTATGAATGCTCATTAACAACAATTTAAGTTTGTTGCTGGAGATGCATTTTTTTCTTCAAGAGGAAATGCTAATTCAAATTGCACTGTTATGGAGCTAGATTAGAAATATATTTTGTACGGGTGCTTGTTCATTCAGCTGTCATATTGGAATTCTAGGTTTAGGAAAAATAGGCTGAGGGAATCTCTGTTACTTAGTTGATGCAGGCAATAGGTGAAGGTAGGGATATGCACTAAGTTGGCCTTGCCTGTATGTAAAGTTTATCACTTTGCCTATTCAGAGAAAGAAATAACAATTGACTCTTAACTTTCTGCATTTTTACAATTTTGAATGGAAGTTCCTTTGTATAAACAATAGTGTTCTTTAAAATCTGACTGTTCTATTTCTATTCTCCCAGGGTTGAGGGTGAGAGACTGGAAGCATTTGTATGGTGGAGAAAAATTAAGACCCTAGTTCAGCAAAGTACGCGTATTTAACTTCAAGCCCATGAATTTAAGTTTGTGCTGAAAGAAGGCCTAAAAGTGCTGAACCACAAATATTAAATCAATGTGGCTTTATGCTCCATGTATGAGACGCTCAAATGTGCCTCTTTTTTTGTACCGGAGAATTTTTCAATTTCACTTCAATCTTCTAGCCTCAAGCTGGAGCTGTGAAACTCATATATCCTATGCACATATATAATTATACTAGGTCTGTAAGACATAGCTGATTATTTCCTCCATGGTGATAGGGGGGAGAGAAAAAAATTGGAAATAATAGTGACCCATAATGAAAAGATAAAAATAGAGAACCGCCAAAAGAAAAAGAAAAGGGATTGGGTATTTATAAACCATTTTTTTTGTAAATTTCTAATGTACTAATTAGCAACTTATGTTCATTCACAGAGTAGCAAACCTGAAAAAGTGCTTCCCCTCAGTTCACTGAAACTTTATCTTGGAGTGAAGAAGAAAATGAAGCCACCAACAAAGTAAGATTAAAAAAGAAACTGGGTTCCATTCTGTTTAGCAAAATACTAAAGTTTTGCGATGGAACACCACACAGACACGCACAGGGGCACGCGCACACACATACACACACACAAAAAAAATCAGGAAGCAAATGAAGTCTGTCCCCTATTCTGAATGGAATTGCACTCTGTAATATTACTTGTTCTGATGCTGTCTGGTCTTATATTCTGTAGTAACTCTTCTGTGTTAGAAAATTACTTTGATTGGTTTTCTTAATCTGAATTGTGTTTTCTGTTGTGGCTTTAACTGTTATTAGCTCAATTTAGTCTTGTAGCATGTATCCTGCATTCCAATGCTGTGGAAAAAAAGATTAGTGTGATTTAGTGTGCCAAAAAACATTTAGTGTGCCAAAGAAGATTACTAGTCCTGACCTTTAGTGCCAGTCCTTGGGTCCATGATGGTGGATTTTCCTTCTCCAGGTTCCACATTGCTGTGACCTTTCTTTCTATGTGAGCCAGTCAGTGGCACTCCTGACTGAGTCAGGTTAGTTGCTGCAGACTAGTAGGTCTCCTGTCTTGAGAGGCAGAGCACTCTGTCCCTTAGGCACACTCAGGCCTCAGATGAGAGAAGCAGGAATCAAACTAAGGCCTCTGCTCATTTTCAAAAAGCCATATGGTTGTCGTCTCAACTTTTCTAACCTATTGTGTGTGTCAGTGTTTGCATACACTCGCTTGCTGTCGCTGACTTAGTCTTTCCTTCTGTTTTTGCTCATTCTGCCATCTTATTGTTTGGTCCCATATCTCCTTCCTTTTTTTCTTAACTCTGTGATTCCTTCTTCTTACCCCAGTCTTCCGGTCACTGACAAACTCTCAGCTGACAAATCTTGTCTCTCTCTCCACTGGAAATGAGGCATAAGAACATAAGAATGGCCGTACTGGGTTAGACCAAAGGTCCATCCAGCCCAATATCCTGTCTACTGACAGTGGCCAATGCCAGGTGCCCCGGAGTGAGTGAACCTAACAAGTAAAGATCAAGTGATCTCTCTCCTGCCATCCATCACCACCCTCTGACAAACAGAGGCTAGGGACACCATTCCTTACCCATCCTGGCTAATAGCCATTAATGGACTTAACCTCCATGAATTTATCCAGTTCTCTTTTAATTCCTATTATAGTCCTAGCCTTCACAGCCTCCTCAGGCAAGGAGTTCCACAGGTTGACTGTGTGCTGTGTGAAGAACTTCCTTTTATTTGTTTTAAACCTGCTGCCCATTAATTTCATTTGGTGATCCCTGTTTCTTATATTATGGGAACAAGTAATTAACTTTTCCTTATTCACTTTCTCCAGACCACTCATGATTTTATATACCTTTATCATATCCCGCTTAATCTCTTCTTTTCCAAGTTGAAAAGACCTATCCTCTTTAATCTTTCCTCATATGGAACCTGTTCCAAATCCCTAATCCTTTTAGTTGCTTCTCTGAACCTTTTTTAATATCAGCATATCTTTTTTTGAGATGAGACCACATTTGTATGTAGTATTCAAGATGTGGATGCACCATGGATTTATATAAGGGCAATAAGATATTTTCCGTCTTATTCTCAATCCCTTTTTTAATGATTCCTAACATTCTGTTCGCTTTTTTGACTGCCGCTGCACACTGTATGGATGTCTTCAGAGAACTATCCACGATGACTCCAAGATCTTTTTCCTGATTAGTTGTAGCTAAATTAGGCCCCATCATATTGTATGTATAGTTGGGGTTATTTTTTCCAATGTGCATTATTTTACATTTATCCACATTAAATTTCATTTACCATTTTGTTGCCCAATCATTTAGTTTTGTGAGATCTTTTTGAAGTTCTTCACAGTTTGCTTTGGTCTTAACTATTTTGAGCAGGTTAGTATCATCTGCAAACTTTGCCACCTCACTGTTTATCCCTTTCTACAAATCTGTGCCATATTTTAGATTATATTGTCTGACTTCAATCTAAAAATCAAGTCTTCACTTGACTTACCCTCACTACTTGCCCCACCTGCTTCAAATCCATGTCCCTGTCACTGCTGGGAAGAATACTTTGGCCTGTTTTAGCACCTTCATCAATGGATCTCGAAGTCATTAACTTGTGTTTGTAGAGGACTAACTGTCAGTGTTCCTCTTGAAAATGAAAATGTAAAAATGATGTCTCTTGTCTCCGTTGTGTTCCTTGTGTATATTTAGTCATAGCTTTTCTTTCTTCTGTGACAAAAATGCTTTTTTTAAACTCTCGGCAGCCCTGTAGAGCCTACACAGCTAAGGCCGAATGAGCTGGATGCTATTCCATTTTGTACATCATCAAGGAATTTCTAATACGATACATTAGCTCCAATGAATTACACATGTACAACTCCATGAGGTTGCATAGGTGTTAATGAAACTATAAAATGTATGGAGTAGCACAGAAATAACTGAGAGCTTAATTTAATCTATTAAACTTTGTTGCTGTGTTGATGATTCGTGAGGTGAAAGGAGCCTAGCATGACTGAGTTGGCAGACATGGTAGGTAGATGAAAAGGTCCTGTCACAACTTGTAAATAGAACATAGTTGATATCAAAAGCATTGGCATAATAAAAATGAAACCTCATAAGGCCATTTTAAATGAAAATGCTTTTCAGATTAGAACTGCATATTCAACTTCTTGCAATAGCGTTTGAGGTATAATCTCCATGTAAAATTAACTTCCCTATGGAATATTCAGCAAGCACCCTGAAGTTAGCATTCAGTTCTCTGTTATGGCTTTGGTTTCTGGTAAATAAATCAATATTTATTTCTAATGTGGAGTTGTTGGTTTTTTTCAGCTGGGGTCTTACAATATATTCTGAAAAACACCACTGGTAAGTAATCAACACCAACAAGCGTGTGCATTCCTGTTCCATGTCAACATGTTTTTTTTTAAATAGTGTGCTTGAAACCTAATGTGTGTGTTTTTCTTGTTTTTGTTTGATTTTTATCCATTAGCAAACAAAATTGGTTGATTTGTTGCAATCACTTTTAGTTTAAGCTGCCAGTTTCATGTCCTTGCTAAGATTCCTGTTCAGCAAAGCCCCAAAGCATAGGCTTAAAACTGTGATTTGAAATCCAAGGAAATAAGCACATGCTTAAAGTTAAACAGGTGCTTCAGTTTTTGTAGAATAAAGACATATTCCTGAATTGGATCCTATATACATTGCCCTCAGTCTTATCATAATATGCATTTAATATATATTTTAAAAGTTCTAATGCATAAAATGAAAATAATAAAATACTAACAACATTAAATAATTAAGAGAAATCCAAGCAGGTTTTGAATGTGAAAACAAGAACTGCTTCTGTGGTATGTGACAACTACAGTTAGATACTTCATTAATCTGTTGTTTATTTTAATGATACCACATATTGTATTATAGGCACATGTGTTGTGATGGACAGGATACACAGATGGCGTGGATGACCAGTATTTTCAATGCACAGGTAATACTATGGTCAGAGAAAATAACAATTTTTAAAAATTTCTCTACATTTCTTATTTAGTGGTGAATGAGTTTCACCAGTATTTTGTATTTATATGCAAAACAATTAAACGAATGTATAGATGTAATGGATGTTCTGAATGCACCATATATTGTAGCAAAAAGAATAATGCTGTGAAACCAGTAATGTTACTGAAACGGTTGAGGTCATACAACTACAAGAAAGTGTGGACTTAGCCCAACTATGGGCTACAGCTCAAGTGCTTAGGTGATAGGTAATATTTGCTTTACATTTGAACTGTAGGGTATTTTTTTTTTTTTTTGAAGAGGAGTTCATAAAGTTCTCCTGGGTTTTCTTCTGTGTTTCAGAGAATCTGGACAAAGAGAGACAACCCACTTGCCCATCTCCAGTAAACATTGCGGGTGAAATCCTGGTCCAAGTGTCTTCAGTGGGGCCAGGATTTCACCCATTCTCTTAAGTCAAATAGAGAGAGACCTGCCAGAATACTATGTTGCAGGGAAGGAGGGGTATGGTTTTGAATGACAGCTCAAGAACACATCCCTACAAAAGGATTTTAATATGCTTGGGTAATAGTGAGAGGGTTTAAAAGAGATGGGGGAAATTTCACCTAGAGTGGCGAGCTGTACATACAGCCACTTAGCGGGAATTTTGAAAATGGTGCTATATTGCATCAGAGTTGCTTCTACTTTTTTCCATAAGGATTCAGAATGCTTCTTGGCAAAGTCACTGCGGGTAACAGTTGACAAATGTTGACTTTGAGATTCCCTCATTAGGAAGTATTAAATTTTTAGAGATTAGGTCACTGTGGCTCAGAAATATCAGACAACATTTAAATTTGGATGCCTGTATCCATATGTAGGCAGATCTCCAGGTGTTTTTGATCTCCAGAAGTGCCAAGTATTGGGAGTAGCCTGTGTTCAGCACTTCTGAAAAATTAGCTATTTTTCAGAAATAGAAAACTTTAAGCAAGCAGATTTGAAAATGTTGTTCTTAGCCTTTCTCAGTTTTATTCTCCTAATGTAAAATCTTCAAAAGTGCCTGAGTCACATGTTCAAGAGATGTAGGCACTTGTGTATGTAAGTTCAAAGGAGATGCAAGTCCAAAGGACGCTAAGTCACTTAGACACTTCTGAAAATGTTGCCCCAGTGTACCAAATGGGATAATACGTCTGGTGAATGTTAAAAATTCAAGAGGGCTAAGAGAAAATTGATATTTTTTAGATGCTAGAGGTCAGGTGTTTGCAAATGTCATCCTTGTATTGAGTACGACTACACCATCTTGTCTGTGTTTTAAATTCTGTCTGTTTTCAGGTTTCACCGATGCTAAATATCTTCATAATCCCAATTAAATGATGGCTATAGAACTTGAGACCTCCTGGCTTCTAGTCTGGTTCACCATCACCATATAGAGGGAGAAAATGCTGCCTGTTTTGCTGGGGGCTGTTGTAATGCTAGTTAGAGCAAAATGCCCATTTTCTTTTTCAAGAAAGTATTGAAACAGACACAGGAGTCATGCCGGCGTTACAGTTAGCATCTCTCCACATCCATGATTACAGCTGAAGCCTCTACAAGTTGCATAGCATGGTTGCAGTGCAACTAGGGGAGAATTTCAAGTGGATTTTCCCTTATATCACTTTAAGTAAAACTGCCCACTGGCTTACATCCAATGCATTTCACCAAGATGTGGCCATGGAAGCCATGCCAAATGCTTAAGAGACACTTTACGTGGAACCACCGCAGAAATCTGGCACCCAAACTGCCAAATCCTTCTCTGCCCTTTCCTTATGAGAGAAATGATGAGCTGCCTCTTTCTGTGCAAGACACTGAAGCTATTTCTTCACCCCTTAGCTTGCACAGCAGTTCCACCAGCCAGATGTAGCCCATATCCCACTCTGGATTGCAATGGCAGCTCTGGTCTCTACTGGTCCCATACTGGAAACCTGCCATGCAGTTGTAATAAGCAAAATAAATTTTGGACAAAATAAACTCTCTAGCTAATTTTCCCAAGTTTCTTTGGGTGAAGAGAGGCTAAAAATTCACACTCTACTCATCAGCTGGAGGGGCAGAAAAAATCCCCCCGACTTTTGCAAAAAGGGCTCCAACTGAACATAAAGCATTGCAAAGAAACACAGCAGCAAACCAGTGTGTAGCCAAGAGATAAATGGGATGTGGACAGGAAGTAGGTACAGAAATGGCCACCTACATCTGGGATATTTTCATACCCAGTTATGCCCTTACACCACTAAGTTGGATTTAGGGTAGGTATTTCCTACTGCCCCAACCCCACATGAGATGACCCATCCCTGCCACTACTGACAAACACTCTGTCATTACCCACACCATGGCTGAACAGGAGGAGAGGAGATTTTTCACAGCTAATAAACTCTAGGATGTGACATTTCTGGTGTTTACTATTTGATCAAAGGTGATTCTTTTTTTTAACCTGAAGATGGTCTTTGGGACTTTCTATAATAAGGGTAAAGCCTGTCTGTGCAGAGCTTTCTCAGGAGTTGACCCAAGAATGAAAAATGAACTCTCACAGGAAGTAAGGACCATCACAAACCTCACTACGTTCCCCTCTAAATGCAAGGCACATTTCTCTGACCTTTCCTTCTATATAAACATATGGCTGGCTGTGTGTGTGTAAATTCCAAACCAAAACATTCCATTGCTACTCTGGGGAGAAGATGAGAAAATAAACATGTAACAATGTGGAAGTAGATGTCGCTGTTAAATTTGGCTTCTTCTTTCTTCATGTTGAAGTTGTTATTCAGCAATATGAAACAATACAATGCAGTATATTCATGGAGGTATGATTGCAGAGAGAGCCATAAGTTGTTTAGAATTTACTGTGTTTGGTTCACTTATGGCAATATTAAAGTTGAGAATTGTGATGGGGCAAGGCCAGATGGCTATAGGAAAGAGCTAAGGAACAGATATATTAGTCCCAGTCTAAACAAATCCCTGGTACCACTGGAGCCAAATGGCAGTTGTTCCATGTTAATCCAGACACCTGGGGCCAATTAGGAACCTTCCAGAAAGCAGTAGAAACAGCTAGCCTGATTGGGACACCTGAAGCCAAACAGGGACTAGCTGAAACCAGTTGAAAACCTCCCAGTTAGTCAAGTGGGTGTGTGGATGTCAGGAACTGTTGGAGGGAGTTGTGCTGTTGGTGAGACTGAGCGGTAGACAACATATCATACGCAAGGAAGGAGGCCCTGAGGTAAGGGTGAAGTGGAGTTTGAAGAAGCAGGGACTGCTGTGGGGAAGGAGCCCAGGGAATTGTATTGTGTTTTGTGGCTAAAAGGTCAGCCATCTTAGTTTATACTATTAGGGTCCCTGGGCTGGAGCCCGGAGTAGAGAGCGGGCCCGGGCTCCTCCCTTTCTACCTCCCCTAATTAATCACTGAGATTGGGAGATAACAGAGACACTACCAGGAAGGATAGCTTGTCCTCACTGGCTTATGATGAAAATGGCTTAATAGGCTGTGTTCTTGTCTCTAGAGAGAGCAGGGCTACATGGAGACTCACAGTGAGTCTCTGAGGCTAGTGAAATCCACCAGGAAATGCAGAATCCACGAAGATAAGGACAGAGCTTTGTCACAGAATGTAATAGTTAGCAGCCCTCGCAGGCTGTCATTCTATTAAAGAAAGTATTTCATTGTTAACATACCTTCTTTTATAAAAATTAATATATATGATTATCTTGCTTGTGTTCTGATTGTACAGTACAGAATGGACACATGATTATTGCAGTACATACTGTATAATCATAGACTTTGAGGGAGAGTCTGTCTTTGACCTTTGTAAATAGTAAAAGTGGGATGTGTAATGCACGTCTTGGAAGCAACAGACTTTTCAAAATCTTGTCTTATTCAGCTCCTCCAAACGAAGTAACTATTGTGGTTTCCATGGAAACAGCTACCAAATCAGAAATACATCTCATGGGAATAACAAGAGTAATGTCTCAATGAATAGGTTCACAGATTATTGACATAGGTTGCTTAAAAACAACTCATCCAAAGCTTAGTAACTCTGTTCAAGTCCTGTTGATGCAAGATCACAAGAAAGATAATGTTACAACTCTGACCAGCAAATATGGAGTGAAACATATTCATTAAATCAATGTGGAATGAAGACTTTCAGAAGCAGTTCATATCTTTTGGGGATTGTTTAAACAGAAGAATGCATGTTGCTACTTTTTTTTTTTCCCAACTTCAGCATATTCCTCATTTATTTTTCTTTGAAAACTCATCTCGTTACTCATGATTAAGGCTAAGATTTTGTCACGGATAGGGCAAATAATGAAAAATCACAGAAGCCTGTGGCCTGTCCCTGACTTTTATTAAAAATATGCATGGCAAAACAAGGAGCCTGGTTGGCTGCGGGCAGGCTGGGAGCTCCCCCTACCATCCCTGGGGTTTGGAGCTCCGAGGTCCCATCTGCTGGTAGCTCCAAGCTCTCCCTATTGCTCAAGACAGCCGGGAGCTTCAGGGGTCCCACCTGCCGCCTGCCCGCAGGCAACAGAGGACCCTGCAGCTCCTGGCCGGCACTGGCTGAAGTCACAGAGGTCTTTGGAAGTCATAGTTCCATGACCTTTGTGACTAAATCCCAGCCTAACTCATGATACGCAGTATATAAATTAACAATATTAACAGGGTGTATTAAGGGAACAATTTTATTTAGCATTCTGGTCTTTAGCAGATGTAGCAACACCATGAATTATTTGTGTCGTTAGGTGGTAATGAGACACAACTGATCTATTTTTCCACGGTAAAATATTATTTGCAGTAAAATCAGTACTTGAGGATGTAATAACTCCTGCACCAAAAGATTATCATAAAAAATCTCAGAATGTTTTGTACATGCAAGTGTTTGTTTCTGGTATGACGTTAATCCTCATCACCACTATAGATTAATTAAAATTGTAAATATGTAAGCTGGATTTGTTATCCTGAATCAGCATTTCAATGATGACCATATTTAAAATTATTGTGCTTTGTGTTCTTATACAAGAGGCATTGGCGTGGTATCTGAACACATTTCTGTGGATAGATTTTTAGACAGTAGGGCTCATTTGTTTGAATGGTGTGATGAACCGAGATTAGAACTTCAAGATTAATGTAAAGAAGGCATATAGGTGTTAGGATATTTGCATTTAATTATCCAAAGGTAGAGTCTTTGCAGTTAGAAGAGGAAGAAGCCTAACTTGGTGATGGAGACCCATTTTCTCTTACTCCATAGAAATTTTTGCAGTTTAGCTGAACATTGTGGCATTCAGGGAAGATATTACATATTAATCCTTTTCTTTTTCTCGGATAAAGGTAATGCAGACACTGCTTGTTTCTCTGAGCCGAACCTTCCCAGAGACTTTCTACCTCATTGAATCCATCAGGGACTAATGGTGTAACTGAGGGAGGGTTACAGTTCTTTAGTTATAATATGCTGTGGAGGAAGAAGCTGCAAGATTTGGGCATGCCGAGAAGGAAGAGTCAAAAATGATCTCAAAATTATAAGCCTCAGCGATAAACATATCTTGTCTGAATTTAAAGGCCATGTACTAATGGCAGCATACACTTACTCTTTTTCTGATCCATGTCGCTTTTTGCTTTGCAAGACTGATCTGCAGACTCTTCGCTCTTGAAAAATATTTGCAAGGTGGACTTGGTATATTATATGTTCTCTTCTGAAAAGACAAAGATGTTTTGATATATTTCTGTTGACAAGAGCCACCTAGATGAACCAGAACTACGAATACGTAAATTTTAATTTTGCCTAATGAGTTGCAAATATTTATAATTTATTATTTATCATTCAATTAAAACTTATAGACACACAGAGTGAGATTTGGAGCAGGGATTTGAAATGGGGTTTCCCACCCCCTGGGCTATTGACCATGTTGGGGTGGATCTCCCTCAATCTCTCCTCCTCTCACTCTGTTTAAATAATTAAATATTCATTGGACATCAAGAAAGTTAGTGTGATTCTGTAGCTCAGTTGTTTAGGGACACACTTGGGAGGTGTGAGACCCAAGTTCATGCCCTCTTGCCTCGATAGATTATTTCCACACAGTGGAAAAGCTTTATCAGGAGAGGTCTGAAACCATGTGAGTCTTACAATGCCTAAGTCTCCCTAGTGAATTCTACCAATAATTCTTTACACTAAAATGTAATTAATTCCTTCACCCAAAGAAGTAGTGTTTCTACTTGCTGCGTACCTGATTTATCTTTCAACCACGAGGAAATTACATGTTGTAGGTTAAGATTTTTAAAGATTTTCTACTGAGTACATTTAACCCTTTGGGATGTATGACTTAAACCCCTGAACTTCCTAGGAAGACTGAACCATAACTGTTATGACAACTAACTTATAGTAATAAATTAATAGTATAAATGTTCCCTTACATTTAAACATTTATTTTCATATTGGGTCAGATAATTGCATTTATATATACAATTTATATAGAATTCTGGAGCTAGAAATCAAATACACATTTGTTTTCCTAAATATTGATTTTTGTTCTATTTCTAATAGATATGTTTTGATATTTTGGTATATAGTGTGGAGGGAACACCTCGGGAACATAGTGTACTGAGACCTTAAAACTATTCGCTTAGCATCTTGCAGTTCTCCAGCAATACTTCTGATGGATTTGTAGAAGCATCTACATAATTATAAAAAACATTCTCCTGCTATCTTAAAAAAAAAGTCATAGTTTTATGTAGAGCGATAGTACAGCATAGTATATATAGTGTTACTAAAGCAATTTTGTACATAAAAAGTAGTGAATACATCATAATAAAATTGCTTGCCAAGAGTAAAGAATTTTTTGTTTCTACAGCACAGTGATATATGGCCACCAGCTGGAAAAGCAAGAAAACAGTCTATCACTAAAAATCCAAAGATTGGAGGCTTACCTTTAATTCCCATTCAGCAAGAGAAAAATATATATAAAACCAAAGGAAATGCAGAGGTAAGCTGGTGGTTAAAGTTTGTGTTGAACTTTAATTACAATATATATATATATACTATTGTCCTTTTTAGGTAGTCCAGCAGCAGTTCTCTCTCTCGAGTTGGATAAATGTGAGATGCAGATGTTTCTAATGTTAGTGTCCTTTGTATTGTTCTTGCACTAAAGGAATACAGGAACTCCTCACGTAAAGTTGTCCTGGTTTATGTTGTTTTCATTGTTAGGTTGCTGATCAAGTAGGGAACCTGCTCGTTTAAAATTGTGCAATGCTCCCTTCTAACGGCATTTGACAGCCACCTGATTTGTTCACTGCTTGCAGGAAAAACAGCCCATTGCAGCTAGCTGGTGGGGGCTTGGAACCCGGGTGCACCAGCAGCTCCCTGCTCCCCTAAGTTCCCTGTTCAGCAGCCGCCCAGCAGGCTATCAACTGCCGGCAGTTTAGTCCCGTCCCCATGGCCATGTGCTGCTCCTGCCCTCGGCCTTGAAGCTGCTCCTGGGAACCTCCTACTTGCTGTGCGGGGGAGAGGGAAATAAGAGGGGGGCTCTTGCACCCTGTTTACCCCATCTTCCATAGAGCAGGGGGGGACATACCACAGGACAGGGCAACAGCTGCAGCTCAGTTTGCTGATCTAATTAACAAGGCGGTGCACTTAAAGGGAAAATGTACATAATCTCTCTCTCTCTCTGCCCTTCTTCCTTTCCTGATGCCTTATAGAGAGTGAGAGTTAACCCTTGAGGGCTCAGTTCATCATTTAGCAGTAAGGCATTCTCTGGGAAATATCCCACTCTCTGACTTTACCATCTCAACCAAGCTTCACAATCATCATCACTGTGTACCAGTATTAAATTGATTGTTTAAAACTTATACTGTGTGTGTGTGTGTGTATGTGTATATATATATATATACATTATATATATATATATATATATATATATATATATAGTCTTTTGAACCTAACCCCGCATCCATTTACATTAATTTTTATAGGGAAATTGGATTTGCTTAACATTGTTTCACTTAAAGTCGCATTTATCAGGAACATAACTACAAGGTTAAGTGAGGAGTTCCTGTAGTTAGCACAATGCAATTAAATGCATAATGGCAAGTTGGTAAACTAATGCTGGATTTTTTTGAGTAGGAGCCACCCATTAAAATTAAATGGGATTTTTGCCATGAATGTTAGTACACATTAATAAGGGTGGAGTCCTTGCTGATATAGCTTTTCTTTTCCTATCTCCAAAGTAGCCTTGCACTTTTTAAGGATCTATTCTAAAATATTTGTAGCAAAGAACTCCAATTACAAATTAAGTTAAGATGAAACTAAATGCTGTACATTTCAGCTATAACATTATTAGGCCAACAGAATAAGAAGTCTGGAGCAATGGTAACAGCTGTTTGCAGTGACTTACTCAAGTGCCACTAAACAAATGGTGTTTCTCAGTCTTAACATAAGTGACTCATCAGATGAACCATTAGCACCCAAAAAAGGAACACTGAGTTGCTCCTGCGTGCATATTGGAATGGGGAACATTTCGAGTGTGGGAACAGAACACTTGCTACCATTAACCCTATATAATAGTAGTAACAACTAGCTGTTGTATGTTTTTCATCTGTAGGCTTCAAAGCACTTAACAAAGCGCTTCTTTACCCATAAGGAAACTGAAGCACAGGGAGGTCAAGTGACTTGTTCAAGGCAAACCACTGACAGAACTGAGATTAGACCCTCAGGTCTCCAAAGTCAGAGTTTAATGTTCTATCCTCTCAGGCTGCTTCCCTGAAGCAGATGCATGTATAACACCAGGGCCAGCTCCAGGCATCAGCGTAGCAAGCAGGTCCCTGGGGCAGCAACCGGCAAGGGTGGCAATCCGGGCGCTGTGAGGGTGGGACACAATTGGCTGATTTCAGGGGCACGCTTGTGGCAGCTCAACGAACACTTGCCCTCCTTTTGGCGGCATGCGTGCGACAGTTCAACAGATACTGTTCTTCCATTGAGCTTCCGCAGCCGCGCCACCAAAGGCAGGAGAGCGTCCCTTGACCTGCTGCAGCCATGTCGCTGAAACGGTGGGGGTTGGATGGGTCAGGAGTTCTGAGGGAGGCTGTCAGGGTGGGAACTGGGACAGATGGGTAGAGGATGCGGGCCAGGCTGTTTGGGGGGAGGCACAGCCTTCCCTACCTGGCCCTCCATACAGTTTCGCAACCCCGATGTGACCCTCAGGCCAAAAAGTTTGCCCACCCCTGCAGTAGACTGTTAAACACACAACAGTATGGTAATTCTGATCACAGGTCACCTTACACTAGCACATTACTAGTATGAAGCATGTTACTAGTATGGGAAATCTCTTAGCTATATATCTGCTGTATAGTCTTATGTCATGCTTTACTTTGTACAGCTGGCTTCAACAATTTCATGGGTTTTATACAACATGCAAATTATAAATCATACATGTGCTGAGCTTATACCAGTACTACTGAAAAAGTTCTCTGTGTGAGTGGTATGCCCCATGTTAAGTGGAAGGACTGTATATTGATCTGGTAGTTTATTTCGAAAGAGGAGATGCTTTCCAAAAGTGATTATTGTTTTAGGCCTTTTTCAATTTAATGTAAGAGCAACTTTGGAAGAGAAAATTAGGAAAAAGGGAGCTCACTGTACCCAATTTAGCAAGGAGCTATATTGCGTTTTAAGAAATGTAATCATTATTTTGCTTCTTAGAAGACGCAAAATTGAAACAAGGTTTTACTAGGGGTTGTAAATAAACTGCATTATTCCAGACTGAATTTCAAGGCAGTAATTTAATACCATGGCTTGCTGACATTTAGAAAGCCCTCCAGCCATGTTACTGCATCTTCTGATCGAAATCGAACCCCTCATTTAAAGAGCCCCAGGGAATACACCAGAAAGTTATTTTATGTGTATTTATGAAGATTTTCTTATTCAGCTTCATCATACTTATTAACTGAACTGTATTTTCTTTGTAGAGGTTTGCAGAATTACATGGAAAATGAGATCATCCACAGCTATTAGACAGGCTAGAACCTACTGCAACAGTGGGGTTTTGGGGCAGCTTCTGAACTCCCTTGCACACTTGTTTAGTGATTCTTGGCCACTGTCAACACATTACAGCCAATAACCGTGCTATCCCTCCCTTTTTCTGTGCTGGTCTAGGTTAGAGAGCTTATTCCTTCACTCTCCCACTTCCCTGGTCCTTCTTGCATGAGCATAGAGCAACAGTACCCAAAGTCCAAAGGTACAAACAGTTCTATGTTTATTGGGGTGAACTTCCAGCAAGCTTCAATCTAAGTTCCTTTTTCCTTATTTTCGAATCCCAACTTACTTCCTGTTTGCCCCTAATTTATGTAGTAGTAATTTCAGCTATACCTTAAGCAGTCATTTTACTGAAGTTTACCTGACCCATCCTAACATCTTGTAACATGATTAGCCAACCAGTTATATCCCACCACCTTAATTAGTTTACACCCAGCAAAATTAGTTATACAGCAGACAGAAACAATCACAGAACCAAACAGAGACCATGCAAATAAACAATAGCAGCAAAGTGGGAACTATAATGACAAAACCATACAGAAGTGAGGATTTCACAACTACATCTATAAAGACATACGGGTTCCCTATCTGTGTCTATTGATAATTGAGTTCTTATCAAATAGAAAACTATCAAACTAAATTTCCTTTTACATCTTCTAGGCTCTTCTCTGTCTCTGGAGGTGATAGATTGGATCACCTTTCTAACTGACCCAGATTGCCTTATTTCAATCTGACTGGTTTGGAATGTAAAGATGTGACCGTATGCTTCCAAGTCTATGGCTGCCTCTGCTGCATAGCCAAAGGCCTTAGCTTAAGAACAGGGCCTCAAACTGTCGCCGTGAGAGAAGGCCCTTACACACATTCTTTATTTTATATCTCTATAACTAGCTAAATGATAAATATATACCTACAGTCTTAAAGTATAGGCCTTTACAGACAGGCCTGAATATTTATATCCTAACAGCCTACAGAGAGCCAGGGGTGGATCCTTAGCTGGTGTAAATTGTCGTAGCTTTGTAGAAGTCAGTGGAGATATAACAGTTTACACCAGAAAAGATCTGGCCCATGTATATAAGCCGGTTTTAGCACATGCAGGAGTATGAAGTGCCCATGGTTGGTCATTCTAAGGCTGCTCTTCCCCCAGATACCAGAACACCATAATTCCATTAGCATTCACAGCTAATGGAATTATGCTCCTGGGTGAATTTCACTCATAATAAATGAGAGCTACAGTATGAGCAACCTTAAATTTCAATTCTTTCTTAGGAAAAAAATATATTTTAAACTGTCATTAGTTTGTTTTGCCCAAATACAATGACAAAATATTATTATTCTTTTAAATATTGTGTGAATGTTGATTCAGCTGAAATTTAAGAAGTTGAGGAGAGACTACTTCAGCAGATAAAGAATGCTGGTGCTCCGGAGATAGGAGCTCACTTCACTTACTACGTATTTTGTTCCTTTTCCCTTCCTTTTGCCCTTTTTGTTAGGGGACTGGAATACATTTTTTCAAGAGAAACTAACCTATTTTTGCTGTCCACTTGACTGCACCAACCTGACAAATCAGTTGTGTACTGTTGACAGTGGTATGCTCAAATCCCCTATGCCAATTTTTTTTCCCCGAGTCCCATCTGTGTAACTGCGATAGGCTCTGTAGCTCATTAACAACAATTCTTGAGGAAAATAATTAATTTTAATTATTACATACATATAAACTGTGACACTGTAAACAATGTACACATTTACTTTTCATTTTAATGTAAACAATTGTAATATTAGAAATCCCTAGCAATATGAACTCAAAGAAATACCTGAAGATCTTTGAAACCAAACAGTTCTAGTAAATTACAGTTTAAAAGAAATGTTGAGAGCGAAATGTGTGGTGTTCAAACAGGAAAATGCGATTTTGTATAAAACAATAAGCAACAAAACAAAGTTTACAATTTTGTTTAAAATGCTTATTTCATTTTAGAACAAAATGGTTGTCCAACTTGGAACATTATATTGTGTTTAGTTTTTTTTAGTGTAAAATGTGAGTTTCTCTGCTGTGTAAGTAAAGACTCAATCCTGTTCTCAACTAATTAGAAAAAGATCAAATATTGTAATAAAATAACCTACAGCCAAGGAATCTTCTTAATGGGATGGATGTGCCTGCTTTTCCTTGCTTTTTTTTTTTTTTTTCCAGCTGGGGACATATGTTAGTGAGGCTCAACCTGATCTCACCTTCACTTTTCAGCCAGCTAAGGGTGCAGGCAAGGGGGTAGCTAGAGGCTGTGTGTGGGCAGGAGGATATCCCAGGATGCAGATGGGGGTAGCTAGGGCTGTGTGCAGACACAGAGATAGTTCAGGTGCCGGCAGAGGTGTAATTCAGGATGCAGGCAGGAGGCAGCTAGCGGCTGTATGCCAAGAGGGGTCTAGTTCAGGATGCGGGGAGAGGCTATGTCTGAGGGAGTGCTGCTGCTATGGTGCCTAGCCATGTGCTCAGTCCCTAGTTGGCATAGTGGGGGCAGCTTCAGTCCTTGAGGCTGTGTGTATGCCGAGTCGGGCCTGGCCATACCGTCCTACACCATTACTGTGGCCAGAACTATAAGCTGTGCTGCCCCAGCTCTTCAGCAAAATTTGATTTTTCTTGTAAGTGGTTATGTAAAGTAATGAGTGAAACCCTTAATCTCAATATGATTGAATATTGTGTTAATTTGAACCATTCTATTTCTGATTTCTTGTCTTTATTCATTTGAAAGCTGACATTCAGTGAACAAGATGAAAATGACAGTGTGGAAGAAAAAAAGAATTTAAAAGAAAGAGCACATATCGTGGCACAATGCCTAGAGCGCAAGGAGGAGAAAGCGAGAAACCATGCGAAAAAACATCGAAGTTTGATCTGTGTTGAGGACACAGGTGCTGACATTGCTGACTTACACCAAAGCTCCTATAAAGAATCAAGGACACTGAAAAAACATGAGAACAAAACAAACAAATCTAATTTGAAATCTGATAAGTTGCCACCAAATGTTATTCAGGAACTAAATACAGTTCTTCAGAAAAACAGAGCCCTCCATGAAGAAATCTAAAGCTGAATTTGTAAGAGACAGATGTCAAACAACTTGATTATTCCAGGCAATAAATAGATTGGTAAATTGTGTGCACAGTTTGTACAGTGTAGAGACTATGAAATGTGTTTATATACAGCTGCTGATTTTTAAATGACAATTATGTATGTGCTGGTAAATATGACATAATGTAAGATTGAACAGAGAGCTTTAAGTGTATAAAATTCCTGGTATGAAATCTTGGAATTTGAAGCCAGTGGGAGTTTTGCCATTGATTTCTGTGGGGTCAGGATTTCACACACCATTTTGAATGCAGACTTTGTTAGTGTTCTAGCCAGAGTGCTTCAATTAAAAAAGACAGTTTAAATGTTAAGTACAGTTTGCTTATGCTGCATATGTCCAGAACCCTTTTCTAAGTACGGGAGAAATCTTCTTGTAAAAAGAGACCAAAGTGCACATACATATTGTCGTTGTCTAATAGTAAGCAAGAATAAGTAACATATGATTTACTCTGATGACAAATCTTGCAGTATCTTCTCTCTGCTAAACAGGTTGAAATTGATTTAAAGAAAGTGTATCTAGGGGACTGGCTAGCTCACATGATCAGGAATGTGAGGCAGAACTTTCATCTTTCGGTCCTCTTTTGGATGCGACTAGCTTGCTAATGACAAAGTTATTATCAGATGGCTATTCAGTAATCACATGTGAAATGAAATTCCTTATGAGCAGATGGCCCAATCACAAAACTACCCATCAAATTGGCACTAATTCATCCTGTCACGGAATGGCCAGGAATGAAATCAGCATGGAGCTTAAATTATCCTTTCACTCTTAGAGATGGTTCCACCAGATCAACATGGAGCAAGACATTGAATGAAGCTTCAATCTGTGCTATAGCTCTTCAGAGGATAAAGAGGTGCTTCAAGCTCTACCAATCTAATACCCTCCAGGAGCACTAAATTCATTAATATTGAAGAGGGAAGGGAAAGTGCCATATTTCATCAAACTTTATAAAGTGTAATTTTGTCCTTATTTAATTAACAAGTATATTCTCTGATATTTTTTTTCCTGTTGCCATATTTCTGTGCAAACGGAAGCAGTGTCCTCTATAATTAGCTTGTTCCTCTTTCCTGATATGAATGGATGCCATAACTGTCGTTGTGATGTCACACTTACGTCTCATGGTGGTTAGCACTGAACACATCAATCAGGAGACAGTTAATTCTGAAAGAGAAAGCTGCCATCTGAATACAAGTGTCTTGGTGATCTGTATGTTTTGAAAGGAAGGGCAGAAAAGCTACAATGTAATGGGTTTTTATAATGTTTTATTTTTAAGTCTGCTGGAATGTAGCAGTTACAAGAATTCCTCTGTCACTCACTTTGCACTTATTCTGTTTGATCACTTGCCAAATTTAAAAGGAAGTTTGTACATTTTTTTTATTTTCCGTAGTGCACTTTTGATTATTTTGTTCGTCTTCATTTGAAGCATGATCTTAAGTCCCATTTACTTAAGAGTGCTGACTGTGAAATACATTCTTAATGTTTTTCTGAAACAGGGCCTATCTTTGTGGGAAGGAGGATATTTCAGAAAAATACTTATACTGTCTGTTTGAGGCTGGTCCTGAATTTACTGTTTACAGTTATTCATGTGTTTCCACATTATTTTTTTCAGTGTCATCTTTTACTGTGTCATTAAGACTGTTATTCACTCTAGTGCAGAGGTCTCATACACCACTGGAGTCCCACATTAATGGATGAAAATGGAGCAGTGGGAGAGGGTTTTTTTTGTATTGAGCTAGTGTGCCCATGTAAGAGAATAATAATCTATTTTATCTTCACTGAAATACTGCAAGAAAGCCTTCTCCTAGTTTGACCATAGCTTCCACAGTTGCTGCACAAGGTACTAAAAATGTAAGAAAAACAGCTGCTTACTTGAAAAACATTCAAACTAAATATTGTTTACTTTTCAATTGTGGTTAAACTACCTGAATTTGTGGTTATTGGATTATCAATGAAAATGTTTCACCTAAAGTATAATATTTTGGTGTTTTCTACATGCAAAATATATTGTTTGAACCGTTGCACTGTTTAACTTAAATACAGCTTCTGTAATAAAATGGAAGTGTGATTAAATTCATTTAAAATTAATTACTTGTGAGTCTCTGATTTCAAATTATTACCTGATGATCAATCAGTATTGCGCTCATCACTGAGATGGGTCTAAGAACTGAAGGATAAATGTGTGTTATCTGTAATAGTGTCACAAAGGCTGCTGTGTTTTGTGTGTCATCTATTTTGGAATGGGAAGAAAACAAATTTCCAGGGAATAAATATTTTCTTTAAATTGTGTTGTGTAATCTCTTCAGGAAAAAAAAAAGCAAGACAGTGATAATTGTTGTAGCAATTATTTCTGTGCATATCTCCATACCATTGCTACTAATCCTTGCAGTACCTTTGTATAGTAGTAATTATTTATCCACACCTTACAGATGAGGAAAGAAAGGCACAAATAAAATAGGTGGTTTGCACAAATCAGAAAGTGTTCTGATTTAAAATTTAAAAAATTTAAGTGTTCGGATTAAAATTTAGGAATTAGTAAATCTAAAGTCCTTTATTATATTAAATTCCTCCAACCTCCCTACTTAGAAAAGCCAATAAATATCAATACAGTTTATCCACACAATGTCAGTTCTCTGTGCATTTTCAAGCTCTACTGAGAAAAGTTTTTAAAATACTTTTAACTCAGCCATTAAAAGAGCCACTGAAAAGTTAGCGAGATGCTGTTCTATCCCAGGAATAATCACCAAACTTTCATTTCCAGAAAGTTAAAATGAAGACTATGTCAGAAGGTATGTTGTAATACAGAGACCAGCCTTCTCATCATAAGCAATGCATATCTTAATTACTTTATAAATCTTTTTGGAATTAGTATAGAAATGCACATTTATATTCATAGATTCTAAGGCCAGAAAGAACCACTGTGATCATCTAAACTGACCTGCTATATAGCACAGGTCATAGAACTTCCCAAAATAATTCCTAGAGCATATTTTTTAGAAAAATATCCTACCTCGATTTAAAACTTGTCAGTTATGGAGACTCCACCACAACCTATGGTAAATTGTCCCAATGGTTAGTTGTTCGCACTGTTAAAAATTTACACCATATTCTTCATTGAGATCAGAAAAAAATGTTCTATGCTGTATGATTTACTTCAGTTCATGGCTCACATTTTAATATTTGCTGTTGCTGGTAATACAGAATGCATTTCCTTGCAAATTATACCTTGGTTATATAAACAGTAATCCCTTCTTTTTTCTTTTAGAAGTCAATTAATATTGATTTATCCAATACTGCAGCCTACTTTGGAACTACCAATTTAGAATAAATTTGAGGTTTGTAATATATATGAATAGGTTTAGTAACTTGTCATTTTCTTTTCTATCTTCATTTCCAATATGTACTAACTGAAAGCTAATGATGTTGATGTTTGAGTAGTAGTTCTTTATATGTGCACATTTAAATTTTGCAGTAGCTTAACTATTTTCACTTGGCTGGATCTGCATTGAACTTTTTTTGCTGTTTTTTTCCCCATTGCAAGCTATTTGCAAGCTCAGGTTATCCATTTTAATTATTCAAATTCATTATAATGTAAGATACCTTGGGCTTGTTCAGTCTGTATTTTTAGTGTGGTGCCTCTCCAGCTTTAAGAAACAATAAATAAATTATTGCATTTGAAACTTTTTAAATTCATGAAAGATTGAGCATTCTAGATAAGATAAATATATGACTTTGCCCTCAGTAAAAGCATCTAAGGACCACATCCTACCAAGTATACAGTTTGACAATGTTGACTAGTCCCATCTGTTTGATGGTTACAGTTCAGTAACATATTTCATCGTGTGCATAACTTTAACCATATTGACAGACCGATTGACCTCTTTGGTAGATAGGGGCCAAGGAAAGCTTCAGGTGTTCAGTCCCTCAGAAGCTCAAGCTGCTTTCATTTGAATGCGTAAATCTTCTTACACTTCTAATCTTATGTGGTAGCTAATTGTTTTCCCTCCTTCCAATAATGATATTACTATAATACAAACTTTAACTGGATACTCTATGATAAGTAGATGTTTAGCAATTCTTCCATAAATTACAGATGATAATTTCAAGTCCTTTCAAGACTTAAATGCAGAACATATTTTAATGTGAGGGTCTTTTAAACAGCCCTACAAATTGTCTCAACCTGGGCAACTTTTCTTACTAATGCCTTCCCTATGTGGGTACTGTGGGTGCTTAAACACACAACCACACTTTCACATGTCCCAAAAAATAAAATAAAGTAAAGCTAGGATATTTCCTACCTAATAAAAACAAAAGACGAAATATAGAAGAGAGTGTGATGTGAGGTCTCAAATGAAAGCCAGTGTCATACTGGTTATCAATGTAATTATGAATTGTAGTTATAGATACTTTGTAAGAAGTTATGTATATCTACAGAAAATATGTTCTTGGAGTCTGCATCAAGATATTAGTCACCAGCACAGGTGAAAAACCTTTTTTTGTGAGACTAGGTTTTTGTTCACTAGCTCTCTGTTGGGATGTAAATTAAACATTGCAAATTAACACAATAGATGCCTATGGAAATACAAAGTCAAATGTTAACAAAGAGATGTGAATTCACCAGGAATGCAGCACATAGCACACAAACAAGTCATGGGGGATTATCGTATCTGAATAAAGACAATTGAACATTGAAGGTATTTCAAGAAGGCAAAGAAGGTACCCTGGCATCCTGCACCTAGGAAGTAAGCATGCAGTGTGTTTGCATTCATGAAAGTGGGGTCTTGGCCAGCTTTGGTTGAAAAGGCTGAAGAGGACTTTGGGAAAGATAAACTTCTTTAAACAGGAAGTTAACCAGTTAGTTAAATGTAGTCTCCAGAAAGCATGTTATGCTTTTGTTGTATATGTGACCACTGTCTTTGCTATGATCTGAGGGTATGATTACACTTACAAGATTATAGCGCTATTAGTTATAGCGGTCCCCTTGTACAGTAATATGTATAGTGCTATTGTATGTCCACACTCGGACGCACCAGCGGTATAGCATGGCCACATTTGGGGCACTTAATGTGGCATTAAGAGCAGCGCATTAGGGCAGGTATCCCAGCATTCAGCTGGGTGCAACGTGCTTTTTAAACGAGGGGGGTGAGTGGGGATGTGTTGTGTGTATGTGGAGGGAGAGAGACAGTGGTTTTTCCATTCTTCTGAAAGCCTGTCAGCGAGCCTCCGTTCACAGAAGGCTTTGTTTTCACGCAGGCTCCCTCCTTAAACATTTGCATTGCTTATCTGCCGACTTAAGAGAGAAACTCTAAAGAGGTACTTCCGCGAGTTCAAAACAAAGGGAAGAGATGTCAATTGCCTTAAATGGCTCTAGGCATCTCAAGAGATCACTTGTAGCGCAGTGGGTGTCCACATTCTTGCTGTATCGCTACAGCAGCTGCGCTACAGCCCTTATTCCCTATGCGGAGGTGGATTACGAGGAGTGCTATAACTCCGCGGTTATAGCGCTCTACGTGCCTTGCCAGTGTGGACGGGGAGGAGGTTATAGCGCTCGTGAGGGCTTTATAGCGCTATAAAGTGCCAGTGTAACCAAGCCCTGAATGTCTAGTCTTTGATGATGATTGTCCTTTTGAATCTTCATTTTGTCCTCCAAATTGTTTGCAATTCAACCCAGCTTGAGGTTCTCTTAAGTTTTTTAAAGCATATTCTCCAATCCATTATCCAAGCCGTTAATGAAAATTTTGAATAGAACCAGACACAGGACTGACCCCCCCCCCCCACAAGGAATCCCACTAGAAATGTTCTCCCAATTTGACAGAAAACAATACTCATTGTGCATGGTCTTTTAATTATCTGTTTATCCATCTTATAGTAAGTTCATCTAGACTACATTTCCCTAATTTATGAGACTGTCATATGGGATTGTATCAAAAGCCTTATAAAATTTAAGATATATTAAGTCTATAGCTTTTCCCACAACCACTAGACCTGTACCCCATCAAAGAAGCAAATTACGTTGGTTTGCATGATTTATTTTTGAGATATCCATTTTGGCTGTTACTTGTTACCCCATTGTTCTAGGTGCTTACAAATTGATTGTTAATTTGTTCCAGTATCTTTCCAGATATCAAACTTCAGCTGACTGGTCTGTATTTCTGAGGTCCTCTTTGTTTCTCTCTGTAAGATAGGTACTATGCTTGCTCTTCTCCGTCGTCTGGGACCTCGCTCATCCTTCATGAGCTCTCTAAAATAATTGCTAATGGTTCAGAGATTGTTTCAGCTAATTATTTATGTACCCAGATGAATTTTGTCAGGCTCTGCTGACTTAAATACATCTAACTTATCTAAATATCCTTTAATCTATTCTTTCCCTATTCTGGCTTCCCCCTTGTTAATGTTAGTTGTTCTTAAACATCTGATCACAATTAACCTTTTAACTGAAGCAAAATAGGCATTAGACACTTTTTAGTATTTTTGGTGTTTTTGGTTATTAGCTCTCCTTGCATGCAAAATGGTGGGCCCACACTTTTTTTTTTGTCTTTTTCTTTCTGGATTTATAGTACTTACTGTCATTTATAGCTCTTCCTAGGTGTTACTCATTTTGTGCCTTAGCCTTGCTGATTTTATCCCTACGTGCTTATGTTGTTTTTCTGTACACGACCTTATCAATTCGTCCACGTTTGCACTATTTTTAGGCTTCCTTCTTGGTTTTTTGTTAAAGACCTCCAGATGCAGCCTATTGACCTTTTACTATTCTTCTGATCTTTCCTTCACAATGGGATAGTTTGCTGTTGTCTTTTGATATTGTTTCTTGAAGAAAGTGCCAGTTCTCCTGAACGTCTTTTACCCTTATATTTTTCTTCCCATGGGACTCTAGCTACCAGTTCTCTCCAGTCTGTTGAAGACTTTTTTAAAATCCTCTGTCCTTATTCTGCTCTGTTCACT
Organism: Dermatemys mawii; assembly: GCA_007922305.1. Classification (NCBI taxonomy): domain Eukaryota; kingdom Metazoa; phylum Chordata; order Testudines; family Dermatemydidae; genus Dermatemys; species Dermatemys mawii. The sequence goes on along the minus strand of ML677326.1, from coordinate 32,584,896 downwards.
CCTTCTTTTCTTGAGAGTAATATTCAGAACACCTACACAATCTGTTAGGAATGGTGTCGCAAGTAGCAGAGTTTCAGTACTTCTTTCCTACTTCTCCCACAGTTTGCCCATGGGCAGGGAGTTGGGGGAATGGAATTTATGATCAGTCCTTTGGTTTAGTTCTTGAACCCTGGAAGGTACTTGGATACAATAGTGATGGGTATAAAATAAGAACCAGAATAAAACAGAAATCTCCCACTGCAATAAGCACATGCAATCCTATGAAAGTCGATAGAGTTGTACTTTGAGTTTAAATTGGACTTTCAGTGAGAGTTGGACAACTAACTCCCTAACTAAATCCCAACCTTAGACCCGATCTGACCTTGTACTTTCTGCAATTTATGGATAACATAGGTCAAAAGCTCTTGGCTAAGGAAGGAATGGTAAAAACTAGCTGAAAAACTCACTCTGTCCTTGCAAAGGAAGAGTGAATTCACCTTTGAATCTGTCTTATGCCATTAACCCAGGTCCGGACTCCAAAGAGGCATACAAAAATCACACTTTGACTGTATACTAGTTTTGTCAAAGCATGGGTGGATTATCATTATAGCTGGCTTTTTAGTAGACATTACTACACCCTGAAGTCAAAAGATGGTGGTATGAAGCAAATGTCAGTTAGCATTCTCTTGGGTACCATTTGTTTTGAGAAGTACTTAACTTTAATTCTGTCTGTGAAAAGCATAATAGAAAATGGAAACTTCATGTAATATAAATAGGACCTCTTGAACTAAAAGAGGCATTGTAGAAGGGTGCAAAAGCACCTAATTAGCCCCTGCTCAGCCAGCCCCAATCAGGGGAAACAGATTGGGGCTGATGGAAAAAGCCTGATGCTGGCCTGAGGATTTACAACACCTGCAGGCCTGACAAGCTAAGGGCTATAAAGGCTGGAAAGGAACCAGAAGGTGGGGGTTGGGGAGGAGCAGGAGCCAGGGAAAAGTCAGTCAGGGAGGGAACTGGAGGCCTCCTAGCTGAAGGCTGACTCTGCCTATAAAGGAGAAAAAGAATCCTGTAAAGCTTGTAGGTAGATGGACACTGGTGGTGGGATGAAGTTAAGTAAATTAAGACACAGGTATGGCATATGGCACAATCCTGAAGCCTTTCTGAGCCTTATAGGCAGGCAGCAAGCGGGCCCCAGGAAGAGGGGTGGGTTGTGAGCCCTGTTACAAGCATGGAAAGATTACACTTATCATTTCTCTCCCCATCCATTTAGTTTCAACCACCCTTGGCAGGATTTGGGGTTTCCTGCAGCCAGGGGTAGCTTTAATGTGGGGCTCATGGCTTTGCACCACAGAAATCATGAAATCCAAGGTGCCAAACCTGAGTTGCACTGTGACCCTGTGTGCCTGGTTGCAATGCCTGAAGTAAGGAGCCAGACCCAGCCCTGTGGGACAGGAGCTACCACTCTGTGGTGAGTGTAGGGCAGACTTGCTCTGCAGCTCTCATCCCCAGTCCCACCCTGCTCGGTTCTCCGTCCCCACTGGGCTGGGATTAGGATTGTGCTGCTGGGGCAGAGAGTGCTGCTGCAGGCGGTCAGTGTCCCCCTTGACTACAACTCAAAATGGTGTCCAAGAGGAGTTTAGTATAATGCATTTATTGAATCAGGAGGCTGCATCCGCCCCTGGCTTCTGCTATCAAAGTAATCTAAGCGCAGTTTTGCTTTTAACAGCCACTACCACTTGCCTTGTTCTACTTCTGTGATGTTTCACTTAATATCCATGATCAGTCTCTCCTTTGACCCTGTCTGTCCTCTGTCAGTTTGCACTTCTGCATTGTTGTTGTTTTTTTAAAAAAAATTACTGTCATAAAAATTTAAGACAGACTAGATGCTCTGTTTGTCTCCAGAGATAAACTCCAGAGAAGTGACCCACTCTCATAAATCTTGTCGGGTTTCTGGATATTGCTGCTCACTTTTCCCGTCTCTGATGTATCATTAGTGAAAAGAACACCTAGGAGTAAATCCCATCTGCCTGCCCTCACAGGACACTACTGAAAAATGACAAATTCCTTTCTTTTAGGCAGCTCCCTTTCAGCTAATTGTTTATGTAGCTCTACAAAACAATGGTAGATGTACAGTAGAATTTGCCATAAACATTATGTGAAGCAAAATCCAGGGGCTGCTCATACATGTATTTAAAGGAGTTGCATGCATAAGCTATAAGGGATTTAACTGCACACTAGAATATTTTTTTAATAGCTTAGGCCTTGTCTACACTATGAGTTAATGTCAACTTTGTAGAGTTCGAATCAAGAAAGCCAATGGTATACATTCGATTGTGTGTGTCCCCAGTAAATGGGCTAATTCGGAGAATCGTGTTCGTAGTTCCACGGCTAGTGTCGACTTGCAAAGCAGCACTGTGGGTAGGTATCTCACCGTGCCCACAATCTCTGTGGCCCCTTGGAATTCTAGGTAAAGCTGGCATTGCATGATGGAGGCAAAACCAGTCTCGCAGGTTTTCGTTCACGCTTCCCATCACTCCCGCCTCCCTCCATGTAAGGTGCGGCAGACAGCCATTTTGGGCCTTTCGGGTCTGCAGACACCATACTGCTTTCAGCAGACAGAGCAGTGGTCAGCCAGCCACCGCTCCTGCTAGAACTCTGCTTTCCAGCTGCTATGAAGCTACCTCACAGGTCCTCTCGTTTGTAGGCTGGAATTTCTATTCTCGTCACATCAGCATCTCTTGCCCTCCAGCTGCTATCCTACTGTACTCTAGGCAACCCTGAAACTACGTCAAATCGTCTGCTATCCTTCCGTGCTACAGGCACTCGTAAAAAACACGTCAAGTCTGGTGGCTTCGGCATCTCCCGCTGAGTGGCATCTCTTCTCTCGTCTTTCTCCTTTTTTACTTAGTTGAACGCTTCCACTGCCAGTTCTTCCCTTTTCCCTGGACTGCCCATGCAGACGCCATAGTAGTGCAGGCATGGAGCCCGCTCAGCTCATCGTAGCAGTTACGGGCATTGTAAACCTCTCGTGAATTATCGTGCAATGTATGCAGAAACAGAAAAGCTGTGCGAAAATGCAAAGGCAGGGCAGTCACGAGAGTGAGGAGGACATGGACAGAGGCTTCCCCCTACAGTGGCACCAGCATCTTAGAGATCCTGGTGGCAATGGGGCAGGCTCATGCACTGGAATGGCGATTCTGGGCCCGGGAAACTAGCATGGACTGGTGGGATTGCATAGTGCTGCAGGTCTGGGATGATTTCCAGTGGCTCAGAAACTTTTGCATGCGTAAGGGCACCTTTATGGAACTCTGTGAGTAGCTTTCCCTTGTCCTAAACTGCCAGAATACCAAGATGTGATCAGCCCTCATAGTTTAAAAGCGAGTGGTGATAACCCTCTGGAAGCTTGCCACACCAGACATCTACCGGTCAGTTGACAATCAGTTTGGAGTGGGTAAATCTACAGTGGGAGCTGCAGTGATGCAGGTGGCCAACGCAATCATTGAACTGATGCTGTCAAGGGTAGTGACCTGGGAAATGTGCAGGCCATAGTGGATGGCTTTTCAGCAGTGGGGTTCCCTAACTGTGGCAGGGCTATAGATGGAACACATATCCCTATCCTGGCACCGGACCACCAGCACTGCGAGTACATAAACCACAAGGAGCATTTTTCCATGATCCTGCAAGCGCTGGTTGATCACAGGGAACGTTTCACCAACATCAACGTGGTTTGGCCAGGCAGGATTCATGACGCTTGTGTCTTTAAGAACTCTAGCCTTTTGAAACAGCTCCAGGAAGGGACTTTCTTCCCAGACCAAAATATTACTGTAGGGGATATTGAAATGCTGATAGTTATCCTTGGGGACCCAGCCTACCCATTAATGCCCTGCCTCATGAAGCCATACACAGGTGCTCTGGATAGTAGTAAAGAGCTGTTCAACTACAGACTGAGCAAATGCAGAATGGTGGTAGAGTGTGTATTTGGTCATCTCAAGGGATGCTGGTGCAGCTTACTGACCCGGTCAGATCTCAGCGCCCGGAATATTCCCATTGTTATTGCAGCTTGCTGCGTGCTCCACAATCTCTGTGAGAGCAAGGGAGAGAGATTTATGGCGGGGTGGGAGGCCTCTGATTATGCAGACACCAGGGCAGTTACAAGGGCACCCCCTGACATAGTGCACATCAGAGAAGCCTTGACAACTAGTTTCATGGCAGGGCAGGCTACAATGTGAGACTTCAGTTCATTTCCACTTGTGCTGTTTGTTTATGCATCCTGAAAACCCATCCCCTTGCTCAGGCTAATGGTTTAAAGTTTTTTTAATTTCTACTTGTCCTTTTCCTTTCTCTTGCTCCTGAACTGAACTTTCAGCCAGCCACTCTCCCATATTCCCTCATCGCTTGTTGAGCAGTAATAAAGTAATTGTTGTTTGAAAACCACGCATTCTTTATTAAGGGGTCACAGAAATGAAGGGATTGCTGCAAATGTAGCACTGGAAGGGATGGGTGAGGGGGTAAGCACCGGGTGGGGTGGCGGGTGAGGGTATGACAGGAACACACAAGTCACAACTTTGGGAGTGCTAGCTTTCTGGTGCTTGGGCTGTCCTCTGAGGTGGAGTGGCAAGGTGCCCGGACCCTGCCCCTCCCCCCCGCAATCTTCGGAGTCCTGGTGATGAGGCTAGGGAACTTGGGGAAGAGGGGGCGTGGTTACAGTGGGGCTTCAGTGGCGGTCTTTGTTCCGGCTGCCTTTCCTGCAGCTCCACCAGATGCCGGAGCATGTCGGTTTGATCCGCCAAAAGACAGAGCAGTGCTTCCTGCCTTATCTCCTCTCCCTCGTCCCTCCATTGTTCCCTCTTGTCCCTTCTCTGCTCCCACTCGTCCCTTCTTTCCTCACGCTCAGTTACTGCTTTCTGGCAGTCCAGCATTGACTGTCTCCAAGCCTTAAGCTCTGCTTTCTCTGTGCGGGAGGACTGCATGAGCTCTGTGAACATCTCATCCTGCATGCGTTTTTTTTTCGCCGTCTTATGTGTGCAAGCCCGTGGGATGTGGATGATAGGAGGAGGCTGGAAACAGTTTCAGCTGTTGTACGAAAAAAGCTCTGTGATGAGAGTTCCACCCCGCCCCCCCATCACCTGGCTGGTATCAGGGAAGATCCCTGCTAGCCAGATGCAGGGTCGGCTCCAGGCACCAGCGCTTCAAGCGCATGCCTGGGGCGGCAAGCCACAGGGGGCGGCCTGACATTCACCGTTAGGGCAGCAGTCAGGCTGTCTTCAGCAGCATGACTGCGAGAGGTCTGCAGATTTGGTGGTATTTCGGCAGTGTGGACCTCCCACAGGAACGCTGCTGAATCAGCGGTACACCGGACCACCCACAGGAATGCCGCGGAAATTTTGCGCTTGGTGCGGCAAAAACCTTAGACCTGCCCCTGGCCAGATGGTAACAGCATGGCGTCCTGTGTCCCACTCCCTCATCGCGATCAGAGAACGCATGGGCAAACAATCCTAGATGCTGGTGGTCACCCGGATTCAAGCCCATCCCCCCACAAAAAAAGCTCAAGGAAATGCTGGGAGGATTTCTTTTAAAATACAAACACTCTTGCGGACACTCTTGCACCCAAGTCCTCAGGGCACAGTAATCATTTAAAAAACAATAGCTTGTCAAGTGGGTACTTCATTGACCAAGGGACACTCACCAGGGCTGCCTTGCACTCCTTCCCCTTCCGGGATACCTTCCTGGGAGGGTTGGGAGGTTACTAGCTCCAGGGTGATGAACAGCTCCTGGCTTTCAGGCAGATAGGTATCTCCACTTGCCTGTTCCGTAGATTCCTCGCCGTCATACTTGGAGAACGGTGAACCTTCCGCTAACTCGGTTCTTGTCTTGTGGCTCTCCACTGTAGCTGGGTCCTAGCTGATTGTCAACGTGACTCTTCGCTGTAGTTCCAACTCCCTCACTCTGAGTGGCTGCTCTTCCTCTGAGCTACTGCATTCTCCACAGGTCAGATCTTAGTTATACTACTCTCTCTCTCTTGACTTATGGTGCCCTGGCAGCCACAGCTCACATGGAGGATAGGCCCTGGGCTCTCGACTCCCTCGTTGGCCTCCCTGCCTTTTCAATCTGGCTGACTTTGAGTTCTGGCCTCTCCTGATTGGCCATGGGGACCTGTCAATTCCATGATTCTGACTCCTTTAGGTACGTCCTTCTTCTCTGTACTGGGAGATGGCCAACAAAGAAAACCACTATGTTTCAGTAAGGGGCAAAGTCAATTAACCAACTTACAAAGAGTGTGTTGGAGCCAAGGTGGATCATTAACAGTCTTGACAGCAAATAAAGATCTGAAAATAATTGCTACTGTGTTTTCAAAAAAAGTGAAAGGTAATTTTGGCCTGGCCTATAATTTTGTTCAGGCCCCCTGAAAGTTAATGTCCAGCACATTAAGCATGTTATAATTGAACTGTTGAGAAACAAATTAAAATTTTAATGAACTCTCTTCCCTTTGGAGGTAAATTTAGGTTCCTTATAACCAGTGCTGCCAGAAATCCTGATATTATTGTCTAATCAGCACTTAATGGCCCACTCTCAATGCCTCTAATTTCACAGAATTAATGTGCATATAAAATGAACCTTGTAAAGGTTTTCTGTTCATATACCACATGCTGAATAATGTAAACAAGCTATTATATGTTGTTTACCTTTGCCCCTTACAGGTTCTTGGTTTCAGAACTTTGCATTAACACAATGGGATGGAAGTCCCTGAGAACTAATTCTGCTGGAACAGAAATCAACAGAAACACCAAAGAGAGTCTAAAAAGCAAATAACCAGATAGGTTTCTTTATAAACCAGAATATTCTGATGAATCAATTTATTTTTTATAGTAGTTTTCAAGTAGCACACAGGGAAGTCCCCCCGTCCTGTCCCCCACCCCCCCCCCCGGCTATGCTGAAACCACTTTGTGCTGCTCTGGTGATAAAAGGGGGGCTTAAAACTGCCATAACCCGAGGATCTTCATTTTGCGGGTAGCTAGGACTATATCACCATCAGTGCTATTTATTGATCTCATCCTTTCCCCTCCCTCTGGTGCGATCCTCCTGCAATCCCTTGCTGGCATAACAACTCCAAATACCTCTGTTACAAGCTAGTGTAATTTAGCTGAACCATTCCACAATTGTATTTGCCTTCCCATCTTAAATTGTTCCAGGAAAATCTGTGGCACAGGCTGCTGAAGAGGATCTAGACTGTGATTCTAATAAGCACTTAAGCAAATGCTTGTCTTTAACTATTTGAAATTTAACCAATTGAAATTAAGCACATACTCAAGTGTTCTACTGAGCTAGGGGCCTAGTAAAAAAAAATATATATATAGTTAGAGAAAGTCTGCATATGATTCATCTAGGTCAACTAGTTAATAAATAATAGAGAATTATTTCATGTGTGCTTTTCAGTGTCTTGTCTTATTTTTTCTTATTTTCAAGTTGCCCATTGCATTGCATACAATATGATAAAACCAAGCTTTACTAGGATCCAGGAGTTTGGTTTTCTGGAGCTAATGAAAAATTCTGTTGATTCAATGAAGGAAAAAAACAAGTATTATCCTTCAAGAGGAAAGATGGAAGTCCCTGTTTGATTGAATATGGCATCCAAATAGGTTATTTAAAAGAGGGCTTGTCAGGTGGTGTGTTCATCCTCTTTCCTTCGCTATACAAGTTTTGATACTGACAGGGTAAAGTGGTCCAAGCATCTGAGCTCTTTGTGTATTTTGGCTTAGAAAAATTTGCTACTCGTTATCTTTCTCTCTTTCCCTCATATGGTCCCACTTACACTTGTGCTCACACACTCACGCTTAAAGACACAAACTGGTCTTGCACTTACATGAAATATTAGACTAGCACTGAGTTTATTTAGGTGCTAGTGAACGGCTTACCATACGTCTGCTGTATTATCTTTGTTGAAAGAACCTTAAAGACTAACAAAAGTATTAAGGTGCCACAGGACACTCTGTCGCTTCTGCAAATCCAGACTAACACAGCTACCTCTCTGATTCTTTGTTGAAAGAAACTGACATAGTATTGACTTTTCAATTTATGTAAATTGTGTGTGTGGGGGGGGTCTCTTTGGCTCTATCTATTGTTTTCTTCTTAAACATTGTGTGGTGTTCCTTATTCATATATCATCCCAATCTAATTTTGATTGTAATGTCTAATGGTGTCTTGCAAAGACAGGACCTTCTTGCCCACTTTCTAAACAAAACTTTTGCTGTTGTATCACCTACAACAGTATGTGATGAGAACACAAATAAATAGGCAATTTAATAATAATAAGATAATGTATAGCAGTGTAATTTATATTGATGAGCTTGTAATATAGCAAACAAGGTGTTTTCTATCTATAAGCAGGGATGAGTTTCCAGATTACAAAACAGTTAATTTTTAACCAGACTTTTCTGTTGCATTTGTGAATTGGGAGCTTCTCTTTTTCCTTGTTGTGGTCTGTTTGATACGTCAGTACAGAATGATGCCTTAAAGTTAACATATTTGATGGTCAAGATTGAAGAAATAAAACCTGTTTTTGTAAGTAATCAAGCTTATATAAAGCAAAAAGAGTGATTACATTTGAGATACTTTTAATGCATTTTGATTTTTTTTTTAAAAAGGTTAATGTACCCCAACCCTTACTCAGATAAAATGCATAGATACCATGACACTCTCTTAACAGTTACCCTTTTAATAATCTTTTTCCCAGGGCTGCTTGTAATATACAATCTGTTTCATGGAAATCAGATATGGTCTTCTTTCATTCTCATTGCCATGAATTGGGGTCTGCTTATCAGGATTCTGTAACACCTTTCCTTTTCAATCTCTTTCTTTACCAGCTGCTGCTGGAAATTACATAAAGATTTAATCTGGGTTCGCTGAACACTCCGGGTGCCTCATTTTTTAGTATTATTTATTTTTCAACATAATTCAAACAAAAAAGGGAACTAAAATGGAAGAATACTATTGAAGCCTAAATGCAGCAATTTTGGCCATAATTTAAGCTATCACTAAGGATATATATTAGAAGAAAATGACAGGAGCCTGACCATGGTTCCACAATATATTTGAAATGTACTATCTGCTTGGTGTATAGAATATACATACTCATGCAGATACCTTAATGTCAGTCTAGTGCAGTGTCATTTTCCCCTTCTTAATGTATATTACTTAAATTGGGTGTGGGTATGGGCATAATATAATTATAACCTTTTATTTTAAAAAAACTACTAGCTCTGACTAAAGGAGAAATCGAATTTCAAATATACTATAGAACCATGGTCAGGGCCTCAAGGTTTTCTGTCGAAGTGGTGTATAAGTCAAAAACTGGACACCCTTAGCTGCAATCAGACCTGGATGCCACTTTGGCCTTTGGAGCCATTAAAAGTTAGTGCAACTCTAAGCACATCTCTAGCTATTCTACTGTCTACTGCGCACACCCCACTTTAAAGACCACTGATGAAGAGGGCCACCATTTACTTACCATTATTCAATTAAGATGAAATAATTCTAGTGTTCTTCGTTATTCCCAACTGTTTTACTATGAATGGAAATTATTGTTGGAGTTATTTATTTTCCAAGTCAGTGCTACAGGGGCAGAGTGAAAGTTAGCTAGGTACCGTTACTGTGCACTTCTATATGTTCTAATATTTGAGTTTTTTTAAGCTGAATTTCTTGGGCATCTATTGATTTGGGTTTGGTTTTCTTTAATACCAGTAGTCTTGTCGGGTATTTGAACTTAAAGTTACTGATCATGTGGTCTCAGTTTTAACTTCAGCTTAATGAAAAATGTTTAGGCCTGTGACACAGCCCATCTATTCCTGCAGAGCAGAGAGGGAGCTTGTCCTATGAGGTGTGCTCTGAAAATAAACCCCCTTGCCCTGTACCACTTAATTTACCTGTCCTGAAAGGGTAAGTGGACAAGATAACCCTGCCAAGATTTGAACCTGTTAGTTCAGAGGGACTCAATTAAATATTCCAAATTTGTGTAATGTTTAAAATTCTCAAAGGAAGATGTTCATTGTTTTTCTCTTAAGTGCTTTTCCACAAGTGCAAATATAGTGAAAAACACAATGCAATGTGCTTCAAATATTCAAATAGTTGGACAAGATGGAAGTTGCAAAGATCTTACAAATACAGGTCAGCTTATTTTACAGTAACACCGTGTAGCTTCATAGATAAATCCTTTATTCCTTATATAGAGAAGAGAAATGTTCCTTAAGCTTGGGAAGAATCTGTAAGCCTTTAGAAATGATATGGGCAGATAATATATTAAGATGCATCATTGTAGCACAGCTGCTTGTAAATTTTCAGTTACAGGTGTTCTAATATGCATTTATGCTATGATCATATTTGAATACACACATGCATGAATCCTGTTATTTGCTAAGCTTAATATGTTACGAGACTTGATCTACTTTTACTTTATAGGTAACAAACCAAAGGGGGATTGTGATGTCCTGCCATAATTAGGTATTCTGACAAGAGTGACTCATCAATCCTGCCTTCAACCCACAGAAAATAGCAACTTGGAAAATTTCATGGTCAAAGGGAATCGTTATAGAGCTAGCTGGTCTCTGAGTGCACTTCCATTTTGGAACACTTCAGATTTGCTGTTTCTTTGAATATAAATTAAAAACAAAGAAATTATTTGGCAAATGGGCAGTTTTGACTTATTAATGCTGAGTGGGGTGGAGAGGAAAAACAACTATTGACAAGTGAAGATAAGTGTCCCACCATATGGATTCTAACATTTTAATTATTTTGTTCCCTTTCTTTTTACGGCAACTTTTAGTGGTAATAATTTTTAAACTAATTAAAGACCAGCTGCTACTTAGCAAGCTAGACACCCAGTTAGGAATCCAGAACCTGGTAAACAACCTTTACTGCCAGCCAGCTAGTTGAATCACCTCCTGTCACTGGCATGGAAGTCATTATTTTTTGTTTTGAAAATGCATGTTGTTGTCATACTGATTGGCTCTGTTGAATGCTTTTCTTTGTGACTAGCTGAACAATCTGACATCATGTTCACGTATTGTTATTTTGAAGCCTGAGATCTCCAGTGGATTTTTATATTTTTTAAGATTATTGTCAATTATAAGACTTTGGGGAAAAAGTTTTACTGAGTACAAATATATATTTCCTGAATGCAGAGAACAACTGCCTGCAGTAACTAGCTGTTACTTAATGATCTTGAAAGGGTTTGTTACCGCTTCAGATTGCAGATTCCATTTTCTCTATGCTATTTTAAGTGTGAGTACAGCACATGTTTATTATATATTGATCTCTATTCTGGCTGAATAATATAATAATATCTTAAGTTTAAAAGACAGAATCATTAAAGACCATTCTAGGAGCAGCAGACATCTAAACACTCTATGTATCAGTGAAGTAGAGGAAAGAGAAGTCCGCAGTGCAATCTGTCTTGGCTTATCTCTCCAGGATTCATCGGAAAAAAGACACCCTTAATTTTTTTAATGTAGTTATTAATGACCTGGGAATAGGATGAAGACTCAGGTGGCAAAATTTGCAAACAATGAAGAATTATTCATAGTTAATCAATACTTGTAAAGACCTGGTGGAATTTTGGAGTGACTTAATAAAGTAACAAAATTGCAGATGAAATATAAGGTTAACAAATGCAAGGCGATTCACATTGATATGAATAATTTGAATAAGTCATGTGTGTTCCTGGGTTTTATTTCGGAATTAACTGCAACCACTCAGAAAATAGACTTGGTATAGGTGAAGTCACCTTTGTTCAATGGATGGCAATGATCATAAACCAGACAAAAGATTAGTATGTGTAAAGAATGGAACAGAAAATAATATGGAAAATATTATATTGCTGTTATACAAATTGATGGTTCTCCCTCACTTGGTATGGTGTTCAGTTCTGGTACCCCATCTCCAAACAGGAGCTAACAGAAATAGTGTTCAGAGAAGAGTGACAAAAGTGTTGGAGATATGGAGGAGATTGAAAAGATTGGGACTGCTTAGTTTAGAGAGGAGATGAAGGAAAATAATAACGAAGGAACAAGAAAATAATGAATAGCATGAAATTAGATCAGATTCTCCTATTTGCTCATTTTCAAACTATCAGAAAATATATGGAATGAACTGAAATGTAGCAAATATAAAACTGATTAAAATAAATAGGTTTGCGTTTTTTTGCCTAACTGATGATATGTGGAACTCACTGCCACAAGACATCAGAGAGGCCAAGAGTTTAGTAAGAGAAGCATTTTCTCTACTAAGATAACATCCATGTTTACATTATTTGGAAAAGAAAAAACAAAAGAAAAAAGCTTAAACAGAATCCCTTATTCATAGTAGCATGCACTTTTGCTTTTACCCAGAGTCAGATCTTGGAGCTAAGCGTGAGCAATCCCACCAAATTATGAATATCAGGTTAAATATGTGACATCAGACAAGTATGTACCACGCCATGCCACAGCTAAGATCAAACTCTCCTAAATGCCCTCTGTACCACCCAGTGTGAAGCTCCCTCACTGCCATCTGTACATTCATTCTCCTATCCTGTAGCTGATGAAGGGGATGAAGGAGGAGCCACCATAACCATTTTGGCCTCCCTTCTGTATGTATGGAGGCTGGAGCTGGCAGATCTCTGCTCCCCTTCTCTGCTGGTCTGGGTAAGAGGGAGGAGCATCACAGACTGCGGTAGAGCTCCCCTTACTCACTACATGCAGTTCCATCTGTTGTGCCACTTTTTCCCCATAATCTTAACAGAATCTCCCGGAAGAGGGAACTGTTGAGCCTCTGCCAATGACAACAGGAATGAGGATAGGAAAGAATGGCAGTGTTGTTCCACACAGGTCAAAACTGGCATGGGACAAGTCCTGGCTATCCCTACATCCATGACTCTGGGATATTAGACATGTGACACTATATTTTTCTGTGTTGGGTGATGGTTGAGTTATACAAATTAGCCAATTCATATGCTAATATACAGTCTGATGAGAAGTTATTTTTGGTGGGCAGTCTTAGACCGAAGTATTAACAGAGAAAGTAATCAAATCGAATTTCAGAGGTCACCCCAAAATGCCACAGGTTGATGCATCTTCTCAGCAGATTTTAGACAGAACACATTCCTATTTAAGTAAATAGCATAGTGATTTGGGGGGTTTTTTTGTGTTTTTTACGCAGAAGTGTAGCATTTATACATTTGACACATACTAAGCAAGTATTTTTCAAAGTTAAATATCTTTGCCATTTCTCATAATTCTTTCCTAAGAACCAGAAGAGCTTAGTCTACTTTATGGTTTTACTGCCAAAAAAAAATCTTTTCTTTCTCTCTTTTTCTCTCTCTTCTTCTTTCTCTCTCCAGGAATTACCACAAAACCATCTGAAATTGGGGATAGATCATGTATTCTTTTTTTTTTATTATATGAAAAAATTGCAGCCTGGTTCAGCATATCATTTAATTACAAATTAAAAATGCAACACAATCTCTGATCCACATACACCCAATTTGACCCCAAATTTTATTTTATTGTGATTTAAAATGTACAATGCTTTTTGCACTTGACCCTGAAAACTAGGATTAACAGGTATGTTTTATTCTGTTGTATGCACATAACCTTCTTTTCCTATAAATGAGAGCTATTTATTATTATTAATTGTCTGGTAGCTGTGTCTAGAAAACCTAGCCTAATTGTTATAGAAAATGTGCATCAGTAGTAGAGTAACTGGAGAGAGTAACTAAGCACTACAGTGATGCCACAAGCACCAACATAACAACTGAGTGAATATCAATTTACTAATATTTCAGACACTTTGGGCCAAATTGTGACACTTTTTGGCCTTGTCCTAATTATGCAAAATTGTAAGCCCCTATTTTGGCTGGTTCCAGTTCTTTGACCCCTCCCTTTTGAAAATTAGAGAGGCAGCAGAGTATAATGGTCAGAAACACAGGTGTAAGCAAGATCTGATTTTTCTAATCCTGGCTTTGACCCAGAATCTTTGAGTGGCCTGGGACAAGTTACAGAAACTCTCTGTACCTCATGTATAAATGGCAACAGTCATACTCCTGAGGTACTGCTTGCACGGATTCAAAGTTTACTTCTTTTCTCTTTTTCCATGCCTCTCTTGTTTATTTAGATTGTATGTTCTTCATAACTGGGATTTTCTTTCACTATACGCTTGTAGGGTCTAGCACAATGAGGCCTCTAGGCACTACTGTCATGACGACATTATAATGACTTTCAGTGAATGTTTGCATCTGGCTGAGGGGAGCTGGAGTCTGGGAAGAATATTTCTACAGCATGCTCCTCTCTTAGGCTCTGGCATTTTGGGTGGGATTAACCTAACTCTGCTCCTATTGAAGTAAATGCCAGTTTTACCATTCACTTCAATAGGAGCAAAATTAGGCCAAGGCTGAGTGCATCTGAAACGACCAGCCTTTATGTGCATGCATTACACTTCCCAAAGCCAGAGTCTAGCACCAAGGTGAGTTTGAAACAGAATGGAAAAAGACATGCAAATCCTAATGTATTGCTAGACATATGAAAGTTATTAGAAACCTTATCTAGAATTTTATAGGAAGAGCTTCTAATAGCTTTATATATGTATACTTGATATATTGTTTTTATTACCTGACAACTGCAGATAAAGAGTGTAATATTTGTTTTGCTTGTGATCACAGTAGTGGTTAATAAAGTCACACTGGATTTTGTAATCATAAACTTTAATGTTTCTTTCTCAGTTCCAAGAAACTTCACTTCTGTGAATGCCAAGTGACTAGAAAAATAAAACAAAACAAACCATCTACCAAGAAAATTACTCCTCTTATTAAGTATGTCCATCCCAAAGGAATTTAAGAAAAATTGCTGATAGCTAATAATAGGTAGAAGGTCAAAATTTGCATTTTGACAGGAATATTTTGGCAAGTATTTTGCTATTATGAGACCATAAACTTTGTGCATTTTGTTATAAAGACTAAATGAAGGCGAAAAAGGAATCATGGCTCTTTTGCATTCATAAATACATAATGATAGTTCTTCTGCTGTATTCCACTCATGCTGTGGGTTTTTATTGGGTATAAAGCAAACAAATCATTAATTTGCTTGGGCACATTTGTTTGAGAAAAAGTATTCTCCTGCTTTAATAGGTATTAGTCAGAAGAAATTATTGCTTTTTAGTCTTCGCTCTTTTAACACACACAAAAAGTGACAAGCATTTAGTACATATGTTCAGCTGACAATAGAGCTTTGTCATTTTGATGAGAAATGAAAAAGAAGAATTGGATTAATTTAGTTATAAGGAGATTTACATTTTGCTGCTTCTAACACATCTTGGTGAGAGTGATGAATAAGAAATGAGATCAGTAATTCCTTCTGAAGCCACCATTTCTGAAAGAGTTAGAAAAATTCTACTCACTGAAATATGGAACACATCTCTGGCAGGTAAACCCAAAGAAAGTTCTCCTCTGTTATTAACTAAACTCACAAGAGAGAAGAGAGTCTGCAAGATGTATGGTCTTATTTCTCTGTTGGAGCACAGGGACTTTTAGTGTACAATGCTGTACAAAATCTCTTGTACCCCTGCGGCACAGTTAGGGTTAGAGAAGTCGATATTGTGATCACTTGCAAATCTTTGGTACTTTAATATCATCTGGAATGGTTCTGAGGGACATCATTTGGATTTTTTACAGGATGCGATAAACAGTTTGAAAACAAATTGCTTCACATTTTCTTAACCATCACTTTTCATTTCCTATCCCTTGACCACTTTTATCGTCTGTTTTTTATGTAGTAACATGGATCAGCAAAATTCAATGGTGCTTTGGTTAATGGCTACCTAGAGATACGAGGGATCATTCCCCAAATATACGGGTAATATTAAAAGATGAGCACATCAGCAGAAAAATGTATTATTGGACTGGGGAGAAAGAGGGGAAAAAACAGTATTTCAGAAGAATAAGCCTTCACTGAAACAAAACGATAAACAAAGGCATGCAAAAAAAAGGCAGTTAGCAATTACACTAATAACTGTGAAAGCTGTTGTTGTGCCTCCCAACGGGTGGTCAGACATGACAGAGCTATTAAGTAATTACCAGAGTCCTCCATCTGCTGGCTTCATTCACTGGGTCAAATTCTACCCACGAATACACACACTCTGTCAGACCTTACAATACCATAAGAAGCCATAATGTGATTCAATGTATAGAAAAACAAGCCCAATGTGAAACATGCAACTCTGGAAATGATGCTTTTTGAAAGGTATAAAGTAACTAGATTAATTTAAATTTGCTTCGGGTTTTGCTGCCCTGTATGCACTTTCTGTTTATTTTTGTCTATCTTCAGCCTTAGAATCTTTCTCCTTATAGGTTTGTTTTATCTTTTGCTCTTTAACTACACAGGTACACTGGAGCCCAAATACCCTTATTCACTAAATATACATGTCGTCTGGCTCTGCTGAAAGAATAACAGGAGACATTTGACATAGGTTTAATCAGGCTGCAACTTTACTTTTAGATATCAGGGACAACTTGGCAGATAAAAGTGTACAGTGCAAGTAACCCCATGTTTTTATTCCATAAATTCCTTTTATCAGCTCCGCCTCTTTTTCTATCAAAGTCCCTCCAGTAAATCCACTGCCGGGACTTTATCATCCACCCCATCTCTGATCCGCGTAGGAGGGTTAAGATAGGCTATAAGAATGGAGGGTTAGCACCCTGCTGTACCAATCATAGGAGTCCCCAACTGCACTCCTTTTTGTTCCTTTAATGAACACCCATTTTTAAGTCCTTTCCCAAGCCATTTATCTAGTCACTGTATACCTTTCCTATGGAGTACTTGCACCGGACATCCACCCTACACTTAAATAATGAATTGTGACATATGGCCTACCTCCTGTCATGCCATGCATGAATAGCGCTTTTCCTGAAACCTGCTGTGAAGAAGGCAAAAGAAACCCCAAACCCAAGCCAATATGGTGGTAAGGAAAAAATTCCTTCCGGCCCCGCTCCAGAAAAGGAGTGGCTAGCAGCTATGCCAGCAGCATGTGTTGAGCAAACTTAGTATTTTACCATTGAAAAGGAAGAGAGGATGGGTCCTGCTTCAGCCTACGTCCATGTAAAAGGAGAGGCTTCAGGCACCAAGTTGCCCCTTTTAAACTCTGTGTAAACTCTGCTTTGTGGGCTGCTTTTCTGGCCTCTCTGGCTCTGCTTCCTGCAGCTGCTCCCAGGGCAGGTCTGCTCTCTCTGGGCTGTGCTCTGGCTTTGGGGCTGCAACTCTGCTCCCAGCACAGGGTCTGTCTCTGTGGGCTGCTTTTCTGGCCCTTCTGGATCTGGCCCAGCTCTGTTCCCCAGCTCAGCTCTGGCCCCTGCTTTCTCCTTAGCTCAGCCCCACTCTGTCTGACCTAGGCAATTCCAGCTCACAGGGAGGATGGGACTCACCCTGCTCTCCTCACTCCTTGATTAGCCTGCCTGCCCTGTCAATCAGGCTGGCCTGGAGCATTGGCCTCTCACCATTGTTCCTGGGGACTGTCAGTCTCAGGGCCCTGATTTCCCATCAACTCCTCCCCTTTTGGTACTGGGAGCTAGCAACTAAAACACCCCCACTGTATCTTAGTAAGGGGATAACAGTCCCCTTACATTTGCATTCCCAGGGGATGAGTCAGCAAGTGACCATGCTCAACTTTTTGTTTTTGCAACAGTTTTCATCTCCCCTCCCTCCTGCCCCCAGCAGCCATAAAGCACTATTCCCATCATTCGGTCAGCCAGCCAACCCCCTGACCCCACTTAAAGGTGCAGGGCAGGCAAACATGTTGGACCTAGCCATGTTCATGCTTCTACTCTGACTGGTTTCTGGCAGCTTCTAAAGCATAGAACACAGTGAGCACCATTACAGGCTTCGCAAACTATTTAAGGTCAGAGATACTACCTTATTGCAAGGGCTGTGATGCACAGAACTATTGCCTAACCTTCGTAGGTGCCTAAACTTACTCCATGCCTACATTTTTAGGGTAAAAATTCCTAAGCCCCTGTGCTTCTGCCTCTGAGCACGCACAGTACTGCTTCCCTATTGGCATCTGGACTAAAGTGGCCATTCACATTCCTGGAATGCTGGGTATTTAGGGACTTCCAGGAATGGCTTAGGCCCACCCTCCCAAGAGGCCGTGCCGCATGGGGGACACAGTTTTGAAGGGCATGCTGCTCCACTCTGCCCCTGCCATTGCGATTTCACATGGTGTGTGTGCAAGGTCTCGCCAGTGTGGACACTGTAGTGCACTCGTCAGAAATGGAAGCCACTGTCTGATAGCATCTGGTTTTGTCTCTGTACCAGACAGGGGAAAAAAACACCCAAAAAGAGGAGAACCGTCCAGCTTATAACCAAATGAATGGCTTGCCTAGTCTGGACATCTATTTCCTGCTTAAGCACCAAAGCTCTTCACAAACCAGGAAAAGATGTGTGTTTGACCTGGCACAATCCAGTAGGTATGGTCAGATGCCAACTACTGGATAGGTCATAGTCAAAACCATCCACGTGGTGTCCACCTGAAAACTTTAGCATGGTGATGCCCCCTATATAACATTTAGCCAGTGGTTAGGGTCCTCAACTTGGTTGTGGGAGAATCAGGTTCAATTCCTCTCTCAGGTCTAGGCAGAGAGAGGATTTTGAACAAGGGTCTCCCCCATCTCTCAGGAACATGCTCTAACTTCTGATCTATGAGCTGGTGTGATGTAAGCATCCTTCTCTCTCTCCTGTTGAAATTATTCTACTGCGGAGAACATAAGAGTGATTGGAGCAGGGGGCAAGGTCTTCCAGGCAGATGCACTAACCCCTGGGTTACAGAGTCATTCTCACTCTCTCTTGCTGGTCCACTGACTGTTTCACTGTGGATAAAGATTTAAATATGAGACACTATGTTTTAAAAGGGCAGAAACCTCTGCTCAGGGGCCGTTTTCCTTTAGTCCTTGAAGGCAGAGCAAACCACATTTGTCAACCCATGAGCCATGCACTGAAGCAGAAGGACACTTGACAACCCAAGGGATTCTGACCACAGCCCAAAGATTGTCCTGTAGTGGTAAGAAAACTAAGGTACGGGCATGAGTGTAATGTTTATTGTATATGATTGATTAAGTAAAGGAACAAAGATGTTGGACTCTGTGCAAAGAGTGTGAGCCAATAGGACCAGCTAAGCCTTGGTTGCCCTGCTTTCCTGGGGACCAGGTTGCAGTCTGTTGCAACCTCAATGGAATGTGGAGGGAGGAGCACAGGTTGGAGGAGGCACCAGCAACTCAGTCTGTAGGCACATGATTGGAAAGCCACCTGTAGTTGCAGCATCTCTTTAAATAGTCAGTTTTCTTTGTCAAGCTTGGTGTCCTTCATGTTAACACCCAAAACACGGTTGTTAACAACCAAACACAAGAGGAGCAAAAGATTACTATATCATATTCTCAAAGCTGACTGGAAGGGAAGTAAACACCATCTTAGGTAAAAATACACACACACAGCAGAAAATATAAATATTTGCTTTTTTACCCCTGATGGTTGTTCATGTCTGTTATTTTTTGAGCCTATAAGGGACAGTAGGGTTGGCTTACAAACAACTGAGAGTTATGAAAAAAAACAACCAGCTATAAGTATGGCTTGGCAGTAGAGCTGCACGTGTACCTTATAGGAAGTAATGTATTTGATGAAGGTAACTTTTTTTACTTTGAGATTTGTCTGTGTACAGCGTATTCTTTTCTCCATTTTATCACTTATTTGAAATGATTCACTGAATGATTTCTTCAAAACTTTCTCTGCCTGTAATTTGTTCATGAGCAGTTAGTTCATTGGTATTCAAGATTCTAGCTCTTTTGATTGGTTTTTAACTCGATGCATAAGTCACAAGGTATTGTTTATCTGTTCTGATTACAATAGGCTAGCCCCTAGAATCAGGTTTCCAGTGAGAATATTCATGCCAACCTCAACATTTTCTTTCCTCAAACTTTTACTAATATTTGCATAAAATTCACTTAGTCCTTAAACATAACTGTCATTAAACTTGTTCACTAGAATATTTGTGGAAAGTCAAGGACACTGCTCCAGTGAATTCTATATTATCTTTTCTACCTAATAGAGTAAGTTTTCTGCCCAAAGTCCAGTCTGTTGCAGAGCTGACTGGCTATTGAACCAGAATCCAGTCTTTCATGAAACACCCTTTCTCAACAAGATGTGTCTTCAGTGAATGGATACATAGTGTCTTTCTCCACCCTGTGTAATACTGAATCACTCTTGTGTTTATAATCTGGTTTAACGAAAAGAAGGTTAAGGGGTTATTTTATTACAGTCTGGGAGTGCCTACATGGGAAACAAATATTTAAAACAGCATAGCAGAGAAAGTTATAACATGATCCATGGAAGTTGAAGCTATACAAATTCTTTGGCCGGACTCCACTAGCACTGCGCAGCTTCCTGCAGCCCACATTGGACCGGGTCAGCGAACCAGAGCCAGGGGGAGCCACGGTCAGCGAACCAGCAAGTAAACAAACCAGTGGGGCCCGCTAAGGGTGCTTACCCTGCGGTCCCGCGTGCCAAGATTGCCGATCCCTGCTATACGGCATACACTGAACTCTCTGCCATGCAGAGGAGCATCTATCTGGCAATTAAGCTATATCTGTTGTCTGTTCAGTTCCCTCAGGGAATGTTGTTAGTGCTTTAAGATGAAAAGGGAAGAGGGTGTCATGGAGTGGGGCATCAGCAGGGTGAGTGACTATAACAGGGTTCAAAAAAGAACCATGTATGTAAGTATGGCCATTCTTATGTTATGCTCTTATGTGAGGAGGTGAGTGGCAAGCCAGATGCATGGTAGGTGGTGGTGGTGGGGTCTCTTGGCGGGTGGGGAATGGGTCTGGTAGGGGGGAGTGAGGAGGTGAGCAGCAGGTGGGTGAGCTGCAGGGAAGGAGATGATCTCAGGGGGGTGAAGAGGTGAGTGGCAAGTCAGTGGTGGGTGTGGGCGGGGCCTGGGGCAGAGCAGGGGTAGAATGTGGGCCGGGCTGGTGGCGCAAGAGGTGGGCCAAAGAGCTTGCCTCCCCCCAGGGGAAGTTTCACCCACCACCCATCACAAATTCAGAATAGAACTCAGGTGTAAATTTTTTAATAGAGACAGTAATTATCTACCACAGCCTCCAAATCTTTTTCAGTCACAGTTTCCTAGGCTAGAGTCCTCCATTCTGTAAGTACTGCATACATTCTTCTGTTCCTAGATGTATACATTTACATTTAGCCAAATTAAAGCAGATATTCTTTGCTTGAGTCCAGTTTACCAAGTGATCCAGCTCACTCTAAAACAGTGACTTGTCTTCTTCCTTATTTACCGCTGCCCCAATTTTGTGTCATCTGCAAACTTTATCAGTGATGATGTTGTTATGTTTTTTTCTGGGTTATTAATAAAAATGTTAATTAGCATAGGCCCAAGAACTGATCCCTGCATTATCCTAACTGAAACACATCTATTCAATGATGATTTCATATTTACAATTACATTTTGAGTCCTATCAGTCAGTCATCTTTTAATCCGTGTAATTTGTTAATTTTATATCTTTTAAATTTGTTTTATCAAATGTCATGTGGACCAAGTCAAATACCTTTCAGAAGTCTAAGTGTATTATATCAACACTATTACCTTTATGAAAACGAAACTGCATCTCATTTTGAAAGAAAAAGACATCAAGTTAATCTGACAGGATCTATTTTTCCATAAACCCATACGGCATTAATTATATTACTCTCTTTAATTCTTCATCCCATCATATTCAGAAAAGACTGTCAAAATAATTTTTAAAGGATTATTGTGATGATGGAAGCAGTTAATTTAAACAGAATTTTATTTATATCTGTTTAATTAAGTATTTATATCACATTTATCACCACCTCTGAGGGCTTGCAAATAGATTTGCCAGGCACCTAACATCAGAAATGATGGATGATACACATTTAAGACCTAACATGTCTTCAGTGATTTCCCAGGATGAAATTAAAAATCAGATACTACAGTATTAAGTACCAGAGTGATGACTAGATTATAATTAGTCTGCCTTTCTCCTATTATGGAAGAAAAGATGAGTCTTTCAGGGAATAGATCCTAGCCTTGAAAAACTACTAACTGTGGCCCTGATCTGCTTGCTTATGATATCAAAACAGCAAGCAAAGACAATAATATTATCATAACAAGTAATCAATTTATGGGTTGCAAAAATGTGTAATAACTTGTTGGAGTATCTTTCCAGGTACTGAAGATAAGTTCATTGATCTATAATTCCCTGGGTCCTCCTAGACTCTAAAACCCTTTTCAGGATGAATGAACATAAAGTACTTTTTGACTGAGGCTAAGTTATAAAAAGTTAAAAATATAATGAATCATTTGCTGTCCTTATAACAAATGTAGTTATTGTCTGTCCAGAGACATTTTAAGTCAAATTCATTCCTAGCATTCCTGGCTTCAATGGGACTATTTGTGTTTAAAGTTAAGCATGTGTGTGAATCTTTTCAGGACTGGGGTCTTAGGTTTTTTGTATGTTACCCAGCATTATAGTATCTCAGAGTATCGGTACCCAAGAGATGAATGCCCATTGAGCCACAGAGCAGTCATGTTTTTTTCTACCATACATCCTTGCTAACATAATTCCTCCTTGAACGCGAGGGTGGGAAGGTCATTTTCTGTGAAAATCTTGGCCAGATGCTAAAACTTTGTTACTCCCAATCTGAGCTGGATTCAGATTGACTGTCTAGAAATGAAAGACTGCATAGCCTATTACCAGTACTTGCGTTATCCAGTCCCCATTGAATGAAGGTTATAATTGCCACTGTTTCATTATAATTTTATACTGAATATTCTATATTCCACTGGATTACTAATACACACCTAAACTATGTGTTTCTAATTCATAATTAGAGAAGGATGTGGACCATAGTAGAAGATTTAAATAAATTATTTGGAAAGATGGCATTGCAATGTCTGTGGAATCAGTTTTGAGCTTTTTGAATGCACCTCTTTTCTGAATTTCCATTTATATTTCATGCAAACCATGATCATTTATCTACAAACTAATCCTAATGAGGAGCTTTCCAGGTTTTCTGATGTGCAAAATTATTTTTGCAGAAACTGAAGCCCCTCACACATAAATTTTAACTTACCAGATATCAGTGGTGGGTCCTGTGATACTAAAAATGAATTTTTCACATCTGATTCTTCAAAGCACTTGCTAGCTTAGTAATAATGTTTCCAGCACCGGCAAATGGTTTAATAGAAACACTTTTATGATTTTTTTTCCCCAAAAGACTCACTTGCTCAAAAATCTTTAGGATTTTCTCTGCAGTCAATTTTACACTCAGTAACCCAACCTATCCATAATATTCCTGTTTGTATAACTCTGAAGTTCTAGACTTCCCTCAAGTATTAGAGAATCTATTGGTAAAAAAATCAAATTATAACTGTTGGTACAGTAGGAAATATTATTCCCTGATATGTCAGCCCATTGGCACATTTTCTTCCAGTAGAAATGAATATATTTGTTTTGACTGGTATTGCATTTATAACCATTTTTGCATTTGTGAAAAGATTTTCCATGTTTTGTTTTAATAGTTCTTTGCCAGTATAAGAACCTTAAAGAATGGGTAGAGTGACACACCCGTAATATGTAAGATTGTAATCAGCCCTGTAAATTGTTTATTCTTCATGTTAAAACTTATTCCTAAATTTTATTGTCCAGACTCTTTGTATGTTTCTGGTTGTATTATTTCACATCCACAATGCCATCATGACAAATATTGTTTATGAGTCTCATTAAATGCAAGAAAATCAAATTCCAATAATTTCCATCAAATAAAGGAAATCAAATGAGCAAATGAAAAGAATATTCAGATTGCTAAATACCATGGCTGTCAACTGCAGAAACTTGCCTTCTCTGTAAGTTGTTAAACACTGCCGTAAAAAGCCTGCTATAAACAGATAAAGTTGTTAGGGAAACTCATGGTCGGGTGAGTTTTACAAAATAAATCAAGCGCTTTCCTGGAAATAAATCTGCATGATCTATAGACTGCACTATTTTATCACCTGTTGACTAATTTGAAAGGACATAACCACTTTTGAAACCTACACATCATGTGCCATTTGGAATGTTTAAGTAAGAAAGAAAAAATAGTTTTCTAATGTATGACAAGGAAAGGAAGAATTTTATAAAAAAGAATTAATTTTGTGGATGGAATCCTGATTTTCACAAAGATAGAAAAACTTACCTTGCAAAGAATAAATAGCATGCATATTATATTGCTCCTTTAGAAACATTTTTATTTAAACCTTGTATAATATGTATGCATCAAAACCAGAAAATGTATTGTCCTTTGACCCTATTAACAACTTCTGTTTTGTTATAATTCTTGTTTTTTTCTATAAGTAAATATGCTTTGTACATTAATATCTTTATATTGTAGGCTTTTTATCTCTATTTGAATTTATGTATTCATTATTGTTATTGATTTACAAATATTAAGTAATAATAAGACCAGAGCCCATTGTGCTAGGCACTGTATAAACACATGATAGGAGACACTTCTTCACCCAAAGAAATTACAAGTCAGAAAGTAAATATTATTATTCCCATTTACAGGCAAGGAATTGTGCATGAGGAGATTAAGGGCTCAATACTGTATCACTGAAGTCAATGAGAGTTTTGCTATTGAATTGTATGGGAGCTGGATCAGAATCTAAGAGTACATCTACCCTAAATTATAAACCCAGGTTTGTGGGACCTAGGCTAGTGGCCTTGCTGTTTCCATGCCCATACTTGAGCATCCACTCTGCACTGTAAACTTGGGTTTACAATTGCTGGATCCAGGTCTCTCAGACATGCTAATACATCTATAGTGGGATGATTTGGTCGGTTAGCATGCCTAGTGCTTTGGGCCTCCAATCTTAGTCCTTACTTGAGTTCAATATCTCCTTTACTCTCTGGATACGGTCCCTGCTGGACTGGCTTCTTTGCTGATAACTCCTTGTCCTGCCCTTCTTGGGTCCAGGAGTCAAGATTCTGGGTATGGGGACCTGGACCGTCCTACTCTACCGATTCTCAGCCAAGGACCCTGAAAGTGTAGTGGCTTGGGATAACCTGGGTTCAGCGCATCCCTGGTCATATTCCCCTGGGACACTTCCTATCACACTCGGTGTCTCAGTTTGGAGAGTAGCCACAACTGAATAACTCTCCTTACCTCCAGCCCTCACAGTCTAGGGCCAGTGCCTGTGACCTCTGAATTGGTTCTATCCTTGACCCTGGTTCTACCTCTTCCTCAAGAGTAGTGTCACAAAAGGGGAAGGGGATTAGAAGCAATATATCCTGCATCTTGGCAGAGTATTAGACTAGATGACCCTTGTGGTTCCTTCTAACTCTATGGGCTGGGCTACACTATGGGGCGGAGGTCGACCTAAGATATGCAACTTCAGCTACGCGAATAGCATAGCTGAAGCCTCAGTATGTAAGGTTGACTTACCTGGCCATCCCCACGGTGCGAGTTTACCATGGCTGCTCCCCCGTCGACTCTTCTTACTACTCTCGCCAAGGTGGAGTACAGGAGTCAATTCATGGATTGATTTATCGTGTCTAGATGAGACGCAATAAATCACTCCCCGATATGTCAAGCGCTACCCGCTGATCCAGTGGGTAGTGTAGCCGTATCTTATGCTTCAATGATTCTATGACCTACATCCAGAATCTTTCAGCAGTGGTTTCTTCTGCTGCTGCAGAGTGGTCTTTCTCTAGGAAATCTCTTCTCTCTTTTCTTCCTCTCCCTGGAGCTTCTGGAGCTTCCTTATACTGGTCCTTTCCCCAGGAGTATGCTTGGCAGTGCCTTAGAGGCAGGGCCTTCTGGGCCCAGTAATGCTGCAGACCTTCCCTTGCCTCAGCCTTATTGTGGGGGTCTAATAAACCCCACCACAGCATCCATACTGCACTATGCAGAGCTCCTGATTCTGTGTTGTGGCTTGAGTTGCATCCACACTGAAAAATTACAGGGCTTGGCCCCAAGTCTCAGCAAGACTTGAACTCTGACCCACCCTTCTAGAACCCGAGTCCTGGATGCTAGCTGACCTGAGTCAGACTGATTTGTGTGCATGGAAGGAGGGTTTGGGCTCTAACCTGAGTCAGGCACTATGCTTAGTGTGCAATGTAGACATACTGTTCATGACTTTTCCAATATCATATCCAAGCCAATGGCAGAGCCAGGGTTTAAACCCAGATTTCCCAGTCTAATACCTTTATCACAAAACCATTTATCCTCTCTATGTATTTTGATACGTGCTAGTGGTTACCATCTGTTGATTGCTTTTGCCTTCTTTTCCTCAAAAAAGTGTTTTAATAGTGAAGGCTCTCTGAGCTTCATTGCTAGGCTACTGGTGAGTATTAATTCATCTACTTGGGGAAGGGATGGAAGTAGAAATTCTCTTGATAACAAATACCTGCTTATTCAAGGAGTGTGATTTAAAAAAGTGATGTTGGAGGCACAGCCAACATGCCATTATAATCTCATACTATATCTGCTGAATCTTTGCAGGCTAAGTAGTGACATTTCAAGTTCTTATTCACGTGTATCCAATAGTGTATGTCATTATTTAAAAAATGCTTTTTTGGTTACTAGAAGGGAAAAATGCATATCCAGTTAGGACAAAAATACTAAGAATTGGTAACTTTATGTGCTGTAACAAAAGTAGTACAGGTAGTGAGATAGTCAAATGATTTCCAGTTGATGAATCCTATCAATTTTAATGAAACTGAAATAATAAAGAACACAGTCAACTGTGGGAAGTTATTTTAGCACATAGATTCTACAGCTACCTTAGCACGTTAGTAATGTATTCATATTTGTGATAGGATAGTTTCTGAATATAATTAGCATATTTAAATATTTATCTGATCTGTAATTTGGCTGAGGAATGTATCGCACAGTGAGCCAAAGCTGAACTTTCAGTCCTTCCCATGCAACTTCACATGACTTTTTTTCTGACTAGTGTGACGGAGTCAGACCAGACCATAGGAGAGTGCTGGAAGGCAGGTATATTAGTCTCAGGATGTGCAGGTCCCTGTTCCCTGGATAGCCAAACAAAGGCTACTCCAGGCCAATCAAGACACCTGAGGCCAATTAAGAACCTTCTAGAAAGGAGTAGAAACAGCTAGCCTAATTGGGACACTTGAAGCCAATCAGGGACTGGCTGAAACCAGATAAAAACCTCCCAGTTAGTCAGGTGGGTGTGGGTGTCAGGAGCTGTGAGAGGAAGTTGTGCTGTTGGTGAGACTGAGGGGTGGACAACATATCATACAGAAGGAAGGAGGCCCTGAGGTAAGGGTGAAGTGGGGTTTGAAGAAGCGGAGACTGCTGTGGGGAAGTAGCCCAGGGAATTGTATTGTGTTTTGTGCCTAAAAGGTCAGCCATCTTAGTTGATACTATTAGGGTCCCTGGGCTGAAGTCCGGAGTAGAGGGTGGGGGCGGGCTCCCCCCCTTTTCCATCTTCCATACTGGCCTGTGATGAAGGTAACTCACTAGGTGGTGACTCTTGCCAATTATACTGAGAAAGGGAGGTCACTCTGGGGCCTAGATGAGTTTCTGAGGCCCCTCAATCTGCCCGGAAGCACAGGACCCACAAGTACAAACTTGGAGCTTTGTCACACTAGATAATGGGGGAAGAATGAGGAAATTATCATGACAGAACGTTAGCATGTTCAGTTCAGCACCAAAAGCAGCTAAATTGCATACTAGGCAGTTACCTGTGTTGTCTAGCTTCTTAACCAGTGGGGTCTTTTGCACTCAGAATGTAGTCCCATGGCAGATCTTGTAAGAGCTGGTGTCAGCAAAGGAAAGGAGAAATCAAGCCAGCATTGTAATTTTTCATTTGTGGGAATACTGGCTTTATGTACTAGTAAGATGCAGGCCATATCAGTTCCTGGAGATGTATAAGTACATAGTTGGGTTTTTGCTCTTGCGTTCTTCATGAAGTTAAAATGTCCTCTCCCATCCTTCCAGGTCTAGGTGTTACACACTGATTATCTGGCTGGCTGCCCAATACTCCAGAAGCAGCTTCATTTCAGCAGTGCTGTATCTATATAGTTTGTGTGTTGGGATCAAAGGTGTTATCTAAATATAAAATACTCCATTTATTTTACAATACCCCTTCAATACAACTAATCTAGATGTATTGTAAATAAGAGGGGAAATGAGATTAGTGAAAGAACTCTTCAAGTTTTACATGTTATTAAAGTCTTTCTCTTTTCCTAATTGTCCTATGCGATATCTATTGTTTTTATTTAATGTTTATATCTGGGAAGCTGATGAACTGATCCAGTGTATCACAGCCTTAGCTCTACTCCTCTTCCATCCTTCTGGACACACACATTTAATAGCTTTGTTTCCCCCCAGTATTAGTAACCGAAGATATTTGGTGGAGTAGTTGTACTTGAAACAGGTAGTTTGGTAAATGGACATGTGCAGAAGGACAGAGTTAAATTTGCAGTGTGAGCTATAATGTATATTAGCTGTTTGTAAGATACTGTACGTGGAGGAAGAGAGCATATATATTGATAAATGGCCATAGTTTTCATTTTCCTGCTTTTACTGTTCTGTGTCAGGTACATCGTGGGTGTGACAATCCTAACTGCTTCACAACACAGGTAGGCAGAGAAAGCTCCGGAACTTTTGAATTTCATTTCCTGTTTGGCCAGCATGGTGAACTCATTAGCACAGGTGACCATGCAGAGTCCACCATCACAGGAGACCATGCAGTCCCAGAGCTCCAGCATGGACTAGACGGGAGGTACTGAATCTCATTGCAATATGGGGAGAAGAATCTGTTATGCAGAACTATGTTAAAAAAAAAAAAAAAAAAAAAAAAAGGAACGCAAATACATATGCCAAAATCTCCATGGTCATGATGGAAAGAGGCTACAGCAGTGTCGTGTGAAAATCAAGGAGCTCAGGCAAGCCTAACAAAAAAAACAGGAATGCAAAAAGGCGCTCTGGGTCACAACCCCATACATGCCGCTTCTACAATGAGTTGCATGAAGTTATCGGGGGTGACACCACCACAACCCAACCACTGTCTGTGGACACCCGCAAAGGGGGAATTGCACGGAGTGAGGAGGATGATTTTTTTGAAGGACGAGGAGGAGGAGGACAGTGCACAGACAGCAAGTGGTGAATCCGTTCTCCCTGGCAGCCAGGAACTGTTCATCATCCTGGAGGCAATACCCTCCACCCTCCTGGACCATTATGCTGGAGAAGGCACTTCTGGTGAGTGTACCTTTTAAGTACCAAATAGGGTTAAAAGCAAGTATGTTTAATTATTCATTTGCCCTGAAGACTTGTGATGCATTCACCTCCAATACAGCTACTGGAAAAGTCTGTTAATGTGTCTGGGGATTGAGCAGCAATCCTCCAAGGACATGTCCATGAAGGTCTCCTCGGGGTACTCTGCAAGCCTTTGCAATAGGTTTCCGGGTAGAGCTGCCTTATTCTATCCTCTATAGTAGGACACTTTACCCCGCCAGGCCAGTAGCAAGTAGTCAGGAATCATTGTTTCAGAGAGCAGGACAATGAAAGCTCCTGGGTTTTTGGTACTTTCAGGCAATAATTGTTCTTTATCTCTCTGTGTTAGCCTCATGAGAGTGATATTCATGGGCACCTGGTTGAAAGAGGGGAATTTGTTTAAGGGAACAGTCAGAGGTGTCCGTTTATACTGGGATTTCCATGTTTGGCTGAGGCCTGATCAGAGCCATGTGGTGTGTGTGTGTGGGGGGGAACCATCCACACTGGGCTGCTCCCGTGTAGTTAAAGGGCTCATTCCTTATCAGAGCCTATTCGGAGCCATGGAGTGGGGATGGAGTAATCTTTTCATGCAGTGGTGTTGGAGTTAGGCCTAAAGGGTGTGTGTGTGAAGTGATCATCCCAGAGAACCTCCTTGCATTGGGAAAGGGGAGCGCCGCAGTCCAAAAACATTGAAATGAATGTGGAAGAAGCAACACCCCGCGTGCCCCGGGCCTTACCATGGCTGCCTGCAAGCTGAATTCTGTTGCCCAGCCGCGTGTGATGCTTTGGTCATACCCAACTGGCAGGCACTTAAGTATAAAAGGCAAAATGCGACCTTCTACAGAAAGAACATGTGCTATGTCCTATGAATTGCTTGTTTCACTGAGAAAGTGTCTCCTCTTTGGTCCTAAAATGTATCTTTTAAAATTCTACAGTCCCTTTTTCTTCTCTCGCAGCTGCAAATATTTCAATGCATCCCCTATCAACTCTGTCCCAAAGGCTGGCCCAGATTAAAAGGTGGAAAAAACGCACTCGGGATGACATGTTCGCTGAGCTTATACAGTCCTCCCTCACTGATGGTGCCCAGTGAATGCGTGGAGGCAAACAATTCCAGGGTCCCTAAAGAGTGCAATGAGAGGAGGCAGGAGCACAATGAGAGCTGGCAGGATGCCATGCTCAAGCTGATGGGGGAACAAACTCACATGCTCCGCTGCCTGGTGGATCTTATGTGGGAAAGGCAGCAAGACCACAGACTGCCGCTACATTCCCTGTATATCCGCCCTTCCTCCTCCCCAGTTCCACAGCCTCCCCACCCAGACACCCAAAAACATGGTTGGGGGAGGCTCTGGGGACCCACACACTCCACCTGAGGTTCTGCACATACCGCTGGATAATGCGAGAGGTTTTTACAATGGTCACAACTGCAGCGGTGAGCTGAGCGAGCTCCATACTTGCTGTGATATGGCGCCTGCATGGGTAATCCAGGAAAAAAGATGCAAAATGAAGGGGAGCAGGATAAAGCAGGAGAGCAGAAGGGCAGCAGAAGCGGTGGTGTACAGGTGAGGATGGCTTTTGGGCCTTCTGCACGAGTGATAGGCCAGGAGAGCAGAGTTGCAGCAGAAGTGGTGGTGTTCAGGAGACGATAGCTTTCCACCATATTGCATGAGTTGTGGGACAGCAGAGTTCTGTAGATCTACCGCACTGTCTGTTGCTGGAAAAATGGCGCGAAACGATTGTCTGCCGTACCTTGCACAAAGCGCATGGTCACTGACGAGATGCACCCAGGAAAACCCGCAAGAATGTTTTTGCCCCATCATGCACTGGGAGCTAAACCCAGAATTCCAATGGGCAGCAGAGACTGAGGGAACTGTGGGATAGCGACTCACAGTGCACCGCTCTGAGAGTTGATGCTAGCCTCGATACTGTGAATGCACTCCGCCGACTTAGCGTGTTTAGTGGGAGACACACAATCAAATGTATAAAATTTGTTCAGAAAAATCGACTTCTATAAATTCGATATAATTTCGTACCATAGACGTACCCTAAGTATTAGTAATGCAAATAGAATCTAGCTGGTGATAAAGGGAACCAAAAGATAACAATAGTTGCTAACAAATTCAACCCTAGTTTTATTTTGTTCCTTCAAGTGTCATTTTATCCCCTACTTTTTTTCTGTGTGTCAAGGGTTAGAGGAATACAAATTAACAAGAATATAATATTCATTTTTAGGTTTTCAGTAATAGGTGATACTAGCAATTTCAAAATTTGTATGCAGTATGTGTGTGAATGTGCACACACATCAGAAAATTCATTTGCCAATACCAATCTGACTTTGAAATAATGGATAAATAAATACAAATAATAAGGCAATCATGTTGTATCTTGTAGAAAACTATTCATAACTGATAAATAATATATTATTCTTAATTATTCAATATTATTTAGTGAAATTTTTATGCCTATTGGAAGATGAATGTGATATAAACAAGTGTAAATACTCCCATTTTAATTAAAATACTTTAGCAAAAGTTGCAAGAGAAAGTTTTGATGCATACACAATATTGACAAGGAAAAACAATCAGTAAAATTGTAAAATAAAGACAAGGAAATGTCAGACTGATATGAAATTAGAGTCGAATTATCCATATAAATTACATAGTATTTTTTGCTTTCTAATATCATTATAAATAGAAATCATATAACAAAAACAATTCTGAAAATATATCTCTTTTCTATTTATTTTTCATGTGTATTTACATATTTTTATTTTGGGGACACTAGGCTATTAAATGTAGAACAGACTCCTATTCAGTGCTATAGAATGCTGAATAGGAGGAAAATTAGATTTCATTTTAAATTGAAAAGGTGTACTCCAAAGTAAACTTTCCAAATTAAGTGTTCTCATCAGAATCCATGAAAATATTTACTGTCTTCAATAAATACTTTACAAAAGTATTGCCATCTAATGAATGGATAGTTCATGATATGGAGAGAAATAGCTAATTTTACCGGGAATTGTCATGTCACATATTAGTAAAATTGAAGGTCACTAATCAAAGAGCAAGTTTTGTAATTGTTTTTCTTACAAATGTCTTAGCATTTGCTTTGTAACAGTATACGATGAATTTACTGTTTGCCTTCCTTCACTCTGAATGCAAATGTATCATTTCCATTTTTGCCTGTTTTTTTGGTTTATCTGGGATTCTAGAAACACCTTATAAGTGGTCATAGAAGATTAGGGTTGGAAGAGACCTCATGAGGCCATTTAGTGCAACCCCCCCCCACCCCCCGCCCGCTCAAAACCCAACTAAATCATCCCAGCCAGGGCTTTGTCAAGCTGGGCCTTAAAAACCAATAAGGATGGAGATTCCGCCATCTCCAGAGGTAACCCATTTCAGTGCTTCATCACCCTCCTAGTGAAATAGTTTTTCCTAATATCCAACCTAGACCTCCCGCACTGCAACTTGAGACCATTGCTCCCTGTTCTTTCATCTGCCACCACCAAGAACAGCTGAGCTCCATCCTCTTTGGAACCCCCGTTCATGTAGTTGAAGGCTGCTATCAAATCCCGCCCCCACTCTTCACTTCTGCAGACTAAATAAGCCCAATTTCCTCAGCCTCTCCTCAGAAGTTATGGGCCCTATCCCCCTAATCATTTTCATTTTCCTCCACTGGACTCTCTCCAATTTGTCCACATCCCTTCTGTAGCAGGGAGTCGGGGGGACCAGAACTGGACACAATGCTCCAGATGTGGCTTTACCAGTGCAGAATAGAGGGGAATAATCACTTCCCTCAATCTGCAGGCAATGCTCCTACTACTACAGCCAATATGCCATCGGCCTTCTTGGCAATGAGGGCACACTGCTGACTCATATCCAGCTTCTCATCCACTGTAAGCCCCATGTCCTCTTCTGCAGAACTGCCCCTTAGCTAGCTGGTCCAGCTCTTCCTCTGAACCCTGAAAAGCTAAATAGCTAGGTGGGATGTCAGAGCTGCTTAGTGGGAAAATGCTTTCTTGGTGCAGAATAGAAAGAGCCCTCCCTTCATTTTCTATTTTTTAAGGTTCTTGTCGACATTCTGGAAGTTCTCTTGAAAATCAGTGGTGGCATGGTTTTATGGGTGAAATCCTGGTGCCACAGAGGCCAATGGCAAAACTCCCATTAATGTAGATTTCAGTCTATGGCTGAATTTTGCCCATTAGCAGATTAGAATTGCACTAAATTCCTTCCTAGGGCTGACCACATGTAGGATATCTGGACAAACACATGTGAAAAAGGGAAAAGGATTATAACCATGAAGTAGCCATGAAGGTATTTACAGAACTTTTTCTTTCACACTGCTATGTACTAACATGGCAAAAATATATGAAAACTGCAGCATGCAAAGTAAGGCAAGGCTGTGAAATGAAGAAATCAATGATTTCTTAAATCAATAAATACCTTTCAATATGTATTCTAGTTCAGGCGTCATACAATTTGGAAATTGGTCTTTGGGTAAATTCATAATTTATCTTGTCAGGCAATGTTAACAGTACTATATGGGGCTGGTGGAAAATGGTAAATATATTTTTGTGAAAAAAATATTTTTTGATGTTTCAATTTGTCACTTTTCTCTTTTATTTCTTCTTTTTTTCCTCAATGGGAAATAGTGGAAAAGGAAACAAAGTTTGGGGGAGGAAGGGAATGGAAAGAAAGAAAGAAAGAGAAAACCAAAATCTGGTTTTGAAATAAGAAGTCCAGTTTCTCAGTTTGGGGGAGGGCGTTAACCATTTTTTAAAAAATTGAGAAATAGAGAGAAAAAACTGTTTTCAGAAATTTCCAATGAAATTTATTGACTAGTTCTAATAATATAGTAAGTCTGGAATTATTGTTAGGGTCAAGGGAAAATGGGGGAAAACCCCTTTATCCTTTTGGTCCCAATATTTTTGCGGGATTTTGTTGCTTATGGACATCTTCATTGTATGTGGCTGGGTTTCTATTCAGACTATGCCTATAACTAGTGCTTGTTATGGAGTATACTAACCCATAAAAATGGGGGTAGTTAGCCAATATGGGGGCAACAGCTGGAGTTCAGTATCCTTAGCTATTGGAGAGTAGTGTAGCTGAGGAGAAATACTACTTGCATAACAATGTGAGCATCCTGAGTAGAAGGTGGGCCTGAACATTTGCATTAGAAGTCCTGTGGGTGACCTGTCTGAACTGTACTACTGATTGCAAGGGGCTCCTTGCCAGCTAATTCCTAGCTTCCGTTAATTAAGTTGTTTTGTTTTGTTTTCATTTTGGGGTAATGATGATAGCCTTGAAAGGAGTAGACTTCTGTGGAATATCGCATACATAGGCCTGTGCTGATGACTCCCTGGACCTAGATAACGAGGGCTGAGTGAGTACAGGACCCTGACACACCCCAAGGGGAGACATTGGAGGGGCTAAGTCCCAAAGAGTGCTGTTTTACCATATTTATATGGTAAATCAGTGACATATTTAAATCAGTGACATATTTAAGATTAATGAGGTTCAGTTATTTTTAACGATATGTGGTCTGCTAGACCAGTGGTGGGCAACATGCAGCCTGCAGGCCACATGTGGCCTGTCAGGGTAATACACTGGCGGGCCCCGAGACAGTTTGTTTGCATTGACTGTCCGCAGACATGGCCGCCTGCAACTCCCTGTGGTTGTGGTTTGCCGTTCCCAACCAATGAGAGCTGTGGGAAGTGGTGCTGGCCACAGGGATGTGCTGGCCGCTGCTTTCCACAGCTCCCATTGTCCAGCAATGGCGAATTGTGGCCACTGGGAGCTGCAGGTGGCCGGGCCTGTGGACAGTCAATGTAAACAAACTGTCTTGCGGCCTGCCAGTGGATTACCCGGACAGGCCACGTGTGGTGCGCAGGTTGCCCGTCACTGTACTAGACCAACAAAATGCTTCAGCATTGTGAAGCAAGGAGAAGGAAGATAATCATTCATAAGACAGTGACTGGCATAAAGTTTAAGATTTAAATTTTCTTTTGGTCTGGACCTCCCTCGCTGCCCTTTGCTGCTCCAGTTCAACAAGGCTCTTAGGCCAGATGCAAGTTCAGTGCTGCAACGCCAGATGCAAGTTCAGGTGCTTTCTGTCTTGTGGCTCCCTGACTTAGATGTGCAGGGTCCTTATAAAGTGTACAGGAACAGTTAGGCACCCAAGAATGGGATCCACAGAGGCTACCATGCTGATCATGGCACTGCCCTGGCCAATCAGAACTGCCAAGGAAAGGGCTGTGGCCTAATCTCCATCTCTAAAGGGATTTGCGTGCCTACTTCTGGGCTAGAGGAAGGTGTCTCCCTCTCTCTGGGATTCAGTCATGAACAAAATGCTGCTTAGTCTCTCAAGTCCCAAGTGAGGGCCCTAACCACTGGGCTAGAGTGTCATTCTCACTCTCTCCCTGGTCCAGTGTCTCTTAAGTGTGGCACACAAAGTAGAACAACTTCAACTGGAAAGCTTGAGAGAGACCCAATCCAGGATATCCCGTAGCCCAGTGGTGAGGGCATACATCTAATAGGTGGGAAACCTGGCTTCAAATCCCTGCTTCACATCAGCCAGAGAGGGGCTTTAATCTGCACCCCATATCCTGGATGAGTGCTGTAACTAGAGGGCCAAAGGTTATTCTCCTGCATTGTCCTGTGTGAGGCTTGATCTGGTTGGGCTCCACAAGTGAAACAGGCAAGGGAACGCCTAGCTTGAGGATCCTGCTGGGTATCAGGAATTAGGTAACTATGTGCATTCCATCCAACAGAAATTTAGGAATCAGAGGGGTAGCCGTGTTAGTCAGGAATTGCAGAAGTGACAAAGAGTCCTGTGGCACCTTAAAGACTAACAAAAGTATTGAAGCATAAGCTTTCGTGGGCTAATGCCCGCTTCGTCGGATGCAGCAGAAATTTAGTGGCTCAGAGAATTTTATCAGCAGAAAGGTAGGTGCCTGGGGAATTTAGATGCCTACTGGATTAGGCAGCAGCTGGGCAGGGTTCTGAGGATCTAAATCTTGGATTTAGCACCTGAAATGGCAGTTAGGCAACACAATTCCTTTGTGGATTTAGTTGTTAGACATCAGTCTAACTTTAAGCACACGAGCAGTCCTACTGACTTCAATGGGACTACTTATGGGCTTAAACTTGGATGTCTGCGTAAGTGCTTGCTGAAAGGGGCCTAAATGTAGTCTGATGACAGAAAAGGGGGAGAAAACAAAATCGCTTGGAATGAAAAGCTGTGACAAAGGTGGAGAGTAACTCAAGTGAAAAGAAACAGTATCTGGAATTCCTTTCTCTTCCGACCTGAGAAAATCTGAGTACTGCTCAAACATGTCGTTGTATTGCTGAGTGAGAGATCCCTTTTCTTCACACAGTAGTTTAGGCTATGTTAACATTTACTGCAGTGTGTAGAGTACAGGCGCTATATGTGTAGCTACGTGCCACAGTGAAATGCTCCAGCAGCAGAGAGTTGCATTATATTGGTTCCCTCATGTCAGTGGTTGGGATTTCAACCTGACAAAACCTTTGCCTGTACTAAGCAGTTGTCTTTGGGTGGCCTGGAATTAGAGAGAGACATTAAGAGGGCTCAAATTGTCATTTGGAGAAAAAAGCCAGCAGGTTCAAACAACAGATGTTATGTACAATGTTGGAAGAATGATCAGTCCTTCCCTATTAATATTGGCGGTGCTCTCCAGATTATGGTGTGCACTGCACCTGATCAGCTATTGTCATAGTATGCATGCTACACAGTTAAGCAGGCGTTGCTTTAGTGACCCATGTGTATTTTGTATTTGTGACATGATCTCTTGCAATTTCTTTTTAATTTCTTTTTTGAAAATATTTTATTATGTTTTGAGCCAAATCAAAATATTACAGATGGTTCAAGGTACCAAGAAAAACAGATGCAAAAAGAACTGGTTGTATGGTTACCAGCTGCACAAAATGTACAGAAGCAGTGAACAATAACTGATAAATATAATAGTTAAAAACAAAATGCTTTTAAAAGTCAGTCAAGCAAACCAGACAAGAATTGATAATGTGTCTCCTGCAATTTCCATCCAGATGTTGTGATGGGATTTGTTCTCACAGGCTACTTCGTGATCCTCCAGGAAAGCTGAAGGATTTTGGGGCTTTGTAGTAATGCCTTAATGTCTAGCTGAAAATGACTCTCCAGTCTCTGTAACCACACACAAATCTAAATCCTGCCCCCTCACCCTCACTTCCCCCATTGTGTCCTAATGGTCATCTATTTTTGAATAAGATATTTATAGAAAAATGAAAGTGACATTTGTTGCACAATGCAGCAGAGCTGCTGTGTTTCCTGTCATTAGGGTTTAAATTCATAAATACTGTAATTATAGCTAGCAGTAAGCAACATGATCAGGAAGCAGATCTCCTTATTCAAATCCTGCAGAGAATTCTAATTTAAGGCTTCAAGTCACCTCTAAGATATGGAAGCAGACTAGTTTGCTATTAAAGGAGGCATAATACTGTAATTGCATTTTTATGTCAATGTCAGCATTTTTAATAAGTATCTATATTGTGCTCAGCATGGGTATTAAGCTTGATGCAATTCACACAGAGTGAA
This sequence comes from Dermatemys mawii, assembly GCA_007922305.1. Classification (NCBI taxonomy): domain Eukaryota; kingdom Metazoa; phylum Chordata; order Testudines; family Dermatemydidae; genus Dermatemys; species Dermatemys mawii. The sequence goes on along the minus strand of ML677326.1, from coordinate 32,547,013 downwards.
GTTAAATGACACTTCTTTTTGTCCAGCTCTGGTCTTTGGTTAAAGCTCAACAGCTAAAAATGTTATCTTCTAAGGGTGGAGGAGAAAATAGGCACCTGCCACTTATTTGTATCATTATTACTTTCAAGATGCCAGAGTCAGGCAAGCATGTCTGTATAATTCCTAACATTCTTTTTTTCCCCTCAGTCACTTGTATGTGGAGTCATGCATAGTGGGTGAAATTCACACTTGGGCAGGGAGATGACACAAGGTCTGTGCACCAATGAAGCCTTCAAAATAAGACTAAAGTGGTTCTCCAATGGTGCCCAGGAGTTCATGACATCTGTTGTGCAAAGTAAAATTCACAGAAAGATGTGGAAGGAAAATTTTGCTAAAGCAACTGGAAATAACAATTATTATGATTAAATAATATGTGGGGTGAGGTTGGTTCTGGTCTTTTTTAATAATCCAAATAGTCTAGGGTCTAACTGTGCCCCTGAGATTTGTGTGTGGAGGGTACCATCCTGGGCCTTTGTGTGGACAGGGCCAGCCATCTTTGTGGCACTGTCACTCATTCTCTGTTGCGGCAGAGATCCACGAATACAGAGAGAGTGAGCAAAGGATGGAACTGAGCCTTGCTTGCAAGGCTTGGGAGGATGACACTCAATGGCCTTCCCAAGCTCTGCTGCAGATCCCAGAAAATGTTGCTGCAGCCTTGTGGCTCTTTGCACTGTAGAACCTGCCTTTGTGGGGAGTCCTGGGACAGCCACCAACAGGGAAAATTTTGGCAGTGGAGTTCCAAGGGACTGGGTCAAGGTCCAGGGACTCTCAGTAAAGGCAGGCTAAACAGAACACTTCTTCACACAGTGCACAGTCAACCAGTTGCCAGAGGATGTTGTGAAGGGTTCAAAATAACAGAGTTCTAAAAAGAATGAGGTATGTTCATGGAGGGTAGGTTCATTAATGGCTTTTAGCCAAGATGGTCTGGGATGCAACCCCATGGTCTGGGTATCTGACTTTCAGAACCTGGGATTGTATGACAGGGAATGGATCGCTTAATGATTGTCTGTCTGTTCTGTTCATTCCCTCTGAAGCACCTGGCACCGGCCACGGTCGGAAGATAGGATACTAGGCTAGATGGACCAGTGGTCTGACCCTGATGTCCATTCTTATGTTCTTAATTAATGCACCAGAAAAATAGATCTGTTGAAATGTCCCCAAAACTTAGGGTTATTATATTTCACCAATCAAAAAAGGGGGGGGGGTGTACCCTAGCCCCGCCCCCTCCCCCCCACTTCCTGCCTCTCTCAGAACCCAAACTCCCCCCCCCCGACTCTTTGTCCCCTGACTGCCGCCTCCTGAGACCCCCCACCCTAACTGTCCCCCAGGACCCCACCTCCTAGCTAAGCCTCCCTGCTCCTTGCCCCCTGACTGCCCCCCCCGAACCCCCGCTCCATCTAATCCCCCCACTTCCTGTCCCTTGACTGCCCCCTCCAGAAATTCTCTGCCCCTTTTCTAACCCCTGCCCCACCCCCTTACTGTGCAGCTCAAAACAGCATGTGGGGCTCTGCTAAGCCCAACATTCTCCCAAGCTCCGCAGCTCAAGGCACAGCCGGTCTTGCCCCCCCCCGGCACCCCCGTGGAGCCTCCTGCTGGAGAGAGAATGCAGGGGAGAGGGGAGGAAGCGGGGGGAGAGAGGACATGCTGCTGAAAGCTGCAGGAGAGAGGGAGAGAGAGGCTGTCTGCTGGAGCCCAACGCCACTGCACCGGGGGGAAATCCTGGACATTTTTAGACATTTGAAAATTCCCCCTGGACGCTATTTTTAGCCAAAAAAGCCAGACATGTCCAGGAGAATGTGGGCGAATGGTAACCCTACCAAACTAGAGATCAGACACAGATGTGGCCATGCCCTTCACTTAGCGGACCCTCTTATTTACAAATGCTCCACAGTTAGTGTGTGTTAATTACCATAGTGAATTATGAAGGATGATCAAAAACACCAGCAGTAAATTACTTAATTTAATTGATCTAATGCTGGTTCTTGTTCCTCTTCAGCACAAGTTCCATTCATCTTAAATAGTATAGGTAAATAGCAGGGAGTAGGGTTTGGGGGTTGGAACCTAATTCTGCTTTTTCCTGCTCCATTCATTTACACTGTTATAAAGTCTGAGTGTAAACACTACAACCAGCGTATGTGGTGGAAATTCTGATCTGGTAGCAATTTACTACTTCTTTGTGCTCACTTTACAGAAGTGTACATGACTGCATAAGGTCCAAAAGCAGTGGAGAATCAGGCCCATTAAAGTTATTAGAATGAATGTTTCCCAGCATTTAAACTAACTCTGAACAGATGTTCACTTTGACCACATTCCTGCCCCCTTTTTAGTTGCTATTTACAAATATTCATGTGAATGTATTGTTCCCATTGGCAATGACTGTTCTTCAGATGAAGACCTGTATGTGCATGCATATAAATTTCTATCCCCAGAAGATTATTCTTTATTTTTTATTTTCAGATTTTAAAAGCTTGAATCATCCAGTCAGGAAACAGAAACTATCCCTTACTACTTAGGTGACCAATGACACTATGAATAAAAAGTATCATATGACTGAAATAAGTAGCTAATGAACCCACAGAATGACTTTTATTTACATAAGCTGTTTGTCAAACAAGTCCAAATAATCAATACATTGATACAAATCAAGCTCTCTACAGGGTCAAAACTTATCACAAAAATTGTTTGTTATGAATGATTTATCCAACTCTTAGAGATCCTGTCTCCTCCTGTAGAGTTTGCGAATATCATTGGCTTTTGATGTACAATGAATACTATTAACAGTGAGAGATTAGTCTTTACTAGATATAACTAGAATTATATCTTTCACATTTTGGTTCTTGTGCTCTGTGTTCCTGTAGTATGTAATCTCACCTCTTCAAATCATCACGCTTTTCCACTGAGGTGCTGGAAGTAGCGCAGATAATAGTGTCTGGACAGATAAAAAGGTTCTCAATGGTTCCATTAAAATATTAGTGACACTACTGGACAAGAATGTTCAGACTTGTTCAGTGGTTCTCAGATCACAGATGAAAGCAAAAATTATCTGACTCTATACACATGGTGAGATCTTTGATGAGTACAATAAAGTCTTTCTGCTCTGCTTGTGAGTGTATGCAGAACTACAACTCTAGGCCAATGACTGATTTTGCCAATGTGTTTGTATTTCCCTTTGCAGTATAAAACGTATCATTATATTTGTCATAGTTGTAAGTCAGAAAAGTAGGTAAACATTTATTTTTTTCTTTTGAGTGGTAACAAAGACATTAGAAGATGTTGCTTTTACTTGAATTTCAGAGAGATAAAGACCATACTTAATTAGTCTTTCATTAAATTAACATGATCTCATTCTTTGTGAAGTGGATACCTTTTATGGCTGTAAAAAGCAGGAATTAAAAAACACTCTATTTTGCTTTCTAGCACTTCATTTATTTTTGGGAATCTATTTTTCATGGCCTGGAAGTTTTGTACATTTCTCGGTTCTTTGACAGATTTGAAAGTCCTCCTTGTCTTTACCTTGGAGCATTTGGATTTTATACTCTAAAAGCAGTTCTGGTAATGAGAAAATGTGCTGTGCACACTGCTGGTGCTGCCAGTAACAGCTTTAAACTGTAAATTAATTTTTAAGCACCAGGCTTCTGTGACCAGAGCACTGTTATTAAACTCTTTCTGGCACAATCTCTGGCTTTCTTCAGTCACCTGTGCTGCTTTTTTTTTTAAAGCTGTATTTATTGTACATGTTATCTTTTCTCCTCAAATTAATATTTAATATAAAATATATTAGAAAATAAAAAAGCATATTAAAATGGAATAATCTTGGACTACTTAGTGTTTGTGTTTTCCTCACAAAGGACAGTGAATCTAGAACCAGAACATTGCTTGGCTCAGCCCATTTACACCCCTGAGGGTTAACACAGGGTTCCCAATTCTCAGGTCCCTTAAAATTCTGTTCCGTTGCTCTGCTGCCGCAAAGGGCCATAAACTTAGCAGATCTAGCTATCACAGTTCCAGGGTAACTGCACCTGTATTCCCCCTCCATAGTCTACTCCAGGAGTGCAAAGAAAGGTCTTCACCCATCACCTGTCTCCGGGTAGGGACCCTTCCCCCATTCCCTTCTTATGAAGGCTGCCTTTCCTCTTGACATTGTGATTTCCCCAGCAAGCCAGTTTGTCTAAAGGCCAGCACCTAAGGCGCTCAGGGAATCCACCCAGCCGACTTGCCACGGTTGTGGGAGGAGTGCATCATAGATGCCGACTTCCCCTCTAGCCGGGGGTTGCTCGACACCACGTGAAATAGCTGTCCACGGCGGACAGGAGGCGCTGGGAGGGCGGGGGAGAGGTTGGTCAGCAGGGCCGCTGGAGGATGGGATGCACTGGGAGGGAGGAGGAGGAGTTGGTCAGCAGATGAGAGGCGCTGGGGGATGGGGGAGCTTGGCTTCCGTTGGGTGCTGCTGAGCAGCATCCGCTAAATTTTCTCAGAGTCGGTGTCTATGGGAGCGCCCTTCTCCCAGCCCCAACTCAGCCCTGGACCTGCCATGGCCAGAGGGAGGGGCAGCCCAAATCAGCCATGTCTCTCGGACAGGGCCGGTCCAGGACGGGCACCTACCTAGTGGCCCCAGCCCTGGAGCTGCCAAGACTGACAGGGAGAGGCGCTTCTTCCCCCACAGCCCAGGGAGAGAGAGCTGGTAGCAGGGAGGGAGAGGCACCTCTCTCCCTGCCATAATCCCAGAGCACCGTCCTTCACCACAAACCCCTCATCCCTAGCCTCACCCCAGAGCCTGCATCCCCGTACAGAGCCATCACCCACCCACATCCCAACCCTCATCCCACTTGGGGATCCCTCATCCGTCTTGGGATTGAGGCCCTCATCCTTGGTGCCACCTCAGAGTCCACACTACCAGCTGGAGCCCTCACCCCCACCCCCTGCACCGAAACCCCCTGCCCCAGACCTGAGCCTCTCATCACTATTCTACCCCATAACCCACATCCCCATGCGGAGCTCTTGCCCCCCAAACATCTGCCCCAGCTCTGAGCCCCCCCTTCCACACTCTGAACCCCTCAGCCACACCCACAGCACATGCATTTTTATGTGCACCAATATGAAAGTGATGTGTCACACACCATCTCCACATAACAAAATTCATCCTGCACATGGGAAAAATTCGAGGGAATACTGACCAACACCTGGGATATGCTTACTGTGCAAGGGCAATGACCTGCCTATTCCCCAAGTTACCATGTGGGAGTTCCAAAGCAAGTACATTTATTCTTAGGGTAAAAGCATTACAGAAAAAATATATTTTTTAAAAGTTTCTACATGCTTACTAGCAGCTTACCAGAGGTCATCCCCCATCTCCAATGAAGGGAGCTAATAGGTTTTACTCTTTCTAACCCTTCAGCCAGTGTTGTGGGTTCCCCTGGGACCAAAGGTCATGTCAGTTTTTTTAATCAAAAGAAAGACCACCAGTCTCTTTAAACTCCTCCTTTTGTGGCAAAACACTTTCTTTGTCTGTTCCCTGAATGAATATATTCAAACCACTCCAGAATGTGGTACCTCCCTGGAGTTGTTTTTACACTCTCTGTGAAACTCATTCTAATCACCCTCTGCTATTTTCAGTTCCTGGAAGAGATGTGGTAGCCCTCTGCCAAAGCACAATACACAATTGTACATAAACCTTCCATATATGTAAGATAATGGTCCCCAAAAGATAAGTACAGACAGTTGCAATATCTGTCACAATGACTACTTAGAAATTAAGAAAGACTCAGCATTTTTAATTGGATGAGCTTTAAAGGAAAAGCCTTCCTTACTTCTCCATCATTCTTTCTTAACCCAGAAGGCAGAAACCAAAACTAAATGTTTACACCAAGAAAGGTAATCATGAAAAGGATTGGATCATCATTTTTTTTAAGATATTAAAATACTACCCAGGCTGGTTAAACTGCATGTTTATAGGGAAAGCATGGCCATTATCTGTTACCCAATAAATTCCGTTGTGATAAGTGCACAGACAAAGCACAACTTTAATATATACTCTACACACAGACACACAGAACTGGGAGTATTAAGGACTTGAGGTGAAATCCTGGCTTCACTCAAGTCAGTGGGAGTTTTGCCTTGACTTGACTTGAGCCAGGATGCCACTCCTGATCCAGAAGTTGAAATCAATGGGTGTCTTTGTTTTGACTTCACTAGACTTTGAATCAGACTCTAAGCAAGCTGTAACAGTGACAACCCTTTGTGCTAAGCTATTGGAAGACAGAGTGTGTATTTTATCTTTAGCTTGGATTTTTTGGCTTTTCAGAAATCAGACAGCAAAACAAGGAACATGGGAGTGAAAATACAGAGTACCATACAGGAAGTTTGAGATTTTTTTGTTGTTGTTTTAACAAGTGAAACAGTCTTTTTCTATTTTTCTTCCCAATACTGGACTTTTCATGCAATGGATACTTTGAAACCACTGCTATTAAGGAAGAAAGGTAGTTCCCATTTGTGACTTTCCTTTTTATTTTGAAAGCAGATAATTGACAGAGGATAGAAGTATGCAACAAACCCATTCAAGGTTTATAGTATGATCTGAGACTCAATTCAATCATATGACATTCTATGAAAAACAGTGATATGTTATAGCTATTCCGTTTTTATCCAAACAATGCCAGAAGCAAATGTGCTTATAATAGAAAATTGTGTCATTCCAATATAATATGTAGAAAAAAAGTTTGAATATGTTAAATATCAATTTCCATACTTTCAAATGTGCCCATGCCTTGTAAATAACTCTCTCTAACTCTGCATATGCAGTGTTGTTATAGCTAAGTTGGTCCCAGGATATTAGAGACACAAGGACGGATGGGATGAGGTAATATCTTTTAGTCGACCAACTTCTGTTGTGAGAGACACAAGTTTTTGAGCTATATTGAGCTCATCTTCAGGTCTGGGAAAAGTATTAAGAGTATCCAGAGTACCTTTGCCAGACCTAAGGAAGAACTTGGTGTAGATCGAAAACTTGTCTCTCTCACCAACAGAAGTTTGTCCAATAAAAGATATTACTTCACCCACCTGATCTCTCTCAAACTTTTTTTAGGTTTCTCCCACTGCTAACTACAACATTCTAGTGAGGATTTTTACATTTCAGTTACTGTTATAAACTAACTCCAGGATAATTACCTTTTTTGTTTGCGATTGTGAAGGTATGAGGCATAGCATTCCTCTGGGGTCAGAACCTGCAGCTGGCTGGCTAAATAGCCCCACTTGCTGCACCTGGGAAAAGACCAAAAAATTTAACTGGATGATCCCCATAAAAAGAAGAGCAGGAAATGGAAGGTAGGTTGCAATACCTTCCAGAGGCTGGAACAACTGCTGGGAAGAATGGCTTTAAGAAAGAGATGGACAGAAGGGAAACTGGGGACAGTCCTGTTATCCCAAAAGCACTGAGCCAGGAATTTTTGATGAACTTGTGGGGTGAGGGGCACACCTGGTGAAAGGACTTAACCTGTTCAGACTTTGAGGGGAGATGGTGTGAAGCTTTGATACTGTTTTCATTCAAAAGGCTTGAAGTAAAACCCTTAGCAATTAATCTGGCTGGAAACTACCTTCCCTGGATTCTGCATGGGCTCCAGGCTGACCTTCCCTAGAGAGTGAGTGGACTTAGCAGGCACAATCCTGGGTCCATTCAGAAGGGGTTGCTATAAGGTAGGCCTCCAATTCTTTACAGGGATGTATGCATATAGTACACAATACTAAGAAGATAACATTGTCTGTAGAGAATATTATTATTGTGTTGTTGTTTTTTTAATATAACTAACAAGATTAGGTTCCAGAATTTTTCAGTGCCAGCTCTTGGGATCTTAAATATTTTGTGCCAACATTAAAAGAGCAGGAAGAAGGGTTTAATTCCCCATACGACAACAATTTTAATGCAGCAACCTTCTTCAACTGAAGCTAAGACATAAAAAAATACTTAAGCTTGCCTGGGAGGCTTATTCAGTATTGTGAGACCGAGCTCTGCTGGATCACAATGTGTTGATGCAAAGCAGCCTACAGAAAATTAAATTAAAAATAAATAAATAAAAGATTCAGAGATCACAGTATCATGAAAAGTCTGTAGTATTTAGAGACGAAAGGTTGGAATAAAGAGTTATGCTCTGAACTATATCCTACTTCATTGTTATAGTTGATACTTAACTTTAATGAAACCGGAGTCCAGGAATGATGAATTACATCATTGCGTTTTTCTGTGGTTAGAATATGGGAATGGGAGTCAAAATTCCTGGGGCCCTCTTCCTGCATTACCCTGATTTACAGCATGAGCTTAAGCAAGATGCTTGCCCTCTGTCAGTTTAGTCCTCTGTCAAAGAACAGTAGTACTAGTAGAAGCAGCATGTAGCACGTAAGCATTTCTCCACATGTTTTTTTGGAGAGAGAGTTAATTATTGTAATTTATTTATTCTTTTAGGTTATCCGGCTCCTACTGACAGCTGTGAGCACCTCCTCAAAATGCAAGCACCTCATTAAACACCTAAATTTTATTAATTCAATATTTCAATTTAAGTTTCTAGTCAGATAAATTTCAGTTTATACACTCATTCAATGAGCCAGTACCCAACCATAATGTGAGATTGCATCTAAATAATGTTTGTAAAATGCACTGATGTCTGTTTACCTTTGTTTCTATGATGTCAATCACCACAGTATGCAAGAACTTACTAGATCAATTAAATCTGCATGGTGAGATCCCTAGTGAATTTCCTGGATATTTTTGCTCTTCTTTGTGCCAGGGTTGAAGGAGGTTCTGTTGGGGTATTATTTTAAAAATAAATGATCATAATGCTGCATATGGTGGAAATACTTTATCAGTGGGGAAGATTTTGCAGTGTGCTCTGAAGGTGGTTATATTTGGGAGATGGAGGGAGGAGCAAGTTGTGGTGTGTGTTTATGACACCACAAAGGGAGAACAAGTGGGAGTATCCTGAGTGGGCAGGAGTAGGAAATAGGAAGAAAATTGGTTCTCCTCACACAACTTGCAGCCACTGTCTATTCTATTCTATATAGGTTCTCATCACAGTGGTAACCAAGCACCTTCCGGTAGTGCATTATGCGACTGACCTTTATCACACATTTGTTCTTTCATTCTCTTCCCCAGGGGCAGAAGTCTAAACAGTGAAGTGTCTTATTTTGGTAGGGTGTTTGTTATGGTGGTTGGTTTGGTTTGGTTTGGTGTGTGTGAGAGAGAGGGAGGTTGTGCTTTTAATACACATGACTTTGTATTTATGTTAGAAGGCAACATCAAAAAAATGTGCCTGGCACTTGGAGCCAAGAGCCAGGTTGTGGCTTTCGGTTGAAGGGGTCCAAAAGAGAGAAAAGGAAGGTCCCATTGTGGACTTTCTTCCAAGTTCTTCAGTTGGAAAAATTCTGTTCTGTGGAAGAAACAAGGTGATAGCTTCCCATGAATCTGAGATTCCTTGTGTTTATGGGAATACTCATGCACTGAACCTTTGCCCCCGCCTCCTCTTCCCTGCCCCCTGATTCTTCCTCAGCTATCTGGCACTGCAGGTCTCATGCCATCAGCTGCCCCTGGAACTCCTATCACAACCCTGCACCTCTCAAAGATGTGGCTCCACAGCACAGTGGGGATTTGCTCAGGAGTTAATACAGCCCAAGACCGTATTGGCTCCTAAAAAGAAGTCCCTAGAGTCTGGGATTGGGAACAATGCACTCTCCACTCATGGAAACCCTCCATGAAATGCCCTCCATGGTCTCTGTGGAAGAGCAAAGTGGTCCCATGGAAACAGATGACTCATTCCTTTACATGGAAACAAGAATAGGTGTCTTAAAAGGCTCCCTCTCAATTTGCCCTAAGGACAGTCTTGGCTCTAATGTGTTAAGAAAAATGTTCAGTATTTGAAGGATTGTATGTCCAGAAAACTAAGTGGCCTCTGTGAACTATTTAAGTAAAAAAATTTATTTAAAACTACATGTGTTCTAAGACAATTTCTTAGTATTCTGTCAAAATGGCATGGTTAAATGGAGCCAGTTCCTGAGACTATTAAGTAATATTACATGTCAGCAGTGAGATTTCTTCTGCCATGAAGGCAAGGTAATTATGCATGTCAGATGAGCAATGGCAAAGGCAAAGCATATACCTATTGCAAAATTTTTCATCGAGGGTTTAAATTCAAGGACTTATGCAAAAATTGACCTTACAAGGGGCCTAAGTTAGACTGATAAATTGTACAATATGTCCCTCTTCTCTAACTTGAATAAATCAGCATGGGTTACTTGGCATTTAATGAAAGACTCAGCTGAAATACATGAAGAAGACATACAAATAAAAGGGATGACATGCCAAACCAATATATAATGGCAGTGGCACAAATGCCTAAGAAATGGTAATGACTAAATGCATTTCTGAAGTATCAGAGCCTTACATTTAAAGCAGTCCCTTTATGAAAAGGAAAATGAGAAGACTTTCCATTCCATTCTCCCTCCTTTTAAAATCTCTTCAATTCTCTAAATAGCATTATCTTTCAAATTGTTTTGCCCTTACAAGTTATTTTAATTAGTCTAGTGGACCTTTTAATTAATGATTCATTGTGGCTGAAGCTTAGAATGTTTTGAGGTTCCGATAAGCCCTATGGTTCTTGTTGTTTGCTTTTATATTTCATTTTTATATTTTTTCTTACATTCTGTAAAATTGCAGTAAATATTAGCTTGTGACAGAGAGAGTCTCTTTGTTCTGTGTTTGTACAGAGCCTATCACAGCAAGGTCCTGGTCCATGACTTGGGCTCCTAGGTGCTGTGATAATATAAATAATTATAATTTATAAAAACTTCCAACACCCATTTCTGGTGTGGAAGAGTTTTCTACAACTTAATAAGGATTAAACCAGTCCCCTTCTATAGAAATTACTCTGTCTATTAAATATATATATTAAATGTGATTATATATATATACACACACACATTTAATAGACAATATGGTATTTCTGTATAATTTTAGAGGCATCCTATAGAATTTTATAGTTCCTAGTGTTATAATCCATTTGTTTGCAAGATTACCTAAATTCTGAGTTTAACAAATGAAGGTTTGGGGATGGGGAGGAGAAGGCAAAGGGATCATTTAGTTGCCCCAAGTAATCTGTGTGCATCTTAACAGTGTAATAAGGTTCCATAATGTTAGTTCCCCTTTACTGCTCCCTCCCCATTTTTTAATATAAACTGTAACACTATGTAATTCTGTGGTATGTTTAGGGCATCCATCACCATAATATCTGAGCACCATTGTGACTTTCTGAATTGTCTTCTCTTGCCAGTCAGTTTAGCTATGCGTAATGCCCACAGGATCATCAAATACAATCCTCTCTTAGAGTTGTACAAAACCCCAAACTTAGCTCTGCTGTTTACTGTACATAGTACTACAAAACATTAATGAGGGAAAATGGAATATTTGGTTACAGGTTATTAAACTAGACTGTCTTAAGAGTTGTTCCTTTCATACAGGAAGCATTATGGATAGAACTGCTAGAAAATACAGCTTTAGTAAATGTACTTCTATGACGAATCAATTGTCCACTGGGTGCCACTGTTGATCCATGTGGCCTTGTACTGAATACTTTCTTTGGCAGTATAAATGTTTCTCTTGTTGTGAACAGCAGTTGCTCTCTTAACCATTTGACAATTCCTACAGAGAGAGCATCAGATTCTGATGGAAGGAAAATTGAAAGCTTTTTTTTTTATACTGTTAACAGATAATGACTGAGTCTCATGTTGAGGTACAAGGATTCAGAAATCACTATAGGTGAACACACATTTGTGAAGTCAGACCGCTGCAAGAACTACAAACAGTTACAAGATTGTCCATGGCCATTGCATTCTGTTGTACCCTTGCTTTGCACTGCTCATGCTTTTTACATAAGGCGTTAATGTGCCTTGCTTCAAAGCAGTTAACTGTGACATAACAAAGCTGCTGCCACCTTGCTCTATCATGGGCTATTGCTTACCACTTGCTGGGGGTCAACCAGATGTACTTTCAATTTTTATTTCTGTGTGTCTTTATATCATTTGTAGTGGCCATCTTGAGAATGGATGCCTTGTTTTAGCTGCCCATAAGATATGGCCTTGGGTAATCTCAAGTTGGCCCTACAAACGAGGTGTCTAGGCCTATGCAGCTGAACTTTCATGAGCATACTTTAAATGCTAGATATCCAACAACAATTAAGAATTTGATATTAGGAGTCTTGTCCCACCACTTCACACTGCAAACTCTGTTTCTTGGAGCACCCTGGGCTGAGAGAAACAGGTCCAGGGAGGCTTGCCTGTGCTATCTGGGTTTTAGGTGCCTAATACTATCAGTCTTTCCACCATTAAAGCACTCCCTTTTGGGCTACTGTCCTTACCTTGCAGGTTGACAGTGGATGCACCCCAGCCCCTGAGTCCCATCAAAGTGTTCCCCCGCGGTATAAAGCTCATGATCACTGGACACCCAGATTTTCTGGTTCCAAAGGAGCAGTATACCACAGTCTATCAGTTTTGCCTTAGACCTTCACTCCTGTGTTATGCACAGTACTTGCATTAAGTTAATAAATAATAAGGGTGCGAGATGGAAACAACAACATACATATAAGACAATAAACTAAAGTTAGCTAACAAGACAACCCCCTATCTCCTACAAACTAGGTTACCACAAGTTCCTTCCTCCACAAGTTTCCAGCCAGTTTGATTAAGACTGCTTCCCACAAGGTGAAGCTTGCTTGCTCTGAAGGTCAACAACTCCAGGCTCCGATGAATGAAATTCAACAGCCAAGCACTCCTTAAACAAAACATTGACTCTCCATTTTCAACTTGGGAGTCTGACAGCATGAGCAGCCCCTGTGATCACAAGGATAATGATATTCTATGTGGAGAGAGGCCAACTCTCATCTCAGATAATGAGGTACCAAACCATTTAGGGATCAATAGATAAAACCAGCTCCTCAAACTCCACCTAGAAACCAATCAGAATCGTATGTAGACTAGTATTTTAAATGGTTGTAAACTTCCTATTGTTCTCACCATTATAATGTGCAATGAACTTGATTATGTTCAAGTTCAAAACATCATGTTTTTGTTCCATTTTATGAACAATTATTTATGCTTTGCAGGGTGCATGCTTACTAAGAAACTGAATTCTGAAAATAGACCATCTGTCTTTTTTTTTTTACTACTTACTTCCCTGTTTATCATTTTTGTACATCTTCTTGTCATTTTTTCTTGCCACTTCTTAATACCATATTTTCCCCTTCTATCTTCATATCTTTGAAACCTTTCCCCTATTCTTTTAAAATTTTAAACCCCCCGTAATACCTCTTACAAAAGATGGAAAATTGGATACCAAAGTCAGCTCCAGAATAAAAGCAGTGAACGGCAAGGTGGGTGAGGTAATATCTTCTATTGAACCAAGGTCTGTTAGTGAGAGAGACAAGCTTTCGAGCCACACAGAACTTGTGTCTCACCAACAGACGGTGGTCCAATACAAGATATTATCTCACTTCCCTTGTCTCTCTAATATCCTGGGACTGACACACCTATAGCTGTACTGCATACAAGAGCGGAAGAAATTCTGGAAGAATAAACATCTGATGAGACAGGACAAAAATCTGAAGACTAAATTCTGATTCTTACAACACCCCTTAGATATGGTTTGTGTTAAATTATGGCTGCGAAACATGGACATCCAAGCACTCAATAAAGAACCTAAATTATTCAGATTATAGCATTATACAAGAAATCTGAAAATATCATGGACAGACTGTGTAACCACTGAAAAAATATTGGAGATCATTGAAACTCAGCAAATATTAGTCAGAGATAGAATTATAGTACCATAGACTTAGAGGGATTTGTTGGGTCTAAACCCTCCAAAATAGATGGCTATCAAGCCTCTTTTTGAAAACAGCTAGAGAAAGAGCTTCCATGACTTCCCTAGGCAATTTGTTCCATTGACCTGTTCTAAGTGCTAGGAAGCTTTTCCTGAGATTTAATCTAAATCTGCTGTGCTGTGATTTGAACCCATTGCCTCTTGTCCTGCCCTCTGTAGCAAGACAGAACAAATTTTCTCCATCTTTTTTATAGCAGCCTTTCAAGTATTTGAAGACTGCTATCATATCCCTCTTTAATCTCCTCTTTTCCAAGTTAAACACACCCAGTTCCTTCAGCATTTGCTCATAGGACATGCATTCCATTCCTCTAATCTTTGTAACTTGCCTCTGGATCCTTTCAGTTTCTCTACAACCTTTCTATACATTGGTGACCAAAACTGGACGTAATATTCCAGATGAGGCCCAATCAGTGCCAAGTAGAATGGTACTATCGCCATTCATGACTTGCATGCTCGCTCTCTGTTAATGCAACCTAAAATTGCATTTGCCTTTTTTTTTTTTTTTTTTTTTTTTTTACAACAGCATCACATTGCTGACTCATGTTGAGGTTGTGGTCACAACTCCCAGGTCCTTCTCAGCAGTGCTCCTGCCAAACCAGTTTCCCCCGCAATCTGTATTTGTGCATTAGGTTTTTCTTCCCTAAGTGCAGCACCTTATATTTGTCTTTGTTAAATTTCATTTTGTTGTTGTTAGCCCAGATCTCCAGTTTATTAAGATCCCTCTGAATTTTAGCTCTATCCTCCAAAGTATTGGCAACTTCTCCTCCCCAGCTTTTTATCATCTGCAAACGTGATCAGTATGCTCTCTCTGCCAAAGTCCAGGGCATTAATAAAGATGTTAAATAACACCAGACTCAGAACAGATCCCTGTTGAAGCCACTTGACACCTCCTTCCTTAACTAGCTGTTGATTTCCTTTGAAATATTTGGGGTTAAAACTAAATCCAAGTGAAAGAAGATTGCAAGCATGGTGATAAGACTGATTGTGATTTTTATAACCACGAAGAAGTTTTGCATTCCCTCTAAACTACCTAAGTACATTCCCTATGCAGCAAGTTAGCTTTCAGTGTTGGATGTAGGGAACATTCCTTGGAGCATGTGTCAAAAGATTTGGTGTATTACACTCCTAAAGTTTTCATAAAGGCTTCCCCATGCCATGTTGGAGACCAAATGTAGCTGACATAAATTCCATACTCTGTCAGTTAACTGTGACACATAAGGATTCACTTAAAATGAATACTGCTAAATAACAAAATAATTAGCCAATTCCAAAATAATCCTACCCTGTGTACAAAATCAAAAGTTTGATTTTCTATGTGGGTAGTTTTTTGAAGCTAGAAAGCACCTAAAACACAAGACTTAAAATATATTTTTTAAACTCTAAGTTGTAACTGACTACAACTCAAACTAGATAACAGATTTATTTGAAACTCCCCAGAAAATTAAGCTTTACTCAGATTATATGGTGAAAATTTGGGGCAGATAGCCTTTGTTTTTTCATACAAAAAGAGAGAGAGGCCGAACTTCTACTTTACATGCACAACACAAGGTACAAAATGCAGCATTGGAACAGTTGCACTATTTTGTTTAGAACTAGGAAATACATGTGAACTGGAGTGTTATAGAATCTCTGAAAATAGTTTTTTTTGTTACATAAATTATTTCATCTAAATACAGTAATTACAACAAGTGATAGGATATTTTTCCAACCATGACCCTTTCTTTCCCCAAGAGTATATGCATGAAAACACTTTGTGCTGTGAGTTTCATATGTGCTGATGTTTTTTAAATACTGTGCCACACTTTTACATCCAAATGGCTAGTCAAAGATGGGGACCTTGAGGATGTTCCAATTGGAAGCAATCTTGTTGACAGGACATAAAATAATGACTAGTTGGTATAATATACCAATTTAATAGGACTTCCCTTTCATAATGTAGTTTTACATTGTCCGGCACTATAAAGGCTTAGGTCATCCTCTGAAGAAACCAGCCTTGACCACTGCCAATACACCAATTACTATAGTATACTAGGGCAATTCCTATGCTCCTCTGTAGTGATAGATGAGATAGACTGGTTGGTTCCAGCAGTGCAGTCCAGAAGGGCTGTTAGTTTGTTTTGTTTTATCACCAACAATCCCTAGTAAGTAGGCTTGCCTTGAAAGTGACCATCTTTTTTTTTTCTTTAGCACCATATCCTCGCTTTATGTATCTTGCTCACTTGCCCTGATTCTTAAGAATAAAGTGGACTTTACAGTTTAGGAGACAGTGGTTTCTTTTTCTTTTAAAATTCAGGTGTCAGACAAAGGTACTCTGGGTGATTAGGGATCTGATTCTTTAAGTGACCCTAATTCATTATGAATTGGATTTCATTAAGTACTCAGGAGTTGACAGTGGCATTTTAATTATTGAATCATTTATGTATTTTACTCTACAATTTGTTTTGCTGCTGTGGAAATTAGTTATTTCTTTAAAATATTCTGCAGCTGAATGAACTACTGTGAAGGGAAAAAATTCCCAACGCTGCTCGTTGAGCAAAATTACACATGTAAGGTATCCTGTTTGAATTACTATATTTTAGGATATCTTTTTAGCAGAGGGAAAGAAATTTTAAGAAAGTTTCCTATTATATACCAGTTCCCTCCGTATTAGCATTGTGTGACAATATCTGAAATACTGGAAAACACATCAAAAATATAAAATCTGTAAAGAGGTTTTCAAGGTTTTGAAATCAGTAACTGGAAATATTATGTTTTGTATAGCTACAGTGTATGTGGGTGGTGAGGGAAGATGGATTTAAAATGTATTCTACTACTGCAACAAGATCAATATTAGAAAAAAAAGGCATTGAGATCAGCTAATGCTGCAGTTTCATAAAAATCTGAGCTATCAGGAGAATCTGAGAAGCAGAAGTTAATGAAAAATGGAGGATCTGGAAACTGATCCAGAAGCAATAACATAAGACTAATAGGAGCTACTGGAAGTGCCCTTTACAATGAGAAAGGGAGAGAGAGAGTAAAGATCTCAGTGCGGAGAATATTTTGAAAAAAATAATGCTTCTGCCCATTTTGCAGTGACAATAAAAGGACCATATTTTTATGAGTGTAAAAAAGTTCATCCTTATTGGAAGTTGCCAGCTGTATTACAGATAGCATTCTATGATCTGTTTATCTGAATATATGGAAGTCAGATACTAAAAAAATGTTTATTGTCAGTTGTGATGTAATTTTTTTAACATACCAAGTATATCAGTAATGTTTTCTGACTGTATTGTTTGCCTGGGAAGTCCACATGTTTGTGTGCAAACAAACAAAATGATGTATAAAAACTACTCAGACCTGATTCTCCTTTCCTTTACAGTGACACCATTATGTGGAATGTCAAGCAAAGCAGAAACAATTTGTTCACAGCGGGAAACCCAGGGGTGGACCACTAAAGAGCTAAGTGTGATTCACTAAACTGTACAATATGCTACTAGTCACCTCTCAAATACACTTCATTTTTAAAAAAGGTCACTCTTTTAAGCTCCATAGTTAACTATATTCCATCCAAATTTGCTATTCCCTTCCTGTGCTTGTTGAATATAAATTTTCATTCAGTTTTAATGAGCTCCGCAGCATTTACAGTTTCTGACATGAAGAATTTTTGTGTCCCATAATCTGGGGCTTTCTTACATATTGCGTCCCATATTTGGACTCTGGCAGATTTCCGCTCACACTATCCACCCCTATTTCTTGCCTATGTCTTTTTAAAACTTATGGGATGTAATCAGTGGTAACTTCACCTGCTTTCTATACTGTTCCATAGAACCCTTCCAACAAGAAGAAGAAACAGACTCTTAAATATATGACACAGTAAACAGGCCCTCCTATCTATAATGTTTTTTAAACTTATTAACTCAACAAATCTGGTACTGCCAATTCACTTCTGGACTGCTAAATCTCTTTTTCTTCTAAATCTCTTTTTAATTCCCACCAAATGAAGGAAGACTTACACATACTGAATACAGAAGAGGAGGTAGCACAGATCACTGTTTGGTCATATATAAAAGTAGATGTAATGCTCCTATTCCATACAAGATAGGTTTTGGTGTTTAATTCCCCTTCCACCCCTTTAAAAATCCTCCTTTTTAAGCATTTCTTTCACTCTAATATCAAGTTATATTTTTAACATATCGGTTATAAAACCTTCTTTGACATTTAGCTGGAAATTTTTAAAGCAACTATGCAGATTAGGACATAATACAAACAAACTGCCCAAAGAGTTAGATTTTGCACTGAAGTTTATCTTCCCTCACCCTCAGAGACTGAGATTTTTGGAGATGTATGTCTACACTGTGAGTCTCAGAGCCCAGGTCAGCTGATGCAGGGTTGGAGGGCTCAGACTGCAGGATTCAAATAGTAGTGTAGATGTTTGGGCTTAGGCTGCAGCCTTGGCTCTAAAAGCCATTCTGCCTCACAGAGTATCAGAGTACCTCTGCTTACGGATAAAAGACCTCTGTCATGGCCGTGGTTAGCACAAGCTCATAGGGCTCAGACTATGGGGCTAAAAATCACTGATGTTCGGGTTCGGGCTGGAGCCCAAGTTCTGGGACCTTCCACCCCCACAGATTCCAGAGCTCAGCTTCCAGCCCAGGCTCAAATGCCTAGACAGTGATTTTTCAGCGTCTGAGTCCCACCAGCTCAAGTCAGCTGACATGGGTCAGCTGCAGGTATTTTATCCCTGTGTAGACATAGTCTCAGAACCCAGGCTCCAGCTCTATACTGAATTTTCATACGCCTGCAGTCTGTCAACTAACTTGGGCCAGCTGGGGCTGTGCTGCAGATCTTTTATTGCAGTGAAGATATATCCCTGGAAATTAAATTTCTGGAATACATTTTAAAAGCCTAAATCCAAGGTTATGAATGGAGGAATGGAAGTTAGATACAATGGAAGTTGCATACATAATAATGTCTCACTCACTTATCACTGTATATTAGTCAACAAGAGATTCTATGAATGGTCTAGAACACAATCTCACCCCACAAATTAAATCATATTTAGCTAATATTAACAATTCAGGCCATCTTTGGTGCATGCAACCAACACTCAGTAACTTGTTGACACTATTCATCATCATCATGTTCCTAGTATGCCCCTGGTGTGTAGGGCAGTGATGAAGCTCCTCCAGTTCTGTCTGTTTCTGGCAAGTCTTTCAATATTTCCCCAGCTGTGCCCCAGGTTTTTCAGGTTGGCTTACACAGCAGTTCACCGTGTTGTTTTCAGGCAGCCTTGTCTTCAGGTGTCCATCTTATTGCTACTCTGGTGATAGAATCACTTTCCATCTGAAGCACATGACCAATCCATGTCCAGCATCTCCTGGCAATGGTGGTACTCAGATCCTCTTGGCTGCACTGTGTCAATAGATCATGGTTTGAGAGTGTTCTGGGCCAAAACATACAGAGGATTTTTCTGAGGCAGGTTCTGTAGAATGAAGACAGTTTGGACATGTCATACTTTCTCATTCCTCAACATTCCGCGTTATGAAGTAGCGTCGAAAGTACTCAGCTCTCATAAATCTTGAGTTTGGTTTTGGTATTGTATTTTGATGATCTCCAGATTGTATTTAAGTTCCAGAAGGTGTTCCTGGCTTTACTGGTTTTTGCCTATTTTTTTTTTAAGCCTCTGTCCTGGTGGACTTTTCCAAATAATGGAAAATGTTCTGTATTTTTGCAGATCAGATGCTGTAGCTCAGAAAGAGCTCTGATTGATCAATTCCCAGTTGGTCCCTCCCCTGCAGCTACAGCTGCTGAATCCACCCCCATCCCCCCACCAGCCCGGGGACTGCCGACTCCCAGTCCTGCTAGGGAGACCACCTTTCCAAAAGGTCAAAGTGGGACACATGCAGGAGTGCTTCTGTCTGAGGCCTCGCCCCTGCTCCTCCATTTCCCCCTAAAGTCCCCTCCCCCCGACCATGGCCCGGCTCCAGCTTCTGGCCTGGCAACAGCTGCCCAGGGAGCTCGAGCCACTGTGGGGGCCCTGGACCTTCCTGCCTTCCCTACACATGGGTTCTGGGGTGCCCGAGAGCAGACTGTGGCCTTGTCCCCCAGGGTGCACTGCCAGGCAGGTGAAGGGTCCAGGATTCTGGAGCTCCCCACAGTGGCCCAGATTTCCTGGGCAGCTCTTACTGTGGCCCATCTCTGTCTTCCAGCCTGGCCAGGGGGTGTAGTCTCGGGAAAGAGGAGGAGCAATGGTGAGGTCTCATGTAGAGGTGGGGACTAAGGCCCACCTTAGGCCCACCTGGAAGAGGCTGGCATTGTCCTGAGCCTCGGACAGATGCAGAACAGCACCACTGGGATTCTGAGACTAATGCTGTTCTGGAGTCAATCAGCCTGGGACTTGAAGCCTGTGTTTTGGGACTGACCCCACCCAATTCAGGAGAGATGGTCACCCTATGGTCACAGGAAGACACTGACTGATGGCTGTTGCTGCAGCCTGGGCTTCTGGCTGCCACCTCAAGAGTAAGGCCCCAGGTACCCTCCCTTCAGTAGCCCCCAGGTACTCTTTCTGGTACCCCCCCCCCAAGCACTTCCTCTTCACACACTCATCTCCTCTGGCAGTGTCCTCTTTTGGAAACCTGAAATATGCTAACCCTACGCATAACCCCTCTCTACCTAGCTATCTAGGGTAGCATTTTCAAAAGGATCCAGCTTTGGTCTAACTTTGTTTGCAATGCAGTTACTGGTAAAATGTCTGTCAACTTCAATGGACAGCAGAGTTTGGCCAATGAAAAATCCATCCTTAAGATATTAGCAGAACTCAACATACTGAAAAGGGAACAAATTGATCAATCTGGATTTAGGCCACAGGGTCAACTTCACACAAATTATTTAAACGATTAACTATTACATTTTACCTTTAAAACAATGAGACATCATGATTATGATGCTTTGATATGTTGCAAATCTGTTGAATGGTATTTCCTTTTTGTCACTTTGAAAAGAATCTGCTTTGCAGTAGGATTAAATGGCTAAAGCTCCTGAATATATAAAAACATAGCTGTAATTGGCTATACCCTTTCCTACAAATTCCAATTCCTCAGTTATTTTGCTTTAGTTGATATAAAGCCTTTAGCTGAACTGTTGAGTTGCAGCCATTGATTCACAGGAATTCAGTCTGGTAATATTTCCAGTCAGGCTTCTTCTCTAAGATGATGACCTATTAAAATATTTCTCTAACAGTCTACAGAATAATTCACAGACTTTGGTGAATTGTCAGACAACAAGTTAACAAGGAGGAAACAAAATAGTTGCCATAATTCCCAAATCCTGCCATCCTTCCTGACATTAAATTCTTGTTTGTATTTGTAATACATTGGCAATAACTTTGACAATAGGGCTGATATGTTGATTGGGCTCTAAGGAAATTTAAACAAGTGTCCCCTCTGTTGTTAGTAGTGAGGGGCATTTGGGAACTTTCAGACAATGTGTTCTGTTCACTCCTCTTCTTGCAGGACTGGCTTTTTGTTCCTGTCAACCTGGCAGCAAAGGTGGTGGGGGCAGACTGGTGGGAGAGGGTATTGGTGGGCAGGTTATCTGAAGGAAAAGAGTGGGGATGAAATACAAGAGTTGTGGGAAGGGAGAGAGTCAGAGGCAAGACTGGAGTGAAGAGCCAAAGGCCAGGTCTATGCTACATTCAGCTGCCACAGTTGTTATATCAGATGTGCACACTACATAACTTGTGTCAGTGGTGAGCTTCCTCACCAGGGGCACTCGTACTGATGCAGAGTTCAGTGCACAGTGGGTAGGTATCCCAGTGTACAACTCGCCGCCATCCAGTGCTGTGTGTTTTGGGAAGTTTTTGCAATGTGTAATGGGGCTGAAATGAGTTCCAAGGGTGACTGGGAGCAAAGGATCGATTTCCCTTAATACAGCCTTCTCCATCCCATAATTTAATCTGCAGCCCATAATATTTTGCACCTTTCTTTTCAAAGTCCACAAACCCGCACATCCATCCTCGCTGTCAGCCATCTCTGACAGAAACATGAATCATACACAATTGTCATGATCATTGCAAGCACCGGGCACCTGATTCTGCAGAGCTACAAGAGGAGTCATGGGGAACATGATCATTCTGTGGAGGCTAGATTGTTCTGGGACATAGAAAGAAACAATTTAAGCTTGTTGGTGGCAATCCTGGGGCAGCTGGAGACTCTGGAATGCCAGTTTGGGGCCTGAGAAACAAGTACTGACTGGTGGAATTGCATTGTCACACAGGTTTAGGATGAGGAGCAGTAGCCACAGAACTTTTAGATATACAAGGCCATGTTCCAGGATCTGTGTGCCAAACTCACCCCAGTCCTCCAATGCAGGGATACCAAAATGAGAGCTGCACTGACAGTTGAGAAGGAGGTGGCAATTGCACTGTGGATACTTGCAGTGCCAGATTGCTATTGGTCAGTCAGGAATCATTATGGAATCATGCAATCCACAGCAAGGGATGTTGTCATACAAGTTTGCAGAGTCATTAATCACTTCCTGCTACACAGGACTGTGGTAATGGGCAATATGCAGAACAATAGTGGATAGTTTTGCAGAAATGGGGTTCCCAAACTGCAGTGGGTTAACAGATGGTACGCACATCCCTACTGTAGCAGCAGAACACCTAGTCACAGAGTACATCAGCAAAGAAAAGTAGCCTTTATGATAATGCAAGTGCTGGCGGATCACTGGGGATGCTTTACTGACATCATTGTGGGCTGGTCAGGGGAGGTGCATGATGCGCACATCTTTAAGAACACAGCACTTTTCAAAAAGCTGAAAATAGGGACTTTCTTTCCCTACTGGTAGATTACCATTGGGAATGTTGAAATGCCAGTACTGACCCTGGGAGACCCAGCCTACGCCTCGTTCCCATGGCTTATGAAGCTGTATGCTGGCTACCTTGACAACACCAAGAAACACTTCATCTATGGACTCAGCAGGTGCAGAATGACAGTGAAATGTGTATTTGGCCATTTGAAGAGTCGCTGGCATTGTTTACTTACAAGATTGGATCTCAGTGAGAAAAAAATATCCCAGTGGTTATAGCTGCCTGCTGTGTCTGTGAAATATCTGTGAAGCAAAGGGGCAAAAGTTTCCACTGGGGTGGAGGTTGGAGGCGGATAGCTGTCTGCTGAATTTGAACAGCCAGATAAAAGGGCTATAAGAAGAGCTCAACGGGGAACTATACAGCTCAGGAAGGCTTTGAAAGTGAGCCAGAATAGTGCGTATTGCTGTAGTATGTTCTGCCTAGCCTTTCTCTTTTGCAGCCTGGAATGAATCTTGTAATGATTGCGGTGTATGTAGGAATATAACATTGTCAAAGCACCTATTAATATTGCCTGTGAATGATGTTATGGATTCTGTGTCAAAATGAAGTAACAGGAAACTGGTGTGTGTCATTTCAGCACCAGACAGCATATGCTGTGAACTAATAAAGATGAATCTTGAACAAAAAAAAAAGAAGAATTTTATTCTGTAACATGAACCAGGCAATTAAAAAAACATTTACAACTTAATGAATTAAGGTAACAGAACTTATGAAGGGGAAAGAACACACATTTTGGTTTCCAGCAATGGCTTTCACAGATGAGTGTATGTGAAACTGATTGTCTTTAATGTCACTTGGGGTGGAATGATCGGGATAGTGCAGTGACCCCTGATGCCATGCGGCATATTGAGTTCTCTATGGGATGCAGAGGGAGGCGAGCACAGGATAGTTGATCCTGCAGGTCTACTAGAGACCATAGCGTCTCTGTTTGCTGCCTGAGGAGCCCCATTGTGTCCTCTTGCATTTCTCTCTCATTTTCCTGCTTAGACTTCTGAGCCTTTCTCCATGTTGTCTGCGAGAGCCTGGTCTCTCTCTCTGATCCAGCACAGGCTTGCAAGATCTCCTGGAACATGTCATCCTGAGTCCTCTTCTTTCTGCTCCTTATCTGGCTCAGACGTTCCATGGATGTGGGGCGGGAGATCCTGAAGGACGCAATGGCAGCAGCGGCAGATACACTGACAATGTGTGGTGTATTTATGATGGAAATCAAAACTTAGGATGCTGAATTCACTTCCCTTGCTCCCCTAAACTTGTAAGCACCAAATTCACATTTCTTGGGACTGATACAGCACAATCCCAGCCATAGTGAATATGGCCTTTGGGAGGTAGGTGCGTGTGTGTGGCCTCAGAGTGGGTGGGTTAGAATCAGCAGAAAATACATCAGAGGGATGATTCTAGTAATATAGGGCAATGGCACTGAACAGTGGCATCATTTTACGTAGGTGGTAGTGATTTTAGCTGACATCTCACTCTTGAGGGTAACAGAGGCAGAGAGGGCACAGCTGCTGCTGGTGTCCCTATGCTGCTAGCCTGCGTATCGCAATGGTGCCTGCTGAAGTAATTGCTGAGTGGCATGGGAAAGTGTCCTGCTGTGGGTGAAGAAATAAGGCAGCCCTCTCCAGAAACCTTTGGCAGAGAATTGCATAATGCCTCCAGGAAAGTTTAATTAAGATCTCTATGGAGGAATCATGGGACATCCCGATGCACATATGCAGCACTGCTCTGCATGGCTCCCTCTGCCTAACTTTAGAGGGGAATGAAAAGCACATAGCAACTCTGCCTCACTTGGTTATTCCACTTGACTAGCTGGACTGGAGTCAAAAATATGTCCTGCCTTACTGCACAGCTGGATCCCGCAGTTGCCTGTCCCCCATACTCCTCCTTCTCACTGTTCACAGCAGGGGTCTGAGACTCAGGCTCCTCGGCAGTATCCAGAGTGCTCTGAGGGAGGTGTTAGGGGTCTCCACTGAGGATGGCTTGCAGCTTTTTGTAAAAGCAGTAGAGCTGCAGCTCAGCACCAGATCAATTGTTTGCCTTCTCGTAAGTCTGCTGCAACTCCTTTGCTTTCAGGCAGAACTGCTGCTGGTCCATCTTGAAGCCCTTCTCATCACCCAAGCAATCTGCTCATAGATGTCCACATTTCTATGGCTGGTTTGGAGCTGTGCCTGCACAGCCTCTGCTGCCCACAGGCCCAGGAGATCCAATACTTCCTGTGTACGCCAGGCAGGAGTATATCTGCCATGTGTAGCCAGCATGGTCAGCTGGGCAGTTATACCCAACAATGGAGAGCTGCCAGCTGTGCTTACCAAGCTGGGCAATCAGGAGAAGGAATCTGAAAAAAATTGTGAGGCTTTATAAGAGAGGAGTGGCTTCCAGTCCACTTAATGACCTTTGGGCAGTGGGGTGGTGACCAGTGTGGGGTATTGTGGGATGGCTCCTGCAGACCCGGCAATAGTAGACATAAATAATGCAATGTCTACACTCTCACTACATCAACCCTGACTTTATGCTGCTTGGGGTGGTGGGCAGGGGAAGTGTTGTTAAATCAGTATAGTGGGGCACACATGTTGGTGAGAGCAATATTGAAGTGCAAACACATCCATAGCTAGGTCAGTGTAAGCTGTTTTGTGTTGACCTAGCCGTGTAGTGCAAGCCAAGCCTAAGAGGCCTGAGGCAGGAGGCAGGGAGTGAGGGAGAGTGGAAAGGATAAGGAGAAACGAAACAGGTGATGAGGAGGGAGAAAGATAAAGCAAGATGCAGAACCTTGAGTGCTGGCTGAACACTGCTGCTGTGCAAGCCTAAAGCAGTAGAAAAAGATGAAGCAAAGTGTTGATTTACAGTTAGCACAAAGGAGGCCACAGGGCTGAGAAGAGCTGAAATATCTAATGGTGGGGAGGGAATGAATAGATCTTCTGGGAACATCAGGGGGTTGGGAGATCTTGTGAAACTGCTGAGGAGGGCATTTGTCCTTTCCAGATCTGTTGGCAAAATTGCTGGTGTTTCCCCTTGAAGATGGCTAATGTAATGCCATACAAAAGTCAGGGACATCACTCTTAGTGCTGAATATTTTGTAAAATTGAAAGAATTGGGTTTGATTTGGGTTTGTTTTGGACTTTTTGGTGGCTGTGGGATTCATTAATTTTCCCCTTTGCAATACCACACGCCTAGCTAATATGTTGTAATGAGTGACTTTTTTGTTCTGCAGGAATTTGCAATGACTCTGGCTATATAAGGACAAAGCAAAGTAAGAAGGGGAGAAAAAGAGAGAGAGAAAACGTTCCTGAAATGAGTTAAAATGGCAATTTATTTAAAATTTAATGAAGTGTTTTTTTAATGTAACTCTTGTATTTTGTCACAGCAGCAAGGGTATACATAATTTATATCTTGTTTATAAGCCTAACAAATGTGTTTTCCAGAGATAAGGGGTCTGTTTCTAATACTGGTTATTCTTTGCATAGTAGAACTTTTCCAAGAGGTTTATGAACATTACTTATGACTTATTTGTTAATGCTATCCCTTTCTTTAATTGTAATCCTAGACCCTGTATTGCATGCCAAATTCCTAATGCTTATTCAGTTCATTTGAGGATCAGCAAAGATCAACTTTCCTTTAGATAGCCACAGACCCAGCAGGAGATTCAGCATATTAATACTGGATTGTAAATTTAAAATGCCAATAAGTGTGAAACTGTATTTATTGTTTATGGGTATTTAGGCATTGTGGGCATTCTGCTGTGAAAGTTTCTGTATACAGGATATTGTGCCTCATTGCTTGTCACTGATTTTGTCCTTGTTTTTGAGGTGGATTTCCAAGCAGTTTGAAGTCTAGTTTAATGTGGTATGAAAACTAATACAATAGATCCTTCATTTTCAAACTGAAGTCTGTGAACTGGTAAAGCCAGATTTGCAAAAATTTCCATTTAGGCACGATAATAAGGGCTAGAGAATACATTTGTCTTAGATTCCAGAGCACATGATACTGGGGAAAAGCGCTGATTTACCAGACCACTGTGGGCTAGACCAACCCAATCCAGTCCAATCCCTGGTTGCGCAGCACCCCCTCTTGATAGTCAGCAGAATTAAATCCAAACAGGAGTGAGGGCAGGCATAACGTTAATCTTTACACTGTCCTGATCCTGGGTGCCTGAAGATAGCTTATGGTCCCAATGGACTAAACTTGCGGTCAGTAGCCACATATCAAGGGCATCCCAACCATACTCCCATTCCTCTACCAGCAGCATGGAAGGGGCCTGGCATCTATGCTAGCTCTATGTCACTAAATGATTCCACTTTGCACTAGTACGATCCTCTTAGGGCCAGATATCCCTGGAAGCAATGTTACTTAGTGGTTAGGGCACTGGACTTGGAGTCAAGAGGCAAGAATTCTATTTCTAGCACTGCCACTGAGCTGGCATGGGACCTTGGGCAAGTCACTTAACCTTGATATGTCTCAACCTCCCCATATGTAAAATGGGAATAAAGCTACCTGTAAAGCACTTTGAGGACCATGGAGCAGTGAATTATAGAAGAGGATGGGTAGTCTTTTGATTCAGGCACTTGAGTAGGGTCTACAAGACCCGCATTTAGTTCTAGGCTTTGCTGCTGATTTTGTGAGTGGCCTTCAGAAAGGCCTTAAAAAAAGGGTTTCAACCTCATTGTGCCTCAGTGTATCATCTGTACAATTGAGACAGTAATGTTTTTGTGCGAAATGGGATGTTGTGAGGATAAATGAATTAATGTTTGTTAGCTGCAGGAATGGAGGGGTCACAGCAGCATAAAGATTTTACTGCTGCAAATTAGCTGAACTGTACCTGAGGATATGGACCAAGAAGTAAATAACAGCAAGGGATTGGGGTGCAGGTCGTGGAGATGGCTAATGGCAAAATCTCTTACAAAGTGGTCCACAGTATGGAAATAATTGCAGAAGCTCTGTGACAGTTTAAAAAATGTCATTTGAAATGAGTTCTAATAGTAAATTAAAAGCCATTTTTGGGATAGAGGGTAACATCCAGCAATCCTTTAGAGATAATTATCCTATGATCTAGCAGGAGAAAACAGAGGCCTTGCCCAGAAACTTAAGTGGTGTAGCTTATATAAGACACCAGGTGATGTGGCTTATACTAGACACTTCAGAATTACCATAAATAAAATAAATAAATGAAATAAAAATACTTCTGACAATACTAAACTAGTGAAAAGCAAGCGATCCACAGAAAAGATGGGAAATACGTTCAGGGAAGTGATGGAAATGCATTGGCGTTATATTTGAAACTACTGCTTCTTGCCTATGTCACTTTCTTGCTGCCTCGTCATGAGTAATCTCTTTCATTTTCCCCATCTAGAACATGAGGTGACACCTGCTGACAAGATGTTGCAACATTTTTTAATTAATTCAAGTTTAATTAGTTTAATTGTAAAATTAGTTAGTGTTGCCCCTTTTGACCCAAGTGGTTAGCCAAAATTTGGGATTCTTGTGCATTATTTCTTTTAGAAGGAGAAATTGATGATGAAGTCAGATATTTCTTTTCTCAATATCAATCTCTAAAATAATTCTTCTGGTAAAAAAAAGTCTGCAATTTCCCCAGGTCACAGCAGGTTGCTTAGCAACACAGTTGGTTATGTCATGTGATGAAAGCAATATGATGATATAAAATATTCAGTATTAAATATGTAAAAAAAAGGCAATACATTCTTGCAATACATTCTTTTTACTTGAAGTACACCTTTTGAAATATTATTTTAGGCTTATTAGAAAAAGATAGACTATGGATGCCCTGAAAGTTTGCTTTACTGTGTCCAGGTATTTGAAGGAAAAAAAGTCTTATGTCACACCCCATTTCCAAACATGATTATTTGATTTTAAAAGACCTGACTTTGCAGGCAAGTCCACTCCAGACTTTGTGTTCAGATAATCAACAAGTTACACAACTTCCTACTAATGGGATAAAATTACATGCCTCTGCAAAGACAATTAATGGCATTATGACATTTACTGAACCCATAAAGTGCCTGAAACACATCAGAAAATATGTGACTTTGTGAATGTCTTTTTTTTTTTTTTAATGTCAAACTGTCTGAAGCAGAAAGATCTTTTTAAAGCCTAATTTTGGATTCCTGATACAAAATTCAGCACAATCACTACCTATTTTTCACTGTAACTTCTTCTTTACTTCAGAATTGGCACAGAGACCTAAATAGACACAAAATTTGTATCTGCATCTGATTCATGATTTGCAAACATGAGCCGGGAATATAAAACAGATATCTGCAGATTTGCAGGTTCTAAGCACAACCTCAATCACAGGATTTTTGAGCTAATGTTCTTGCCTGTTAGACATATGCTCATTAGAAAGTCAGCCAAAAGGGCTCATTTTGTCTTTCAGCATGACAATAATTTTTGGACTACCAAGCTCATCTCATAAGAAGATAGTCTTTCGTTCTTGATATTTATTTCCTCTTTCTGTGTTAAATATTTACACTCATTTCAATAACAGAAAGGTAAATAACACATTTATCAGAATTACTTGGTGAGAAATTCTAACATTAGCCACTTACAGGCAGATACTGAAGTCATAAACACGAGGAAAGTGATTCACATCAAAGAAAATCTGTCTCAAACTTTCTTCCCTAGAAGAAAACTTTTTTCTTTTTGTTTTTTGGCTGAATACTATGAAATAAGAAAAAGAAAGGGGGTTACACTTCTACCCTCTGCACAATTTATTTTGAATATTAATTCCACTCCCTGGATTTTCCCCATACTGAGGTCTTCCTTCCTTTGTTTTATACTGGGACTTGCCTGCTAAAAGCAGAAGCCCTCTGGCTGTGAACACACATACAGAACTTGTCTACACTACAGGGAAAATTCTATCTAAGTTATGCAATTTGAGTTATGTGAATAACATAAATCAAATCAACATAGCTTAGATCTACTAACCACAGGGTCCATACTACGCAATGTCGAAGGTAGATGCTCTCCTGTCAACTCCCCCTACTCTTCTCAATCCAGTGGAGTACAGGAGTCAACAGGAGAGTGATCTGCTGTTGATTTAGCAGGTCTTCACTAGACCTGCTAAATTGACCGCTGATGCAGCGATC
The DNA here is from genome assembly GCA_007922305.1 of Dermatemys mawii. NCBI lineage: Eukaryota > Metazoa > Chordata > Testudines > Dermatemydidae > Dermatemys > Dermatemys mawii. Next base: position 32,517,120 of record ML677326.1, on the reverse strand, counting down.
ACCGCTTGTCGATGCCCCGGTAAGTGTAGTCAAGCCCATGGATATTGTTCTTAGAGCACTACATAAGTGACCATTGGCAGTCTTATGGGTAGATATTCTGTGACTCGCCTTTGATGTTCTTGGACTAGTTTCCCCATTGTTCCCTACCTTGCCATTTCTCTGTTGTGGCATGTTGTTTATTTTTAATTTTTCTGGGTAGAAGGATGCAGACATCTCTGTAGTCCTCCCCACAGCTACTTGTGCCTGCTAATTGAGTCTGGGGTCTACAATTTCAGTGCAGGGTGGCATTCTGAGAGAGAAGGACTGAAATTCAGAGCTCCTTGGCAAGAAAAAGCCTTGGTTGCCCAGACCCTCTCAGGTTTGGTCTACCATACAGACTTATCTTGTTATCCTACCAGAGTGACAGTTATCCTGACTGCATTCCTGGTGTAGACAGTGCTATGTCAATGTGAGAGCTTCTCCTGTCAACACAGCTACCACCACTCAGGGAGGTGAAGTACCTATACTGATGGGACAGCCTCTCCTGTCAATCTAGGTAGTGTCTTTATAAAGTGATATAGCAGTGCAGATGCAGCACTGTACATTTAGACAACCCCTCAGAAAGCAGATAGGGGGTTATGTTTCTCTCTATGCCCCCTGCCCTTCCCTTTGGCTCTTTGAAGGCCTAGCACTCTGATTTTTGTGGGCTGTGGAAGCATATTGCCTTTTCTGTGTGGAATACTTTAACTCCCCCTTGCCTTTTCATGTGTTTAAAAAACACAAGGCTCAATTTTGTTCTTACAATCCACTGAAGTAAACTGAGAGACACCAGTGTGAAGTTGGTGTAGGTAAGATCAGAATCGGCTTCAGAGTTTGTGAAGTTAAAATAAGTAAATACAGGTTTGTCAGAACAATATGGAATTTCATCAAACTCCATTAAATCTACTGGGAAGGAGGTAAGCATATATATCACCAACATACTTCATCACTTCTCATACAGACATCACATTCAATTAAGTATAGAGCTCTCTGTCAACAATCTTGATATGTATACCCAGGGAATGTCACCAACCCCTGAAAATCAATATTCAGGTTATGATGGACTGACAGCTTCACAGCTGACTGAGTGTCCCTTGATTTTTACCTATTCTTCCTGCAGAGCAATGGAAAATAGGTGTAGCATGAACAAATAAACTTCATTAAGCTAAGAGATATGGTTGAATAACATAAATCAAAAGTAAACAAAGTTATTTAGCATTAAGGAACTGCTTAAAATGAAATTCAAATCAACAAGATAATAAAATACAATGCTGCCACTGTGTTTAAAAAGACAAGTTCCCAAAAAGCTAGAAAGATACATCTACATTCTTATTTACATGTACTCTAGTGAACTGAACTTTTAATATATTATCAGAACTTTTAATACATTATCAGACCTGGAAGGATATTGAGGGGTCTTGGCAGTGCTGCCATATTACTGATATCTGTCTTGATCCGCTCTATAAATGTAAAAACACTACTATAATATAAGAAATGAGCAATGGTTCAGTTAGTCTGAAACAATGCTTTTAACAATGGCCAAGACCGAATGATTGAGATGAAATTAAAGGCCTCATAACACACCAGTTGTGAAATACTGTTCTTTATAATCATAGCTCAAAATCAGTTTTAGAATAATAATAGTAATAATAATTCTTGAAGGAAAAAAATTAGTCATATCCCCTTCTTAAAACACGTAGTATACTGGTTAGAGCAGAGGCATCCACAGTTCCTGAATTCTAATGCTTGTTCTGCCTCTAAGGTGTCTATACAGCAGCAAAGAGGTATAATTCCCAGTGCAGGTAATATCTGCATTCTAGCTCTGTTTGAGCTAGTGTCTAATAATATCAGCTGCTATGGCCACACTGCTGTTTTTAGACACTGGCTTCAACAAGCTAGCCCATGTATGTCTACTCAAGTTTGTAATTACACCTCCCAGCTGCTACGTAGCCTTACGGTCTTCCATTCGTGCTCACAATGAGGAGTATTTATCCTATTAAAGTCCAAGGGTATATTCATATGAGTAAGATACTATTCAAATTTAATACAATAAAATAGTGCCACTAGGATTTGCAAGTGCTTAGCCCTTCTGAAAATTAGGCCACTTTTATGATTTAGGAGCTTATTTTTGGGTACCCCGGGTTGACATTTTGGCCTTAATTTAAAAGTTTTCTAACCATCAGAGGAGTGAAGTTCTGGAACAGCCTTCCAAGGGAAGCAGTGGGGGCAAAAGACATATCTGGCTTCAAGATTAAGCTTGATAAGTGAATGGAGGAGATGGTATAATTGGATAATCTAATTGTGGCAATTAATTGATCTTTGACTATTAGTGGTAAATATGCCCAATGGCCTGTGATGGGATGTTAGATGGGATGGGATCTGAGTTACTACATAGAATTCTTTCCTGGGTGTCTGGCTGGTGAGTCTTGCCCATATGCTCAAGGTTTAGCTGATCACCATATTTGGGGTCGGGAAGGAATTTTCCTCCAAGAGAGATAGAGGCCCTGGAGGTTTTCGCCTTCCTCTGCAGCATGGGGCATGGGTCACTTGCTGGAGGTTTTCTGCACCTTGAAATCTTTAAACCATGATTTGAGGACTTTAATAGCTCAGACATAGGTGTAAGGTTTATTACAGGCATAGGCTCCAACTCCGTGAGTGCTCTGGGGCTGAAGCACCCATGGGGAAAAATTGGTGGGTGAAGAGCACCCACTGGCAGCTCCCCACCCCCTCACTCCAGCTCACTTCCACTCCACCTCCTCCCCTGAGCGTGTCACCGCATCCTGCTTTTCTCCTCTCCCTTTGCTTGCACTGTGAAACAGCTGTTTTGTGTGGCAAGCCTGGGAGGGATGGAGGAGGAGGGGGAATGTGGCATGCTGGGGGGAGGAGGCGGGGCCTGGCTGGGGATTTGGGGAGGGGTCCAATAAGGGCAGGGAGAGGTGGAGTTTGGGCGGGGATTTTGGGGCATGGGTGGAGTTGGGTGAGGTTCAGGGGGCGGGTGGGGTGTGAGCACCCACCAGCGCCGGCAAAAGTTGACGCCTGTGATTACAGGAGTGGGTGGGTGAGATTCTGTGACCTGCATTGTGCTGGAGGTCGGACTAGATTATCATAAAGGTCAGAAGGGACCCATCATAACGTCTATGAGTCTATAACAGGTACACCTTGTTCTGATTCTAGCTGGCTGGAGTATGATCAATTTTTCTGCCCTCATAGAACTTGATGCCTTTGACAGCAGCTTTGGTGAATATGTACACTTTCAAAACATGCATAGCTGGTAGCACAAAAGAGATACACGCTTGATGTGTACTATTTAATCATAGTTACTTTTCAAATAGCTCACGTATAACAATTTCTGTCTTAGCAATATTCTCTCGGGAAAGAGTCATCGGTGTAGGATTGGGTTCCTCACACAATATATCCTCAGAGTATGTTTATTTTCAAGGACATGAGATGTATTAATATAATAAACCTTGAATTCTGCCTTCATGTTGAATTAACTGTCTATTAGATAGGTCCTAGTTCTGTATTTGCAGCTTATATATTTCATAATGTTTATAATGAGGATGTCATGCTGTCTGGTGGACAGTTCCTTGCACTCTGTATCACCATGCATGGTATCCTTTCTGGGTCCATTCTGAATATGTATTCAAACCACCAGTCATCATTCTTTAATCTTTTGAAACAGCCTTTATTGCCCTAACTGTTTGCAGAAAATAACAAATTAAGAAATAAGTAATCTTAAAATGCTCATTATTGCTCCCATCTAATTCATTTCTGCAGTTAATATTTTTTGTTCATTAGCTTTCCTCATACTCTAATATTTTGACCAGTACAGCAGCATTAGCATGACAATTGTGTCATACAAGATTTTCATTTTTATTGTAATGTGTTGTTTAGCCTTGCAGAGTTTTCTGAATGCAATAACCACTAATGTGATTCTTCTTTTTGTTATCTTTACAATTCCCATTCTTTGATACTAGTCCTCTAAGGTACACACATTTTTCCACCTGTTCTAGTACTTTGTTTTTTTACCTCCTCCTCTTGTCTTGTCAAAGTACTGGTCTGGGAAAGATACTCAAGAGTGTCACAGCTAAATACAAGATTGAATAGATAGAATAAGTAGTTAGCTCATAGTCTATTTGTTCAATCTTGCATTTAGCTGTGACACCCCGAGTACTTTTCCCAGACCTGAGGAAGAGCTCTGTGTATATCTATATACACACACACTGTAGATAGGACACTAGAGATCAAGAAACCAGGCGATTCTATTCCTAGCTGTTCCACTGACCTGATGTGTGAGCTAGGGTCATGACAGTTCACCTCTGTTTTCTTGCCCTTCCTACAATAATATAAATAAAAACATCTCCCCTTCTCCCAAATTATATCAATTTAAAACAACACTCCATAAATTTGACCTACGCAGTTTGTCTTACTACTATATTGGAGTGGCAGTGCTATTGAAAATTTCAAGGAATTGTACTCAGGGAACATTTTAAAACCTTCATTTTTGGAGTACTTTTTGTACTTACTAAGTTTAAGTGAGTTCAAAATGTGCTCATTGTGTGTTCCTGAAGTATCTCTAATAAATATACCTGCATCTTTGCAGACCATAAAATTCCTTCTGGCTGTTAAGTTAGCAGGCTTTTAAAAGCATACAAGAGAAATGTTTCCATTTTAAAAACTTTCCTTAAGATTATCAAAGTGATGTTTGTTCCCCTATAAGTGACAAATAATACTAAATTTCAACTCAAGAGAATGAAAAAATACTTATGAATAGTCGGTATCTCCTTGTGATATTTTCTCAAAAAACATCTGTATTAGAAACACGGATCTGATGGATCTTAATGTATAATTTGAATATATTATAGGCACTTGGTATTTCATCATTCACAATAAGCAGTAAAATGAATATAGCGCATTAGTGAAATAAGCCGACGTCAGATTTCAACAGTGTAACAACAACCAACAGCATGGAATCTATTTAGTATATGAGAAAAACTGAAAAATAAATATTAAATGGTATATGACAGAGAATCATTTGTTTTCTATGGTCCAATATTTGCCAAGTATTCAACCATGACTCCTTGGCCTTGAGGTTAACTAGTGTATCATCATTCATTTTCAACAACACTCTGAGTACCCACTAACTTGTCCAGCATAATTTCCACCAATGTTATGCTATAACAGGAGAATGAACAGGTAAGTGGAAGTGGTGCTTGCAAAGGAACAGGACAGATTTAGACTAGGGAAAAGCACAATAAATCTACTATATGTGATAAGGCAGTTTTCAGAGAAGTACATAGAACACAATCAAACCTGTTTCAACAACTTTACAGACTTCAAAACAAGCTTTTGGTAGAAAAGCCCTGAGAATGTAGGGCAACCCCAAGAAATTGATCACACTGATCAAAAACATCTACAACAAGTTGATGAGTGTAGCAAGAGTGGACAAGAAGCTTGTGGAATGGTTCAGACTGGACAAGACATCTTGGAAACAAGGATGCAATAGCACCAGAAATGTTCAGCTTGGCACCAGAAGTAGTACCAGAGGTAATGCTGAGAAATTAAACGAAAGAAGTCATGTTATGTGACAAGACAGGGAATAATCTTAGACTCATTGAGGATATTAACCTACAGCGCTGCATAGATAGATAGATGTCTTCCATCTTTGTGTGTACACCAGTGTTCTTGGCTTCTAAGACATTTTTAAATATTTTGTGTAACTGCATGACCCTGTGATAAATTGCTTTGCAGATTCAGAAGCAATCAGCTGGCACTGATGACATAGGTGATGCAAATTATAAAAGGTAAATATAATAGGCTGGATCATCAGTTGATGTAAAGTCAGTTGATTTATATCAGTCTTGATTTCAATGGAGTTACGCTATTTATACCAGATGGGGATCTGGTTCAAGAAGTATATAAAGTTTGAGCCCCATAAAAAAGAAAGCATCAATATATTCATATTTCCCAAGTGAAAAGAGACAGATTTCTGAACTTCCTAGACAGCACTACAAGAAGCTGATAATACTAATCACTGAGAACATGAATAAATAAAAATGACAAGAATATTTGCAGCCATGCTGTCAAGTCCAAACTAAACATATTTGTATTGTGACAAAGCTCCAAGTCTGTACTTGTGGGTCCTGCGCTTCCTGGCAGATTTAGGGGCCTCAGAAACTCATCTAGGCCCCAGAGTGACCTCCCTTTCTCAGTATAATTGGCAAGAGTCACCACCTAGTGAGTTACCTTCATCACAGGCCAGTATGGAAGATGGAAAAGGGGGGAGCCCGGGCCCGCCCTCTACTCTGGACTCCAGCCCAGGGACTCTAATAGTATCAGCTAAGATGGCTGACCTTTTAGGCACAAAACACAATACAATTCCCTGGGCTACTTCCCCACAGCAGTCCCTGTTTCTTCAAACTCCACTTCACCCTTACCTCAGGGCCTCCTTCCTTCTGGATGATATGTTGTCCAACACTCAGTCTCACCAACAGCATAACTTCCTTCCACAGCTCCTGACACCCACAGCCCACCTGACTAACTGGGAGGTTTTTATCTGGATTCAGCCAGTCCCTGATTGGCTTCAGGTGTCCCAATTAGGCTAGCTGTTTCTACTCCTTTCTAGAAGGTTCTTAATTGGCCCCAGGTGTCTTGATTGGTCTGGAGTAGCCTTTGTTTGTCTATCCAGGGAACAAGGACCTGCACATCCTAAGGCTGATATACCTGCCTTCCAGCACTCTCCTATATCCTTCTGGTCTGACTCCGTCACAGTATGCTGTTTCCTAAAGTATCTCCTCCTCATGTCCCAAGATTTTGGTGTTCATATGGGATCTTAGCACATTAATATTAGTTGTAGCAAAAATGTACAAATTAAATAGTCAAAGCAGAAATATTCACAGCAGGTCAAAGAGGTTTTAAAAAGAGAAGATAGAACCAGGGGCTGTGGGAGATATGAGGAGACATTTCAAAAGGAGAAAGAAAAGACTGGTGTGTCATTTTTCTTGTTCTGTTTGGTAGCAACTGTGCAAATTACAGGACAGAACCATCACAGTGAAGTGATGTTACAATTACCCATCACTCCTAATACAGGAAGAACCTGCCCCCATCAATTAGAAGAACTCTAAAGATTGAGACATGCTGTCCTTCCCTTTCCTGGTGGGAAGTAAAACTGGGCTTCTCCTCTCCTGCAGAAACCAGCTCATCTTCCTGGGAGGGAGTTTTCAAGCCCAGACACAGGAAGCAGCATCTCACTCTTTTCTCCTCCCACTTCCAATAGGAATCTGGGTGGTGGTTCGTCTCTACTGTCAGGTATCAGCAGCACATCAGGCGATAATCTTTTGGGGGCAGGTAGGAGAAGTGTAGCCTAATACCTACACCTCAGGAAATATATTATCATCATTATTATTAATTTCTATTTTATAACCATATGCTTTCCATTTGCTTTCCATTTTACAGCCTCCTTAAAACATGCAATGTTGTGACTAGTACTAATGAAACTACCATTCAGTGTTAGTGTTATAGGTCTTATAAACAAATTCAGTGTTGTTAGTCCTTATAAACAAACTCCCCGTTCTAAGCAAGTTAATTGAAATGATGGCGCACACACACACACACACACACACAAAAGTCTCCAAAGCCACCTGTCATCTGCTATTATCCTGGATACCTCTTAGTCAGGCTTAGGCCATGGTGAAGTGCTGAGACTGCATTTGTTGCTTTGGTGGTTGATGTCGTTTTTGTCCCATAAACAAGGGAAGTACATCCATATTCACCCTGCCAGACTTCTCTATGGTATTTTAGACTGTTGAAGCATTTGGGGGCATTTCTGTTAAGCCATAGTAGAAGATTTGGTGATCCTTGAAGTGGATTGATAGTGAATCACAAGCTAAATATGAGACAACTGTGTTACATTGTTGCAAACAAGCAAACATAATTCTGGGATGTATTAGCAGGAGTGTTGTAAACAAGACACAAGAAGTAATTTTTCTGCTTTACTCCGCGTTGATTAGGCCGCAACTGGAGTATTGTGTCCAGTTCTGAGTGCCACATTTCAGGAAAGATGTGGACAAATTGGAGAAAGTCCAGAGAAGAGCAACAAAAATGATTAAAGGTCTAGAAAACATAACCTATGAGGGAAGATTGAAAAAATTGGTTTTGTTTAGTCTGGAGAAGAGAAGACTGAGGGGGGACATGATAACAGTTTTCAAGTATACAAAAGGTTGTTAGAAAGAGGAGGGAGAAAAATTGTTCTTCTTAAACTCTGAGGATAGGACAAGAAGCAGTGGGCTTAAACTGCAGCAAGCGCAACTTAGGGAAGGATTAGCACTCATATCGTATGCCCACATCTTGAATGCTGCAGATCTGGTTGATCTATCTCAAAAAAAAGATGTATTTGAACTGGAAAAGATACAGAGAAGGGCAACAAAAATGATTAGGAGTATGGAACAGATTCAATACGAGGCTAGATTAAAAAGATTGGGAATTTTCAGCTTGGAAAAGAGATGACTAAAATGGGTTATAAAATCATGAATAGTGTGGAGAAAGTGAATAAAGAAATGTTATTTACTCCCTCACGTAACACAAGAACTAAGGGTCACCAAATGAAAATAATAGCAGGTTTAAAACAGACAAAAGGAAGTACTTCTCTTGCACATAGTCAACTGTTGAACTCATTCGCGTAGCTGAAGTTGTGTATCTTAGGTCGATCCCCCACCCTAGTGTAGCCCAGCCCATAGAGTTCTAAGCATGATTTAACCTGCCCCTCCCCACTGTTCAAAGATGGAGCTAATTAAGGCTCTATTAGGAGTCTCTTGTTTTGTTAAATGTTTACTAAAGCTGAAATTACTTTTTATGGGACAGTATTTCTGCCCAGCTTTCTTCAGCAACGAAGTCCTCCCAGCAAGAGCTGACAAGCACTGACAGTTGAAAATCACTAAGAGCTGTGTGGAACCTCAAGAGACTGACCTGCAGAGGTGACAGTAGAGAAGCAGGTGGCAGCAGAAGTAACAGTGTGCAGAGCAGCATCTGGGAGGACAAACAGTGAAGCGAAGCGGCAGGTAGCCTGGACAGCAGAACAAGCAAAGTGTCTCCCTTCTTCCCCCCTTCGAGTCAAGGTGGGAGGTGAGCTCGCATAGATATCTTTGAATACTGGGTCTTCACTGACTAAGGACAATTGTGAGTTGTGTTGTGTGGAGGGAGAAGGGTGGAGCACATTAAAGGAACTTTTGGTTGCTGGACTTAACCTGAGGCAAAAGGACACAACCCAATGTACTCTGGGGTGGATCTTTTTCTCATGGTTTTATGTTTATGAATCCTGCTTGCAGCATTTTTCAAAATTAATGCTGGGAGATGTCCCTCCTTTTATTAAAAGTTTCTTTTCTGTGCTCAGACTCTGTGCTTGTGAATGGGGAAGAATTGCCTTCTAGAGGCATCCAGGAGGTGGGGTGTAATTGTCGCAGGTTACTGGAGTGGAGGCTAGAGCTGGTTCTGTGTTGTATTGTTGAAAAGGAACCCCTAGGTATTGAACCCAGCCCTTATTGCAGCTGACTCCACCTGGCAGAAAGGTTACACTTATTTTCTTAATCAAACATCCACCTGTGTGCTGTTTGAGCTGAAGTCTTTATTTCCCTGATTCTGCTGGGCATAAATGTTACTTCCTTGTTCAGCAGTGGCTTTTTGGTTTTATAGCAAAGCAGTAGAAATGTCAGATATGTCAGTAAAATGAGTGAACGCTTTTCATGTTTTGTAAAGCCAGAGAAATCCTGTCTATGTTGGCGGGGGGCTGGGGGGAATACAACCTACTGAAGCAATAGATTCAGACTCATTGGAGCTTTGTGTTATATGCTTGAAAGGGTTTAAGAATAATAAAAAATCAAGCATAACCATGCTAGGAAGCACAAACTAAGGGAAGGCTGATATCCTTATCTTCATTCATTTGAATACTTCTAGGCAGCGCCATCTAGTTCCTCCCCAATAATTTATGTTCAAACATTCTAATAAGGTTTTTTTTCACCTGTTAGATTTTCATTAAGAAATATCAGTTATAGATGTTAGCTGGACTACACTGAAATATGTTGTCAATATTCACTCTTATGCAATGCATTTTCTTTCAGATAAAAACTGTACATTCATTTTGCTGCAATTCACAATCTTTTTCATATCATTTTGCAGAATTTTGGGCCCAACTAAGAAATCTCCTAAAGGCGAACTTGGGGCCAACTTCAGAAGTGATGCACAAGGTAGTGTGTAAGTTAGACCTCCTTTTTGGCTCTCTTGAATTCCCTGAATTAGAAGTTGTAACATCATCATACATCTTCTCTTGGCTCCTAAGCATGTAAGCTGGACCAATTTGCATTCCCTTGCACCTGGGCTTAGTGAGTGTAAGTAGATCTCAGGATATCTAAATGCAAGGGAGTGAAGTCCAACTCTTATTGTTTATCTCATCTGATTGATCTTGGTCCTCAGAGTTTCAATGGGATTCCCAACAAGATTCTACCTGCACCAAAATGAAGTAAAAAACTTCACGAAAATGGAGCCACATTTTCATACAACGGTATAAGGAAAGAGGTATCAGCTCAGGTGGATTGGGGAGTATATTATGGCTAAAAGGAAGCCTGTAGATTATGCACGTGAACCTTGCACTTACACAGAAATAAACTATACATAGATTGAATAAGAAATTAATGTTATATGTCAGCAAAATGTACCTCGGAGAGCAATATTTATATATATGTCTATATAGAAAAATGTTAGAACAGTGTCTGATCATAGCCCTTAGGAGGCAATAATGAAAAACTCTTTATGGCAGCCTCATCAAGGCTTCCAAAATGATGTTGCTACTGCAATACAGCTTTGAACCTAAACACAGACCAAGAAATAATATTTCAGGCTCTGATATTTAAGCAGTTTTTTCTGCTAAAGAATTGCAATTAGATGAAGACAATTTAGTCACAAATTCATTTAGTCACATTAAGTGTACCTGTTTCAGACAAGAAATTGATTATGCAAGATCCCCAGTCATCCACATTACTGGAAACATGTACATTCATCTTCTGTGTATTGCTGATTGGTCAAAAGCAAAACATGTGTCTCCCACAATGAGAGTTCTAAACTTTCTTTCAAGTACTATCAACTATGAGAATCCATCTTAGAAAAAAAAGTCAGAAGTCTTGTCCATAATCACTGAGATGAGAAATGACAAAGATCACTCATTTGGGACACAGAACAGTAAAAGAAAACCATGCACATTCGGGAGAGAGTTTTGATGTTTTAGTCTGGTATGAATGTGCAAACTGAAGAACAGATTCACCATCTCTAAATAGTTACAAGTGGGCATATAAAAGTCTTAGCTCTCATCCCGACTGAGAGCTAAAGATTTATGAAACTTGCAGATTTTACTTCCTGAGTATTTGCCTAAGAGGAGTAAATATTATACCAGTTTTCCTGAGAGGGAAAATTTTTAGTTTTAGTAACTCCCGTCACTAGGTAACAATTTCAGATAACTGCCAAATGATCTAAGAAACAGGGCCATTTCTAGGGCCTGCTCCTGCAGTGTGCTGAACACGCTCCTCTACCATGGAAGGTGGTGAAGGGTGCTTTGCACCTGACAAGATCACGTCCCTACTTTCTTCCTGTGATAACAAAAGGCCACTTTGAGCATCAGAATGAGTAGAGGTTGGTGCAGAGAGGTTTTGCTGTGTCACGGTCCAGCAGATTTAGCTTTTATGCTTCCAACAGTTTACAATAAACTGATGTGGAATGTGGATCTAGAGAAGATTACTATAGAAATGAACACACTGTCAGCTAACAATGGAGAAGACCTTCAATATCAATCACACCAGACAAAGTTTAGACTCTTAAAATTGGTTTTAAATAAGATTGAGATTAGCTAATAAAAATACAAACACCTGACCTCACTTGATCTTGTCAAGTATTGAGCACCCTTCACTGCTTTCATTGGTGGAGGACGATGTTCAGCACACTGCAAGAGAAGACCCTAGAAGTAGCCCCATTCTTAGATTGTTTGGCAGTTATCTATAATGAAGTGAGATAAAAGGAGGAGAGGGTTAAAATGGGAATCAATACATTCATTGGAAGCATACAGAACAATACATGGATACAGGCACAATTCTTCCATTGTGTGATACCGCTGACGGTGGTGGTACACCACAGATTAATTTGACCCATGAGGGGTACATCTTTGAGAAGCATTATTTGCCTCTAAGATAATTTGTTAGTTCACTTTTATTAATTCAATATATGTGTATACCTCTGGCTCTGTGGAAGGCTTGGCTTGAAGTGTCATTTGGTATTAGCCAGCCCCTTTGGCAGTAAAAAAAGGATTCTGACAAGTGCCCTTTATCTCTGCAGGATGCAGTAGCAGAGCAGATTTGAGTAAGAAAGAAACAGAACTGTCACTATTTCTCTTTAGCCTCTGTTGTCATAAATCCATTGTAAGGCTCCTGGCTATGAGATTACTAAGGCATTGTCTATGCTGCCACTGGTACAATGGCAGTGTTGCATTTATGCTGCTGTAGTGTAGACACTTACTATGATGATGGAAGGGTTTTTTTCCATCACTGTAAATGTGACAAAGGGTCCTGTGGCACCTTATAGACTAACATGTATTAGAGCATAAGCTTTTGTGGGTGAATACCCACTTCATCGGATGCATGCAATGGAAATGACCAGAGGCAGGTATAAATATGTAGGCAGGAATCAGGCTGGACATAACGAGGTTAGTTCAATCAGGGAGGATGATGTTCTCTTTTAGCAGTTGATCTGGAGGTGTGAACACCAAGGGAGGAGAAACTGCTTTTGTAGTTGGCTAGTCATTCACAGTCTTTGTTTAATCCTGAGCTGATGGTATCAAATTTGCAAATGAACTGAAACTCAGCAGTTTCTCTTTGCAATCTGGTCCTGAAGATCCAGACTAACACGGCTAGATCCAGACTAACATGGCTACCCCCCTGATACTGTCCATCACTGTAGTGGATCCACCCCCTCGAGAAACAGTAGCTAGGCCAACAGAAGAATTCTTCTGTCGACCTACCAATGTCTATACAGGGATTTAGGCTGGCTTAACTCCATTTTTCAGAGGTGGGAATTTTAGGGGTTGACCTAAGTTTTAGGTGAAGAACAGGCCTGAGTGAACTCTCTCTCATTGCTCTTTCTTATTTAGTTTAGTGAATGAATTTCACCGTCACACTCTTTCTGTAGGCTATCACATACTGAAAGTACTAATGTAAAAATGAAATTGTATTTTTGTCAGATTGTTACGATGAAGTTTGTGGAGTTCTTTAGTGGCTGTCCAGAGTTGATGTATGGCAAAGTCATTGCTTCTGATTGTCACAAGAGGTAGCCTGAACTTGCTCAGTCTGTAACCTATTGTTTGTGGGCTGAAAAGCACTGTAAAACAAAGTAGTATAGCTCTAGGTAGGTGCTGCTGCATACATGTATTGTGTATTTTCAAGCTTGGGTGTGTGTATTGTTTTTGTGATTGTTATTTTCCTAATAAAAATGTCAAATGGAGGTATAGCTTTTTAATCAATAGGCAACATTCCAAAAAGGGTCTAAAACACCTAGGCCCAGATCTTCAAAGTGATTTAGGCACGTTACATCCATTGAAATCAGTGAGAGTTAGGCACCTCAGTACATTTGAGGATCTGAGCTTCCACCTTTCCTGTGCAATCCTGTGGCTAATTTGGATTACCTCTCTGGGACTCATTTCTATATTTGCTTGGAAATGAAGTGGGGTAAGTTGTTCAGTGAAGGAGCAGGGAGGGTTGTGGAAAATTCAGAATGACTTAGAACCTTCATTTTTCTTGTGCATTTCTGCTTCACCATTGTTTTTATATGTACTTACCACATAAATTCTAGTGCTGTAGAATGGCCAGAAGGTTTTTCTCCTCTCATTTCTTGGAGGTCTTAGTGTTAGTCTAGGTCTATATCATTGAAATAAATAGTTTAAATATAGTTTCTTAGTGTTTATGTGATGAAGAGGCTGCTAACAATACACTGCTGCTTTCTGATGACTTATTTTGGAATGATGCTGTGATATGATGGGCTGAGCATTGTGAGTGAAATGCATCTGTAGTGTAAGCAGCTACAAGTCCCCCAAGCCTACTAAAGTTGTAGCTCTTTACATTAGGGTTGAAATTGGTCCTGTGGGCCTAAATTTTTAATTGGGTTTGTAAGAGTTAGCCTTAAAGGATATCATAAGCAATTAACCAAGCATTTCACATTGTTCTTTTCCAAAACCAGTTAACAGCAGACTCTGTTAGGCAGAAATTGATAGACATAGTGAACATATTGTACTTGAATAATTAGTTTGCTAGTGCAAATATTGGTCTTCAATATCTAGCAGCAAAGCAAAAGTGCTTTAAATGTCATCTACTAAATGCTAAAAATGAAAAAAACAAGAGGATTTTACACAATCAACAAGCTGACTGCAGACTCATTTGACTCTTGCCATTTACTGCAAGAAATTCACATTAGCATAACTATATTTTGTTTATGAAAAGAACAATTTTAGGATTATACTTACTTTCCCAGGCAAAAGAAAATAAAGTGTTAACTCAGCACTAGAGCCGAGACAACAGGCAGTTTACCATCATGCCTTGTAAAAGCCTTAAAAGAATCTTTGGCTGCCTGTGGTGAATGAAAGTATGGGAAGCAAGAAAATTAAAAGTCACATTTCCCTTTTAAAAAACAAACAAAATTAAAAAATAAGAAATAAAGTTTGAAGTTTTCACCATTTTTCATCAAAATTCAAAATTTCAATGCAAACTTTTGTCAAAAAATTCTAATTGTGAAAAAATGTAGGCCAGCTTTACCACCGTTGTAAACAATGGAAAAGTACAGTTAGTCATCCAAACTCTGGGACCACTGGGACCATGGCGGTCAGGTTTTAAGCGGTAGCTGGGGAAATGATGGATTTCCGGGAAGGGTGTGGGTAGTTTGGAGGCCATGAAAGATGGATTTAGGCTGTTTGCTCACTGAAGGGGAGCTGGGTGATTTTTAGGAGCCAGGGATTGAGACTGGACCATGGGGATCTGGAGTGCAAGTAAAGGAGTTGAGATTATGGTGGGAGAAACTAGTGTTTATCAGGATTGCAACTGGATCACCCTTCTCCATACAGAGCTGCTGAGGTGATCAGAAGAGAAGCTCCCTACTTTATGATACCTCTGGGGCATAGAATTCTCACATGAGGCTTTCTTCTTTTTCTCTTTTAGAACTCATCTGATATCTGGTTGATGCATGCTTGATAGGCACATGACTAGATCATACACACTGTATAAATATTTTTGGCCCCAATGTGGGTTTAAAAAACACATCAATCATACATGTTCTTGTATATGGCAATCATTCTTATTGCACACCTCCCAGTTACCCTGGTAAAAACCTTCCAAAACAATCTAAAAACACAACACTTCTGAAGGAACAGGAGACAACAGAGTTGGGATTTCTAGGAAAAGCCCTTTTGGAGATATTTATAGGAAGAAATACATTACAAAAGCTTCATCATTTTTTCAAGTATCCACCTGTTGTCTCTCATCAAATGCTAAGATTATAATTTTTGGGGTAGAGGGACTGCCTCCTTTTAACATGCACCTAGTACAATGTGGTCTTTATCTCTGATTGTGGTGTGTAATTATTATAGCACTATAAATAATAAGTTTCTGAACCTTCATGTCTTAAATACCTTGTTCAATGTCAATGAAATAATAAAATAAAATAAACAAATAAAATAATACTTCTGACTAAGTTTAATTATGAAATTTCAGGTGGATTGGCTTGATCTTGGCAAATTGAGGGTAAGCACATCAAAACTGGGCTTATAATGGGAATATAGCTTTACTGATAACTGTAGTCTCTACATTTTTTAAAAAAACACAATAGGAGACCAATGTCTGAATTAGACATCTTCTATGTAAAAAGGAGAACTCTAATTCAGTATATCTAATTTTCAGAGGAATTGCATTGGTGGATTGCTGATAAGAAATTATACATTCTCCAGCATACTAAATTCTATGGACTTTTCACATGGGATGAAATAACAAAAAACCCATATCATTCTATACTCTGTAGGTAAGAGAGCAAATAAGGCTCCAAGGACCTCAGATGCTTAAATGTATTATTCTCAAAGAATGCATTGTGCTATTAAGTAATTGCAGTAATGGATATTCTATAAACCTCTTTCTGAACTTCATTTTTCAGTCAGCTTTACTTTTACAATGTAGCTGTCAGAAATTTTACCTTTTTAAATAAACTTGAAATAGGTCCAATATTGTTAATACCTATCTGGATAATGAAAAGATTACATTACAATTACATTAAATCACTTACATTTTTTTTATCCTTTTTGCACCCTTCTCTGACGGGGCAAAGGAACTTCACTTATGGGTAAGCTATTCCATAATTGTTCACCATAAGGATTCGAGCACCTTTCTCAAAAGCATCTGGTATTACCTGCTGTCAGACAGGCTTCACTGATTAGATGAACTACTGGTGTGATTTGGTATGGCATGTTCCTAGTGAGTTTTTCAAACAGCTGCACAGAACAATTTGTGATACTTTAGCTCAACATTCCTACTTGTTCTGTAACATGCATAAAAATAGATTTTCACAGAATAAAATATGCAAATTGCATGCAGTTAATTTCTGTGTAAATGAAGAGACAGAAGCCAGGTCCATGACAGTTCATACAAATGTTGTAGTAAATTATTCCAGAGTTGTGTGTTTCCCACTGTTATTTTTTAACCTTGGAACATGTTAAACTAAATCCCTCTGTGGCTTACAGGGCATAGAATTTATTAACGGGATATTATGCAGAGTAGTCATTATTAATTACCTTCCAGAGTAGAACTGACTAATTCTATTCACTGTCTGACTCAAGTGCCATTTAAGAGTTTATTTTTAAAAAGTTTAAAATGTCAGGTCCTAAAATAATTTAAATTGAGAGTAGGGCATACATGGTTGAAGAAACATTTAAAAACCCTTCAAAACATATGTTTTAGACAAAACACAAACATGTAATTAGGTTTTGCAGCAGCTCTAGGCAGAAATATGCAGTCTGATAGCATTTAACTGTAGCATCAACAGCACATGGAAATGATGCATGCCGACAGTATAGTCATGCACCAACCCTTAACTCACATCAAGCTTCATAAATATAGTGTAATCATAAGGGACAAAAAAAGGAACTGAAGTTCTAAATATTTGCAAGTTTAAATTGATTGTTTATTTCCTTTCATCTGGCTTCTATGAGCAAAGAATACCTTCTCAATGTAAACATGTAGCATTCATTGCTCAAATTAGATATTCCAGATCAACTGCTACATATCTCACAAAACGTAAAAACATTCCTCACTGAAACAACTGGCTAGATTTGGCTGGATTTGAAAAGTGTAAGTCTTTGCTGGGCGGATAATTAAATGTTCCTGAATAGGGGACCCTGTCATCTACGAGAGGATGGTCCCTGAGGGTCAGACTGAGGTAAAAGTTAGAACAATGTAATGAAGCTTATTATACTGATGGGTACTCTGTGCTTCATCCAAGATTGCCTTTTCCTCTGTTTCTTACTACACAGAGGTCACATACACAGATAGATTAATTTCAGGGTATTTTCTTTTTTTCTGAGCAGGGTCCAAGCAAAAGGCACAGAAGAATAATCTAAAATTCACCTGAACGCATACAAAATACTTCAATGGCCTCCATCTTATTTGAAAAATTCTCCCCTTAGAAATGTTACTTCCTCCTCACTTCCTGCGTGCACTCTATCCCCATAGTTTTTCCTTCCTGTGCTCTTCTTTGCTCCCATTATGTTTCGCCCTTTCTTGTCTCCCTGCTGTTTCCCACTTTTGGCTGTCCCCTTCGACTTTCCCTGACTTTCCCCCTTCTCTCCTTGCCCCAGGTAACAGTTTCTTCCTTCTACCCATACAGATTTGCATCCTGGCTCCTACCGCAACATCCCACCATGCCTACCTTCATTCCCGTATCTCCTTACTACTTTCCTTTCTTCTTGCCATGGCTGTCTATGCCATAGGTGAATGCCCTATCCACAAAGCTATAGATTATTGGGTGGGAGGGGGTAATATCTCCTGCAGAAGCTGTATAAACCTGATAAATCTTTCCTGGTGAAAGTTTATTCAAAACTGGTACATTTCCATGACTGGAAATACTTCTGACTAAGTATTGGTATTGAGTAATTGTTATTTTCCCATGAAAAACCACTAAGGCTGCAAGTTTCCAGCTACCTCTATTGTCAACAGCTCCTTCCTGATGTGGAATGGGAAAGTTTTAGAGATCTTGAAAAGGTTTTAGGATGGAAAAAACCATTTCCCACCCAGATTTAGCTGCCAAGAGAGCAGGAGCCATCACTTAGTTTTGAAGGACCACCAATTGCTGCCACACAGGGCTGCCTGAGACATCAGTTTCCTGGGGCAGGGTTTGAAATCCCAGGATATTCCTAGTCCTGGCCAAACCACAACAGTTGGCAGCTATGCAATAGCAGAGCAAAGCATAAAAGAAGGAATTTTTGAAAGGAATAATTGAGGATGGACAGTAGAACAGATTGGATTGTAATACAGTAAGATGAATTTAATAAGCATCTCATAATCAACTGGAGAGAACCTCTCCCGCCCAGAACAATGTACTATGGGGGCTGTGTGACGGAGAGTACCTAGTGCTTCAAGGCCCCCTGCTAGAAGTTCCACAGTCCTACTACATCCTGCCTCAAGAAAGGAGTAGTGTAGGTAGTTCCTTTAGGCCTTCCTAGAAAGGCTGTATAGAAGCAGCCAATCAGAGCCCAGCAGGCTCAGATGAAAGGAGCTGCAGAACTCCTGAGAACTGTAACCCTAAGGTAAGGGTGAAAGAAAAGTGGGAAAAGGCCCATGCAATAGCAGCAGCGAACTGGAGGGAGCAGTACGTAGCTGCTGTGTACAGGGTCCTTGGGTTGGGACCTGAGTAGTGGATAGGCCTGGACGACCCCACCAGCCAGTGCTAGAATGGCCTAAGCTCTGGAAAGAGGACATGGTCTAGTTTAAAAATCCCATAAAAAGGGTCTAGATTTAAACGACCCAGAAACCGGGCTGAAGACCCTAGTGAGAGCAGACAGATTTGTTGGACTTTTTGCTGGCCCCGGTGCATTCAGTGTAGATTGTGTGACTTAGCAGGGGCAGCTCTAGCCTTTTTTTGCCGCCCCACGCAGAAAAAAAAGAAAAAAAAAAAAGAAAAGAAAAGCTGCCTGAGCTGCCGCCCCAAGATTTACCAGAATGCCGCCCCTTACAATGTGCCGCTCCAGGCACGTACTTCCTCGGCTGGTGCCTGGAGCCAGCCCTGGAGTTAGCCAGATGGCTGAGCCACTGAAGGCCTGCCTAAGAAGGTCAACAACCTTCTGGAGATTCCAGGAAAAGAGAGACTGCAGCAGCACACACAGCTGATAGGAGGCACTCATGAGAGGTGAGTGTTTCCAGTCACAGCCAATGAAGAGTTCTGTATCAAAGAGTAAATGGGATTGAGCCCATTGCTCTACCGCAGTAGGTAGCACCTCTATTTGATTATGTGGAAAACAAGTATTTTGCTGTTTTAGGCCCATTTATCAAAGCACTTAAATACATACTTAGCTCCAATTAAAGTCCAGTTGATGTTACTGGGGTTAAGCATGTATTTAAAAGTTCTGCTGCTGAATACAGCTAGACTACTGAGTTGGGGCTTAGCAAATTCATTTTATTACAGTCCAGTGTAGCCTGTTCACTTGTCACCAACTGATCTATTCAAACATTAATTGTAGTATGCTTCATTCTGCTATTGCATAGCTCCAACTGTTCCAATTTGGCTGGGGCTGTTCCTTTAAGATAAATAGATAGAAACAAACAAACAAACCACTTGTCCCAGGGAACCAATGTCCCTGTTAGTCTCCCAACAAGAAGTTTATTTCTTCTGTTCTCCTTGTGGTAGCTCAGCTCACCCAGAAAAACAGGCATCTAAAATCAGTGGGAACTTCTGAAGATTTGGCTTAGTCCAGGGCCATTAGCAAATTGTGCGTGCCTCTCTTTCTGTTAAGCTGATTTGGGTTTCTCTCTCTCTCTCTCTCTCTCTCTGTTGTTATGAGAACTTCAGAGAAATGAGATGGATTCCATTGGCTAGAATCAAGTATTTTGTAAGTGGGCACTCTGCAAGTTTGGTTTTATTCATACAAAGCTGCCTCTGAGATTCTTTGGCTATGTAAATGTTATGAAACTCTAGTTGTGGGAATGAGCTTTATGGAGTGTGGATAGGGGTTTGCCATGACCATTCTCCAAAGTGAAAATTAAAAAAATTATTGGACATAGTAACGGGTAACATTTCCAAAAGGACCTAAATCCCATTTTCAAAAATGAAAGGGCAATGGGACTAATGTCACATTTGACAATGCAGTATTGCCATCTTTCACAATTTTATTCTGGGTGTTATGGTACTGGTGAGGTTTGTTTGTTTTTTTAAACCTGTTAAGTGAGACTCAGCTTCCTTCCTTAAAAAACAAAAAAACCCCAACAACCCCACAACTAAATTTCTAGCAGTCATGACTAAAACCCTGGAAATGTGACCACTAAAGGCTCAACATTAGAATGACTTTTTAAATCAATGTCATGATTTTGGGGGGCCTGACTCATTAGTTTGAATGTTTGGGATTGACAGTATTGAACATGGGATATGGGCTCCTAAGTCACTTGGGCACTTTGGAAAATGTTACCCCAAATGTATGTTTGCTTAGAACCAGAGTGTGATCCCTTTACTCCGGTGTGTGAGCAGCTAATTACCAACTGAGGTAACATTTAACTTTTGCTCAGTGGTGCTGTGTAGAGTGAGTAATTTCTTTTTTCCAATTTGAAAGATGGTTGTAGTGAAAATTTGACTTTGTAATGGAAATAAAAAGAATGGGTGTAATAAACTCTGTCATAGACATCCCTGAAACAGCCATCAGGACATTCCCAGAAGAAAGTAATAGAATGTCCATTATAATGGTTCACTAGTACAGTAAACTCTCTTGTAGGGTTCTAATTATCTAACCACATCCTCTCTAATCCCACCACTGCCTCATTTAAGAAATGATACATTCCATTACCTGTGTACCTTGTTCATGCATCCTAGGCGAAGCACAGATCTCTCATACACCTCTTTGGTATCCATATAAACCAAAGCAGGATTGGCTGCCACAGATGTGCCTGTCTGGGTCCATTAGTTTTGAACAAAATAGAAGCTGGATGTAGAATTAGCAAGTAACCATGATCTTGCTTATTGTGCTGTTCCTGTGAATTTTTGCAAAGTAACCTTATAACTGCCATTCATGTGGGGTTGTACGTGCTTTGAATGAAATCTCACCATAATCAGAACCACTGCAAAATCATCATTGTAAAAGTTTTGCCCAATTTAAAATGAAAAGCTGATATAATTAGCAATAAAGTTCAATTGTAAAATATGTTCTGACTTTTAAAGTTGCCACATGTTTTCTTCTATGGGTTTGGTAGTTTTTGGGTTCAAGAGTGTTTGCTTACATCCATACTCTCTTCTTTGGTCGATAAAATTATTTAGGATAATTTAAAATTATTCAATTAAAAACCTATTGTGAAAGCTAAAAATCCATGGGGATGCTCACTTATTTCAACATCACTAACACTGGAGAAGTAATGTACAGGCAAAAGGAAATAATTCAAGTATTAAAGTTAAATGTTACATATATAAAACACTGCACATTGGCTAAAATACAATCATCCATAAATAATAAATGAGATAAAATACATAAAGCGGGATTTTCAAAGGTCCTGCGCTCAACATTCTGCATTGGAGATTCTGAAAACAAAGGAATTTTCAGAAATGAATATGGGGCCACAGTGCATGTTCTCAGAAAATATGCTTTCATTAGTGGCCAGCCCTTGTTATATGGGTGCTCAGCTTTCAGCAGGGTGTGTAGCCAGTATGGTCTTAAAAACATCACTGCTATATTGTTGTATGTTTCCAGGTGCTGTTCTCCTTATAACAACAATTTCAAGCCTACCCGCATTGAAGCACTTGAGTGTTGTTCTCATGGTATTTGTCCCGTTAGGCTAGAGTAATGACTTCATCATCATCATCTGAAATGACAGAGAAGTCTCATACAGGCAAGGATAGTAGAATTGGTCACTGTTTTTTAAAAGTGATATTCAAGTATCTTTTCAAATTCCCTGCGGGGATGCATGCCCTGAAAGCAAAACAGATAAGGGCAGTATTTACACACTTTGAACCTAAAGGATACAATTTGCATAAAACCCAACTAGTTGTCATAGCTCATTCTTTGCCATTCAAAGGAAACACTGCAGTGTGGATGTCTCTGAGGTGTGAACTAGGACAAGCAGCTGCAACAAGCAGATAAGCTGTTATCTCTTCACTGTGAGGAGTCTTGGTAAAACAATAGGAAGGGGCTCTAACGTGAACTGTGTAGAACGTGAGGGAGGGAATATTAATCTTGGTGGCGTTGACTAGCTAGGCAGGGAAACAGAAGACCACATGGTAAGATCACATGAATCTGAATGTTCCCGTGTCTGCATGGGAATCATGTGTACAGCATGATTGAAAAGTAGAGCTGGTTGAAATTTTCCAAATTTTGAGTTTAAATTTTTTTCTTTATTTTTTTTACCAAAAAAAGAATCCCCTGCCCCTATTTGGTGCCTTTTTGGAACAGCTATACTTTTGGTCAAATTTGTTTGGTGGTCAAAAAATTAATTAAAAATTTTAAAAAAGAACAAATCCCAACACTATTTTAAAAACTAACCCCCCCATCCCTCACACAAAACCCAAAATAACTGTAATGAAGAATCATCTACCAGGTTTGCTTTGGAACTATTCATAAGAATGATTTCCATACCATTCTGGGATAATAGAAAGGCACTTACAATTTCATCGGGGGTGGAGAGATAATGTAATAGACAGGCTTGCCTCTTCCTTGATGAAAAACTCCTCTAACTCACTAAATCAACCTGGGCATGGAAAAAAAATACTAACTAATATCTAATGTACTGAAATGAGATTTGCTCTTGTGTTGGTCAGGCATCCCACATTGTTGACCCACATTAGAAGCCAGTAGGCTGGGAAAACCAATTTTGGTTAGACTCGAGTCCCTGTGTGGTACAATCAGAAATAAATTGTTCTAGTTGTTTGCACTTTGAAATCTCTGTCTGGAGTTTAATGAGAAAATAAATCAGGAAATATGACCAAGCACCCACAGCCTTGTAGGTGGATGAAAGATTTGAGCATAACCAAAGTAGAATAGTTACAGCAGCATCCTTTTGGGACAAGTGGGGGGAACTGGCAAAGGGGATAGAGAGGAATCTAATCTGCACTGGTAATAAGATGGACACCATTGTCACTGATAATACTCCTTTTCAGAATGAATTGGGAGATTTCCCAAAACTTTCTGTCATAGTCAGACACAGGGCCGGCCCACAACATTTTGACACCTGAGGCAGGAAGCTCAAAAGCCCCCTCGCTTGGGCCAAAATTTTCAAAGGCCTCAATTCTGCCTTCTTCCTGTTCTACTCCTCTCATGGTACTGCTCTGCTACTTACCCCAATAAAGGTGAACTAACAACTTAAAATGACTTGTTCAACAATTTTAAGTAACACAACTTTCAAATACCTGAACAGCAAATGTAACTTTTCTTGTCTGCATAATAAACACTGGCATTTATCTGTTTGAATAATCAAAGTGGTGCATTCCATGCCTTCTTGGTTGCAAAGATTTGAACTGCTTTTGCTTCCTGAAGGTCCACAGTCCGGGCCAGCTCATGGTCTGTTGAGATGGTTGCAAGGCTGACTAGCCTCTCCTCTGTCATTGTGGAGCGTAGATGTGTTTTTGTTAATTTCAGGTTGGAGAAGCTGCATTCTCCACTGGGACCTGTTGCTGCAAGTGTTAGAACTATGTGCAGAGCAACAAAAGCATTTGGAAAGAGGTTCATCATCTTATTTGTGCACATATAGTTCAGAACAGCCTTTGGAGTTGATCCTGCTGAAATGTATCTTGAAAGGGCTTTCAGTTCATCACCTAAATCACTCGCATCAATAACACACATGTCATCATGTGTCAACACTGTCTCTAGTGCCCTGAATTGCTGGTGTAGTTCTTCAGGTATAATGAGGAGTTTTGGAACATCATACAACATTCCAAATATACTGTTGTGTTCCTTGAGCTGCATGAAATGTTCTTCAACTGACCGTAGTGCACAAACTAACACCTGATTAAAGAATTCAACTTTGAATTGTTTTTTGGGGTCTCTGTTGGGATTATCCCATGCCTTGTAATCAAAATGTCGTCTTCTTCGGTGACTCTTGTATTCTTAAATGGGTTGAAAAATGGCTTCAGTGTGAAGTTCCTCTGTCAACTTCTGTGCACTCTTGAGAATGTTTTGAAATCCCTCATCTGACTGGTAAGTCTGTAGGTATGACTTTGCTTTGTCCAGTTGTTCCATTGCTCCAGGTATATCAAGGTCAACACCTTGGACTCTCTTGCTTACAACATTTATTTCAAACACTATGTTAAGCCACAAAACTAAGCCACACAGAAATTTGAAGTTATGTATGTTTCTGGTGATTCCATTTCCCTCTGCCACTGCTCACCCACGAATAGTTCCTGTTATAGCATTAACTTCCATTATGGCAACTATGGCATCTATCTTCCCAATTTGGTGTTTGATGGGCTTTAATGCCTCTGCTCGACTTTCCCATCATGTGGCACTCAGTGGTTTCAGTGTCAGAGAGGATGTTCCCAAATGTTGCTTCAAAATTTGCCATCGATGAGTTTGAGGAGAAAAATACATAGCTGCTTTGAATTACATTAAAAAAAATCAGCAGCCTCACTAGAAGCTGATGCTGCGTCACCAACCACCAAGTTCAATGAAAGAGAACTGAATGGGACAAAAAAAGCTCCAGGGTTAAACTCTCGGATCCATGTCTGCACTCTTCTGTTCTTTCCTCTCATATTGGCACCATTATCATAGCCCTGGCTATCTCAATTCCTGTATTTTCCAGCTTTTTTAGAAGCACATTTGTCAGACCAACTCCTGTAGTATCATCAATGTCAATAAATTCTAGAAAATGCTCTCTGACAGTCACCATTGCAGGGATATTTTCACTAGGTTCTGTTGTTTTTACAAAATGCACCATTAAAGTAATTTGTTCCATTTGGCTGATGTCAGGTGTGCAGTTCAGAATAACAGAGTAACATCTTGCTGATTTCAGATCTGCCACAATCTTCTGTTTGACTTTTGTTGCCAGTAACTGTATGAGCTCATTTTGAATTTTTTTTTCAAGGTAGTGGTGTGTGTACGTTTCTTGGGTGGTGACTGTTCTTAGATGCTCCTGGAGTACAGCATCAAACTCAGTCATCAACTCCACAATTTTAAGGAAGTTTCCATTGTTTGGCACATACAGCTGATCTGAAGTACCATACAGTGCTAGGCTTTGGGTAGCAAGCATTCTCACAGTGGCAATGAGCCTTTTCAGAACATTTTTCTAGTAAAGTGACTCCTATGCAATCTTCTCTTGATGCTGATCATCTATGGTGGCCTTTAACCTTAGTCTCATCTCAAGCTCATTCCACCTATAGAATGCTCTCTGGTGATTTGCTGTCTTCTCATGGCATGTCAGATTTCTAGGCAGATTTTTCCAGTTCTTTGTTCCTGTAGAATGTGGCTGGAACCTTAGACTGGAAGAGTTTGCAACATAAACAGTATGCAACATATGGCCTCTCCCCATTGTTACCATTGAGGATTTCATGCCAGTAATGTGTTGGATGGGAACTTCTGTTTTCGTTGTCTTTGAGGAACATGAAGTTTTTCACTTGCAGTACAAGGAAGTCCCTCAGGCTACTGCTCAAGTGGGTCCACAGTCCTGGATCATCTAGACTTAAGGAGCTAAACTCAGCAGCAGCTGTTTCTTGTGCCTTACCACACTCTTCTCTGATTTACACTTTTCTTCAGGAATGTGCATGGTTACATCCATTTGAGATGGAGATACAGATGCTGCAGTAGCTGCCAGGTCACCTGCACTCTGACTAACTGGAAATCAGGCATCTCCTCACCACTCACATCCTCTCTGGGGCCGGAAGGCTCACTGTGAACATTTGTGTCTATGTATTTCAGGAGAGCTCCTTCCTGCTTAAAAAGAAAAGCTTCCTTTGCTTTCTTTGTTTTTCTGAATGCTGCCCCAGAGGGGCACAAGTAATGTGTTCACTCATGACTGCTGTTCTGTGCCAGCTGTAGAGGCTCTCAGTACTCAGTTGAAGGGGACAAATAAGCAGGCTGGTAGCAGGGCTGAGTGAGGGAAGATGTCAGTGTCTTAAGGGCTAACTGGCTCCTGCTATTTCAGTTGACTGCCTGTTCTTCTCAAGTGGGTTCAGGGAAGCAGCAGGAAATAGGAAGCTCCCTGAGAAGCTGGTGTTAATCATTCCAGGCACCTGGGGGTGCTAGAGAGGTACAAAAGAGGCTCCTCTTTCTCTCTCTCTCAATGCAGGTCCTGCTGTTTTCTGTTATTCCCTTTCACCTGTTCTCCTGCTTGCCTGCTATGTGTCTTCTGCCCCGCTTCCTCCAGTACAGCACTCCATCATCTCTGTGCATCTAGAGCAGAGGTGGGCAAACTTTTTGGCCAGAAGGCTACAGCGGGCTTGCAAAACTTCATGGAGGGCCGGGTAAGGAAGGCTGTCCCTCTCCAAACAGCCTGGCCCTGCCCCCTATCTGAACCCCACCCCCTTCCTTCTCCCTGACTGCCCCCCTCAGAATACCTGACCCATCCAACTCCCCACAATGCTCCTTGTCCCCTGACCACTCCCTCCAGAGGCCCTCTGCCCCTAACCGACTGCCCCGTCCTGAGATCTCCCTACACAACACCCCCATCCCCCGTATCCTCCCACCACCCCTGACAGACCTTCGGGACTCCCATGCCCCATCCAATCCCGCCTGCTCCCCGGGACTCTCTGCCTATTATGCAACCCCCGGCTCCAACCCCCTTACCACACTGCTCAGCAGCGTTTCTGGCAGCTGTGTGGAGCTAGACACACTGCCCTGCTCCCCAGCACACCTGCCTGGGTAGGGAAGGGAAGGAGGGAAGGTAGGGGCGGAGTTGGCAGCAGCCTTCCCTGCCAGAAGCTCAGGGGGCTGGGTAGGACAGGCCCGTGGGCCAGATGTGGTCCACCGGCCGTAGTTTGCCCACCCCTGACCTAGAGCAGAGAGAATACATATGCACCAGTAGCAGACACAATTTTCTAAACTCTGGTGCTCCCAGTCTGGCACCTGAGGCAGCCGACCATAGGTACCAACTTCCTCCAGCGCCAGTGGGTGCTCGCGCCCCTTGCCCCCAACTTCACTTTTTCCCCCACCCCCATTCCAACCCCTTCCTAAAAGTCCCTGCCCCAACTCTACCCCCTCCCTGTCCCTATTGGACCCCTTCTCCCAAATCCCCACCCTGGCCCCATCACCTCCCCTGGGACCCAGCAGCACGCTCAGGGGAGGAGGCAGAGCAGAGATGAGCTGGGGTGAGCTGGGTGGGGTGGGAGCTGCCGGTGGGTGCACTGCACCCACCAATTCTTCCCCGTGGGTATTCCAGCCCCAGAGCACCCATGGAGTTGGTGCCTATGTGGCCGCCTCAGTTCACCTCATGATAAAGCCAGCCCTGGAGTCAGACATGATTTGGAAGCAAAATACCAGTCTCTAGTAAGTTTTTGTGGATGGAAATGGTGTGACAGTGGAAGAGAACAAAAATAAATGCAGGGACTTCTGCAATAGGTGCAAATAGTTTGACTACTGGATGTCATGACATCAGGAAGTTATCCCTGGTGTCACCCAAAGGAACTAGCCTGCTGTCACACAAGGAGTCACCTTTCCAATAATGAAGCGGACAGCAAATAAAAACAAGTAATGTGTACCTCCGCACCCTTTTGAAAACTTTGTCCTAACAAAAAAGACAGTCCAAAAACAAAGTATCCAAAACACTCCCACACAGAAGGCAAGGGGACAATTTATTTGTCATAGGCAGAAACAGAACAGATGCTGGAGAACTATTGAATGTCGTTGTTCACTTCAGATGTGATCTACTGAGCTGTGGAGAAGACAGGGAAGAAGTATCTCACTGTGAACCATTGACCATTACTGAGTTGTTCTGGTATATCATGAACTTTGATGTAGTTGAGATACTGACTTACAGATTAGTGACACAAGATACTTCTTTTAAATTGGTGTGTGAAGCTAATCATCTGTGAAATTCTTCCCCATTTTCTAAATGATGCCACAATGTTTGGCATTTTATTTGTTTTATATTGTTTTCAGTATATATTAAATGTCCATTCAGTGTCTTTGCTAGGAGACTAAAGGATGCAAAATATTTTTTTTAAAAAAAATTAATGATTAAATCCACACATCTATAATATGCTTTCTTCATTCTTTTATCTCCATTGTACCTTTTACCTGACTAGCTGCATAACTTCAGAACTGTGATCAACTCCTCTATTACCTACTTGTTCAAATTAAATGAGATTTGATCCAGTCCCCATCACTATTATGCATGAATTCCCCTTGTTCTTCTCTATTTACTTCCATGCTTGGAGAGTGCTAACTTAGCAGTAATTAGAACTGTTTGAAAGATACAGTTTTTGTTTAATGGAATTCTGCCCAAAACTGTCTGCTTTGCTCGCACTTCCATACAACGCATCCCAGATGTCACTTGATAAATCTCCAGACATAAACTATCTGGAGTTCAATAAATTATAACTGGTTATGACTGCTAAGGGAATGTTAACTTTTCATTTTGTGGCGATTTAGAGACAATGCTTATGATTAGCTGTAATAATTCATCTGGGAAATTCATGTGCGGTTTGTGTGTTCACATTTGGATTAGGGTGGTCCCTTCCATCTCTGAGTGTTTTACAGAAACACTTCGATGTTGGCAGACATGGTTTCTTGTGCTGTCTTTGGAGTGTTTGTTATAGTTCATCAAGCAATTCCAGAGGAATTTCAATTATCCCTTTGGAGCTACTCTTCAAAACTCTAACTAAACAGCTTCATGTTAAACAGAGGAAACAAGCTGCTTGGAAAGTTTGAGACTTGTCCTTTTTACCTTATTAGATTAGCTATGAGCATTCTCACAAAGGTATGGATTTTTTGCATGTTTAAATAAATGGTAAGGTTAAAGCCAAAACTGTGTTTGTGGATATATTTAAGAGCCCTTTTGTATACTTAAGAAAATCTGACAGGCCTTTATTAACCTTGCTGAACACGTAGGCCTGTATCCACAAGAGGATTTAAGCATTGCAAAAACCCTGACTGTTGTTTCTGCCTATGTGCCTAACAGCAGTTTAGAGGCCTTTCAGGAGACAGTGGGATCAGTGCTTAATAGAGTGCCACCAACTGAACTGTAGTTCTACTGGGGGACTTCAACACTCATGTGGGGAATAATGGAGATAGCTGGAGGAGAGTGGCCTCCCTGGTCTGGACCCAAGAGGTGGGTTGTTATTGGACTTCTGCGCTTGTCATGGATTGTCCATGATGAATACCATGTTCCAATATAAGGTTGCTCGTAAATGTACTTGGCACCAGAGCACATTGGGCCAAAGATCGATGATTGATTTCATAGTTGTCTCATCGGATCTAAGACTGTATGTTCTGGACACTCATGTGAAGAGAGAGGCAGAGCTGGCAACCGATCACCATTTGATGATGAGTTGGATCTGACACATGGGGCCCTGGCTGAATAGATGTGGGAGGCCCAATCAATCAGTGCAAGTGGCCTGGGAACATCTGGTGAAGGATCCTGTGCAGAAAGACTTCAGTTCCCACTGCCAGAAGGTCTCCTGTATTACGGGCGAGGTCTTGGACATTGAGTCTAAGTGGACTTTGTTCAGGACCTCAGTCACTGAGGCAACCAAAAAAAGCTATGACCAGAAGGCGGTTGGTGCTGTGATAGTGGCAACCCTAGGACCTGCTAGTGCACTCTAGTAGTGAGGGAAGCTGTCATGTAAAGAAGGCTTTCTGAGCAATGCTTGGAAACCGGATTCCTGATATGGTTGAGAGGTACAGGCTTGCTAAGAGGGCATCAACTGTGGCGGTCATTGAAGTGAAAGCCCAGGCTTGGAAGGAATTTGGAAAGACAATGAATGGAAAATGACTACCAGATGGCCTCAAAGATGTTCTGGCAAACCATTCATCACCTGAGGAAGGGTTGGCGGGACGTTACCCAGGTGGTGAAACACTGACCTTGACTGAAGAGATCAATGAGAGGTGGAAGAAGCACTTGGGGAACTCCCCAACTCAATAAATCCACCCCCTTCCAGGAGGCAGCATCAGAAACCTCTGGTGAGATTGGATCTATTTCAGATGCTGAGGTCAATACGGTGATAAAGTGCCTTCATAGTGGTAAGGCACCAGCGGTGAATGAGATTTGCCTGAAGATGTTGAAAGCACTGGACTATGTTGGGGTTCTGGGTTAACATGCCTCTTCAATGTTGCGTGGAAAGCAGATGAAGTACCTGTGGACTGGCAAACTAGTGATACCAATCTCTACCAGAGGGTGTGCTCCGACTATAGCAGGATTACACTCCTTAGCCTCCCCAACGAAGCCTGTGCCAGAGTGGTGGAGAGGAGGTTATGCCTGTTAGTTGAACCTCAGATTCAGGAGGAACAATGTGGATTCTGTCTTGGCAATAGAACAATGGACCAGCTATTTGCTCTCTTGCAGATACTCAAGGGGTTATGGGAGTTTGCTAATCTGGTCTTCCTTTGTTTTGCAGACATGGAGAAGGCGTATGACCTCGTTCCTCAAGATGTCTTGTGGGAAGTGCCTGAGGGAGTGTGAGATGCTGGCGTCAGTGCTGCTTTTGCATGCTATCCGGTCCCCCTGTTCTTGGAGTGAGTGTTGCATTCATATTCTTGGCATTAAGTCAAGTTCATTGAAGGTGGACATTGGACTCTGCCAAAGGTGTGCCTTGTCTCCACTCCTGTTCACAATTTTTATAGACAGGATATTGAGGTGCAGTCAAGCTGTGGAATGCATCTAGTATGGGGACTCAGAAGTGGCATCTCTGCTGTTTGCAATTATTGTCCTTCTTGCTTCTAATACAATCTCTGACATGCACTCAAATGTTTTGCTGCTGAGTGAAACTGCTGGGATGAGAATCAGCACCTCCAAATTAGAGGTCATTGTCCTCTCCCAGAAGAAAGTGGACTGCTCTCTCCAGGTGATGGGGAAGCAGCTGCTCTTAGTGGATGAATTCAAATCTCAAGGTGTGTCAAGGCTGATTTCTCACTCTGGCACTTTGAGTGCAGAAGGTGGAGGACCGCAAGGACTCTAAAAATTAATACTGGCCACTCCAGGCTTGTATTAAACTCCCAAGGTTGCAGATTTTTTCTGACCTTGGATTTGTAGATCTTGCCACCACCAAAGTGCAAAACCCCTTTGAGAAACCAGGAGGGTACATTTGGCAATTCTTTCCTGTGGGGTACCTTCAAGCCCTTTCATCCCCCTCCTCCTCCAGGGAAGAGCTGAGAAAGAAAGAAAGAAAGAAAGAGAAAAAAAAAAGAAAATCAGCTGTTGCCATCAGCTAATTAAACAACATGCACACAAACCTTTAAGACACAAAAATCCAGTTCTGTTTTTTAAAAAGGAAAAATGTATTAATAAAAAAAAGAAAATACAACTTAGGCTCTTGCTAGATTTTTTTTTAAAAACTACAAGGATTAAACACAAGCATCTCTTGAGGTCCATTTTAAAGATTACAAGCAAAACAAAAGCATCTGGGGTTAGCATAGAGGAATTCACAAGCTATAAAGAAATAAAAGGGATAAATCCAATCATGTCTTCCTAGACATTTCCTGATCTACTTACATATCTGGGGGGCAGATGAGTAGTTTCTAGTATGATACTGATGATTTTTCATACCTGGCTGTAGCAGGGTGCTGGTGCAGAGGCACCTAATCAGCCCCTGCTCAGCCAGGCCCAATCAGGGGAGATAGATTGGGGCTGGGGAAAGCCCGATGCCGGGCCTGTGGATTGGCTACACCTGCTGGCTTGAGGGCTATAAAGGCTGGAAGGAGCTAGCAGGAAATGATCAGGGCAAGGTCAGTCTGTTGGTTGAGGGCTGTGTGTTTGTGAAGAGCCCAGCCAGATTGTATATAGCCCAACATGTGGGAGGGAGGCGTGGCGGTACTGCATTGTAAATAATAAGTACACAGGTGTTGCACAGTGGAAGCCTCTTGCAGAGCCTTATTTGGGAAGCCAGAGGGCAGCAGAAAGGTGGGAGCCAGCAGACCCTGTTACGCTTGGAGGCTTGTTCGGGATCTACAGCCAGAGACTGTTTCCCAACCTGGAACATGGAGGGGACCCTGCAGTGGCTCACTGAGCAGCAGACAGACTCGGAAGGCACTGCAAGCCATCCAGCAGTCCCAGCTGGTGGAGAGGCAGGCTTTACTTGCCTGGCAGGCAGAGCAGCAGAAGGCCCTGCAGGATTTTATCAAGGAGCAGTCAGTGGTGCAGCAGTAGCTCCTGCAATGTGTGGTGAGTCAAGCAGGGGGAGAGGCACCTGGGCCCCACGCCTCAGCCTTTGCAAGATGGCCCAACTGATGACCCTGATGCCTTTTTGGGCACTTTTGAGCGGATGGCCCTGGGCATGGGATGGGACTGGGCAAACTGGGCCCTGCGGTTAGCACCTTATCTGGCTGGGGAAGCACGGGTAGCATATATGGCCCTGACAGATGCCCAGGCCAGGGACTATGACAGTGTCAAAGCCGTGATTTTGGGCTTCCTGGGGTCTTGGCCGAGAAATACTGGCAAAAGTTTCGGGCAGCCCGGTGGGCAGGCAGCGTATGGCACCAGACCTTTGCTCAAAAACTGACAGAGTGGGCAGCTCGCTGGTTGAGGCCTGATGCCCACACTGTGGGGCAAATAATGGACTAGGTAGTCCTAGAACAATTTGTTCAGTGCCTCCTGGAGAGCATGCGGGTCTGGGTGCGGTGACACTAGACGGCCACCCTGGAAGCTGCTGTTCAGCGGACGGAGGGGTATGCCGAGGCAGACTTCCCCCTCCCCCTCCCCCTCTCTCCAAAAAGGAGTGTCGGACCCTGCAGGACATGGAGGGATGCAGGAAGGCTCAGGAGCACCTTGCTGGGAAACCAGTCAACAAGGGTCTGGAGGAGCCCAAGGGAACACCCAGCTGCCCGGGGCAGTTGTGTGCTGGCGCTGTAGACAGCTGGGACATAAAAGCTAGGACTGCCCAGTGATGGACTGTGGGTTAGCTGACTTTTGTGGTTGGATTGGGATTGGGGGGTGGAAAAAGAGGCGTGGGTTGGCCACTATCCCAGTGTGGGTTGGGAGGAAGCCCCTGAGGGATATAGTGGACATGGCATCAGTCTATTCCCTTATACAGTGGTGCTTAGACAAGCCTCAGTGGCTTGTCCCAGGGAAAAGGGTGTGGGTGAAATGCATCCATGGGGCCCAGGTACCCCTGGAGGTGCAGGGAAGGTTTACCTGGCAGCAGGTGGGGGTAATAGAGGGGTTGGCCTACCACGTGGTCTTGGGGTTGGACTGGAACCCTCCCCAAAAGGGGAGAGAGGCCAGGAGGAAAGGACCAACAAGGCAAGGGAGAGAGAAAACCCTGGAAGGAGGGGGCAAGGCCCTTGGGGAGGTAGCCCCTGTGAAAGGGGGGTCCCCACAGCTTCAAATGAAAGACAGAGGAACCTATACAACAGAGCCAAGACAGGGAACCTGTGGGAGTGTCCAAAGAGGGAGTGAAACTTCCAGGGCAGGACCACCCAGGGAAGGGAATCCTGGTGATGGGGGCTGAAAAGTAGATAAGGAAAGAGCCAAACGTAGAAGGCCAAAAGGGAGAGGCCCAAACCCTGAGGGATGGTGGGCCTGAACCAGAGATGGGGGGGGTAGACTCCGGGCAGGGGGCTCTGACTCATCTTCCCCACCAGAGAAGGAAACAGAGCGACCTGCCCAGCCATGTGAGTGGTGCGAGGACCTCTGGGTGAGGGTGGACTTGTAGGGTGCCCCACCTCCTACTCAATGTGTGTTCTGTGGGTGGGGTGTGCCAAAACCCCCCAGGGTTGAGTCTGCAGATCGGCCTGCTGGGAAGGGGGCTCAGTCCCAGGGTACAATCCCCGGCCGAGGGAAGCGGGGCCAAGGAAGGCCGGGCATGGCATCGGCTTAAGGGGGGAAGGTCTGTAGCAGAACGCTGATACAGAGGCATCTAATCAGCCCCTGCTCAGCCAGCCCCATTCAGGAGAGAGATATTGGGGCTGGGGAAAGCCCAATGCCTGGCCTGTGGATTGGCTACCCCTGCTGGCTTGAGGACTATAAAGGCCAGAAGGAGCCACCAGGAAGAGGGGAATGGCCAGGGTAAGGTCAGCCTCCTGGCTGAGGGCTGTGCTTCTCTGAGGAGCCAAGCAAGCCTCTCAGATTGTATATAGCTTAACACACTCATGGTGGGCACTGCATTGTAAATAATAAATACACAGATGTTGCACAGTGGAAGCCTCTTGTAGAGTCCTATTTGGGAAGCCAGAGGGCTGCAGGAAGATGGGAGCCAGCAGACCCCTGTTACACTGGCCCAAGCTTCTCTCAGCATAACTGCTCCCTGTCTACCTCTCCTTGAGAACAACAACAGAGACAAAAGGTGAGTCTTGTTTCCATTTTAAAAAGTTCTAGCCTTTCCATTGGCTCTTTTGGCCATGTGCCCACTCACTTCCTTTTACTTATACAAAGCAGTGAGACTTTTTAACCCTTTACAGGTAGAACAATTAGAGAACAGCTAATAAGAGGGATTTTATAGCTACTGGCTGGGTAGCCATAAAAGAGCTAATTCCTCACCCACTTCATTTATCACAAGGGGTCTTGTTCACAAGGGATGGCAAGTGACAGCATGAGCTCAACTGGTGGATTGATACAGTGGCAGCTGTGATGTGGGCACTGTACTGATCCATGGTGGAGAAGTGGGAGCTGAATTCTCAGACCAAGCTCTTGGTTTACAGATCGCTCTCTGTTCCCCACCTATTGTCATGATCTTTGAGTAATGACCGAAAGGACGAGATCGTAGGTACAAGTGGCAGAAGTGAGGTTTCCACGCAGGGTGGCTGGGCTTATTTTTCAAGGTAGGATGAGGAGTTCGGCTATGCAGGAGATCCTTGGAGTAAAGCTGCTTCTACTCTGGATTGAGAGAAGCCAGTTCAGGTGGTTGGGGCATGGGATAAGGATGACCCCTAGGAGGCTTTCTTTCAGACTATGCTGGGCATGTCCCGCGGGGCATAGGCCCTAAGGCTGATTCAGAACACGCTGCAGAGATTATATCTCCTAGCTGGCCCAGGAATGCTGGGGAATCTTCCAGGAAGAGCTGGAACCTGTTGTGGAGAAAAAGGAGGTCCTGTCCTCCCTATTCTCCATGCTGCTTCTGTGACCCTCAGCAGGAAAAGCAGCATGAAGGAAAACAGAGGAGGAAGAAGTATGGTCACACTCTGGAGTGGCTCATGAGCAAGAATACCAACTTCAGGACAGACTATTAAGAAGCAAGGCACAAATACAAACTTGTGAGTTCTGTACACTGAGTTCCCCAACCCAGTAACAAGTGTAAACTCTGCAGCCACTATGCAGCCTTACCATGGGGGTCATAGATCAGAATGCCAAAGGGGACTATCTTGCTATCCACACAAGCTTGACTCTGTTATAGATGGTCACTTTCCACTAAAGATCACAAAATATTCAGGTTACTCCTAGTTCCAAAATACCACTCACTAAACCCACAGGTCAACTTGCACTTTAGATCTCATATCAGTTACAAATCTTATAGTCAATCCTATAGCCTTTTAAACTAAGGAAAATGAAATGAGTTATTTATAAGCCTAAGGCAAATAAACATACAAATGAGTTAGCCAGATTTCAAAAAGTAATAGAGACTATTACAGAAAGCAGACTCTGTATAGCCTATAGAGCTAACCTAGGCAGAAAAACTGGGGACTCCTTGTATATCCTTAAAGTCCCATCCCTCAGAGATCTAGCAGCAAAGGAATAATATGTTATCCTTAACAGGCACTTTTATTCTCTTCTCGCTGTGTTCAAGCTGTGATGTGACACCTGCCTGGGTACATAGTGTCTTCAGGATTGTGGGGGAAGCAATCAGCAAAGGCTTTGTTCCAGGTCAGGACATAACACCTTCTGTAGCATTTTACAATTGGTGGTGTTTTCCTGTTTGGTGAGTTATGTAGTTTCAGAATCAGTTTACAGTAGTAGAACAAACACTAAGTATTACTTTATAGTACGGGATATAAGTGAGATTAAGGCAGTCAGCAATTTACAAGTATTTCATAAACACTATACATACTGATAGGTCCAATACTGTGTTAACAATACTACAGAGCCAAACTGGTTTCCAGCTATTCATTTGTCAGTGTTTAGTGAGGCCGAAGGGCTTTGGCTTGAGCTAACACCTGGTCTGCCAGCATCACAGTATGTGTGAAACACCACCTGGCAGCTGCATCATATAGAAGATGCCACACTAGCAGTAAGCCTCAGAATTTCATTAGGATCCCGAAAATGCATTCTTACACAAAGCAGAGATGATTTTCCATGTAACTTGTGAATTATATTGAGACTTGCGAAAGTGCACAAAGTTCAACTCAGTAAGGTACAATGTGCCAAACTTTCAGCACCTGAGTATTCTAATTTAAATGACATAATAACATGCTTAATTAGAACCTCCTGATTAAAGAATCTTGCTGAATCAGGGCCTAAATAATAACATGCAGATATAACAGAGCCTGAATGAGGTCTTTCCTGACAGCTAGGGAAGAGGCCTTTAGGAGTGGACCTTGTTTTCATAGGCACCGCCACCCTACCTTGGCACTCAGCAAAATGGGCTGCTCTCTCCAAATGATCACTTTTTGGCTAGGGTTGGATCACAAGTCACTTTGCTATTGGGGAAGAGGGTACTAAAGGGTTTTTATCCTTGTGTGACTCAAGTATAGCAGAACTATACTTGTCATACCCTGATTGGGAAAATCACCCTCAATTAAACTGCACTTGCTAGCTAGGGGACATGGGTGCCAAAGTCCAGAGGAGTTGAGAGAGGGTGGGGACCAGTACTTGTACTGGTGGAAAGGGCCATGCCTGGGGGTTCTAGATCCTATTTGACCCTTTCTCTTTCTACAGTGTAATAAAAATGCTGATTAAGACTCAGCTGAGAGTCTTGTTGCACACCATTAGAGCTGAAATCACTGATAGCGAGGCCTAAGCATTAGGCCTGCTTTAAGACAGTGTTCCTGATGCAATAGGCTACCCAATCTGCACCAATACTGAAGTTCCTCCACTAACAGCTGAAAATACTGAGAGCTGTGGTAGGAACTCATAACATTCTAGAGAGTGAAGCAGCGAGCACCAGGACAGCAGAGCAAGCAAGGTGCCCTCTTGCTGCCAGAAGGGGAGGTGATCTCCTGCAGTTGGCTCTCAGAACTCTGGATCTTCACTGAGCAAGGGCAACTGTGAGTGGGGAATGATGGAGAGAGAGAATGGGGGGAAGGTACGTTAAAGGAACTTTTGGTTGCTGGACTTAAGAAGCTGAGGCAAAAGGACACTGCCCAGTGTACTCTTGGGGTGGGTCTTTTGCTCATGGTGTTATGTTTAGGAATCCTGCTTGCAGAGTTTTCCCAAACTAATGCTGAGTGACTGCTCTCCTTTTATTAAAAGTTTATTTTCCACACTCAGATTATGTGCTTGCGACTGGGGAAGTATTTCCTCTTAAGTGCCATGGGGTGGTATATAATTTCCCCAGTTTACTAGGTCAGGGTTCAAGCCAATTCTGTGTTTATATTGTTGAGAAGGACCCCCTAGATATTGAATCTGGCCCTTGTTGCTGTGAACTCCACCAGGCAGAAGGGTTACACGTACAAATGCATATTAGCTATTGGCTAATCTCTTAAACATGTATTACAAGGCTGTTGCTTCATGTCAATATTGCAGCTTAATGTACACAATTTATATACTTTCCAGATGTTTGTTTTATATCAACAGATTCTTAAGTCTCCACATTTCTTGTTCTAACTTCTTTTTACTGAAGATTTGGTTTCTTCAGTCTGTACTACATGTTGCAGCATGATCTGTGACATCATCTTTCTTCTTTTTTACATCCATATTGCCAGGTTTGTTTTTTTTTAATAGAATGCTTACAGAATTCACTTTTGCAATTACCATCAGCCTCTAGTTATAATAAGTTTTGAAAATGTATTATTAGTGGTACTGTTACAAGTGCAGTGTTTTCTGTTCTGCATATTTGTGATGAGTGCATATTAATGTATAAGTTTCAGCTTTGATGTAATTTTAGAGATCTACATTTTGTATATATGAAATATATAGTGGAGGAATGGACTAATATATAGTAGACTAGTGAGAATGGAACTGATTTCCTGTAGCTGCTACATTCTGTGCAGCTTTTTCTATGATGTTTTATTCAAACTATTGGTAAATATGTATATTGAAAATAACTTGCACATGGCCTTAAACTGAAGTTTATGGCCAATACATCCTTCCCAAGCAGTAGCAAAGATTAGGACACCAAGCTGTACAACACTTGGCAGGTGTAGTTGGAGGTTGGATGCTGAATATTATCTGAGGATAGGTAGAAGCTGGGTTAAGAGCATTTAGGAGTGTGGGCAGCTGGAGTTTCTGACAGAAAATGATGGTGGCTACTGGAGTGGCTGGGCAGGTGGAGGTGGCTTTTGGAAGTTAGGCAATAGGTAAGGAAAGTAGTCTTGAAGGATGTCTGGGTGGAAGATAGGGTAGCTGAGGGTTGTCGGGCGGGAGGGTGGGGAACAAGTGACAACTAACAGAAGCTAGGGTTGTGTGGTACCTAGAGGAAGACAGGTTCATGGGGACGTTTAACAAGGTTGCTGGAAAGGATAAGCTAGGGATTGCTATACAGTATTTATGGGCATCTAGGGGAAAATGAGAGTGGCTGTGGGGAGAGGATTTGCTGGGAACTTGAGGAGTGTCACGCAAAATGAGGATAGCTGGGAGGCTTTGTGAGTGGCTGAGGTAAGATGAGTAGAGTAGCTGAGGACTGGAGTGGGCATTGACTTGATAGAACTGTTGTGGGGTGAGGGGGATTAGCTGCTTGGTGAGTGAGGGAGTCTGTGGGCCCCTGCACTCCCTTATTTTTTGTTTCCAACCCCACCACTGCATGTCTGCTTTTCCCGATTGCTCGGCCTTTGCTTAAATCCAGCAAAGGCAACAGCAATATTGAGAAGTACAATCACTACTTTTGCAAAACCTAGGCTTTAGAATTGCTTTACAATGGGGTTCTTGTGTGTATCCCATTTTTCTATATTTTTTTTTACCAATACCACCTCAGGAGCACAGACAACCAATAACAATCAAATATAGACTGCTCAAGTAGCCTAAAAGTTAGAAGCAAAATGCTTTGAATTTTTTTCAAGCAAACAAAGGCTGTTCAGCAAGATAGAACCGAGATAAGAAAACACTAACTTAGCAGGAAGCCAGTAGTACACAGCTTGGAAAGAAACAAAATCTCAAACTTGTGTGACAATAAAACAAGGCTTATCAACTAGAAACCAAGACTCCCCATTTTTTACTAAAAGAAAAATTTAAAATACCCAGAAAGAGAGCAAAGCTGTACACAGAGATTAAAGAACAAAACTTCCTACAAGAAGAAACAAACACTGCTTCACAGAAGTTGAAACGCAAACCAGACACAACATAGTGGAGGAATATATGAGACTTCAAAATAAGTTGGGACAATTTGTTTTGAGAGAAATCTCTCAGGGAAGCAGAGGGAACATTTGTTCCACTAAACCGATGTAGTAAGCTAAACTCCAGAAAAATCACAGACACTTCAAAATAGATTCGGGCAGAGCTGAATTCATGCAAAACTGGAGGAAACCTCTTTTGGAAAATGAAATGGATTACACGGAATCCATTTTGTGTGTTTTGAAAGTTGTAAACACTGATATTGCTTTCTCTTTGCATATGGATCACTGCTTTATACCTCTGACAACCATCCAGGCAGGCACATTGATTTGGAAAGCCTGCAATATCTCATTGAAGAACTTTAACTTCAGAAATCATTAGGCAAGACTACATTGATCATAGATTCTGGCTTATTAGGTTGACAGGGCTAGAACTTATCATACTTCATGTCCTAAAACTCGCAATTTAAGATTGTCTGATAATAACAACATCCCTTTATAACAATTACATGGAGATGGTCTATTGATTTGTGCATGCAGGGTTGCTTTCTCTAGGCATTTATATGGGTACTATGATCAGTCTGGGTATGGTAGATCTTCACCTTGAGGGGAGTATTAAATCAGAATCATATACACACTACTGTAGAAGAGGTTTGAGAGCCCCATCTTGGTCTCATTTTCCATTGGCTTTAAGTACAGCACAATCAGGCCATGAAAGCATATATCACATGCCTTATTCCATGCTTTTTGGTCCTTGGATAAACTATAATACATGATAACTAATGACAGTGTTACAAAAGTTGGAGCGATTTGTGATGGTTGACCAAAGTCTCATGATGATTCTAATTACCCCCATCTCATGCAAACCGCAGCCCGTGGTGAATTAGGACTGTCTGTAAGACTAAATACTGTTAAAGTGTGAATGAGAGTGTATGTGATTATCATATTAGGTACACAGTTTCTCAATGACAGATCTTCAGAAGCATTTCTGCAAACCTCCAAACTCCAGGCATCTGAGAGGAGATTTGGTGCTCAAATTTGAGTATACATTACTACCTTTTAAATTTATTATTATTATTTATTATTTTATTATTGCATTTTTATTTTCACTGTCTATGTTTAAGCAGGTATATCACTGAAGAATTTTCAGGATAATTTTCAACTCCAGAAAAGCTCAAAAAGCCAGTAAATGAAGAAAGGAAACTAATGTATTGCTTCAGTCATAAAGTTTGAACCAAACAATTTTCTTATTTTCCCATATGGCTCTTATATGACACTGGGTTACCCATAACCTTGTTGTTCTGGTGAATTTTGCTTATCAATATATTCTAGAGATGCAGAACAGTTTTTCCCCCCTGTTTTGTTAAGTTAAAAAAAAATGGACACAAAGTTTGTGAGTACTAGTAGAGCAGATGGCTGCCTTGGTATTTCAAGTGACAGTAGGAGTATTAATGTTGCCCATAGAAACTGAGGAAAAAGAAATAAGAAACTGAAACCTTTTGTAATTGATTGAAATGTCAGGCTCATATTTTCCTTTAAAGAGGAGAGGGGAAAAAAGAATGCAGCATCTACTTAAAGTAGCAGTAAATAATACCAGTTTATTTATATGTCATATTCATTTTACTTTGCTATGCCAATTAAATATTTAGTTACATTTTTTTCTAACATCTATGTATGTGGTTTGCTTGCAAAAATCAACTTTTCCTTCCCAAATTCATCAAATAGTGTAAAACGTTCAATGGGAAATGTTTCCCATTGATGTCAAAACTGACCATTTCATCACAGTGATTTCATACCTATATCATGATTATTCTTTTTTTGTTTAATCAGCAGAAACATAAAGAATAAAATATATACTTCAGGGAAGAGGAGGAGGAAAGGTGCTATTTGGGTTGTGCATGGGTGTGGTTTTGAACAGTGCACCAGGTAAACTGGAGTCAGACATGGTGTCATCCATAGTAAAAACAGAGCACTGTTGGTCTTAAGAATTGGTAATACATTATGTTTATGATATTCTCAGGGATGAAAGTGATTGTTGGACTTACCAGTTTGGGGCTGGGGTGGGGCAGGGCCTTAAGCTGAAGGGGCAGGGCTGGGGGAGGTCAGAGCCAGCCCTGCCCCGCCCCATATCGGTAATTGCCTACCCACCTTATACCCCTGCAGTTGGCGGGGTAGTGGGAAGGGGCAGGGACACTGAAGTGCTGCTGTGGCAGCACTTTAATGTTGTGTCCCCCCACCTCCCAGTCGGTGGCCCTGCTGGTAGAGTCTGTACTGGCAGGGCCCCCGATGAGGAGGCAAAAGGGGCAGGAACATTAAAGTGCTGCCATGGCAGCACTTTAATGTGGATTGAATAGGACCAGTATGAGTTCCTCCCAGTACGCCGTACCAGCCCATACCGACCCACTTTCATTCCTGGATATACTGTATACTTTTCTTTGTCTTTTAAATCAGATAATTATTCCAC
This sequence comes from Dermatemys mawii, assembly GCA_007922305.1. Taxonomy (NCBI): domain Eukaryota; kingdom Metazoa; phylum Chordata; order Testudines; family Dermatemydidae; genus Dermatemys; species Dermatemys mawii. The sequence goes on along the minus strand of ML677326.1, from coordinate 32,474,896 downwards.
ATATATCATGCAAAGATGATGCTCAGAATAGCAAATAATACTTTCTGGAGTTAATATCTGGGAATACCGACTATGAAGTTTTTATAAGTATGTTTGTGTGTAAAGTGTGTGTACATACACACTCTCTCAAATCCTTAGCATTCCTAATTTTGGTTATCAAAAATGAATCTACTAATGTGATACAAGAAATGTATAATTAATCCTGTGTGTCATCGATGGCACAGAATTCTTACACTGCATATTTTATCTATTTGTAGTCTTTTTGACTCAGAGCAGGTTGACAGTATCTGGATGAGAATGTTTCAAGAGATTCCCTGATAGGGACAAACAATGAGCATATATGACAAATGCGTGAAATTTATACTGCACAGTTTTCTACTATATATAACTTTGACATGGTTTTAATATGCAAGTCATCCAATTTCTAAGGCAGTAGTGCCCAAACTTTTTCTGTCTTGCCTCTCTTGCTGGTAATGGAATTTGTCTGTACTCCCATCCTCCATTACTGCACAGTTGCTTCAGCAAAGAAGCTTGGGCTGAAAGCAGAGCTGGGCTGGGGGTGGAGCAGGGGGTGAAGTGGAACTATGGCTGGGGCCAGAGCTTGGCTGAGAGCAGAGCAAGAGGCAGAGGGGAGATGAGTTGGGGACACAGTGGAGGGGGTGGTACTGCCTGCCTGTCCCTATAGGGGCTGACTCAGACCCCGATTGTTCCTTTGCGTTGCCCCATAATTTGGGGACTGATGCTCTCAGGCTTATCCATCAGGTCTTTCAAAAGACTTACAACATGGTCTTGACTTTTTCATGTACCACTCAAAAGACCAATTTATATTGTTTTCATTTTATGTAATACACTTTAGTGTATGCCATAGTAACAATATTAATACATTTCTAGGCCCTGGTGCAGCAAAATACTGAAGCTCATGCTTCACTTAAAGCATGTGAGCAGGCTCTTTGGCAAATGATATTTTGTAGCTTATCATTGATCAATATTGTTTAAATATTTTGTTAAATTAGGGCATACAATGTGTTATGATGGAAGGGCTGATGGCTGCCAACAGTAGTGTGTCTGATCTGTGGACAATCACAAACCTTGTTGAGGCTGGTGAATGTGCTGACTGCCTTTTACTCAGACTAAATAGAAGAAGAAATGTAAGCTCCTTTAAGGAGTAATATAGCTGAGTCAGCAAAATCCATCAGTCAAGGCACTGGGCTGCAGGAGATGACCTGAGCAAAAAGTAACTCAAGGAGAATAAAAGGGGTTTCCCTGGGCCTGAATGAACACACACGGGCTGAGACACTGATAGAGCTCTGTGGATCAGAAGAAAGCCACCAGAAAAAGCCAAGCAGAAGTATCAGCTAGAAAGCCAGAGAAGCAGATGGTAGTATGGCCCTGAGAGGGAGAAGAGGCAGAGTTCTTTGGGACACAGGACTGGAAAGCAGGCTTGGATATCTTGAAAAGGAAACTGCCTCCTCTTGGTGGTTTCTGAGGTGTTCTAGGCAGGGTTACCATTTTACCAGTTTGGTATATGGAATGATTATCTGTATGGTGTGAGGATCACAGGCTTCAAACTCAGGCCCATGAATGCCCAGGCAGTGCTGAAGCCTTGACCACCACCCAGCTCTAGGCACTGACTTAGTGGGTGCTGTGGAGCTCAAGCACCCATGGAAAAAAAATAGTGGGTGCTGAGCACCCAGGAGTCAGTTTGAATATGATGAGTTCTGTGCTGCTAACAGTTTCTGCCCTTGGGGCAGGGAATTTGTATATAAACAGAGGCAGAGTGATAAAGATAACAAAAGGTTTCTCATTAGATTAAAGTAAGGATCATCTAATGATCCTGAAAGAATTCCCATGAACTCCAGTTAAAAGATAGGAAACGAAGGGTAGGAATAAATGGTTCGTTCTCAGAATGGAGAGAAGTAAATAGTGGTATCCCCCAAGGGGCTTGTACTGATCTGGGACCCGTGTTCAACATAATCATAAATGATCGGCAGAAAGGGATAAACAGTGAGGTGGCAAAGTCCGCAGATGATACAAAATTACTCAAGATAGTTAAGTCCAAAATCAACTATAAAGGGACCCCATAAAACTAGCACTTCACTTGCTTTCTTCTTAAGGGCATGGCTACACTTGCAGATTGATGTAGGGCGCTGGGAGTTAAACCAGCCTTTGGAGACTGCAGCAGGGAAAATGCTGCTGTGTGTTTACACTGTCAGCTGGAAGTGCAGTGGCATGGCCACATTAGCAACTCTTGCAAAGCCACAGAGAGCAGTGCATTGTGGTAGCTATCTGACTTTGGCTCTGATCCCTGGCTTTGCACCTGATGCTATTTCTGGCTCTGACCTTTGTCTTGGTGCCTGACTCTAATCATTAGATCTGATCACTCACACCCTGGTCCCTACATGTGGCTCCAAAGTTGTGCATGGTATTTCAGAGGTAAATCAAAGTGACTGTCCCTTCCCAAAAGAGTTTAGGTCCCCATCCAGGAAACAGCTATTATTGCTATTAAATCTCTCTTATAACAATCTCTAAGTGCATTACAAAGGAAGTAGCCGTTATTACCTCATTTTTCAAATGGGGAAACTGGAAGCACATGCTTAATTTTATACCATATGCCTAGTCCCATTGAAGTCAAAATAAGCATGTGCGTAACTGCTTTGCTAGTTCAGAGCCTTGAATTGGAAGTGAAATAAAAAGTATAACACAATTGAAAATTGTCCATTGCAAGAGAGGCAGAGGAATGCTGCATTTTTAGAAGGAATTTGTTAGCCTTCAGAGGGCTGTTTGCATATTATATTTCATTATATTTCCTTTAAGTTACTAGAACTGGTGGAAACTCTTCAAATGTTATAAACTTTAAAAACACATTTTGGAAAATCATTCAATCAGCTATATTAGTTGCATTGGAACTGTTTTTGTATTTGAGTTAAATATGTAATTTAAAGAACTTATCTTTGGTGAATCATCTTGTAAAAGCTTTATTTTAGGAAGTGTATTTTAAGAGTGGGGCATATGAGGGGTTTGAGGAGAAGATAGTGACGTGGTGCACAATAATTGGAAGACCATTCCAAGTGGCCTAATGGAAGAAGTCAAGGAGGAGAGAGTGGAGAAGAGCAGTCAGGTCACTTATGGGGAGTGAAAAGTCAGAGATGGGAGTAGGGATAGAGTTGTGCAAAAAGTTTTGAGAATAAGGAGTAACTTGAATCTGTTGTGGATGATGAAGGAAAGTAATTAAAGGATTCACTGAGTGGGAAGTTGGCGGCGGTGGTGGGGGGGAAATTAAGGTGCAAACAGAGTAGTGGAGAAGAGAATTTTACCAGTAGTTTTGTACATGGACTACAGGAAAGAAACAGGGAGAATAATGGGAGTGTCTGCATTAAGGAACCCTGCAACAATCAAGGCAAGACATGATTAGTGCATAGCTAGTTTTAGCAGTAGGGAAAAAGAGGAAATACATTTCTTAAGTGTTAGAGACAGAATCAACATGATTTTGCAACAAACTGGAAGTGGAGTGCATGTGCAGGATGGAGACAGATAATGAGATCAGGTAGGACTTGCAAAAATTAGTGCAAAATATACAAATAAGTAAGAATGAAAAAGAATGTCAAGAAGAAACCATGATTTGGATCAGTGAGTAACAGTGATTCATCAATGAACAGCACATTTCAATTTACTAAAAAATCGAGCTGGTAGCTTTTGCAAAAAAATCATACATGAAGAAGTTAACTTCAAGTTTATCTGATGCAATTAGAGAGGATTTTTCACAGGATAATAATTGATTCTATGGAGTAGCGGCAGAGGGCTCTGCATATTTAACTTAATGAAACAGATTGTAAGACAGGCTGGAAACATATGTCCAAATATTCAATTTCTTATGGTAAAGCAAATTCAGGTGAACTTTACTTTCAATAGTCCAGATTAATGTTGAAAAAACTGTAGTGAAGATAACTGATGTTGCTGATCTAAAACACAGATATTTTAAATCATTGAACTTGACTTGTTTTTTTTCTCAGAAACAGTGTTTCTACTAGAACCACATTCATACATTCCGTTAATGAACCATTAGGAGCTATTTGACCTTTCTGAATTTAAAAAAAAAAAAAAGTGATATATGGTTTGGGGAATAAGAAAAACGTCCCCTCTGAATAGTAGTGACTGCATATAATCTAAGAGAAAACAACCCCTTTACAAGATTCATCATGGGATTTATAATGACCGCAAGATATAAAGATCTATGTTTTTAGGTTTCATTCCATAGATGGTATCTCCACAAGGATCTAAAATCATGGTGGATCATTAAATACTGACTTTAAAAAAGCCAAAAGGATAAATATTTCTTACCCAGTTATGTTCATTAACTTTTACTCTGTTTACAATAAACACTGAAACAAAATTCCAAATTAGTGAACTATATTTCTTTATATTAAACAATTATACCTCTGACTGAAATTACATGGAAAAATATTCACTCTTGGTTAAGGCTACATTTTAGTCATGGGTCAGGGGGGTGGGTAGCAACATGTGAGCCTGGATCTGCAACTCCTGCCCCCAGGGCAGCAGAGTTTGGGTGCAGGAGGAGGCAAGGGGTTGGGGCATGGGATGAGGTGAGGTGGGCTCTAGGCAGCACTTACCTGGGGGAGACTCCCTGTAAGCAGCAACATCCCCCTTGCTCATCTTCTAGATGGAGGTGTGGCCAGGCAGCTCCATGTGCTGCCTCTGCCTGCAGGCACCTTCCCCCACAGCTTCCATTGACTGTGAACTGCAACCAGCGGGAGCTGTAGGGGTGGTGCCTGCAGGTGGAGGCTGTGTGCAGAGCTGCCTGCCTCTCCCAGCGCAAGAGCTGCGTGATGGTATGTCACTGCTTCTGGGGCGCCCCCCAGAGAAGCGCCACACAGAGCCCGCCTCACCCTCTGCCCCCTCCTACACCTAAACTCTATTGCTGCTGGGGACAAAGCATGGTGGCCCAGGAATGCCCCAACAGTGGCCAGCGCACCTGGCACAAGACCTGAACTGCCCCTGAGCAAGGTGTACCGACTGTTGCAGAGGTCATGGAAAGTCACAGAATCCACAACCGCTGTGACAGACTCACAGCCTTACTCTTATGATTCATACTAAGATTCACACTGGAGCAGAGTTTTACAGCTTAGCCGACCAACCCTTAAGTTTAGCAATGCCAATTGGAATTGCTTTAGTGTAACTTTACATTAAAATGATTTTACAACTAGAGTTGTGTTAACTGCACCCACACTAATATAACACTCCATATTTGGGGCATTATTCAGAAATGCAGCAGTTGCAAACCAACTGCCTTTATTGGGTACTGAATAATGAAAACTAGGAACACCACTGTTTCCTTCCAACTCCAGTTGCAATTTATATAGCCATTATTTAGCAATTAGTGTCACTTTATATTAAGTGCTGCTGTAATGATACAGAACAATAACCCTTTTTTTCACGAGCATTTCTTATTGCTGGGTTTAAAAGTCACCATTATGAGGAATACTAGCTGTTAAACAAAGTACGTCAAGTAGTTGATTGCAAAATCTGACCTCTAAAAACTTCTTTGAAAAGGAATCATACAATTAGAAGCTATAGAAACACCAACATGGTTGGATTTACTGTTTCATGTAGGGACTTTGAAACATATGGTGGGGGGGATACTCTGCTAATTTTGGGGGAGTCTATTTTCACTGTAGGTATACGGTTCTTTCATATTCTAGTTACTGAATGTATCTATCATTGGTATCTTTGCTATTTTAATAATGAGTCAATTGTTATGAACTACATAATTACATTATCATGAATTATAGTATATTAAAATCATTGTAGTCACCTACAAGTTGTCTCCACTAATTCCCAGTTTAAAGACATAGTTTCATCCAGAAAGCTACAGTGAGACACAATCACCAATCTTATTTACATCTAGATTCCCTGGTATTGCTTTGATGCACATTAAAGACAGCTACAATATTCAGTTGTGTCTGTCTCATAGGTGACGAGATAATTTTGAAACTGGAGAAACATAATGATCATTTTGAATAAAAATGATAACATAGTGTAAGTTCTTCAAATGCAAAGCAGGACATTTCTCATCCACTGTATGAATAAATCAAGCAGGTGCATTTTTTAAAAAAAAAAAAATTGCTCAGATCAAATTTTAAAAAGCCCAGAGTTTTGTTTGGGGCACTGTCACCTTTAAAGGACTAGCTGCACCTATGCTCCTTTGTGTGTCTCTGAGCTTACCCTATCAGGTGTGAGGCCTCATACCTTTACTGTTCCCAGGGTGGAATTCCACAATTCTTCTACTCTTAGACCAGGCCAGGCTATCAACCGTGCATATCAACCATGCTTTCCCAGCAGGTCTGACTGAGCTCTGCAATTTGTGACCAGTGATATCCAGGGAAAAACCAGCCATCTTAAAGTCAAAGCATTGTTTATTTTGTAGTGGGAACAAAGAAATTTGTTTAAAAAATCAGGCTACATGTCCATCTTACCTAAAGGCTTACCATGACAGGCCTAACTTCTCTGGACACACTTGGTGGCTGTCTGTATCTCACTTCCACGGAATAATTCCCCCTCTCTTGAGCGTGTTACTTATTAAACATGCCTGAGTTCTTTTGATTTCCTGAATTCCTGAGCTTTGGCCCTTCTTGAGAAAACTCGTTTTATAGGCTGACTGAAGAAGAAAAATCTTGAAAGCCAACAGTATGAGCATTGCCCTTTAGGAGCCCGCAAGAGTGTGCTGAGGGATGGCTTATCTAAAGTCATTCTTTCACTTCCTGCTTGTTTTCCTTACAGCCAACATATTCATACAGTAAATATCCCATTAACCAGGTCAAATTACAGTATTTATAAATTATTACAGAAGAGTGCTACATCCATCATGGGCTCCTTTACTGTTTATATTTTTACCTAACTGTATTGTGTGCTTGAGTAAAAGTGATGTTTTCAATTAGATTTTCATTTTCTCTTAATGTTTGAATATGAATTTAATTTGCATGCTGCTTGTAATACAGAATTCATCTTTGTCAGATAAGAAAAAACATACATAAGGACAAGTTATACACATAAATCCATACATGGATTTTCAGAATGTAAGCTTTCTACAGTACACATTTAGACAAAACTCAGCTGTTTGATTTAGTTTCCTTACTCATGGCATATGTGTTTCTTCTATACCTTTCCCCATCAAATATAATTTTGACTTTTCTCTGTGACTTCAGAAAGGAAAAGATATTATTTTGTTAGTAAATGAAAGCGAGGCAGAATTGCCTTTTCAATGATTTTCTAGAGGCTTGCTGGATGTGCACCTATGAGGATTCTTCAAAGCATGTAGTAATAGCTTAGGCTTCAAATCTATTTTTATGGTTTCCACGCTCTTTAACTTTCACCATTTAAGCTTGAAACATTGAAAGCTGGTGATGTGAAGTAAAGGAGACAGCCTGTGTATGGGGAGAAAAATAAAACACATAGGCAGATTGAAAAGTTAAATGCTGATAAAATTTGTGACAAACCATTATGTCAGTAGTACGGGATTAACCCTTAATGGCGCAGAGAGCAATAAAATAAAATACATTCTATAGGCTGTGCAACTTTGGTTGATGGATGAATTTGCACAGAATAATGAGAAGTGAGAGAGCATCTTCAAATGTCACTTTCTTTTAAGACATCATAAATACTATTTGATATTCATTTTTATTTAAAATATATATTTGTATTTCTAGCTATCAATTCTGTCTATCCCAAATTATTCATTTCTTCTAAAATGACTTATTTGGGCATGCTTATGGTCTGTATGCTTAAAGTCGTCATTTTTAAAAATTCTATTTAAATTCTTATACCAGACCAAGCACCCTATTTTCTGGGTGGTCATTTGGCATAACTGATTAAACAACAACAGAAAGGGATTTTAACAAATATATTTCCAGATATCAAAAATCCATCATTATTACCACAATTTGAGCTTAGAATAATGGTCAAACCTTGTACTCTACACTCTATTTACATATTTATTATTCACTTGATTATTCACATGAGTAAGGTGAGCAAGATTTGGCCTTACATTTGAAGTACTCATTGGGGCTTGATCCTGTTAGGTTCTTGGAAACCAGCACTTATTGAGGTTGAGGGGAATTGATTGGATTGCAAGCCTATTGGAGTAAGTGGGGAAAACTCATATTGATTTTGATAGGCTTTATATCAGATCCTAAATGAGGTTACTTTTTTTTTAAATAATCTATTTTTATATTATATTATAGTCATCCTTACTCAGGCAAAATTGCTAGAGTTTGACAGTATTCCTATGAAACATGCTACTGCAAAGGAATTGATTATGTGTGAGGGGAGGGGGAAATAAGCTGGACTGATACACTTAGACCTGCCAACATGGGTGTTTTGGGGTTTTTTTGCTGAATTTTAGTTAAAAATTTTATCCCGAAATTTTATCATTTGCAAAAAATGTGATTTAAAATGTCTTGAACATTAAAAACACTGGACTTCCCTCAGAACTCCCAAGTGCAACAAATAGCAATGGAAAGGATTGGAAAAAGGCAGTCCTTCACATAATCTACTCTGCATACATTGGGTCCCTTTGATATAGCTTGGTCCTTGTTTGCATGTATAAAAGACAAAGTACCTAACTGATCTGCTAAAAGATTCAGATGTTACTAACCAGTGTTTGGGGTTCTTTTTTACATGTGGGGTGCTAGTTGATAGTTTCATGCCATGATTCCTAGCCCCTCAAAAATACAAAAATTAAAAATCCAAGCTGAATTTTCACTAAACCTGAAACTAAGAATTGTTTTACTTGCCATTTCACCTGGAGAGAGAACTGCAAGAAGGTGGTTTGTAGGCCAGAACTTAAGGTTTGCTGATATTTTTTCCTGTTAAAATTAACTACTAAAAATGATAGCATTAAGCAAAAGAAGAATATGTAATGCTACCTTAACACTGTGAAAGCACACAAAATTGAAGTCTATTGGGCTAAAAGCACAAATAGTTGAAGGGCAAATCTGAGCTATAATATTGAGTCAGACCACTGATTAAGGTATTATATAATGACAGGTTGCAGCATGCAATGGTAACAATCATCTTGGTAACAATCAATTGCTTGATCTACAGGACAAACTTAGGTTGACATAAGTCGTGTTAAGTCCATGTAATGAATGTGTCTACACTACTGCATCGCTTGTGCCGACTTAAATTGCCTGTAAAGTCGACTTCTGTATTCCATCTCTGTGAGAGGCATAGCACTTCATTCAACTTCCACAGGTTGACAAGGTGATAGTGTAGACACTGCATTATGTAATTCAAATGAACTGGCCACAAGGAGTGTCGCACAGTGTTCCACTGTGACCGCTCTGATGAGCACTGTCAACTCCACTGCATATCAGCCAGGTACATAAGAAACAGTCATTCCCCTATTAAAGGCCCCGGGAACTTTTGAATGTTCATTTTCTGTTTGATCAGTGTGGAGAACTTGCCAGCACAGCTGATCATGGAGACTCAAAGCTGCAAACATGCTCCAGCATGGAGTACATAGGAGGTGGTGGATCTTATTGGTGTGTGGGGAGAAGAGTCTGTGCAGGCAGAGCTCTGATCCAGCAGAAGAAATGCTTGACATCTGACAAAATTGCACAGGGCATGGGAGAGAAGGGCTATGCTGGAGGGACACAGCAATGCCACATGAAAATAAAGGAGCTTCGGCAAGCATATCAGAGGACAAAGGAGGCGAACAGTGGTTGTGGTACTGCCCTGTAGACATGCTGCTTTTATGAAGAGCTGCATGTGATTCTCACCAGAGACCTCACCATTACCTCCAAAATGCTCTGTGGATATCTCCCAGGAGCCCGCGGGTGATCCTGAGCAAAAACGAAGAGGACATTGTTGACAAGGAAAAGGAGGAGGAGAACGTGAGGCAGGAAAGCAGAGGATCCATTCTCCCCAACAGCCTGAAACTGTTTTTAACACAGAAACCTATCCCTTCTCAGGACCAGCTGGTGGCAGAGCATGATGCCCAGCAAGTCACCTTCGATGAGAACACATTTCCAGTCAAGCTGTAGGGGTTACATACTATTTATTTTTTATGTTTAATCTGAATTAAAAAGTAGGCATAGTGGGTATCGGTGGCCACTCCAGCTATACTCCCCTCCCCGCCAAAAAAAGACTGTTTACGTGCATGGAGATGGCCCAGGAATACTTCACGGTGATCTCTAGGAAGCTTTCATGCAGGTACTCCGCAATCCTTTGCGGAAGGTTTCTGGGAAGGGCTGCCTTGTTTTGTCCACCGCGGCAGGACAGTTTCCCTCGCCACTCCAGTATTAACTCTGCTGGCAACATTGTAGCACACATCACTGCAGCATAAGGACCAGGTATATACCCAGATGCTTGAGCCTTCTGCTCCTTTGCCATCTCTGTTACCCTCAGGAGAGTGATACTGCATAGGGTCACCTATGGGGAATGGGTAAAGTTTTCAATGCTAGCCCTTAAACCGCAAACAATTCAACAAGTAATCCGCACCCCACCCCATCATCATTTGGTGAAATATGGGTCATACAACCATGCTTTCTGAAACATGTAGTTGGAAGGGATCAAGCAGTACTGCCTGCAGCACTGCGGTGGGGGGGGGGAGGTGGGTGCTGCTTTCTGTTTGTCTTCCTTCCCTCCTGATCCACTGCTGCTTTTGTAAGAAACACACTATTTGGGGGACCTTACACTGGTGCCGGTCCTCAAGCATCATCCAGGTTGCTAGGAGAAAGGGGACTTTTCTCAATTCCAACCTGTGATCCCAAGGATGTCTTCACAAAAGCAGCAGCACAAGACCTCGTGGCCTTACCATGGCTAGAGAAGCAAACAGACTCTTGCAATAGCCCGTGGTTGTGATTACATTGTGGCTTGCAGTGAAGTGTATTGAGGGGTGTTGTTTTTTATTAACACCCCTCAATCACATCAGAAACAATGTATGCACTGTCAATGCTTCCTTTCTGCACTGCATTCCTTGAAGTTGAAACCTTGTCCGTCAGTGCATCCTCCACACCGGGACAGAGTCTTTCCCAGAGTAAAAGGCAGAAAAAGAAGTCTCAGGAGGACATGTTCAATGAGTTAATGTGTGCCTCCGAGGGTGACAAGATGGAGCTCAGACCATGGAGGGTTACACTGTCCAAGAACCTGGACATGGACAGAGAGCACAGAAGAGCATTCAGGGAACAGAAGAGCATGCAGTTTGCTGGATGCTAAAGTTCCTCTGCAGCCTATGCTGAACCTGCTGCCATCGCCCAGTTCCACATCCTCCTCCCTAAATGTCCTAGGGGGTCGGGGGTGGGAGGGTATTCGCTGTCCTTTGCATCAGGGGACAGTACAAGGACCAGAAGGCGCCCATTCCCACACCGCTGATTGTTATTGCAGTGCATCTGTAAGCAAGCTTTCCTTGTTTGAAAGACATGAAAAAAAGGGTTGGTTGCCTTTTTCATGAAAGGCATGGAAAAAAAGGGTGGGTTGGTTTGTTTGTAGTTGATTTCACAGAGGGAGTTAGGTAAGTGCATCATGGGAAGCTCACACCATGTTTCCATAACCACTCACACCAATGTTTTCAGGGCTTCTAATGGTCCCATAAAGCATTGCTAGCCCAACCCAAAATTCCACTAGGCTACATGCACTGTGGGATAGCTACCCGCAGTGCTCCATGCATTGATGCAAACCCTGCTATTGAGGATGTACTCCACCGACAACGAGCATAGTGTGGACATGTAAGATTGACTTGCTTAAATCGGAGGCTCAATGTCAACTTACATAAAGTTGGCTTAACTTTGTAGTGTAGACATGGCCAATGTAATGAAATGAATGAATCCAGTTTGGGGTTTATCATGCCCACTTTCTTTTATTTTTGCATTTCTGGATTATGTAAATTCCAATGTACAATAAAACATTTGTTGTTAGGGCCTGATCCAATGACCATTAAACTCAGTTGGAGTCTTTCCTATGACTTCACTTAGCATTGGATCAAGCCCTTAGGGTTTTGTAACAGGAAAACTATATCGAAACATCTTGAGGAGAGGTGAAAAATGCCCTTCAAATATCATACATTTATAATATGGATCTGTTTTATAATATTTTACACTGCTCTTAATGGTACGTGACACTACATAATAGGTACTAATAGCTATACTTTTAAACACTTGAAAATCTCACTAGGCACCCAAATGTCTTTAAAATATGACCCTGAGCTATAATCAAATATTATCCACCTTTAAATTTGCCTTTCAAAAATTCTATCTATTCCTTATTGTTCAGCTGGATGAACTGGAAAAACACAGAGCAATTGCTGTGAATGAAACCAATTCAATTCTCCCAGAGATAAGGGATCACTGGTAGTTTTGACACTGGTTCAGTTAGCAATGAGAGATCTTCTAGTTTAAATAGAAATAGTATTCCCCATTCTTGGATTCAGGCAAAGATCCATTCATTCCTCTTACTCCCTGTCAAAATCTATGTATATAGAAATGCTTTTTGCACAATTAAATAGCATCCCTTCTAAATATCTAAATATTTCCTAAGCCAATTGGAATGTAGCAAGTCAAAAATTTCTGTCCTCTGTTTTATTACTAGTGACACTTGCATCCAAGTCAAGTGCCTGATTTCCTGTGTCATGGCAGCAATTTTAAGTTGCTGTAATTCCATAGGTACAAGTATAGTTAAAGTAGCTTAAAACTGGTGTAAAAGAGTATCAGGCCCGAGATCTATATATTTGACTTAATGTTCTTATTCCCCACCTGTGACATTCTAACTAACTGCTATAAAAATGGTGATATCACAAATAAATGCTTGTAGCTTCAAGAGGGCAGTAAAAAGCAGGAGTAGATAAACTCTTAAAGAAAGTACCTGGTACAGAGGAAAAACCCTTGTCTTCCTGAAAACATATTTTATAGTAAACTGTACAGCTAAAATTGTTTTTAAATAGAATGGGCTTTCAAAGTTTGACCAGAGAGGACAGTTTCCCAGTTGGTTCCCCAAAGTTTAGGGCTTGCAATTGGGGCCCAGTGGTCCAATTCTGCAGACTCGTACTCACATAAGTAACTTTACCCATGGGAGTAGTCCCATCGGCTTTAATAGAACTATCTGGGTAACTAAGGGGTTTGTAGGAACAGGCCCAAGAGCAAAGTGAGTTGCACTTTGAAAACTGACTTTAAAAAAAAAGATATTTTGCATTTTATATTCATTGTCAGTGAGTGGTTTACAGATCAAATGAGCTCATTTTATAAATAAAACATGATTTCTAACTGCAAGCCCTGAAAATTCAACTTAAGACCTAAAAGTGAAGCTGCATTTTTTCCTTTCATCAATAATAAAGGATTTATAACACTGGTCTACAATTTTTTAGAAGTCGTCTGCTTCAGAGATAAAATGTGATATTTATTATGTATTTTGATGTGCTGAATTCAAATATGACAAAACAACTGGCTACTGTTTCTAAGATATTTAAGTTTTTACATTTTATGTCTATGTATATTGTGTAGATAGAAGAGTTTTAATCATAAATTGTAAACCTAGGTCTTTTCATGTGTTTATGGTTGCTTTACATGATATTTCACCTGTCCTGTTTATGTAACACTTTAAAAATCAGCAAAAGGGTTATATAAATAAAATGTATTATGAAACAAAAGGCAAAAAACTATTATGTACATAGTTTAGTCCTATTCAGTGTGTACTCGGCGCTTCTTGGCTTGTCTCTTGTATTCATTAAATGGAGCATCTCTTGTCACTGTCCAGCAATAGTCTGCAAGCATTGATGGGCTCCATTTGCCCTGATAGCGTTTCTCCATTGTTGCAATGTCCTGGTGAAATCACTCGCCGTGCTCGTCGTTCACTGCTCCACAGTTCAGTGGAAAAAAATCTAGATGAGAGTGCAAAAAATGTATCTTTAGTGACATGTTGCAACCAAGGCTTTTGTATGCCTTGAGGAGGTTTTCCACCAACAACCACTAGTTGTCTGCCTTGTTGTTTCCGAGAAAATGTATTGCCACTGACTGGAAGGCTTTCCATGCCGTCTTTTCCTTGCCACGCAGTGCATGCTCAAATGCATCATCTCGAAGAAGTTCACGAATCTGAGGACCGACAAAGACACCTTCCTCTATCTTAGCTTCACTTAACCTTGGAAATTTTCCATGGAGGTACTTGAAAGCTGCTTGTGTTTTGTCAATGGCCTTGACAAAGTTCTTCATCAGACCCAGCTTGATGTGTAAGGGTGGTAACAAAATCTTCCTTGATTCAACAAGTGGTGGATGCTGAACACTTTTCCTCCCAGGCTCCAATGACTGTCGAAGTGGCCAATCTTTCTTGATGTAGTGGGAATCTCTTGCACGACTATCCCATTTGCAGAGAAAACAGCAGTACTTTGTGTATCCAGTCTGCAGACCAAGCAAGAGAGCAACAACCTTCAAATCGCCACAAAGCTGCCACTGATGTTGGTCATAGTTTATGCACCTCAAAAGTTGTTTCATGTTGTCATAGGTTTCCTTCATATGGACTGCATGACCAACCGGAATTGATGGCAAAAAATTGCCATTATGCAGCAAAACAGCTTTAAGACTCGTCTTCGATGAATCAATGAAGAGTCTCCACTCATCTGGATCGTGAACGATGTTGAGGGCTGCCATCACACCATCGATGTTGTTGCAGGCTACAAGATCACTTTCCATGAAGAAGAATGGGACAAGATCCTTTTGATGGTCACGGAACATGGAAACCCTAACATCACCTGCCAGGAGATTCCACTGCTGTAGTCTGGAGCCCAACAGCTCTGCCTTACTCTTGGGTAGTTCCAAATCCCTGACAAGGTCATTCAGTTCAGCTTGTGTTATGAGGTGTGGTTCAGAGGAAGAGGATGGGAGAAAATGTGGGTCCAATGACATTGATGGTTCAGGACCAGAAGTTTCATCCTCTTTCTCTTCTGACTCAAGTGAGAATGATTCTGGTGCATCAGGAACCGGCAGTCCTTCTTTGTGGGGTATTGGGCGTATAGCTGATGGAATGTTTGGATAATGCACAATCCACTTTTTCTTCTTTGACACACCTTTCCCAACTGGAGGCACCATGCAGAAGTAACAATTGCTGGTATGATCTGTTGGCTCTCTCCAAATCATTGGCACTGCAAAAGGCATAGATTTCCTTTTCCTGTTCAACCACTGGCAAACATCTGTTGCACAAGTGTTGCAGCATATGTGTGGGGCCCACCTCTGGTCCTGATCTCCAATTTTGTAACCAAAATAAAGGTGATAGGCTTTCTTAACCATAGTGGTTATACTGTGCTTTTCTGATGCAAAAGTCACTTCACCACAAACATAGCAGAAGTTATCTGCACTGTTCACACAAGTACGAGGCACCTCTGCTCACTTTGGCTAAACAGAAATGTGTCCCTTTGCAAAATCAAAGACTGACAAATAAGAGAGCACGACACTGTCTGATTTCTAGAGCTGATATAGGGCAATTTGTTCAGCAGAGTGATGTAAGCTTCGTTATGATTGCATTATCCATGACTTCTAGGAATAACATGATGCAATTCATATCATGTAGGACGCAATACCAGCTTCAGATTGCATCATTCATTGTTTTGCCTAAAAAGCAAGTACTGTCCAAACCCAGTCATAGATTTATTGGTAGATCCAGTCAAAGATGTATTTTAGTCATTTCTGGTTTAAATTGAGATCCCTTCCCTTTATAACTCACTTATCCTCCGCCATTCCCATGTCGAGGGTCGTATATACTGACCCAATAGCATATCTTGAACACTAGAGCCAATCAACAATTTTAAGCATCATTTTCGTTCTTAGTGACCCAGAATTAGTAAAGTTTGACTACATTTATTTCAGAAGCATTTTGGCTGTAGAGCAGTGTAATCAAAATTAGACCTTCAGTTGCACATCTTCACATCCCATATTTTGCTGCCGATAGCTATGCATGAGTGTTATTGAGACTGGAAAGACAGAAAAAACCTGCACTCCGGGTAACTATCCTGTGTTTCAAGGAAGATGTTTTTGATGGTTTATCACTGCCTGGAACTTACTAAATTTGCCTGGTGCAGAATTTAAGGTTGTTCCTTACATTCATAGTTCTTCATTATCCAACTAGAGAACTATAGATCTTCACCTTTTTATTTCAAAAAGGCAAATTTTAGAATGAGTAAACATTGTGAATGTATTTGAGGATACCCCCATCTATAAGTACAGTTTAAAAACAAACTTAATTTCATCAAGAGAAATTGACATGTTCTTTCCTTAACGTAATGCATTTGTTGTCTGGGTATCTTACTTAGTTACAGTGTATGGTGCAGTATTAGAAATTAAATTTGTTTTCACCTGCTCTAACAGGAACATTTGTTCCAAAATTCTGTATATCTCAAGCATTAGGTCAGATTTGTATTCATCACAGTTTCACAATACAACCCAACATACTTTTGATTAGTAAAGTAGCTGAAATTATCTTAAAACAAAAAGTAACACAAATTGGCAACAGCCTTTACAGTTAAACATACTCTACTGTATACTAATCCTCACTGTCCTTTCTGGGCAATGGACGGCAGGCATGTTAATGTCTTGTCTAGTCTGTTGCTCCCTCAGAATGCCTATCTAGAAAAAAATAATCTGACTCATCAGAAAATCTACACTGAGCCCATCATCGTTCAAATCAGATAATTCCTCCAAAAACTGTCAAAAAAAACACATTTTCAAAAACTTGCACAGATTTTGGCTACCCAGCTACTATTTAAATTAAAGGAAGTTGTGTGGCTAAATCCCAAAGATATAATATAGGGGGTATAGCCAGGATTCCAGAGCTTGGATGCCTTTATAAATATTTTTCTCTGTTGACAATGTGGCTTTTTAACCTGATGGTTCTACAAGTAAAAGCTGCTCTTAACCTTAAAGTATTACAAGAGCAATGCAAAATGCAACAATTGTATGGTATTCTACCTTTGTAACTTCCAATAAACACTAGACATTAGAAAGACAGTAGTTTCTTAAAACAAAACCAGACTTTCATAGTATCTCCAGCAAGCAATTTCTTATTCTGTGGAATTATCAAGTCCATTCAAAACATGACGGTTTAGATCATCTTCCTCACTGGTCACTCCAACTACATCACCCATCCCCATCTTTTAAATCCCTCCATTGGTGTCTTGTCTTCCAGTGCATCAAATGCAAACATTATATTCCTTGCTTTCAAACCCATCCACAGTTGTGCCTCATCCTTCCTATCCAATTTATTATCTTATTGCAAGGTCAGCTCCCCCCTTCACTCCAGGGAGTGATGCCACCTTGATCACCCAGTTCCATGCTTCTTCAGAAGTACTTTTTCCATGCCACTGCTTATGCAAGGGGGCAGTTCCCAGTCAAAATCTCTGAAACCATCACCAAGTGCTCCTCCAAGTCTCTCCTCAAAAGTCATATCTTCCATAATACATACATACATACATGGAAAAGACTAGTAGGTGATGAATTGTGACCACTACCACTATCTACAGCTCAGTGGAAAATTGACTTCCCATCCTGTGAAAATTTTTGAGATCTCAAAAATGTTCCCGTTCCAAATCATGATGAAAAGTCAAAATCTCAAATGTTGCAAACTAAAAATCTGGGGGAAAAAATCAGTTTAGCTCAATTGAAACATTTTATTATGATAATTTTGAAATGTCTCTGTGATGGAGCGTACTTGTCCTGCACTGGTACTGTGACGGTTAACTCCACTCTCTGGGCGGAGGAGGCCATGCCCACCCAGACCTGCTGGGCATACTCCAACTGGAGACTGTGTATAAAAGGGAGCTGTTATTTCATACAGCCCTTCTGATCTGGGAGGTCAGACTGCTAGGCCTTACAGCTCTACTGAACTGGGCAGTTAGACTGATTCTGGCTATTGGGCCATGTAGCCCTGAGATAATGGGCAGCCTGACTGACTCTTGCTACTAGGCCACACAGTCTTATTGAGCCAGGCGGCCACCCCGACTCTGACTGTTAGGCCATGCAACTCTGAGAGAGGATGACCCTATTGACTTTGTCAATTGGCCCATGCAGCCCTGAGTGCAGCCCTACTGACTCTGGCCACGAGGCCATACTGCCTTACTGAGCCAGTCGGCCACACTGACCACTTAGAGGGACACCCTGGCTGAACTAGAAAGCCATTTTTATTTGTGCTATTGGACCCTATGGCCCTGTGGGAAGGGGCCATCACCCTGACTCACGCCATTGGGCCATACAACCCTGAGAGAGAGAGTGCCTAGCTCCTGCTTCTCAGCCCTTTTATCAGGGCCAGGTGTGGCCTGATTGGGGCGTGGCCCAGCTGTGGTGGCTTCCCCAATCAGCCTGGGATTGCTGCTGTTCCCCAGCCACAGTCCTCTCCAGGGCTGTTTTAACCCCTTTTTACTGGAGTGGGGCAGCCACTACATACTCACCACCCCATGACTAAAGGTGGTCATAAGGACTGATTGCGGGGAGGTAATTACTTCATCCCACCCCAAAGAGGGAACAGGACACACTTGCCGTGCAACACTCTCATTTCAGTTTTGATATTTTTCTTTTAAAATCTTTTTAGTCTAAATTTACTACAATTTTGAACCCAAGAGCTGTTTCAATTAACACTCCACAAAAAATCTTTTAGTTCTGAAATGTCAAAATAGGATATTTTGAGAATTTCAAAACTTTTTTAAAAATATTTTTCAAGTCAGGAGATTGGCGGGAGTACATTTTGTCAAAAGAAAACCAACCAGCTCTCCTATTGACTTCCTAAAAATTGTACATATGCTATTATGTTTGCCCTCTGCCCTCAATCTGGCGTGCTTGTTTGTCTCATCCACCTGTAATGTCTTGCCTCTTTGAATCAGTGTATTTGGCCTCTGTGGCTCCCTATTGTGGGCCCTGGGGTCCTACTACACCGCAACCCAAAAAGTAGTGAGCTGAGAGAAAAATAGCAGCAGTTTCTGGAGCAGCCATTCTGGAAACTATAGAGAACTGGTCCTCCAAGGGCTAAAGGGGCTGGCAACAGCCAGTCAGTGCCTTTCTGGTTCAGAGAAAAGGAATTGCAGGGCCTTAGTAGTTCAGTTCCTGATTGGGACCAGAGGAGTGAAGAAAGGTGTTCCTCTTCAGCCAAAGGATCCTGACAATTAAACAGGCAAGCTTTTGGCGAGCTGCACTTACATAGCTGGGAGAAGACCTGAGAATGGTTGCTCTGAGATAGGGCTGGAGATGGAAAGGCCCTGCAGGAAGAGGCCCAGGGAAACAGTAGTGATAGTTCGAAGTAAGAAGTATGTGGCTGCTGTGTGTAGTGTCCCTGGACAGAACCCAGAGTGGTGAGTGGACCTGGGTTCCCCTGTTGGCCACAGGTAACGTATCAGACCCCCGAGAAGGGGACAGGGCTTTATTTGGAAGCCCAAACAAAATGATGTCTTTTTAAAGGGTCAAGAGCTGAGGTCGAAGACACTAGAGAGAGCAAATAGACTGTTTATTGGACTCTTTAATACTCCAGAGGGGGTTCAGTCAGACTTTGTGACTTGGCCAGAGAGCTAAGCTACTGAAGATCAGTGAGATCAGTCAGCTGCCTGCAAAGGGTCCCCGGGGTGAGAAAAGGACTGTGATATCACATCCAGAAACTTGGGAGTGCTTTAGAGGTAGTGCCTTTACAGGCTGGGACTATTGTTTATTAAATTTGTGCAATGTGACATTGTGCTAGGCCAACCTGTTTGAGGCCTGTAGGCACTACCACCATCTAAATGATAATCAATAATAAATTATGTGCTCCAAAGGGACCGAAGAAACAAAAATGAGACACTTCCAGTTCCAATGTCTAATTAAATTATTTATAACTTAAAATGGAGACTGCAACTTTGTAACACAAAAAGAACATGGAACACCACTGCCATTTTGTAAGAGATTCCCAGGATACCAAAGCAACTAGCATAATTATTTAAACATGTCCAGATACACCCTAGAACACAACTGAGAAAATTGTCTTTGTTTACAGGACCAGCACTACCACTGCCTGAAAAACAACAGAAAGATAAGATACATATCAGCAATTCAAATACCATTTTTTATAGAAAACAGATGATTCAAATTACCAGGAATTAGCATCATTCTGTGAGAGATCTTTAATGCATAGTACTTAAACAGAAAAATACAGAAGAAGGTATTTAGGCAGAACATTTATCTACACAATTAGTTTTAGAAATATTTTCAACCAAATATGAAAGAGATCATTTGCACTGTTAAAAACTATATAGATATTTGGAGATGATATCTTTTTTAGGATTAGGACACCGGCATAGAGAATATGTGAACAGATCCTGCTATTACAGCTCCACATCCAGCACTACAGAGCAGTGTGGCCTCTTGCAAAATATAAAGTTGCTGATGCTGAACTACTAAATGCTTTATGGCTTTGTTAAGAAAAAAGAATTCAGAATATGGCAGGATAATATTATTGCAGTTTAAATAATGCCTTCCAAATCAGTCATCGCCAGCTGCAAGGAATGATTTGGGAGGATAATAGCTTGCACAATAAAAGGAAGTTAACATGCTTAAATCACTGTACTGAAAACCAGATTAGATGTTGTTATTATTACTAATGATCTTGCAGCAAAGTGTCTGATAGTGATTTAGGTAAATGTGGGAACTGGTCCAAAAAAAGATAAAGAAACCTCTAGTGTTGTTGGTCTGAAGATAATACCAATAGCACTTTTTTCTGATGTGCAACAGGCTCATGTCTGGCCACCTCTAGAACTTCTTATGGACCAGCTGAAATTTACCAACTATTTTTTTATGTAGAGTGAGATTTTAAAAAGTGTTCAGTGTTGGTCTCTGGTCTACTGAGGTTAATATTTTAAGTGCTATTATTTCAATGGGAGCAGAATTAGACGGCACTGAGCATTTCTGAAAAGCCTATACTGTGCCCGTCTCCATAAGTATGAGATCATCATGGGTATGGTACTAGCCATCTCCAGGGCAGTTTGAGCTGGAATTCTGCCACAGTAATCTTGACTGTCAATACATGAAGCAACAGTGGCTTGAACCCTACAGGAAGATTTGGAATGGTAGATTTTGCAATAGAATGAAGACACTTGGAGGCCTTCATTAGAGGGGAGAGACAATAGCTCATACTCAAATGCTTGGACATAGTGTGTTCTCCCATCCCACCACTGGGGAAAAAGGGAACATTACTGTACACTGAATATTATAAGAGGTTGTATTAGCTTGTGTGTTGAGCAGTAGCAATCATATAACACAGCACTTGGTTTAAGTCTTCTGCAGAACACATAGTTGGACAATTTCTCTTTCAAGACCAGCTATTTGTGTATTGGTCTATGTTCTTCTCCTTTTACAAGTCCCTTATTGGACTTTGCAAGATGGTCCCCTTTCACATTTCCCTTGCTGTTCCCTTTCAGTGCTCCTCCAATTTGCTCACCGCTGCCAGTTGACCATGAGTAACAGATAGCTCAGTATGAAGCTTAGGAGACTGAGAAACTATAATTGAAAAGTTGGGTATAAAACTAATTCATACTGGCCTGAGGAGCTACTTATTCTTTCAGTATGGGATGGCTCAGTACAAAGAGTAATTCAAATGCATAACATAATAAAACAGAACAAGCATCAGCCATACTGAATTAAAACACTTGGGCAGTATAACACTGACTGAGTGATTTTGTGCCTCTCAAAGCTTTTGATCTCCCTGAGTTTAGAGAAACCTAGAAGGAAATAACAAAACAGACAGCATCAAAGATGTGTCAGCAATGGAAAGTAAAGTTCATTATTTTCCAAAGATAGAGGTCAATTCAAACCTTTCACTAAAAGAATGGACAGCATTCTAGAAAGGCTTTGTATGCATTTTAGTATTATAACAACTACATCTCTTTCAGTCATCTCTTCTCATGGCTAGTGAGCTTTCCTGCTCACTGCAGACAAGGCCCATCGACACAGGTTGGCTGCAAAAAAAACAAACCAAAAAAAGTAGGGGTACACAACAGGTAAATCAATAAATACAGTATGGATAGCTATTCAGGAATATGCTTTTATACTAGAACTGTAAATTAATTGTAATTAAATCACACAATTAAGTCAAAAATTAATTGTGATTAATCAAAGTTTTAATCACACTGTTAATAAATTTCAATTGGTATTCTATTGCTTAACTATTTTTGGATGTTTTTCTACATTTTCAAACATTGATTTCAATTACAACACAGAATACAAAGTGTACAGTGCTCACATCATATTATTATTTTTATTACAAACATTTGCACTATAAAAATGACAGACAAAAGAAACGGTATTTTTCAGTTTACCTCATACAAGTATTGTAGTGCAATCTCTTTAGCATGAAAGTGCAACTTACAAATATAGATTTTTTTATTACATAACTGCATTAAAAACAGAATGAAATGTAAAACTTTAGAACCTACATGTCCACTCAGTCCTATTTTTTATTCAGCCACTCAGTATGACAAACAAGTTTCTTTACATTTATGGGAGATAATGCCGCCTGCTTTTTATTTACAATGTCACCTGAAAGTGAAAACAGGCATTTGCATAGCACTTTTGTAGCTGGCATTGCAAGGTATTTATGTGCCAGATACGCTAAACATTCCTATGTTCCTTCATGCTTCGGCTGCTATTCCAGAGGGCATGTTTCCATGCTAATGACACTTGTTAAAAAAAAATGCATTAATTTAATTTTGACTGAACTCCTTGGGGGAGAATATTATATCTCCCACTCTGTTACCCTTATTCTGCCATATATTTCAAGTTATAGCAGTCTCGAATGATGACCCAGTACATGTTGTTCATTTTAAGAACACTTTCACTACAGATTTGACAAAATGCAAAGAAGGTACAAATGTGAGATTTCTAAAGATAGCTACAGCACTCAAACCAACATTTAAGAATCTGAAGTGCCTTCCAAAATCTGAAAGGGACGAAGTGTGCAGCATGGTTTCAGAAGTCTTAAAAGAGTAACTCTCCAATGCAAAAATTACAGAACTCGAACAACCAAAAAAGAAAATCAACCTTCTGCTGGTGGTATGTGTCTCAGATGATGAAAGTGAACATGCGTTGGTCTTCACTGCTTTGGATTGTTGTCGAGCAGAACCTATCATCAGCATGGACACACGTCATCTGGAATGGTCGCTGAAGATGAAGGGATATATGAATATTTAGCACATCTACTCCTTCTGCCTGTTTGGCCCACCCTGGGATTGGGACCCAGGGGCTGCTTCTGCCCACCCAGCACTCCTGCTGGGAAGCGGGGTCTGGGCACAGGGGGTGCCGGTCTGTTCTTCTCCCCCTCCCCTCTACCCCAGTGCTCCTGCTGGGAAGTGTGGGGCATAGACATTGTCTCTGTTTCTACTCAGGGCTGGTCTAAACTTAAAAGTTTTGCTGACATAGCTACATTGGTCAGGAATGTGAGGTGGGGGCGGGAATCACATCCCTCAGCTACCATCTTTATTTTGGCAAAAACTCTAGTGTATATACAGTTACACTAGCAAAAATGCTCTTGGAGTTGATATAAGCTATACTGGCAAAAAACATTATTTTGTCGGTATTAGATGCATCCTCGCTAGGAGGGTTTGCTGGTGTCGCTCTATTGGTAAATCTTTTCTAGTGTAGACAAGCCCTCTGTGCTATTGTGCAGATGTAACTCCTGGTGCTGAACACTTGCTTCCTAGGAGTAGTCATTATTATTTCTCCTGCGAGTAAGCACTTGTTAATGTGAATGAAGGGTTGCATAGTCTAGCTCTGAATCTCAGCTGAGGTAAATTATTATTGCTTAGCAAACATTTAATAGAAACACAACGGTATTTTCTTAATGATTATGAGGATAGTCATGTGACTACTTTCGCCAGTCTGAGTTAAAGTTTGTCAATTTTAATGTACATTGACTTTGATTCAGCAGAATTGTAGTAAATGGGAAAATAATGACTTTCTCTAAATATAGATTTTTAAAAAAATATACACTGATTTCTTCCAGAAATCAAACAGTTCAAAGTTAGTACTCAGCATCTCGTTATTAATCAATTTCAAGCAATTTTTTCCATCGAGATTTTAAGCTTAATTTAAATTCAATTTCATTTTTTACCTATTAAATGTGTAATATTGTCCCAGAAGGTTATAGTACTGCATCATACACGAGTGCATCCCTGATTTTTTTAAAGAAAGTCAGCAGTCTCAGTTAATCAGCAAAATGTAGCGATATGGATAAGATTGAATTATTCATGTGATTTGCCTGGGTTGGTTTTGCACCATCTAAATGAGAATGTGGCATTTTTCTTCAGTTCATAGTTGTTATAATGAATGCTTTACTTAAAGTTGAAACCTGATAATCTTGTATGCTTTTTGGTGTCTTTTGTTTTTCTGTTTTAATATATTAAAATAAATGAGTCTTACGCAATTATTTAGACATGAAGAATTATATTTATAGTCTTTTATAAATAATCAAAACCAATAGTGGATATTGCTATCCTGCAGAAATCTCTTCCCATTAAGTCTTATCTATATGTTTGTTGCATCTATTACAATAGTATCTCTGTGATGAGAGTGGTTGACTTTTACTTATTTTTATGTAATTAAAGTAAATATGATAAATTTCTATTAATCTTTTAGTCCATGGGATGATTCCAAGATCAAAAATCTACTACACAGTGAAGCATTTACATTTGTGGTTTTGTTCACCTTTTCCAGGTTGATACCCTTCCAATTAACATTTAAAATATTTAGATGAAGGATTCTGTGCAGGATTTTAGGTCCTTTAAGATAGATATAGGCACCTACGAGGATTTTCAAAAGCTCTATGTGCTCAGCTTCCATTAATTTCATGGGAGCTGGATGTCTAAGGGTTTTCAAAATCCTACCGGGGCCTATCTTCATCTCTAGGTGACTAAATACCTTTAAAAATCTGGCCCTCCATTTCTTGAGATAATCCAGTTTGGATGCAGAAAGTTAGACCAGTAATTACTTTTGATAATTTTGAAAATTTGGATAAAGACCTAACTTATTGGAGGTTTATTTCAACAGCAGCCAACATCTTTGATCCAAAGGTTTGTAGTCTTCTGAGATCAGGCTTAGTCATTATTAGACCTGGTCAGAAATTTTTCAGTGAAACCTATTCCCATCGAAACCAGATTTATTGTGGATGTCTAATTTGGGTCAACAAAAACTAGGTTGAAGTTTTCTTGGCATAGCAAGAGCAACTGCGTAAGAGCCAATAACTTGGTGGTTAGGGCATACTGGTGGGATGTGGGAAACCCAGGTTTAAGTACCTGCTTTGTCTGATTCAGAGCAGAGTTTGGACAAAGATTCATGTTGGTTCTTATTTGATTCTGACAGATTCAGCCATTTTTAGAAATAGCAATTCATTTTATACCTTCAGGGGTACTTATAGAAACTAATCCTGCCATGAAAAGTTCCTCAGATTCTGTAGAGTTAGTGTTAATACATGGCACCAACTTCAGGAGAGAGAGAGGGGATTGTAATTGAAGTATGAGAGAGTGGAAAGAAGTATCTAGAAGAAGTTAGGACCAAACTGCATTAATTGTTGGTTCTCATCCCATTCCCCAAACACCCAAAGGAAGGACATATAAGTCTAAAGAAAAGAGAAAAATGGTAGCAGGGGGAAGAACTTGGTAGATCATAAGATTAAAGTGAATTTATCTGCTTTGCCAATCAAGATTCTCATTTGATCCACATTTGTCTAGTGATTACCTCTAAGAGTGCCAGAAGGAAGCCTCTGGTATACAGATAGTTAAAGCTGGAGTCGTCATGGATAGCTCTCTCTAAAGACATCCACGCAGTGTGCAGCGGCACTCAGAAAAGCAAACAGGATGTTAGGAATCATTAAAAGAGGGATAGAGAATAAGACGGTGAATATCTTATTGCCCTTCTACAAATCCACAGTGGCCCACATCTTGAATACTGCGTATAGATGTGATCTCCTCATCTCAAAAATGATTTACTGTACTGGCATTATAAAAGGTTCAGAGAAGGGCAACTAAAATGATTAGGGGTTTGGAACAGATTCCATATGAGGAGAGATTAAAGAGGCTAGGACTTTTCAGCTTGGAAAAGAGGAGACTAAGGGGGGATATAATAGAGGTATATAAAATTATGAATCATGTGGAGATAGTGAATAAGGAAAAGTTATTTACTTGTTCCCATAATACAAGAATGAGGGGACACCAAATGAAATTAAAGGGCAGCAGGTTTAAAACAAATAAAAAGAAGTTCTTCACACAGCGCACAGTCAACCTGTGGAACTCCTTGCCTGAGGAGGTTGTGAAGGCTAGAAATATAACAGGTTTAAAAGAGACCTGGATAAATTCATGAAGGTTAAGTCCATTAATGGCTATTAGCCAGGATGGGTAAGGAATGGTATCCCTAGCCTCTGTTTGTCAGAGGGTGGATATGGATGGCAGGAGAGAGATCACTTGATTATTACCTGTTAGGTTCACTCACTCTGGGGCACCTGGCATTGGCCACTGTTGGTAGACAGGATACTGGGCTGGATGGACCTTTGGTCTGACCCAGTATGGCCATTTATATATTCTTCTTATGTTCTTATGATATCTTGTGATATTCCTATCATGTGCATACTGAATGCTGAGTGTTAGGTACATGTTATGAACATAATACAAAAATGTTATGAACATAATACATGTAAAATGTTTGGAAACATTTTAGTCTGTCATGTAGTTGCCCAAAATTTGCACCTTCAGTTTCATTTACACAACATATATTTACATTTATCACTTTAATTTTTTAGTAACCTGTTCTCCTTAAATAGTGACCTGAAGTGATTTCTCTAGCCAAACTATGCTAGGAGGTAGCAAATCTATGTTAAACTACTTATTTAGTTTCCTGCTCATTATATTGATAGCTTATAAATGAGAGAAACTGTATTTGCATACACAAACATATATTATAGTAAATACGCTTAATATATAATTGAGTGTATTGAGCATAACTGTCAGCAACAAATCTCTTAACAGTTTATAGACTTTTTTCATGCAAAAGTTTACCTCATCTTCCTCCCAAAACCTGTTTGAGTAGCTTTTACTCTCTTCCTATGGTATATTCCAAATGATAGTACAGTGAAAAAAGACTTTTTAAAAATGCAGTGATACAAATATTTACTTCATATATGCATATATTGTAAAAAACTGAAGGCTAAAGTTCATAATGAGTCTGGGCTCCCTCTGGAGCAAGAGTGCTTACTTTTAGTTTTGAATAAATCAGCTTTTCTTCTCACTTGGTAACCTTGTAAAGCTACCTAGATAACATTTATTTATTTAAGATGAAAAACACCAGGTAACTTCAAAATAGCCCAGTCCCCATTCCCAAAGGTAGTGAATTCCATAAGAATGATAAATGCTTATTCTTAGGAAAATGTTTGTTTCATCTAAATGCTGGTTTGATGTCTAATCCAAAAACACAAAATTAGAGCCTTGTAAAATCCCAATATATTATGCACAGAGAATGTTGAGCACACTTGGCATTGTGCATAAGGAGAAAAATGGATGACTATGGAAAAGCTACAGAAGAGGTACAGAAGGCATTTTTCTGGCTTTGAATTCAGGCCAGAAATAAGATTTGACTTGAGCATAGTGGCTAGTCTCATTTCAGAAAGTGTAAACTGGTCTGAGGCTGATCACAAAGAACCCGAAGAGGTTCTGAGAACCCTCAAATCCGACTGCAATCTGCTTGCCCAGAGACTGCAGCAAGGGAAATGCAAAGATGCATTTATGTAGAATATAGTTGGGAATGATATTCCTAAGTAGAGTGACCAGAGAGCAAATGTGAAAAATCGGGACAGGGAGTAGGTGGTAATAGGAGCCTATATAGGAAACAGATCCAAAAAGCAGGACTCTCCCTATGAAATCAGGACATCTGGTCACCCTATTCCTAAGTAAGTGCAGTAGACCTAAACACACATGTATTTCAGCAAAATCTTTCTTATGTTAAAATAAAGATCTCCAAGGCCTTCCCAAGGACCTCTCATTTCTGTTCAGTTTTTTCCCCTGTAACTAGTATGTTTTGGTTTGCACAAAAGCTTAGTATTAATTTCCTTCTCCAAAGAATATATTTTCTTTTGATCTTTGTTCGGTGATGTTGCTGGGGCAATTTTACAGGCAGTTTACCTTCTTTGCCATTGCATCCCTGCCTTGCTTTAGTCTTATCTGAAGTAGCTGTGCAATAGGAATGGTCAACTGGAAGACACTTGGATTGAAGGGTGGTTAGCAGTGCTCATTCTGTTGCAAATTGTACTTCTTCCTCTACCTATTAAAGACAATATCATGTTAAATGTCATATTCACAACCTCCTGGCCAGTTGGGTTTATTGACAGCAGCATTTTTTTCTCTTTCTTAGAAGAACTCATCCCCTTTTGTAGAGCATTCATTTTACTTAGCTTATATGCTCTCTATTTGCCATCTCTCTAGTAGTATTCCATACCTCTGTGAGTATTCTTAGAACTGTAGAAATTTTCAAATATGGTGTGTAAGAAAATATTAAAGCCCTTATTTTACAGATGTCTGTCAATGGAGTTCAGTGACATTATACCAGGGATGAATTGTCCCGGAAGCTAAATGATTTATCCAAAGCTTTCTAAAAAGTCACTGTTAATGTCTAACTACAAGACTTATTGATTCCAGTTCTGTACCCTAACAATTAGGCAAATGCTGTCTCTTGTGATGTATTAGTTTAAATGTTTGTTTCCTGAAAAAACAGTCTGTCTTACACATTTTCCAGGGACATGAGAGACGTGATGGGGTCAAGTGTTGCATGTGACTAAAACCAGATATTCATGGTAAAAAGAAGTCTATACTGAATGGCTCCTGAAGTCAGAAAATATAAAGTTGGTTTCTTTGCCTAACAAGAGTGAACCATATCATCAGGTGATGTAAACATGTCACTTTATACCAGCTGAGGATCTGTCCCAAGCTTGTGAAGAATAGGTTTGGGCCTCTCCTTAAAATTGATTTGTGTGTGGCATAATATTTCTTTAGTGGATATGGGATTTGTGAGGAGGTCAGTTTTCTTAAATGGAATTCTGACAACTTACAGAGAATATATAAAAGAAATAATATACCTAGGGCAACAAGACAGAGCAGCTTCAGAAAGGACCAGCACAAGTGTGTCATCACTGAAATATAAGGACAGGCTGAGGCTAAAGACAAAAAATCCTCCTGGACATTTCACATATGTAATGGGGTCTCAGTAATTGCATGGTGTTTTGAAATTGCAAGTTTGCCCAGGTGACATAAAGTTAGCATAGTCATTTCTATATTGCTTCTTCCTGGCTCCCCCTATGGTAGAGGACATTCCTAGGTTCCAAGGCCAGAAGGATTTCTGTGATCATCTAATCAGGCTACCTGTACAAAACAGGCCATAGAACTTCCCCATAAAAGTCCTTAGAACATATTGTTTAGAAAAGAATTCCACCCTTAATTTCATTTGAACAAATAGTAAATTGTTCCAATGATTAAAACGTGACTTAAAAATTTACACCTTATTTCTAAGTCTGAATTTGTCCAGCCTTAACTTCCAGCCAATTAATTTTGTTATGCCTTTCTCTGCTAAATTAAAGAGCCCATTATCAAATATTTTTTTCCTGATGTAGGTACTTGAAGACTATAATTAAATCACCCCTTAACTTTCACTTTGTTAAACTAAATAGATTGAGCTCCTTAAGTCTGTCACTAGAAGGCATATTTTCTAATCCTTTATTCATTCTCATGACACTTCTCAGAACACTCTCCAATTTATCAATATCCTTCTTGAATTGTGGACATCAGAACTGGACAAAATATTCCTGCAGCAGTTGTACCAATGCCAAATATAGAGGGAAAATAACATCTCTACTTCTGGTTGAGATTCCTTTGTTTATGCATCCAAAGATTGCGTTAGCACTTCTGGCCACAGCGTTGCATTTAGGCATTCATGTTCAACTTATTATCCACTTCCCCACAAATCTCTTTGAATCACTGCTTTCCAGGGTAGAGGCTTCCATTCTTTAAGTATGGCCTATATTCTTTGTCCCTAGATATATACGTTTACATTTACATTTATCGGTGTTAAAACATATATAGGTTTTTGTACCCAGCTTACCAAAATATCCATATCTCTCTGAATCAGTGACTTGTTCTCTTAATTACTTATCATTCCCTCAATTTTTGTGTCCTCTGCAAACTTTATCAGTGATTATTTTGTGTTTAAATAGCAGAAGGCTAACAACTGATCCCTGTGGGACTCCACTAAAAACATACTCGGTCAATGATGGATTCCCCCTTTACAACTGAATTTGGAGACCTGTCAGGTAATCAGTTTTTAATCAATTTAGTGTGTGCCATTTTATTTTTAGATGTTTCCTTTTTTAAAATCAAAATATTATGCAGTACTAAGTCAAATGTCTTACAGATGCCTTACATCAATCAATACTATTTCCTGTATCAACCAAACTTGTAATCTCATCAAAAAAGATATCAAGTTAATTTGAGAGGCTCTATTTCCCATAAACCCATATTTATTGGCCTTAATGATATTACCTAGATTAATTTTTCCTCACTCGAGCCCCCTATCAACCTCTCAGTTATCTTGCTTGGATTCAATGTCAAACTGACAGGCCAACAATTATCTGGGTCATTCCATTTACCCTCTCTAAATATTAGCACAACGTGGAGCCGAGAATTATTGAAAATCAACATTAATCGTCTAGGGAGTTCCTCAGCTTGTATCCAAGAGTTGTAAAAAAGCTATTTGGTCCTTCTGATTTAAAAATACTTAACTTTGGTAGTACCGCCCACAATCAATGTAGTGATAAAATGTAAAACAAAGACCGCCATCATTTTTGTTGGCATACACTTAGAAAATCATTCAGGACTATATATACTCTAATAAACTGTTGGAATTTTATAGCAAGTTTGCAATTGTCATTAGTTAATGTTCTTTTCCATTAATTTTTTGTATAAAAACAATTTTAGCCTGTTCTGTTTTCAGTCTGCTGATTAGTCTTCATCCTTAATTATAGCAACTGAATGCAAATCTTGGCAGCCAGGATCTTTTCAACTTAATATGGGTGGGATTTTGATAGAAATGTCAGGCATACTTAGAAGCATCAGGAATGTGCCAGAGTTGATATAGTAGAAATGCAATTAAGGATGTGCACATTGGTGTTAAATTCATTTGAAAAGCTAAACAATAAGTTCTCTGAATTCATCGCAATATTGCACATATTTAAGCAGCTTCTTTACAGAACTGATCTGCTCTTTTACAAATGATTAGATGTCTGGCTTAGCAGAAATTCAAGGGCATATAGCATAGAAGTTCTGAAAAACTAAGATATTCCATGAAATTAGGGCTGAACAGCCTTCATACAACACAACAAATATACTAATGTGATTTTGTTAGTGAATCTGGGATTTCTGGGAATTTCATCCTGTAGATATTAAAACAAAGATAACTGAGCATTTTAGAAACAGTCTGTATTTGACCTGAGTTTCTGCAGTAACATATTAAATTACTGTATGTTGTTTCTTGCCCTAAAGACTAAGAATATTCCTCAGATTATTAACTGTGCTGTGGCCACAATCTTTGTGGTCATTCATTCAAATCAAGATCTAAAATCTACAGCTGGATCCTATTGCCATTAAGATCAGGAACGAAACCAAAGAGATTAGGGAATGCTCAAATTTACATAAAGCCTATGCCTGATTTATACTGACTCTAAAGTTTTCTAATTGGATTGGTTCAAAATCAGACACGCGCGTGTGCACACACACACACTTGTAGTGGAGGGTGAGGCTCTGTTAATCAAGCCTTGAATCCTAATTCTGAAATTAAATAATAGAGATCTATAAAGATTTTCAGCATTCATTAGGTTGTCCACACAGTGGGTCCAGCTCCAGATCATCTCTTTTCCTGGAATCAGACCAGTGCTTAAGGTAACCAAATTTAATCATTTTAGGAATTCCTACAACTTTTTGCTGTCATTTTTTTCTTGTGAATTCTGGGCCACTTATGAATTTGAAATTACACTAAATGATAGT
Source organism: Dermatemys mawii (assembly GCA_007922305.1). NCBI lineage: Eukaryota > Metazoa > Chordata > Testudines > Dermatemydidae > Dermatemys > Dermatemys mawii. Next base: position 32,442,831 of record ML677326.1, on the reverse strand, counting down.
AAAAACTGTGAGTTCCTAAAATTTGTTTTTGTGTTATTCATTTTTTCTATCCCTATTATTAAAGGCAGGTTTTTGGATTTTGAGAATTTTGCTCCAGTTATTTCAAAGAGCTAGTTTCAATCTTCATTGTGCAAATTGTCCAGTCAGCAAGCCCTGTGCCTGAGTTATCCCTCGGATCAGGGCAAAGAGGGAGAAAGTTCAATAAGGTCAGAGAGGAAAAGAAGTCCCATTGTTAGCAGTGGTGGAAGTTTCTTTGTTTAGTAGATGTTCAATGAGCATGCTCAGAAATGTCAGCACACTCTTGGCAATTTGGAAGTGTGAAATAACAACATCCTAGACCATGGGTGGCCCTGTGCTAGTGCACAAGCAAGGAGGGTTTGGTAAGCAAGAGAAGCTGTCCACGGTCTCTGCATTCATGGGGGGCAATAGCCATCCCAGAGGCACGGAGGAAGTATGGCCTTACTCTTCATAATAGGCAGCCAAGTTGGTTGTGGAGGGAAAATATCCTGCTCTCTCTGAATGGGCACGTCCTTTTATTTGCCTGTGTGACCCACTGTTTTGTCTGTTAGATGTCCATCTCTGCATCTGATCCAAGAAGATGTAAGAACGCTGAGGCTGGCTGTTTAGCTCAAGCTATAGCAACTCCTTCTTTTAGCTCTGGAGGATCCTGGGTCAATCTTTGATGTGCCAGACAAGATGGCAATTGCCACTCCTGGGTTCAACACTGGAAACTTTGTGCCTGGAAACTCTCTCTCTGCACTGGCTCCAGTGGCACTCTGATCCTAATATTCAGTCCACTGATTTTTTTTCCACCCAATTGCTTACGGAGCTGGATCTAGGACTGTATGGAATGCTCAGCTGCAGATGACACTTCCCTGGCCTGTCATGTGAAGTTGGTGGCCTCAGCAGCCATGGTTGGTGATATACTCAGGAATTGCATGCAGTCACTGTTGCCTGGTGTAAACCAAGGAGGAGAATGTCCATAGTCCCCTACCCACAAACTGGTTGCTGTCAAATGACTGCCTCCCCTGTTCCAGAGAGCTCCCTCATAAGATATCAGCCTTACACTGACCAACACCTTTGCCACCTGAGGTGGGTCAGGGAGCAGGAAAGCAGTGAAAGCAGCCCAAGGAGCCAGCCATCAGCAACCAGAGGGCATGAAGCCTCCTGTAAGCAGAAGTTCTTATCTGTCCTGCTCCCTCAGCACCTGCAGTCTGAGAGCAGAAAAACTGAGGGAAGCATAGATGTGACTTACACTCCACAGTCTCTGTGAACAGTCAGGTGCTTATCTTTTCCTGCCTATCTCCTGCCCCAATTCTTTCACCTTTGACTGAGGGAATGTGAAAGTCAGGCAGCTGTGGACCCCTAGCTTAGACCTGATGGGTGAATGAAGGTAAAGAATCTCTCACCCATCTCCAGGCCTGAAAGGGTGAAGATTGGGAAATCCTTAGCTGTCAACCCTTCCCAAGCCTATTTATGCACAGACAAGACAACTATGCACCTGAGGACTGGGGCAAGTGAAAATAAGTGATTGTTTCCTGGCAGGCTTGGGGGTGAGGGAAGATATCCATTCATGGCTATGAAAAGGGGCTGATCACCTCTGTGGACTATGCGTGGGTGTGGGATGAATTGGTTGTGTGGGAGGGACACACGGAGTTGATCTGACGGGGTGGTTTCAGAGTGTGTGGGAGGATTGCTTTTTTGATACAGATTTTATTTGTGGAAAAAGAGGGAGTGTTTAGGATAGAGAAGGGAGAGTTTTAGGGGAGGGAAAAAGAAAGCAGAATTGTTGGAGAAAATAGAGGGACAGAAAAACAAAGTGCAATGAAGTGTGTGATGGGGTGGGAGAGAGTGTGAAGAAAGGAGGGGGGAAAGAGAAAGCAACTGACTATGGATGAGAGTGGGAGTGGATGAAGAGAAGGCAGATGGAAGTGAATGAAAATGGAGGTGAGTACTGAGGAAAAAAAGAAAGAATGGGGAGAAGAAGGAATGGGGGGGACATGGAAGAGGAGAGCCTCAGAGGAATTTGTCTTCATAAAATGGACTCTATGATGAACAAAAATGTAGTCACTCCCATAAGAAGAATGGTGTGGTGCATTACATAAGGTATTCTGTTGTTGGCATTTTATATGTTACAAGATTCAGTAACATTTCTGTGGTGTCGCACCTTGCTTATTAAGTAGAAAGAGTCCCCAAAAGGTTGCTGCGGTTACTTGTAATTAGACCTAATGGTGAATTTCCAGGGAAAGCAGAAAATGGCTTTGAATCATTAACAATGTTCTTGAGGGCAAATGTGCAATTTGTGTCACTGACAGTCCCATAACTTTTAATTGGTATATGTAAAGCTTAATTGGCAAGGTGATAAGAATGTGAACTGTTAGAATGAAAAGCTTTTCAACCCATTCTCACACATTGAAATGTATTTATTCTTTCCTCATGTAACTTAAAATGTAATTAAAACACATGGATGTGGTTGTATCCACTTTTGATTCTGCCCTTTAGCATCCTCTCAGGGATTTACGACACTTCTGAAAATTAGTGAACTCACCACTGATCTACAAAGATACATATATGCCCAAGTCTGGGGTTTAGTCCAGTTACAGGCTCCACTGCAATCCACAAAATTTTTGCCAAGCCCTATAGGCAACCAAACTCAGCCATTCATCTATGTTTTCAGCGTAAAAATTTCTCTGCAACTACGTTTATACCAGTGAGCATGCACTTTGATGCCTTGTGCGAGGCATCAAGACACCTCTTTCTCACCTAAGCCCCACAATAATTCATGAACCAAGGGAAGATAGGTATTTGCTTGCCTGTCCCATGTGCAGGGGTCAATCTGATCTGTTTCTATCCCAATGGATAAATACTTAAGTAGTTACTGGGCTGAGGGAAAGGGGGAGGAGAATAGAGAAAGAGAATAACTTTAGTCCAGTGATTCGGGCCCCCAGCTGAAATGGGAGACCCAGGGTCCAGTCCAGTCCCTCTGACTCCAATAGGGTGACCAGATGTCTTGCTTTTATAGGAACAGTCCCAATTTGGGGGTCTTTTTCTTACATAGGCTCCTATTAACTCCCAGCCATTGTCCTGATTCTTCAGACTTACTGTTTAGTCACCCTAGGCTCCAATCACACTTACTTATCCCCAGTGGAACAGCTTCAACTGAAGTAATTGAGGAAGCCTCACCTCAGAATATCCCATAGTTCAGTGATTAGGGCACCCTCCTGAGAGGTGGGAGACACTGGGGGCCATTTGTGCCCCCCTCACTGATGCTTACCATGTACTTGGACTGGCAGGTCGGAGCAAGGCAGGAAGAGACCCACTCCCCCAAATGCCAGCAGTGGCAGCTGCTCTGGTAGTCCCCAGCTTGCATGAGTGTGGCTGGTGTTCTCCAGAGTGTGGAGGTCAGTGAGAGGGACAGAAATGTATGGAGCTGTGGAAGGGCAGCAGGGGTGGAGGGGCTGCTGCAGTGGAGAAGTTGTAGTCCTTGCCCCTCAGTCACCCTAGTGCAAAGCTGTTCTGGCTCTACAGTGCTTTGGCCACTGTTGCCTGGAAGCTGTTGCAGACAGGCTGTGGCTTAGTCCATGCCAGCTTCTCCTGCAGGATCAGCATGAGATGTGTCCAGCCTCTTTTACTGCTGCAGTGTCAGGGGAGTGGTAAAGTGGCAGAGGGTCAGGAGTTAGTTTTTTATTTTCTGATCCATCTTTATAAACTCCCAACAAAGTCCATCTCCACGAAAACTTTTGGGACACTGATAATAAAGCCAGCCTGAATTGTTACAAATATGGTCACACAAACAACCTTGACAAAAGCTGTGGTTATAACAGTCTGCTGACCAGTCTATGACTGGATCCTGATGTGGGGGACAGAACAGGGCTCTGCATCATTGGAGAAGAGTGGCTATATATTCAATTCCACCTGTAGCAGTCCTGGGAGAGGCAGTGGATGGGTGTCAATGGGATCTCTGACACACCTGGCTGTCCAGTGGCAGGCCACTGGGTGAATGAGGCAATTCTTAATCTGCCAACATGCTGTAACCTACATAATGCCGTGTCTTTCATTCTGTCTCACTCAGTGTGTCTCTGTCCTCTACTAGTGGCTGCTCCACATGAGAAAATAAGAACTTTCTAAAGCAAATAGCTAAAGGAGTTAGTCTGTTAGTACTTAAAGCATGAGGTTCTACTGCTTGAGCTAAGTTCAGGTCATGCTGACGACAAAAGCAAGGGGGTCAGGGATGGTAATTTGGACACAGAAAACCTATGCAGTTTGAAAATATTAAAAAAACACATGGTTTTGAAATAAAATATAAAAATCAGTCTATCTGTAATGAGCCTCCAAGGACTTACGTGGCACCCAGACCTCTGTTGAAAGTTGACTCCCCTATTAAAACCTGAAATGGTGCCCCTGGGAGATACCTGTTCAAATTCTCTCTCCCCTTTTGGCAAGGGGCAGAAAATTGAATCTGGGTATCCCGCATCCCAGAAAGTGCTCTAAGCACTGAGTTAAAGGTTATAGGGTGGGCACCACCAGCAGTACTTCTCCAGCCAGTTTTGTGTGTGGAGCAAGGCAGGAATTAACTCATCCCTGCAAGAAACAGTACAGGCACCTAAGCTGCCTGAGTCCAGGAGAGGGGGTCCTATTTGTGGATCAGCAAGCAGACCTAGGCACTTCTCTGCAGCTCAGACGTGGGCTACTTATCTCCGTGACAGAGAGGGGGCTCAGCACACACCTCTGCTGGCATCTCCCGTTGGCTAGTTTAGGTGGCTCCCTGCCTCACATGCTGGCTTTTGTGGATTGCTTGCTATGATGCCTATATCTCTCCATTTGGGGAATTGGAACCTATGTGCCAAACACAGGCTTTGTGAATCACAATGCTATTCCTGTGACTTTCTGCAGCTGAGTACTGCAATGCCTAGGTCACTGTGTGGATCCGGGCCTCAGAGCCTTTAAAACTTCACTTCCTCGTTTAACCCTCCAAACTTTTGCACTAGTTACAGGCTATGCCAACTTTCATGTTGCAAACCTCATCCATTTTTACAAATTTAAGTGCAATTAAAATATTTTTAGAATAGAGAAAGTGGTCTTTTTTCGTTGTGCCTATTTTTCAAAAGTGGTTGAAAAGATTATGATCAAATTCTCCACCCCCCTCCCTTATCAAAAGTCTCCTTTGGGCTATGACCAAGAACAATGGAACATTTAAATCCGAAATCCCCATTTAAAATTTAAAAAATTTTATGTTTTGCAAAATAGTGCATATGTGAAAATAGCTATATAATGGAAACTGTTCAGTAGTGCTACTCAGCTCCCACTATGATCCAATTCTGTAAAAGATGACAGTAGTTGTGTGTGAGAGAGAATGTGGGTAGAAATGAAAGACGTTGCAATCATCTTAGAAGGGGTAATACAAATTTCTGAAACACAAAAATATATATTGTTCTGAGATCACTTGTCCATAGAGACTAACAGATGAATGGAACTTTAAATAGGAACAATATAGGCGTTCTTTTTAAGAAAAAAGAAACGGCAATTCTAACTCAATAATTACCTGAAACTCTATTTCTCCTTTCTCAGCAGATATTTTAATGAGTTCCAGCTAAGATTGCCAGGTTTCAGTATTTTTTTTTTCATCCACCATCGTTATTTTATATACATATTAACATATAAGACTTATTTTCTTGGTAGCAAAATATCTTGCCATTAGTTGAGCTAGATTCAGATTAAGAAGGGAACCTATGATATACTCTTACCCAAAACACCCAATCAGAAATGTCCTTTCAGTTTCATACAATGCCAAACAAAAGTTGCTTTTCTTTCCAATATATTTCAGTCCAGAGTTTAAGTGTTCAATAATATGAAGGGAGAATTGGACTAGGCTTCTCTCAGAGGAACAGCACTCAGCAAAAGTCTCTTAGCCTGAGGAATGTGTGTCTCTAACAGATTGCCAGGAAAGATTAACTGCTGCAGGTAGCACAGCTGCTGGTTCAAACAATTTTGATCTTTTTATTTCTTGTGCTCATTCTGTTTCCACATGGAATTGGTCTGCTTGTTATGGAGAGCCGCAGGTAGCACAGCTGCTGGTTCAAAGGAGTCTGGTCCCTTATATCTTCTGTGTGTTGTTTCTACATAGAATTGGCCCAGTTGTTCTGGAGAGCCTCAAGGAAACCATTTTACAAAATAGTTTGCTAACCTTTTCAAGAAATGAAATATGCTCTTTTTTGTCTTTGTAGTGAAAATCATCAAACTTACCATTTACAGCAGTTTCTTTACATAAGCTTTACTATGGGGGAAAAGATACATTCTTAATTGAATTGGAAGGTTTATAAATATCAAAATCACCATGTTCATCTGTTTCTCAGTATGTAACAGTTGTTCATGATATTGGAGAATCTTTTGTAAAACACCCACATCCAAAAGGGTTTCTGCAAAATAGGTCAGATTTTCAGTAGTGCCTAAGTCACATTTTCAGATGTGACTTTTGTACTGAGGAGCCTAAATCTCATTGAAAGTCCAAGCAATATAGTTTGAGGCTTATTTAACATTCAGTTATAAAAAGTTGGAGTTTACCTATTTATTTTCTGATGGGCACACTGATGCAGCATGACTGCGTCAGAGGACTTAAATGGTAGATTCATTTCAAAGCGGAGCTAGCCCAAATGGACCTGGAAAATAGTCTAGTCACAGAAATCTTGGGGTGCTCTATGCTCTGTGTATGGAATAGATTTACTTCTTGTCTTTCTTTTTAAACCTGTGTAAAACCGGTTCAGAACTCGCTGAAACAGTGAATTTGCGGTTATGAATGCAGCCTTTTTATTTTAAAATATCATCAGTCCACATCACTGTGTCAGGTATGGCATTATCACATCAAATTATGCTACTTTTTTCTCTCTGACATTCCATTTTAGTCTTTTATGGTAAATATAAGACATGTATTGCTTTGCTATACATGGCTAATTCCTTTCTGAATCCTACTAAGCTTAATTGTGGCAATGAGCTCCACAGGTTAATTATAAATTGTGTTTTTCTTAAAAGTCAAGTATTTCATTTAGTTGGGTGTCCTCTTGTTCATGTATTATTTGAAAGCATAAATAATATCACCGATTTACTTTATCTGCAAGCCAATAATTATATTTGATTCATCTTAATAGAATTTGTGCACATACTTATATTACTTTAACATACACTTAAGTGCTGTCCTGAGTAGAGATGCTTTCCTAAATTTAGTCTATACCATTATATATTTCATATACTTCTGTAATTTCCTGTTTTAGTCGTCTTCTTCTTCTAAATTAGGCTTTGAAATCTTTCCTTCTGTGGCTCTAATCATTTTCCTACTCTATATCCCTGTGTACTTTTAAAACTCAGTCCCCCTTAGCACCATGGACCTGATTCTTGGCTGCATTGCAGCTGCTTTGCAACCCTAATGCAAGGCAGCCCTTAAAACAGTCCTAGCAGACCACTAGAAAATCACCTAATGAAGATGACACTACTGTAGTGTCACATTTCAAAACTTATAAATAATGTGACTGCAAAGTAATATAGCAGGAAAATTGGAGGAAATACACTGAAAATCAAAGTAAAAGATAAAAACCTCAGTTCAGAACATTTCCTCAAAATACAATTACAGTTTTGGGGTTGCTCTCAAGCACAGTGATCATTCAGAACTGTGGTTGTTGGTACTTTTAGGGGTTGAAACCATGAGGCCAGATTCTGCTATGCTTACTTACAATGAGTAGTACCTTTCTTTGTGAATATCAATGGGATGATTCTCTGAGTAAGAAACTACTCAATGTGAGTAAGGCTGACAAAACTTGCCCTCAAATGGTTATCAGATCCAAAGTGAAGCCAATGACAGGATTGCAGAAGTTCACTTTTGTGGACTAAATCCATAACTTCTATACTCTAGCTCATAGCTAGAGTGGTACTACTTATCATACAGGGTATTAACCTTTTTTAGGACCTTTGAAAGGAGAGGCAAATTAGAAGTTGCACAGCAATTTGAAGAGTGTATTATGAACCTCATAAAATATATCAATTTCAGCAGCTACCTGTCATTTGTTGGGATAAGAGGAATGAAATGGAAATAGTCCATTGAAGAGGTTGCTAGGTTCCAAATAATCCTCATGTAATTGAAAGAATTTGGTCATGACAGAAACATAAATTGTATGGATACTTTTGGTTAAGGCACTTGGCGAACTATTCTCAGGATTAATTCTCCTCTGATGAAAAAAAGGCAGCAATCTGGGGTATAATTCAGAAACCTTATTTCTGAGATTCATCTATCTTTTAATATATGGAGAGAGCAATATACAATATATCTATCTAATGTTGGAAATTCTTTCTTGGTTCACTATGTGCAATATGAAAAATGATTATATTACTCATCCATTTCCCCCCCACAAAAATAAATTGGCCTTTTTAATCGTTAAAGGGCTTATATTTAATGTTAATATTTCAGATTCTTGGACATCCTCATCTACTGAACAGTCATGGAATCTGTTGTTGTGAATTCTTCGTTGGGACTATAATTACACTTCTGCACAAGTAGTGGAAAAAGATTGCGTATGTTGAAGAGTAAAGGTGGAAATAAATGCTCAAGTAATGCGTTCGTGAAAGGTGTGGCTATTGCAGTAGCTTGCTGTACAGAAATTGATATGCCGGTGGCTTTTACTACACTGTTTATTAAGAAAATACATATGGGAGGACACTATCACCTACAACCTATAATTTACAGAAAACTATGTAGTTTATAAGTTACTGAACTTCACCTTCCAGCATGCGTCCTTAACAGAGATACTCAAACAGCAGCATGATGCAGATTTTATATGCCTTTAGTCACATCAGAGAGAATCACACAGCCGTAATAGTATGGATCAGAGGACTAGAACCAAAGTCTGCAGAGTCAAGGACAGACAACATTCCCCCTTTGTGCCTGGGAGGACATGCAGTGCTATATTAAAGGAGCACTGTAGAAATAGGTGACACAGGAAAGTATCACTCAAATGGTCCTGAGCAATGGCACCCTCTGCCTCTCTGATAGGCCACGCACACTTTTTAACCCTGGAGGGTAACCGCACAGATTCTAGCCTGCTGCTACTCCAGACTGCACTTTTTCCCCCAACCTTCAATCTCCAATGCCAGCCTGACTCTGACCCTGCCTTCTGATTCCAACCTGATTTTCAGTTTCCAGGCCTGGCCTGACTCTTGTTTATTTATCCTGGCTCAAGCACAGGGGTGGGCAAACTACCGCTGCAGGCTATATCCAGCCTGTGGAATCCTCTTGCCCGGCCCCTGAGCTCCCAGCCAGAGAGCCTACCCTCAGCCTCACCCCTGCTGTTCACCCCTCCCCTGCAACCTCAGTGTGCTGCGCCGCTGGTGCAATGCTCTGGACGGTGAGGCTGCGAGCTCCCAGGCAGCCCAGCTGCAGAGCTGCGGCCTTCCCCAGTGCTCTGTGCTGCATGGTGTGTGGCTGAATGTCCTGGTGCAGCTGTTCCGCCAGCCATCTATGCTCCAGATATTGCTTTAAGGGGGCAGGGAGCGTGAGGGAGGCTTTGGATAGAGGGCAGGGAGTTCAGGGGGTTGTTGGGGTGAGAGTGTGGATAGGGGTTGGGGTGGTCAAAGGGTGGGGAACAGGGGGTTGAATGGGGGAAAGAATCCTTGCGGCGGGCAGGAGGGTGTTGGATGGGACAGGATCCGAACACCCGATGAAAAACTTTTCTGACAGTAAGTACCTTGAATATCTGCATAAGGCAGATGTTCAACCCTTGAACCAAAGACAGCTCAGGCGGGCATTACTCTTCTCTAGATCAATTTTCATCATCACCTGTTACCCAGCAAGTAAGAATGGGAAAGCTGAAGCCTTATCCTGAAAGAAGGAATATTACCAAGAGGTCAAGGAGTCTAATCAAGAACCATCCTGTCTTCTAAAATCTCACAAATTTCTTAGTGCTGCAGTACACCAAGATCTGACTGATCTAATCCAGTCTCCTTTATGGGGCAATCCATTAGCCCAGTAGGTGATAGAACAGCCTAAGCAAATAAAAAACAGAATACGAATGCAATGCAATCAGAATGCAGTCTGGGATCTTATACCTCTGTGGGTACGTATACAGACATTGGGGCACCCCAGCTAGAAGTGTTTCATCTCTTTGTGATGCTCCATTGGTGGGTCATTCTGGGTGCCTTAAGATTTTCTCCATGGTTTCCCATATCTTCTGGTGTCCCCATATGAGAACTGAAGTCCAGGAATATGTCAACACTTGTCAATTGTGTGTGCACATTGTGATGACCCACACAAAGCACCTCAGCATTATGCTATCCCTGGACATTCCAGCTGGACCCTTGGCCTTGATCACCCTGGGTTTCATAGTAGACTTCTCTGACTCTGACCACACAGTTGTCTTGACTGTTGCCAAGGTTCTTTGTCAACTACCATCAAGATAACTGTTGTCCCTCCTGCCTTATGTCAAGTTCTCATACTACAATTCTGACCATGCTTCCAAGAGGAAGAGTCACTTATTTTTTTGCAAATTATGGGTTCCACTCTTGTTTCCATCCAGCCTTGCTGGCAGCCTCCCTGAACACAATAGATGCTGGGATCCAATAAATTCATTATAATCAGGAAGAGCTTAAGGACCACCTCAAAGATATGAAAAAGGACTACAAGCAGTATACAGACTGTCAATGTCAGTAAGGCCCAGCTCTCACAGTGGGCCGATAGGTCTGGCTTGATGCAAAACACCTCTGTGTGATCCTGCAAGCTAGACCACCAGTTCCTTGAATCATTCCAGATTTGTCAGAAAATCATCCCATCATCTTCAAATTGCAGCTCCCCTGATTCCTTAAGATGCATTCTGTTTTCCATGTATTTATTCTGAAGCCTTACACAGAGGACCCTTTCCTGACAGGTCCCAACAACCACCCACACCAGTTCTAGTACAAGGGCATGAGGAATATATCGTCCACGCTATCCTCAATTCTAAACTGCAGTGGGGGAGACTGTCCTACTTCAGTGACTGGGAAGCTCCTGAAGAATGCTTCTGAGAACGTACTGCCCATGTCCATGCGCCAATAAAAAGGTTTTATCAAAACCATCTGGACAAACCAGGCCTGGCACCAACCATGAAGGGGGCTGGGAGTAACATAAGGATTAGGAGGACTTAAACTCTTGGGCTGCAGAGCCTGGAACAGCTGACATTCCTATATCACCAATGAGAGGGCCTGCAGAGAGTACTGTGGAGATTAGGCAACATAGGAAGTGCTGCCCAGAGGTTCCATATTTACAGCACCCTGTCACCCTCGGATTGTCCAAGCACACTATTTAACACTGGAGGATGCCCCAAGAAGTAGTCTGGACAACAACATAAACATCTGGTCTGCTCCAACTCGAAATTGTACCTCGCTTTCTGATCTTTAGTCTCTGACCTTACCTGGACTCTGACCCTGACTCGTGCCTTCTCATTGCAGCCCGGTAACTGTCTTTGGTTGCCGACCCTGGCCTGACTCTGACCCTGACTCTTGATTATTGATGCCAGCTTCAGTTCTTACTGCAATCCCTGCTCATTGACTACCACCTTGTGGCCATCCTTTACTTGTGGACATCAGCACAGCCATGACCACTAGGTCGGATTGCCTATGCCCTGGTCTATTACAATAATTCATTGAGTGGCTAAATCACCAAATATCAGAGGGTGGTCCATAACTGAGATAATCCCGTGGTTGTGGAGCTGAGTAACATTATGTGTTTGGGTAGACTGCTCAGTCTATTAAGAAATCCAATAGTCACATTAAATCACACAGTTATTGCAAAGATCCTGTTCTGTTTGCTATTTCTTCAGCACTCCACAATGATAAAACGGTAGCTAACAGCAGTTTGCAGTATTGACAAGTCTTTTTATCTCCCTTGTCTAATTGCCCCCAATAATTCAGAACACTCTTTGTTGATGTACTTCTTCTCCTTTAAAGTCCTTTTACTCTACTTGTGCACTGTCATACTCGTAACTTTTTAATTCGCATATTTGCATTTTCTGTCAAGTAATAGACTGTAGAATGCAGTCACAGACATTAACTTTACTAATGTCTCTTCTGAAAAAAAAAATCATAGCTAGTCTGGTCAAACTAGTAAATGTAAATCTAGAGAGGCTTGTGGATAAAGATGGCTCAAATAACCTTTGCCTCATCAATCCTGAGACCAGCCTGTGGCTTGCTATATGACCAGCTACCCACAAACCCAAAGGGCCATTCTGGCAGCCGGAGATTAGACAAATGTAGTAGCACCCTGGCCATGTCTTTTCCCCCAAGACATGTCGTCTCTTCTACCAGAGACAGGGAGGGTAGTAGCTTAAGAGCTTCTCTGACAACCATAAGTAAATGGGTAGCCAAATTCCACACAAGCTGACGTTTCTGAATGTAATGTTATTACTGTTTACTTCCTTCCAGTTTGTCTGTAGCTACATACGTGGCGTTTATTCTGACTTATAATGTTGTTTTATGGTTTGGGTCTTTCACAGCTTGGAGTTGACTTCTATGTTCTTGTTTTACCCCCCTGCTATTGAGTTTTATTTATAAATCCATTGTTAATATCTCCCCTCTCTATTGTATCCAACTGGTTCCTTGTTTTATACTTAGATCATGACCTCTTTGGGGTAGTGACCATCTTTTTGTTATATGTTTCTTTAGTGCATTATGGACTCTTCATACCTGACTGGGTTTCTTAGGTGTTACCACGATACAAATCATTCTAAAAATAATAGTATCCGTAAATGTGCTTGTGTGAAGGTTTGGGGTGTTCTCAAGGTGAAACCTAGACAATAAAGCCAGAAATTATTTACTTTCAGGAACTGTAAAAATTGTTTCCCAAGAATTTTTCTGAGGTAGCGATTTGAGTGGGTGTGACTAGTCTCACACGAATGTGGCTCAGACTGGTATTGTCATTGGGTCAACCTGCATTTTCTTTGTATCTTTAAAAAAATTGTATTGAAGATGTGCCTTGAACCTTAGACAAGGTGCACTTTTGAAAATTAGGATGCAAGTCCCAGGGATAGAGCTCTCTGATTCCTCTACTGGGAGGAAGTACATGACATAAGTTGTTTCCACCTACTCTGTATATGTACATGGGGGTGTTGGAATTTACATTTTGATGAGTAAATATGAAAATAGATAATTATCAGCACTGTACTAATGAAAGGGCGCAGGAATTGTACAGGATATGACCTGAGTGAGGGATCACCCTGATTTATTAGTAATGGACTTTGGTGGGATAACAAAGTTTGGTTCAACAAAGGCAAAAGGGTTCTATCTTGGAGATGAGGTTCTGTTTTCCCAGGGTCTTGTTTTGCTTTGAGTTCATCAAATGGAAATTCCATGTCCTGTGTGGAGGAATCTGCCAGTGGAAGCAGAGCTGAAATCACAGAACCAGACCAGGTAGCGCCACATGGAGCAGGGAACCTAGAAAGGCCAGCAGAGGGCAACAAAAATGATTAGGGGGTTGGAGCACATGACTTATGAGGAGAAGCTGAGGGAACTGGGATTGTTTAATCTGTAGCAGAGAGGAATGAGGGGGGATTTGATAGCTGCTTTCAACTACCTGAAAGGGGGTTCCAAAGAGAATGGATCGAGACTGTTCTCAGTGGTAGCAGATGACAGAACAAGGAGTAATGGTCTCAAGTTGCAGTGGGGGAAGTTTAGGTTGGATATTAGGAAAATCTTTTTCACTAGGAAGGTGGTGAAGCACTGGAATGGGTTACCTAGAGAGGTGGTGGAATCTCCTTCCTTTAGAGGTTTTTAAGGTCAGGCTTGACAAAGCCCTGGCTGGGATGACTTAGTTGGGGAGTGGTCCTGCTTTGAGCCGGGGGTTGGACTAGATGACCTTCTGAGGTCCCTTCCCACTTTGATATTCTATGATTCTATGATGAGCAGTTCTCACTGAACAGACCAATGGAGGACAGCTACCCACCTCTTGGCTACCACTGAGATTAGCTCATCTCATGAGTGGAGTTTTAAGTAGATGGGATTTGTGATGAGACAATTGGGGCATTAACCAAACTCCTGATGTATTGACTAGAGGCTGGCGTACCCAATTTCAATAAATCCAATAATAATCTTTCCATTGGCTTCAGTGGGGGCTGAATCAGGTCTGGATTCTGAAATCCTTACATTGCACATACATTAGTAAGCATTACTTGCCATATCAGTTCCATAATAACCAACATGGTTTTAAAAGAGGAAGTTTATTGTTGCATCAGAACTGGAACCTTTGCCTGTCTGCACTAAGAAATTTAGCAGTACCGTTATACTGATAGCAGTAGTTGGAGAATATCCTAGTCTATACAAGGTCTGATTAAATGTAATGTATGTGAATTTCCCCAAATCCATGTAAATTTATGCAAATTGATATTTATTGCCTTTTCCCCTGAAGATATTGGCAGGTATGTGTTTTAAAAAAAAGAAAAATTTGTTGTCTGAACTGAGGCTTAGATCCATTTCCTGTTCTAGTGAGTCTGGGTAAACAGGCATGAACCTGTCAAGCCTGAACATTTTCTATGAATTTTCAGTGAGATACTGTTATAGGGATAACACATATTTTCATAGGGAGTTTCAGGGGTAAGGTAAATGGCTTTATCTAGGTTTTAGATCATCAATATAGTGGATGACACTAGAATCACTGTTTTACTGTGTATGTCTCCTGCCTCTTCACCCCCACTATATATATGATGGTACTGTGCCACAACCAGGTACATTTGAACTATAACTTCTTCAGCCTGAAAAGCTATGTGAATTGATGCTTGCTTCTCACACTGCAATTTGCAAACCCTTTTCATTACAAACATGATTTGCACAGCTCTACTCCCTAACAATATTGAGTTTCATTATCTTAAGGAGATTTGAGATGGGGCGGGGGATAGGGAAAGAAAAACATTCTTAAGACATTGTCTCACTCCCACCATAAGGCTACACAAACTTACTCATTATTTACTTACTCAAACACTAGTGTTTAGAGTATCAAAGTCTGATTTCTCCTCTCATATTGGTGTAAAAGAGAGGAGAATCAAGCCTTTTGCACTCATTTAGTTACAGCTGTGAAAATTCATTTACCTATAATGAGAACTATGGAAATTAAAACTTCAGTCCCTGCCTTTCTGCTGATACAGTATTTGTTCATTTATTTTTCTGTAAGTGCTTCTCCCCCTGCAATGAAGTATTTCATATAATAAATGGATCATATTTTTCACACAAATTGATTATGATGAAATTATGCTGAAATAAAATGGGAATAATATATAAAAATGATGATGTTGAAGCTGGATGCTCATGATTAAGCAGGGTTACAAAATATCTAAGAGTGAATGGAAATAAGCTAGTTGCCTCAGGATCCAATTCCTTTTCATTTTTAATACTTAAGAAACAGCATTTTCATCAAATTTACCAGCAAAAATGTGCTTCACAGCATTTAAATAAGAAAATTGCTCAGCATTTAAATAAGAAAATTGCTCAGTGAGTTTGTTATTGTTTTTAAAAGTTTCATATACATGTCCTTCATTTTCTAAATAGCTCTGCTTTTCAACTGTGGAGTGAATTGGATGTCTTGTCACTATACTTTCAGTAAACGTCTGTTTAAAAAGTGGTTTGCAATATTGTTGTAGCCAGGAAATGAGAGAGACAAAGTAGGTGAGATAATATTTTTCATTGGATCAAATTCTGCTGTTGGAAAAGAGAAAAGTGTTTGAGCTACTCTGAGCTCTTCTTCAAGACAAAGTGCATTACAATCTCTTTCTGGAAACAGAAGAAAATCTCTCTGTATCCTCCTTCTGTTGCTTCATTAAGAATCCTGTACCAAGGATCTTCCTTAATCTATATCACACCATTACATTATTCCCATTTTGATGCTAAACTGTCTGGCATGAGCATTATGCCACATTTCGGAACTCTTTTCATGGATTTTTAAACCTGATTATGTAGAACCTCAGGTTTTCCTACCACCCGCTTCTATAGTTGTATTGCATAAACTTCACTGGTGATCTAGAGCCTTGTCCAAAATTCACAGGGCATGGGATCAGGTCTCTTAAGCAGACTGATTTCAGCCTGCCATAGTAATATTCTGTTCTGAATCTATGGCTCATTGCAACATCCAGATACAGTATAGGGTACGCATGGCAATATATCCTGCAAAACTGTTGTTCTACTTGAGCATATATTGTAGCTCAGCTGATTTTACAAGCAAAATGATGATGTGTTTTCACTTATATGAGAGCCAACATTAAAGTCTTAGCTGTGCTTTGAACAGAAGAAGTGCTCATCTTCTTGTTCATTTTTCCATTGGAGTGATAACATGACTCATTGTGATGGGTTTCAGAAAAGATCCCTTGACTACTTTGTGTCTAAGTTTACCCAACTGTAAAATAACTATAACAGCTTTGGCTGTAGGGATCTAACAATTTGTCCATGCAACTATCAGATTTGTATGAACAATTATGTCCGACTCATTGTAAATCAGGCCCAGTATTTTGTTTGTTTGCATAATTAAACATCAAAATACACATGTGGATAACCCAGATTTCCTCAAAGATGGTGTGACAGGGTGCTGGGCAGGGGTGCTTGAACCTGCACCCCAACTCACTCCCACGCTCCTGCCCTAGCCCTGAACCCTGCCCTGCCCTCCAAACCCCTCAGTCCCAACTTGAAGCACCTTCCCAAACCCCTCATCCCCACCCCACCCAAGAGCCTGTACTCCCAGCTGGAGCCCTCACTCCCTTGCCCCAGCCTAGAGCTCCGTCCCACCACTCAGACCCCTGCTCTAGCTTGGAGCCCCCTCCTGCACTCCGTATCCCTCAGCTTGAGCCCAGAGCCCACTCTTGCACCCGAAATCCCTCATCCCCAGCTCCACACCAGAGCCCACACCCCTAGCTGGAGCCCAAATCCCCCAAGTCCATGCCCCAGCCTGGAGCCCCCTCCTACACCCTGAACCCCTCATTTCTGGACCAACCCTGGAACCTGCACCCCTAGCCCAGAGCCAGTACCCCCTCCCACACCCCAACCCCTTGCCCTAGCCTGGAGCCCCCTCCTTCACCCCAAATCCCTCATCCTTGGCCCCACCCCAAAGCCTACACTCCCAGCCAGAACCCTCTCCTCTTCCTGCATCCTAATCCCCTGACCCAGCCTGGTGAAAATGAGTGAGTGAATGAGGGTGGGGAGAGTGAGCAATGGAGGAAGGGCCGGGGAGGGGGCGAGGGGGATGGAGTGAGCAGGGGGTGGCTCCTCAGAGGAAGGGTAGGGGTGGGGGTGGGAGCAGGGCAAGGTTGTTTGGTGTTGTGTGAGTAGAAAGTTGGCAACCCTAGCTGTATGCCAGTGTCTATTCACCTCAGACAGACCAGACTCATTTAGACAAGCCCCACCTATCCCCATGAGGATCAAAGCTTTTATTCTGTAAGGAAACAGAACAGGAGTACAGACCAGCAGTTTACCCTCTGCTTGTCTCAGGCTTCCTGCTGGGAGGGCAGAGGATACATCCTTGCAGGAACCAGCAAGTTTTCCCAACATGCGGCAGTTTGATCCAACACTTGTAGTTCCATTGCTGCTGCAGAAGACTGTATCTGTCGCTACAAGTCTATTAGCATAAAATAATTCTAAGGAGAACACTGCAAACCTTCCATGCTTAGAAAGGATTAGAAAGCATTTTAGCTGATTTATGATCTATATCTGTACAAAACTTGGTTTTTATCAACCTCTTAAAATTTTGGTTCATGTGTGTTACTACCAGAGCTAGTCAAAAAATTTCAGTGGAACATGCTGATTTGGTCAAAACTTCGATGGAAACTAGGCTGGCTGGCCAGCCTGCCTAGTGTCCTTCCCACCTTGGTCCCCCTAATGTGTGGGAAACTGCCTCCCTTGGCTGCCCAACTTCCCAGATAGCTGTCTGCCTGGGGAGTGGGACAGGATGGGAAGTGGTTCTTGGGGATTCAGGCAGCCAGCATGAAGCAAAAAAGTTCTGTTTTGATTCTCCAAAAACTGGATTGTTCAGAATTTTTCCTCCAGTGAAAAATCTGGATTTTGGGACTCTGCATCCTGATTCAGGATGAATTCCTCCCTTTCTTCCCCAGTCAAAATTTTGCTGCAGGAGATAAATTGCAATTTCCACCCTAAGAAGTTTCAGTTTGTATTTGGGGTTCAAACAAACTCAGATTGAAATTCATTCTTAAACTACCATGATGGCCTCCTTCATAAGCCTCAACCATTTAAAACTACATGGTTTCACACTGTTTCCACGTGAAATCATAAATGGGTCATGTGCATTTGAAACATAGTCCAAGATCACCTGAACTATTTTAGAAAACTACTTACAGAGATGCTGCAACTGCAGTTACCACTTATGCCATTTGTACGTAGACTTAGGTCCTGGAGCCTCCTCCAAATTCTTCCTTCCTGCAATTTGTGCCCCTCTCTCCAAATACCATGCAGGTTGCTATAGTGAGGAACATATCAAGGGTTGTGGTAGATTCTCCATTGCTGACAATATTTAAATCCAGATTGAATGTTTTTCTAAAGTATATGGTCTAGGAATTATTCTGGGGAAAGTTCTATGACCTGTATTATCCAGCATGTCTGACCAGATGATCACAGTGGTTACTTTTAGCCTTGGAATCTAAAACTGAAAACAAGATGAGCATTGACTGTTTTGGGATTCCTTTAGGATAGTTTGACAAAGTAGTATTCATAGCATGCTGTGCTGAGAAGATGTATCTCTCTTTCTTATCCAAGAGTATGGGAGGATAATTTAAGAAATGTAACAATTACATCAGTATTTTCCAATGTGTTTTAACCATTGTCTTTCCAATGAGGCAATTATCTTTTCAAAGATGGTAGTTGATTGTATAATTTTCATTCAATTTCAAAAATGCATTCCATCTTTTAGTAAATGTCAATGCACAGTGAAACCCTCATCAAAAGAGGATTCTGCTGACGATAAATGTCATTGTGGTTAGAATCCTTTTGAGTCTATAATAACCACAAATGGCCTATCTGATGTTGTTATAGAGCAGCTTTTTGTCACACAGTAGGTTTCCTTTGTAAGTAAAGATAAAATGAGGTTGAACAAGCTGTGTTCACATCATAAAATATAAGTAAAAAAAAGTTACAGAAAAACAAAATCATATAGCAAAATTGCATGTAACAGTAAGAAAAATAAAGAAGAATTCTGGGGGAAAACTTAACTACTTTGCCATTTACATTTAAATGCTTTGCAAACAAGACTTTTTTAAGATTTAAGTTGTCTCCATTTTTCTAAGCACAAAAGTCTCTGTGCATATTTCTAAAGCTGCAAGTTAATGTAAAACATCTATGGTTTCTATGACAAAGATCTTGAACCTAGAGCTGAGCAAGAAATGGTTTTCAGATCCTATGAATTTTTTAAGATTTCAAACATTTTCTCATTCCACATTGGGATAAACCAATACCTTTGAAATTTTTCATAAAAAATGAGAGGGTGAGTGAAAGTCCCACCTGCTTTAGAATTACCGTTAGCCTGGTGGCTAAGACACTTAGCTAGGATGCTGGAGTCTGAGGTTCAAGATTCAGGAGACCTAATCTATTTCACCATCCAGAGGAACATACCTTTGTGAATAGATAGTCACTTACACAAAGGATCTCAGCAATATTCTGGTTGTTCCAAGTCCCAAAGGACCAGTCACTTACCCCAGGTCAATTGTACCTTGAATGTCACACCAAAGATAACAGTTACAGCCAATCCTATCATAAACTACAGTAACTCCTCATTTAACGTTATAGTAATGTTCCTGAAAAATGAGACTTCAAGTGAATCCACTTTCCCATAAGAATTAATGGTTAGGTTCCAGGGAATTTTTTTTCACCAAACAAAAGACTCCTTTGTTATTCTCTTCATCCCACATGGTTTTGGCTGCAAAACTCAGCTGATGGGAAAAGTCTCTTTCATGACTTATCTTCACTGGGAAGAGGCAAAACAACAAGTGTCTTTTGTCCTCTTGATGTGCAGGGAAATTCTTGTTGTGACATTCCACAGTAATCTGTCTGATATTGATGGTCCTTTCCTTTTGTAAAGCATGTAACAACTTCTCTTGAAGATTAACCCTGCACACTATTTAATGCCTCTCTCCAGTCAGAGGCTCACAATACAATAGCTCAAATATTTTCTTACAATCCATAATACAGATACCGTAAATGGGATTACTGCATGCAGCAACTCACAAACATTCAATACAGTCAATTCTAATACCTATTTTTATAATACTAACACACAAGCATGCCATACTGATTCCAGCTATGTATTTGTCAGTGCTTAATTGAAACATTGCATAAGCTGTCACCAGGTCTGCCAGCATCCCATCAACCTTTTCCCACAGAAAAAAATTGGTTTAGATGAAATGCATTTTTGACCAAAAAAACAGTTTCATTGAAAAATTCCCAAACAGTTCTACTGAAAACGTTGCCTAACAAAGGTCACATAGGCAGCTTGCCAAAGGGTCACACCTAATTTCCATATATTGCAGAAAACTGTTAGCCACTCTCACTGTAATTTGAGAGAGATTGCAGGTGTCAGTCCAATGGCTGAACCCAACAGAATTCACAGCTGCTGTGTGTTATGCATCATATGTAATTTGCATTTGATAGTCCTGTTCATGTAACTACTAGATTTTCATGCATCTAGCATCATTGCAGGCAGGTGGCAGGGCTTCCTTTACTGTTCAACCTTCCAACTGCAGGGACCAGTTCAGCATCTGCTGAGCAGGCCTCTCCCTTGCACTCCTTGTTACAGACTCAGACTTTAAGGCCAGAAAGGACCATTGTGATAATGTAGTCTGACCTTCTGCACATGGCAGGCCACATAACCTCACCCACCCACTCCTATAGTAGGCACATAACCTCTGGTTTATGGCGTGCAGTGAGCAAATATGGCTAGAAGGTGGTGCCAGCAGTGCCTTCCCAGGATGCACCTGAATCAAATCCCTAACTCTGAGCACCTCTGAACTTTAGTAGGAGATGAGGGTATTTGGAATTGGAACCTGAATTCGGGATCTGAACTTCACACCTCCCTTTCTTCCTGTTATATTGCAAAGCAATTAGTGGGTTGCTCTAAACACCCTTGATCTTTGGCATATTGAAAAGCTGGCTGCAAATATGAATTTTGTCCCTCCAGCCTAAAGGTTTCACTATTTTAACCTGGCATTGAGAGAACTTACTTTGGTTCATGTTCCCAACTGAATGGATATGTGAAGGGAAACAATTGATTATAACAAACTATTCGGAAAAAAAAAGACTTAAAAAAGCTTAACATTTCACTCTCTTTACCGTGGTGCTTTTCCTAATACAGCTACATTATTTTGAATATACTCTAATTAGTCAGTTTTTTAATTAGAAAGATTCAAAAAGTTCTGATCAGTTTTGTTGTTTCTTTCAACAGTATTCCATAGCTTTAAACAGTGGATAATGCTGTTATCTTCTGGTGGAGGGGTGTTTGTGTGTGTCTGTGAAATCTTATTTATCTTTTTGTATATTATTTGTATTTAAATAGTCTGGAGGAAGAGGTTGTCTTTGTTAACAACAAAGACAACACTAAATCATTCGTTTTTCTGAAGGAGTTGCAGTTCTATAAGGAAACTAGGGGCTGTACTTTTGAGACTTGCAGCACCATAATTCAGATTTCTGTTTAAATTGTTGCTGAGTATTATTTAGAAGTTTTTCTTTGCGCATTCTACATTCACCAGGAGTTTTGCTACGTAGTTATTTGCATTAAAGTTTTTTTTTGTTTGTGTACTTATTTTGACATTCATTTATTAAAGGCAGAAGAAAAAGGTGATGTTAGAGTACTTCAAAACTAAAACACAGTGCCTTTAGTCTGTCTGATTTTTAAAATAAGAAATATTATTTGAACGTTCAAAGTGACTATGCAAATATTACCTTTGAAAACTATATAACATAAAGTGAAGCATTGTTTAAACAAAATCATGCTTTCTTTCTAAGTACAGTGGTTATGTTTGTAAATTAATGTGATTAGTGGTTTTCCAAATTGTACATCTTTATGCAAGATAATCCAAAAGAATGGTATATGAATAGTAATAATCATAATAAGTATTTTCACATTTGTATATTGTTTTGCATTTTTAGGGCTGTTTTCAATTGTTGGCTGTGTGCATGTTCTCTCCAAGTGCGGTACTAGCTCTTGCCAGATAGTCCATACAGCAGACTTCAATCAAACTGCCCAAGAAGACCATAGACTCAGGTCAGTTGTGAAGACACTAGGCCAAGATTATTGCTGACAAAGCACAAAAAGGTATTAGTGCCTTATACATTTCAGTGATACTTAATACATGTATGCCCATGACAATGGACCAGCTCATTAAACAATGGCACTTTCTGCTCCCCCACTCTGTCAGACAAAGTCACCCCTCTGCGACCCTTCTTTTGTACATTGAAACAAATAAGATATGTATTGCCCCTCTGACTTAGTTAGTTACCATCCTTTAGATTGTACATGTTGGTTCAATTGAAACATCTCTATCCATTACCCTGTCATCCAGACATTATCTTTCGGAAGGGTCAGTAGGAGGGATCAGCAACCTTGACACACAGGACCGCAGGGTAAGCACCCTTAGTGGGCCCTGCCAGTTTGTTTACTTGCTGGTTCACCGACCGCAACTCCCACTGGCCCTGGTTTGCTGTCCTGGTCCAATGTCGGGGGCTGCAGGAAGTGGAAATTTTCATACCAGGTGTCTGCCTGAGGTTACATTTTTTTTTTTTTTTTTTTTTTTTGGAAAATGACGTCAAAAACAGAACAAAGTTGGGAAAAATATATTGCTTTGCTCTTAAAAAAGTCATATAACTGTTGATTAGGACTAGTACCTCCATGTTTTGGAGCAGGGACTTGAAATTTGGCAGGGGTTTCACCCTGCTGTCAGGGAAGTGTCTTCTGCCATCCCCATTAAAAGTGACCTACGTTTGGCCAAGTAATGGATTTGCTGCAGAACTTCTTCAACCTTTCATCTGTAAAGTAGACTAAATACTGATAATTAGTTTAACATTTATGTTAAATAAGTCTAAAATAATAGATATATGTATAGCCTATTAATTCAGTCTAAGCAATTATGTATTATAGTCCCTAGTTCATTCTGTCTATGTAGCATTTGAATACCATCAACCTTAGACAATTTTTCAAAAGGCACAAAGACAGCCTGATTAATAACTCAGTCAAGCCTCTGAATTCACAAATATGATTCTGTAAATCTGGTTGATCATCTTGATATGGGTTCCAAGTTTTAGATACATGTTAGTAAGATTTGCAAATAAAGAGCAAGAAACTATTACTGGACTGCTCAAAGTATCTGTCTACATTATGCTGCATTTGAGCAGAAAGAAGGGAATACAAATTCTTTCCTATATCTACAAGTAGTACAGAATACATTTATTTTTCAAAGGAGTATCAATTGAGAACAATGCAATAATGTATCAGTGACCACCATAACCACAAAAAATGCAATTTTTTTAATGAACTGTGAGAAGAGCTTTTCATCTTTTTTGTGGCACTGCTAATGTTAAAAAATACTTCTCTCTAAGCTTCTGCAAAAGCAAATTATCCATGGTAAAATATTCTCTAATACCCATGTGGCTGCAGTACTGTATCTAGAATTAACCAATCGAATTGCTTAAACGTACATACATCCTCTTATATTAGATTCAGGGTCCAGTACAAAGGAGAAGGAATGTCAGAAGGATACAAGGAGTAGTTTCTAATGAACTTAGTTCTGATATTCTTATTTTTGAAGCGCTCATTTGTTTTTCATGGGTGTCCTCCAGTCACAGGGTGAGATCCTGTGAGCATTGAAGTCAATGACAAAGCTCCCACTGATTTCAGTGGGGCCAGGATTTCACCCACAGAATATAATTTTTTTTTTTAAAAAAAACATTTTTCTAACCCTTGCCATCTGAAATGTTCACTAAATCCCCCCCCCAAAAAAGTTCTAGAACTTCAGAATTTTATTTTGATTAGGTATTAAAAATGTTAGCTTCTTAGCTGAATTTCTTTGGTCATGAAAACTTGCCAGGAAGAAAAACTGAGCACCCAAATCTAATATTTAGTTATTAAAATTAGCATTGCGCATGTAAAGTGGGCTTTGTGAATGTCTGAGTGCCCATTTAAGAAACTAGGAGCAGCATTTCACTGTCCAGTTTGGTGTCTGGACATAAGATTTTGCATTGTTTTTTAAAGGTGGCAATTGGTTTGATCAAGGTGAGCAGAATTTAATCCATGCTGTAATATCTGAGATCTTAATTACTTTATAGTTGGATCTGATGTGATCTACATAACCTCTTAAAAATGTAGAGATATTTTTTGTTCAAATAGCAGAGATCAGTCTGCCTTGTGGGAGGGCAGTGCATTTCTCCATACCATAGTTATTCTTAGGTAGGAAAATAACTGCCTACTTAGTGACCTTTAATATTTTAATCAAGCTGTGATTGCAAACAGTGCATTTACTTTTTGATTAGTCTAACTCCAGCTAGCATCTAAATAGTGCTATTTCCCTTTCAGTTTTTATAGAGAAAACATTGGAGTATTTGTTAATATTTTATTTATAAGAAAGAGTCTCCTTGCTGTGCATAACAAATCCGTGTAGAACAATGCCCAGTAGTAATGCTCAAAAATAACTGCAGTTTCTTCACACATCTGTAACACACCACACCACATCCCACTGTACAAAGTAAGATCAAATCCTGCTCTCCTTACTCACATAGGGCTAGATAGGACCTTTAGTAAGCAAGATGCAGTATTTCTTCTTTGCATGTGTTCTGTATGATCTCCTTGGGAGCATAGCCCCCTCATGCGTTAAGAAGAGCAAGGGTTGCACCTCAGATACCTCCCTATAGTAGGATCAAGGATGTAGAGGAATTATGTTGCTCCCTGATAAAGGTATTGCAAATTACTTTTCTGGAGCAACTGCATTGCCCTCTGCTGTTTCCATTTGAACGGAGGGGCTTCTGCCCCTTCCTTACTTTGGATAGTGCCCAAAGTAGAACTTGATATAAATAAAAACAATCACATTTCGAATACTAGGATTTTAAAAGCCCACAATAAAACAGAGAATACTACTGTTTTTCTTAGATTAGACCATTCTATTGAATTCCACATAACTGAAATCTTCATTTTTCATTGCAAACATTTGGCACATCTATGGCAAAAGTCCATATATTGCCATTGGAATTAGACAGGAATTATATTAAGAAGCTTAGGTAGGGAAACCCTCTGCACAACCAAATCTGTAGGCATATCTATGTATTCAATTTATTACTGTTATAATGCATCTACTTTTTTGAGTGATAAGTTTAATTATATCATATGGTGAAACTGAACTCTTATTTTGCACTTCAGCATGGTACTTATGAACATGAATAGCGCATGCGGTCAATGGAAAATCAATAGGGTTGCTCATATACTTTAAGGTAGGTGCACAAGTACCTTGCTAAATTGAGGCCTTCATAAATAAGTTTCAAAAAAAATGCTGGAAGAATGATGCTTATTACTAAATCTTTTGTGAACTGTTTTAATGAGTTCCAGAGTGCATATGCATATATAAATATGCATGAGAGAGAATACTTTAAATCTTTGCAAATGTGATGAATATTTGCATGGTCATTAGAAAATGAGTTTCAGGCCATTCATTGAAACAACTACAATAACAGCAGCAGCATTCTGATCTTTCTACCTCTCACCTAGTGAAATCCCACATTTCAAGACCATTACATGCCCTTCATGAATAGGGGATATCCGGTTTACATTAGATTTTCATGAATGTTAATTTTAGAAGTATGACATATGCCTCTTATTTATATGTTTGTGTGCGTACATATATATTTAGATGTGTAAAACAATGAGGTATCTGTCTGATTTTGAACAAACCAAGTACCTCTGACAAATACTTACAAATATGAATACATACTCAAAAAAGAAACAACAACCCCATAAAAGTATACTAAATAACCAGGCAGCATAAGAATAAATCAAATTCTTAATGTCCCCTATACTTTTCCCCAACAATGGTTACTTCTTCAGCAGCCCTCCCCAAAAGAGGTGCTTAGTAACTTTAAGGTCAATAGATTTGGGAGGTTTTGAACCAATGGGTCATTATACCTGAAAATTGAGTCAAGAGAATATTTCTGTGCGCAACCTCACACTTAGAATTGGATGAAAACAAGTTAAAGGTAATTTTATTGATACACTGGCACAAGTAAAGCTGATTTGTATTAAAATCTTACTGTGGAACATTCCAGAAATAATTAAGTATGGGATTTAAATATATTCCAAGACTAATTTATAGCAAAAATGCAGCAATAGTTTACCCAATGTAGACTGATCTTGATTATGTGACTAGAGACACATGGCAAAAGGACTGTCCCCTCATTGCACAGTTTACCTCATGTTTTATGCACAAACATACTTTGTTTCAACTTCTGGCATAGATGCCTTCCTGTTTCCCTTCTAGACATGACTATGTTCAGGAGTCACAGAAAGAAAGAAAAGAGTACCATTTTATGTTCTAGTTTGAATTCACCTTCATGCTACTATGGTATTGCAGATCAAATCTTGTTTTATACTTGTCTGTTATTTATATATATTTTTACAGGATCCCAGGTTAAGGTTCCAGTGCAACAGTCTAAAACATCCCTTCAGTTAACAGCTTAAGATGGGTCGGAACATAATAGCAAACCTGTGCCAGTATAATGTTTTTCTACTTTTTAGCAGACGAAGAGAACAGTCAACTGACTAGGTGAAGTTGAGCAGGCATAATTACCTGTGTTAGAAATTGGTCAAGGCATTACTCTTTACTATTACAAAAATTACCATGGGATCTTTAATTAACAAAAAGTGGTCAGGATATTGGTTTTACATTCCATTCAAAAGACTGTACCTTAATCAGAAAAGTATATGCCAGCACTATTGGTAGCAACATTGTTTTAGTGATGATTGTGTGTCACCTATTAAAGTATTAACACCGTTGCTTGCAACATTTGTGTTGTGCAGGGAAACTTCCCACCTGAAGTCTGGCCAGCTTATGGGGAGACCCAAGTTGGTACAAATGCAAGCCACATAGTATTTAAGTTTAAAACAAGTTTTATGTTAACATTACAACATTTCATAATCTTCAGAAATAAGAAGGCACTTGCTCTTCATACTTAATCTCCAGGCTCCAGCAAGATTCTGTGATGGGTGTCATACCACCAGTATGGTACATTGAAGTGAGCCAGTTATCTGAACAATGTTGGACGTTATGGGCCCAATGAAGAAATAAGTGAATTTAAAACCAATGTTATGCTGACTTCATCTCTTGGCCTGGTTAGTGAGGCCATTCAACACACATTAATATCATTTCATTGGAAACCATTCTAAATGATTTTCAAGTAATTTGTATGCTAGTATCTAAGTGGACAAACCTCACCTAAAAGGTGGATGAAAATACAAATGTCAAGTGAATTCCTGGATCAACTGAAGTCAGTGAGAGTTTTGCTACTGACTTCAATGGGATCAGGATTTCATCCTCCATAGTTTTTTTTTATTTTTAATGATTTTAAACTGGTTATTTCCTCCACCTTCTGAAACAAAAAGTTGTCCCCAGTACATCCCAAGTATTTACTGGACATTTTGTGTTTTGTTGTATCATTTTTCCAACAGATGTCTGGGTAGTTAACTTCCCTTTTACTATCAGGTCTTTGTTGTTGATATTTGTTTTAGTTCTAGAAACAAGTCATCCATTGCCTCCTCCTGATTTGGTGGTCTGTAGTATACCCCTACCATGACATCATTGCCCTCCCTCCCACCTTTTCAACTGGTCTGGCTCATCTCCTTCTGGACCTTTGAATAAGTTTATTTATTTATTATGTTTAATGCAACACCTTGTTCCCCCACACCTGTCTTTCCTGAACAAGCTGTACACCTCAATACCAATATTCCACTCATGAGATTTATCCCACCAAGTCTCTATGATGTAAGGAGTGGTCAATAAGTCCTATTTTATATCTTTTTGAATCTGTGTGAAATTTGGATCATTTTCTTTGTTTTTAAGTTTTATATTGGATTGATTCATACCTACAATGAATTAGATAATGTGGGCCTCTGTGAAGGAGTGTATTACCCCTTTAAGAGACAGGCTAGAGCCTGCAACATACTAGCCTAGATGTAATCAAGAAGGCTATCTTCCCTGAGTTGGGGCTGGTTTAAACAGAGAGAGGAAGCTATGCAGCAATGTGGGAACTAGAAGCTACATATAGACTGTTATGGGTTGTGGTTGATCTCAGAATCCAAGAAATTAGGATGACTTGCCCCAGAGATTTGGGTTGTTGACTCTAGGAGCTTGTCTACACTTACCGTGGATTGACAGTGCAGCAATCGATCCACTGGGGTTAATTTAACCAGTCTAGTGAAGACCCGCTAAATTGACTGCCGATCTCTCTCTTGTCGATTGCAGTACTCCACCAGAATGAGAAGCATAAGATAAGTCAGTGAGAGAATTTCTCACTAGAATAAGTCAACCTAAGGTATATTGACTCCATCTGCGTGGACAGCTTGGTGCATAACTTAGGTTGACTTAATCCTGTAGTGTAGACCTGCCCTAAATCTGAATCAGGGCTCTAAGGTCAGGGCTTCATGAATATTAAGACTGCCCCTTCCTAAGATCTTCTTTAAAGGCACATGTTTGTTTTGTTAATTTGTTATTTTTTTTTGTTTCCCCCTGCTTGAATCCTTTGCAACGTCATATAAACAAAAAACCATAAGTAATGTTCATATCCATGGTAAATGTACAATTATCTATACATGATTAGACTTTGATAAAATGGTTGAAGTCCCTGGAACTGGCATAGTAAATTACTCTTATAACATGAATGATTTTATGCTAAATCCTGAAACATGATCCGCCAAAATAGACCCCATTACATGTATGGGATATCATTTGCCTTAAATGAGCCCACATAGCATTGTAGGACAGCGGGGTTACTGGATCAGGGACTTAGAGAGTGTAGAGCAGGGATCGGCACCCTTGGCACGTGGGACTGCAGGGTAAGCAGCCTTAGTGGGCCCCGCCAGTTTGTTTACTTGCCGGTTCGCCAACCGCAGCTCCCACTGGCCACGGTTTGCCATCCTGGTCCAATGGGGGCTGCGGGAAGCTAGCAGAACATAAAATCCATCTGCAGGATTAAAATGACCTGCTTTATTGTAGAAACTACACCATTCAAATATCTTTTTTAAAATTACTATTAAAATGGGAACCTAATGATATTACTAAATAGTAAAATAACTTTTTGCAAAAGCAAAATACTATTTTATTTGTTTAGATTTGCCTAAGCTCTCTATTTTCAAAATCTCCTACCACAGTGATATATGTGCTCTTGCGACTCTCATGGAACATGATTCTAAACTATTTTATATTTTCTAATGAGTAGTTATAAAATCAAGGTCGTTGGATTTGCTTATTTATATGTGAAAATTCCAAACAGGAAATATTTCCAACTTTTTTGCACATCCCCTATCATCTTAATCTGTCCAGACAAAGCTTTGTTTCCAAACCATGTTATAATATAACTACATTTTCTCTCTTTAGCTTAAAGATGAATTTGGAAGACAATTCTCCACATTTGGGAAGACGTCCTTTATGCACCATTTTATATTTCTTCCTCCTCCCCACCCCTGTACATCAGAGTAATAACTTACAGTGTGCCATAATGTATGAGCTATGCTTCAGTTTGGATTTATAGTGAGTGAGATTTATTTACTGAGAGAGTCTGAATGCAATTCAATCACCTCTCACAAACATTGAGACATAGCATGAACTCCACCTATTTTTATGGTCCTGTATTTCAGAAAGAATGATTTTCTGTAAGCTGGTCTTTTTTGGCCTTTGGTCTTTGATCCACAGATTCTCAGTGAACTGTCCTTCACTTTCTGCCCTCTTCCCCAGGCTTTGTTTCTGACAAGAATATGTAAAGTCCATTTAGTACCCACTACTAGTGATTCTGACCAGTGTCCATGTCTGTTGTTTAAAACAAGTGGAGCCTTTATGGATAGGCCTTATTAGAGCTCTGAAATGCCATCCATCCTACAGCATAGGGAGATCTTTCCATGAGAAATCATATTGTGATTCTGGTAACTTTGCCCATTACTTTGCAGTTTGAAACATTGCCTTTCCAGAGAAGACAATTAAGAGATCAGTGGTGCTCCAATTCTAGGGCTTCCTGAATGTACTTGTAAGTACTGTATCACAAAAGCAATGTTCTGTTATCTTAGTGATAAAACTCTCTCCTTGCTTGTGTAAGTAAAGCATTGCAGAATAAAGATAACATGGCTGACTCATAAATGCAACCTGGTTCATTCTGTTATTAAAACATGAACAAAATGAAAGAACACAATACCTAAGTGAAAGTAAATCTCACAAGGAATAGTGCTAAACTAGGAAGATAATTGAAACAGCAATTTTTGATTTATAGGAAGATGACAGTGTCAGTGGAAAAGCTGAAGAGATATAACATTATTTTGTTTCTGCATTTGGTGTGGATAAATCAGCAATGGAGGATGACAGCACATTCACCTTTGAGAATGATGGCAAAAGAGGCATTCATGAATATGGATTTACAGAAATGTGATATATGCTTTCTTAGGTAATAGCATTCAACACCTCACTGGTATTAATTCTATACTTGTACCCACAACCAGGGATTTGACTGTTAAAGTAAATGGAGTTTCATTGGTATGCAATTGGTGATGGGAGAAACAGGCCTTTTTTTTACATCAGTGCATTAAACTCCTGCTACACTTAATACAAGTAAGTATATGCACCTTAGTATATTCGATACTGAAGACAGGATTTGAAAAAGAGACCAGTGATTTGCTGCCTAGCTTAGGGAGTCTTAAATTTTCTGAAATTTTCTTAAAAATTCTGAAATTCGGCCTTTCAGTTGGACACCCAAAACTGAAGCACCTAAAATCATTGCCCACTCTTTAAAGTCTTGGTCTAGGATTCTATTTCATTTGAGGCTATGGTAGTTAGTACCTTGGAAATAAATATGCTATTCAAGGAATTCAGGCTTCAGCCTGCTGTGGAATGAAACACAATAGCTGTTTGAGGTTATATTTATAAATATGGAATGCGTTTATGATGGCTGTTTCAATATTTTGAAAAGAGACATTCTTTCAGTGGTTCTGGATTGCAAAAGCCCATCTGATCTTTTTCAAAATGTCACGGCCTCGTTATTTTACTGATATTGTTAATAAAATTATCATAAACCATCTTTGATGGAAGACTGATCAACTTGCTGCAAATGAGTATGCTATAAGCTAACAAACTGTATCGACAGTCTGGGAAACAAAGCTAATTTTGCTATTCTTTGGGTTTTTTTAACTTTTGGTTTTGATGATTGTAGGAGTGACATGTATTTTATGGTTGATGGATGAAAGAAGACAGTAAAAGGCAAGATGAGCTAATAACAGTAAAGTCTGTATTGAATCAGAAATATATTAAGGTAGTGAGAGGAATCAAGATATGTGCTTCAAACATTTGACTTTGTCACTAGTGAGATTTGTTAGTTGATGTGCTGTCAAAGTACTGAGAGAAAAAGATTTTATAACAAGCAGCCAGACTTGCAGAAAGAAAAGTTTAGCACTCAGAGGACTCTGTATAAACAGAAGTTATAAAGTGAAGGAGAGCAATAAAGTTGGTGCCATGGGAAGGAGAGAATTGATCCAGGCTTTAAAAACACAACTTTACCTTTTTCAAATACTCTTAAAACTGTTTCTTTTTGTCTTTAGTTTCCTAAAATTATATGAACAGTTTTCTGGGTTTTTTAAAATTAAAAATCTCTCTCCTTCCATCAGAGAATAGAAAAGAGTGGGAAATGCAGGACTTGCATATAAAGCTGAACATCACACTTCCCCCGCCCCACAAATTAGTTGTAAAAACATAAGATAAAAACAATGATAAATATTCTTTGAATCTTATCAATGAACAAAATATTTGTCCACATAAATGCTTTGAGTCTTCATGAAACTATCTGGTCATTTTCTAGGTCACAATAATCTTTCCCCTCCCTACTGGCTATTAATGATGTTCTACTCCATTGACAGTATGGTTATGGAACCGCTCATTTCAATGTACTGTCGGGCAAAAGACAATTTTTCTAATAATCTAGGCTATTTATTGAGTCTCACTTATGAGAGGTTTCTAACAAAATACATTATGGTCAGATAGTGTATCTTTCCAGAACATATTTTTAGTGTCATAACATTGGCCCAAATCCTTGTATCTTCCTGTTAGTCTCATTCAAATATGCCAGAGATCCCCAACTTCATTATTAGTTAGTAGTCTGGGTTTATGTATTCTCTACTGGGAGAAGGGAATTGAATGTTTGTTTGAATTAATTGACACTGGTAAACCTGGCCAAATACCAACCATTCTTCCTCAAACTTCTATCTCCAAATTTCACTCAAAACTGTGTTTTGTTGAGGAAATCTATGTTTCTCCAGTAGAAACTGGCATGATTCCAGTCAGTGTTAATAATTAAATATAATAAGTTTGTATAGAAGCTTTCCAAGGCTTCAAGCATCATGAGGAGCTGTATAATGCTGATGAAGTTATATAATATCTACCCTTGTATTTCTATTAATGTTGTTTTGGCCCCTAAATTATGACTATGCTGCTTTGTGACCGTCATCTTTTTTGGATGGCGGGATGTATTACTGATGCTTCTACTGGCTCTCTACTCTTTCTGGGTGATAGCTGATCCTGAAATTTTTGATATATAAAGCTAAAATCAAATTCTAAGTCAATAACTGAAGGAATTACAAATGGCAGTACTTCATAGTGAAGCTACTATTGGTATCTGACAAGAATTCCTAGATAGCTGACACCATATCTTGTGAGTGATGCAATAAAATTCACTTTAATCAAGGAAATGTTTCAGTGCAAAACCAGAATTGTAGAGTTAGTCAGAAATCTCAAATACTGTAAGTGAATAAAGAAGTTCCCAGAGAATAAGGAACCGGCAGTGTCTAAATGTGAAAGTTTACACAACTGGACACTAAACCTCTGATTTCCTTTGTAAAACTATCTAAACCTTTGTAAAATGATCTAACTGAAGAAGTGCATTTTGTAGTTCCATAGTTAAGATTGAGTAGAGCTGTGCATATAAAGCAGGGATAAGATAATATAGCAGTTAGCTCTAAATGATGGAATTATATGAATATAAAATGAACTAAGCTATTACCTGGAAGATTTTTCTCAGAATACAAAATTCTTTTTTCTTCACATACCAGAAACTCAGACAGAGGCAGAGAGCACAACAAATGCAGCCTTTACATTTGTGAAAGCAAATGGAAGAGAAATGCTCTGATTCTCCCTAGCATATTTTGTATGTTTCAGCCACTCAAGGAAACAACCAATTAAGAAATACTTTGTGAGTCTAGACAAGTAGATGTCCAGCAAATAATGATCCCAGGTTCAAACTTGAAATGAAGCAAAACAAAAATATTCCAACTTTAAAAGTTTCACTGGGCCAGAATAATATCTAAATAAATGCATTGTGGCCAAAATTTTCAAATATAGGCGTGACATTCTATACCTTGTGGGGGTGTCCTGTAACCCACATATTCCTCATTTTAATATAATTGTGATCTTACATATAAAGCATCTCTTGTATCAGGGAAAGGTTATGATCTGCTGAAAGTCATTTCTCTATCCATATATGTATATCATTAATGCACATGAAGTTCTGAGAATTGTGTTATATGGTTATCACTAAAACATGCTGTAAGTTGGGGAATCAGTCAGATATTAGCTCCCCAGAGGTAACAGTAATTTAAATAACCAACACCGGGGCAGAGTGTCAAACAACCTATCAACAACCATTGCTCAGCAAGGGAGCTACAATTCAATGACTCACCTGCACGAGGCCACACCAGGGGAATTGTTCAACCTTGCCTGAAGACTCAGTAATGCCCCCAGACATGCCTGGACTTGTGGTCCCCAAGCACATGGGACTCAGGTTATAAAACAGAACATAGTAGCTGGGCCTTTCTCCTGCCCCCATCTGCACTTCAAGCAATATGGAGACTCTGAAGACTCCTGTTGAGGGGACTGGCCTAGACTTCCAGGGTGAACTCTGTGTACTATGAACTGCAATATCCAGAGGAGTGAGAAAAACTGCTTAATCTAGTTGCCCAATCTAATAGGGTTGAGAGTTTAGACTGAGTGCTTATATTTTATTTTTTTTGGTAACTAACTCTGGCCTTTTGCCTATCACTTAAAATCTATCTTTTGTCAATACATTTGTTTTACTGTTTATCTTTACCAGTGAGTTTATATGAAATATGGGGCTTAATTGATCAGTGACCAGACTGCAAGTGTGAAAAATTGGGATAGGGTGGAGGGTAATAGGAACCTATATAAGAAAAGACCCAAAAATCGGGACTGTCCCTATAAAATCGGGACATCTGGTCACTCTATGTGGGGCAATCTGCTCAAGTTTTGCAAAGGCTGGTGTATATCCACTTTCCATTGATCAAATGGTGAACTAATGAATAAATTTGCACTGCTCATCACAGTGCAAGATGGTATATTTCTGAGATACAGTACTGGAGCTGGGGGGATTTGGCTCTGGTGCCTTTCTCTGTTTGATTAATGAGTAGCTCTGGGAGCATTGCAATGTTCCAGGCTGTGGGGGTCCACATGCAGTTGTGCTGAATGATAAAAGCACCCGGAGCACCTTGCTGCCGGTCACTAGCAAGGCACTGAGAGAGACAGTCCAGGCTGGAGAGAGTTAAGGGGGCGCAGAGGCCCAGGCCCAGTCCCAGGCTGCACTCCAGGAATTCCGTCACAACAGGTGGCTAACCTTAGGCTCCTGAGTCCATATTTAGGTGCCTAACTATGGCCTGGGCTACACTGCCATTAAAGTCGAGGTAAATTATGTTGCTCAGGGCCGTGAAAAAATCATCCCCCCGAGCGACATAGCTTACATTCACTTACTGCAATGTCTACACTCTGCTATGTCACCGGGAAACACTTTCCTGCTAACTTATCTTCTCTTGGGGAGGTGGAGTATGGAAGTCAGCGGGGAGCGCTCTGCCATTGACTTATCACATCTTCACCAGACCCTCTAAATTGATTGTAGAATGTCAGTGTAGATATGGCCTAAGTGTGTAGTTTGATTTTCAGAAATGCTGTTGAGTGATCAACACTTTTGAAAATAAGGGCCTTCATTCTTGACTTCTGAATGAGGATTTTGGAGTTGAGCTTAGTCATCTATTTTTAAAAATATTTGGTGATATATCTGAAACTCATAAAATGCCTGATTTAGAGGAATTGTTCACTTTTGACTCAAATATTTTGCAAAGTTTTCATCATCTGCATTTGCTAATCAGAGACAACAACTTTCTCCACTCCAGTTTCTAAGGGCTTGATCTGAAGCCCATTAAGATCAATGGAGTGACTCCAATTGACTTTGATGGACTTTGAATCAGGCTCTAAAACTCCATCCTGATTACTGTGATTCAGAAAACTGAGGAAACAACTGGGGCTCATCCATTTTGGATCTGGTTGTGACCAATTAATTGTGAATGTGAAGGCAATTGGGAATTTGGGAGTAAGTGATCATAATCTAATAGAATTCAAGATCCCAAGAAAAGGAGGGCATGAGAATAGCAAAACAAAGACACTGGACTTCAAAAAAAGCAGATTTCTACCACTTGGAGGCAAGGTCCCATAGAGGCATCAATTAGGAAGAAAGGGAGTCAAAAAGGGGCTGGTAGTTCCTAAAACATGTTATACTAGACAGAGCTATTCTGTTAAGCTATTCTGATGCAGAGGAAAGATTATAAGAGCCACAGGAGACCTATATAATTTCTCAAGGAGCTTTTTATCTATCTAAAAACCAAAAGAGAAATGGAAAAGGTAGCATGTCACCAAGAAAATATACATGGGAACAGCACAAGTTTGAGGGGACAAAATCAGGATAACCAAGGCAAAAAACAATTGGCAAGAATTGTTAGAGATGACAAGAAGGGGTTCCACAAATATGTCAGACAAAAAAGAAAAACCAAGGATGGTGTGGGTCTGCTTCTCAATGGAAAAGGTGAGCTGGTAACAGAAGGTAAGAAGGTGGAGCTGCTCAATGCTTACTTTGCTTTAGTCTTCACACAAAAGATAACATGACTAGGCAACTAGCAAAGTTATCATAGACAATAAAGGAGCAGTGATGCAGATCGTGTCAGAGATCTCACGATTTTTGAATGAACTCAAGTCAGCAGGACCTGATGCTGTTCACCCCAACTTACTGAAGGAATTAGCTGAAGAAATCTCTGCCACCAGCAATAATATTTGCAGTCTCCTGGATGACAGGTGTAATCCCAGAAGACTGGAGAAGGCCTAACATAGTATCCATCTTGAAAAAGGTTAAAAAGGAGGAGCTGGGGAACTATAGACTAATCAGCCTGAGCTTGATACATAGGCTTCTGAATGTTTCGGTAAGGATCCTGCACACTAGTAATTTTATCTTAATTATAAAAATTAAGAAGATGAACTGAAATATGTTTTTATACGACAGTTGGGATTAATCAGGGCCTCTGAAAGAGCATGTAACTTTTTTTTGTAATGGGCTTGGCATCTTAATTGAAAACCTTGCAGACCTGATTAGGTCATTTCAGAGAGGTCAGATGAAAACCATTTATTGGTTACAGAACAGAAATCTTCAGATGTAGTCATATATTTTAAAGTTATATAAGCTATCTGCTGCACAATCTATATCAGATTGTCCTAAAAACCTCTTGGCAAAATTCTAACCTTTTAAATAATGTTTTAAAGAATCAGCATGGATTTCTGTGAGAGGAAGATAAGGCCAATAAGATCATGTCTGGAAAAGCTCTTTTAGCTCAAATCCCTACTTCTGCAAAGGCAAAATAGAAGTCCATTGCCTGATGTTAGTCACTTTTCATGTGTCTATGCATAGCTATAAATCAGAACTGAGCTAATTTTTAATTATCTTACGTTAAAATGTCCATGTCAAACAATATATTATTTTCAGGTCATTATGAAAGACAGACTTTTATTGTTGGCACAGTATATTTATAACTTTTAAAATACATGTATTGTTTTTCAATTATCTTTAAATTATGTCACTGTTTGGAACAAAAATACTCAAATAAGTGGCATTTTGTGATCACAAAATGTCTCCCTGAATTAGCATGTTGATACAATTGTATTTATTTGGATACTTCAAAACATGCCCATCCAATGCTCTGCATGACTGGGCTATATAGTAAAATAATAATAAAACCCATTTGTCAAAGTATAGATTCTTCTTACCCCAATTTATGCTAGGAAAACTACTATTGGGATCAATATTGACATTCTGAACGTGCAGGTGTATCAGAGATCAGATGGTCTTAAAAGAGAGTAAAAATCTCCAGGGAAATGAAATTGAAAACAAAATACAATGAAGTACTCAATTAACTAGCCACTTCCCTGGAATGGGTAAAGAAAATCAACATCAACAGCTTATGGTATGAAATCTTCTATTTACCTAAAAATAGGTTCAATAAGGTAGCAGCAGAATAACCACACTGGAGTAACAGATAATTATGTATCCATTCCCATTCATTCCATGTTTCCTTACTGAAGGTGCCAGTTTTGTGATGAGGGTTATCTATTTGCTAATAACTATACTGAAGCCACCAAGTTGTTTCAGCTACGACATTCAGCAACATTTATCACCAGATGAGAACTTCTGACAGTTGGGCAAAGTGCATACATAATATAGAGGCAAAAGTCTCCAATACCATTCACATGGGCCATCCAGACAACCATGTGTCTACTTTTTTGTTGATATTTTGAATGTTCTCAGAAGTGTCAACATCTCTCTTACAAATACAGATGCTAAAAAGAAAGTATTTTTCAATTGCCCCTAATAATACAGTAGTTGTCATTCGTATAAGAAATATTACTGAAGAAAACTCCTATGCCATAGCTGTATAGAATGTTTTAACAATTAGTAGATTTAAGAAAAATAGATAAAATATTAATTATAATAGCAAGTTAAGTCATGAGTTTACTGCAGGTATCGGCAACACTGGCATGCAGGACTGCAGGGTAAGTGGTGCTGGCCACTGCTTCCTGCAGCCCCCATTGGACTGGGACAGTGAATCGTAGCCAGTGGGAGCCGCGATTGGTGAAACGGCAGGTAAACAAAGCAGCAGGGCCTGCTAAGGGTGCTTACCCTGCGGTCCTGCATGCCAACGTTGCTGATCCCTGGTTTACTGGATACTTTTAGGCCTTAAATATTTTCACTACAAAATAAGTATGAATGATAATCCTTTAGTCACTTTATTTTTCTAGAATAATTAAGAATATATATTAAGAATTTATTTTTCTGGAATAATTCATTTAAAATATATTTGAGTATATTTAAAACATCTTAAACAAACAAAAGTATGCTAATAGTATTGATATATGTACTGACATGCCTTTGTATCCTGATATGAACTCCAGAAGCCCTCAAAGACACATCAGACAAAGGTGGGTATGGAAGATGTTTGTAAGTCGGTTTGGGAAGAGTATGATGTGTAAATGATTTGTCAGTGCAAATTCTGCTAATAAAGCTCTAAGGTGTGCCACCTCTACTGAGCTCCTGAGTGATTCTCTTTGATTCTAAGTCTTAGCATTCACCTTTCTTAGCAGCACAGAGGCAAAACAAGTGATTTACTTGGATAATAGTCTAATTTCATCTTCTTCAATAGACTTCCCAATCTAACATATCACTACTTCAATCAATTTGTTTATACTCTGGAGTTCATGGTCAATTCAGTTGATGTATGCTGGCTTACTACTGCCAACTCAACTACCTAACTTGGTTATCTTTTGGAGTTATTTAAGCAAAGAAAGAAAGAATAACTACAACAACAGCAAACAGCAGACAGTGTATGATGTTGTGTGCAACACATCTGTAGACATTGCTTCTTTAGAAGAAAAAAAGTAGGAATAGCAATTAGCAGTAGGAATGCAAATTTTCTAATTAAAAAATGAGCTATATCAGAATAATAATGCAGTAGATTCCTGATTGTTGTAACATGATAAAAATTGTTGATCAAGTGTACCCATTTACCATGGTTTTATATTTATTTATATATATATATATAATTACCTCAGGGAAGACATAGTTCACATAGGTCCATTGCAGTGCTCTGCACTGTTTATAGTGAAGGTCTTGATCCAGAGAACATTGAGACAGGTGGAATCCACCTGTTCCATAGCTGTCTGCATATGGGAATATAGATTATTTGGACAAACTTTGTTGGCCAAATTTGCTCTTAATGTCTGTTTTGTATGTGCAAAATATATAATTGCATGTGTCCTACTGCATGTACAAATGTAGGATTTGCATGTGCACACTTTCTGTGAGAATAATTTAAAGAGTCAGCTTTAAATATTGCCCCAACGTTAAGTACTGCTGTTAAAATGTGGTTGTTAAAATGTTTGCAACAGAATCTAAAATTCTTCAGAATGAGAGGGTTTCATATTTTATTCTAAATTGGAGGGGGGCAAGAAGAGGAAAGATTTAATTAAACTTGGTGTTATTTTGTGTATGTGTAGTTTTCTGGTTTTTAATAGGACTCTTGGTCACAGATATTCTTGAGAGAAGCAGCTGAAAAAGAGTTTTGAAGGTGGCATTACTCCTGGATCAAAGATGGCAGGAAATAATATGTGCGAGGAACAGATTAGAGATGCGGGAAGGGGTTGCAGGACATGTGACTTGGAACATCTTTTATTGAATCTGAAGTATTTGTAAGTACTCCTTTGCTGCCTTCAACCGGAGAACTTCTGCCTTCCATCCCATTATGAAGTCTTTTATAACTGGTAATTTCTGCTTGTCTGTCTGGTTTCAAATTTAAAATTCCCAGAATCTATGGGGGGTCACAAGACTTGATGAGTCCCTAAAATGGACGTGGAAGAATACCACAAAGTATAGGAAGCCTACTATGGACTTGGGTGAGTGAGGTTGGAGTCAAGGAAAGAGACAGAAATTCTGGAGAGAAAGAGAGTCACTAGGTTCAACCACAGAGGGAAAAGCTGATTATTATTCATATAAGAAGTAGAGAAGGAATGAGGTCAAGGATCATGTCAAGGGTGTTCTGGGCTTTGGGAAAGACAGGGAAACCCATGCAAAGAATCAATTTAATCCCTGGCACAGCTCCACTGAAGACAAGTGAGTTGCAGCAGGGATGAATTTGATTCAAGGTTCGTGTAATCATCTAAACTTCTGGAGCTATTTTTCATTTCACCATATAATAGTGTCATTATTTTCAGTAAAAGCAGCTCTCAGTCTGTTGTCTGTTTGCTATTGAATGTCTTCCCCTCTCTTTGCTGCACAGCAGAGAACCAATTCAAAAAATTTCAATAAAAACCCTTCATATTTGGATGACATACGAAACAGAATTAGTTTTAAATCATATCCTGGGATGAAATTACCCCCTTTTTGTTTCCTTGTCTCTTTAACGTATTTCATCATTCTAAAGCTGTCACGTAGACTTAAAGAGTGGAAGCTGTCTATGTGTAGACAGTTCATCACCAGATCAAACTTCTTGAGCTATTGTTTTATTAATGCTTTCCATCTCATTTCCTTTTCTCCTGCTGATATCACAAATACAAATAAAGCTGCCTCTCTTTGGGCTATAGCAAGAAGGGTAAGTAGCGGGCATCTAATTAAAAATATTTACATTGTTCCTAACTATGAGGAGATATGTGCAGAAGTGCATTTTAGTGCGTGAATCACAGAGAACAACAAACCCACAGAACACCAGTCGAAATTGATTTAAACTCTCTTCAGGGGAATGAGAAGCCTACGTACCCTTCCATCCTATGACAACAGTGCAAGTAAAACCCTCCTCCAGCGATTGTGTACACTTGCCCTCTAATTCTAGAGCTAAATTGCCACAGAGTGTATATGACTTAAAGGAAATATCTGTTCTTACATAAGCACTATTTGAATAATTAGGGCCAGATACAGAGAAGGGCTGGGCACTTGAAGTTAATGGAAATTGATGGTGGTCAGTTACCTATCAGCATTTAGTCCTAAATTAAACCTTTCTTCAGTCCTATAGGTGATTTTACATTTTAACTCCAGGAACAAATTATGTCCTCCCTTAAAATTCTGAAATAGAATTGGAAGCCAAGTTAATTCAACTCCCTTCTTCCTCTCTCCCCATTTTGGAACTGCTTTGCTTCTTTCTCCCTTCCTCAGGAGCAAACCCTCCCCTACAGTAATAGTGAGAGTTCCTGTGGTGGGGTTTACAGATCCCCTCACTAATGTTAAAGGAGTGATGGAGCAGTACTGAGCCAAGAAGACGCTGTTTCTCAGCAGCTGCCAGGAATGCTCCCTATAGAGGGCCTACTTAAAAAGGAGCTCTGGCAGGCAGGTGCAGGGAGAGTGAAGGAGAGAATGGCTGCAGGGAGGTAGATAAGCTGCAGCTGATGAGGCAGAGTGATCTACAGAGGAAGGACTGGGTCTGTAAGACTTGGCCAGGAGTCTTACAGACTCCCTTTCCGTGCTCCCTTTCCCCCAACTTGGCAGAACTACTGAATTCTGAGAGTGAGTGAAAAAGCCTTTCTTCCTACCCCTCCCCAAGCTGAGGCTCTGAATTACTGTGTGTGTGCAAGCAGAAGGCTGGGGTCATGTCTCAAACTGAAGGGAAAACAGACAAGCTAGGAAGTAGCCCAGGGGAGGCTGATCTGGAATGACGGCCAGAAAGGACTGAGCAGCCTCTCTCTACTTGGGCTGTGGGCTGGGACCTGGTGGAGTGGAAGAGCCTGGGTCGTATCTTTCCCGTGGCTGCCTGAGGATCCAAGAGGACTTGGGACTGGTGATGAACTGTGACTTTGCCATTAGGCCACACTCCCCAGATTCTCTGGAAGAGCTGTCCCAAGACTTGGAGAAACTGCTTGGCTGTGACCTGATCACTAGGCCTGTTGGTCCCTCATGGAAGCCTCCTACAGCACCCTTGGAGCAGTGATAGGACAGTCTTTTCCACTCCACACAGGCTGAGATCCTCTCAAGTCCCACTCATCATTAATTAGAATAGATATGGAAATTGCATAACACAGTGTAGCTCAACTATCTCAACTCCTTAGATTATCATCTTTGGTCAAAGTATTCGCAGCATTCCTGGGTCCCTCTTCAGGCAACATGCTCCTGTCTATCCTTATTCAGGACAGCACTCATGCACGTGCAAAAGTGTTGTTCTGACTGAGAGTGTTTTCCTTCAGCAGGGCCCTGGGGACTTCTCTTGGTTCCAGAGAAGTTGGTCTCATAAGGATATTGTTTGTTTTATTAAGCTTAGCAATAGAGCTGCGCAGAATTGCCAGATTTCTGTGTCTGAAAATTTGAGAGATCTAATTTTAAATGAGGGTGAGGGACTGGGGAGAAGACCCTGGGACTGATTTAATTACTGAAAGCTGATAGAAGATAATTTCCAACAAAACCCTAGACTATAACTTTCCAGTATAATAAAAGAATTCCATCAGGGACCAAACTTAAAATCCCTGGCAGAGGCATAAATACCAGCTCACTAGGCGCCTCATCCCTCCTCTTCACTCACTTCTGGGTACAGATATGGGATCTAAATGAGATTTTGTAAATCAGTGTAGTATTCACTGTAGCCATTGATAATTCTCTAATTTATATTCAAGACTTTTCAGTCTTTACATATCTTTACATTCAAGACTTTATCTCTCTGTGTTAGCCTCATGACTGAAAGCCTTTTCTCTTTTCCTCCCTCCAGTATAATTTCAGAAATTAATCCTATTTTGTCACAATTGGTATTAAATGTTTTATCCAGTTACTTTATATAGTCAATACTTGAATTGTTTTTCTAGCAGGTTTTCATCCATAGAGTTCAAAGCACTCTATCAACATCTATTTTTAGTTGCTTAACTGGCTCCCATAACCATAGCATTGATCTTCACAACATCTCTGTGAGGTAGGGAAGTTCTGTCATCCCCATTTTAAAGGTGTTGAACTAAGGATCAGACAGATGAAGGACCAGATTTTAAAAAAATATTTAGAGACCTAAAGACACTGGTAACCAGGGTTCTTTTTAAGCTCTGGTTTACACTCCAAGGTTAGGTTGAATTTAGCCATGTTAGGT
Source organism: Dermatemys mawii (assembly GCA_007922305.1). NCBI lineage: Eukaryota > Metazoa > Chordata > Testudines > Dermatemydidae > Dermatemys > Dermatemys mawii. The sequence goes on along the minus strand of ML677326.1, from coordinate 32,399,645 downwards.
CGATTTTATAATCAATGCATCTATACAAACAACCCCATTCTGTTGACATAAAGGGCTCTTAAAATTGACTGCTGTACTCCTCCACGGCGAGGGGAATAACGATAAAATTGACCTTGCTGGGTTGAATTTGAGGTAGTGGAGACACAGTTCAATGGTATTGGCCTCTGGGAGCTATCCCAAAGTACTCCAATGTGACTGTTCTGGACAGCACTTTCAACTCAGATGCACCAGCCAGCTACACAGGAAAAGCCCCAGGAAATTTTCAGTTTCATTTCCTGTTTGGTCAGCATGGTGAGCTCAGCAGCAGAGGTGATTATGCAGTCCCAGAATCACAAATGAGGTCCAGCGTGGACTGAATGGGAGACACTCAATCTGCTTGCTGTATGGGAAGAATAATCTATGCAGGCCAAACTCTGATCAAAAAGAAGGAATGTTAATATACATGCCAAAATTGCACAGGGAATGTTGGACAGAGGCTCCAACAGGGACACACAGCTGTGTCGCGTGAAAGTTAAGGAGCTCAGGTAATCCTACCAAAAGACAAAGGAGGCAAACAATCATTCCGGGTCAGATCCCATACATGCCACTTCTATGACCAGTGCATGGCATGGGGGGTACCCTACCACTACCCCACCACTGTCTGGGGACACCTGCAAGGGAGGAGTCTCATGAAACAGGGAGGAGGATTTTGTGGATGAGGAAGAGGAGGAGAATGCACAGTAGGCAAGCGGAGAATCCGTTCTCCCCAGCAGCCAGGATCTTTTCATCAGCCTGGAGCCAATACCCTCCCAAGGCGGGTTCCTGGACCCTGAAGCCAGAGAAGGCACCTCTGGTGAGTGCACCTTTGTAAATACATGACAGGGTTTAAAAGAAATTGTGTTTAATGTTTGCTTTGCTCTGATTGGGATGCATCTGTGGCCAGTACAGCTATTGGAAAAGTCTATTAACATGTCTGGGGATGGAGTGGGAATCCTCCAGGGACAGCTCCATGAAGCTCTCCTAGAGGTACTCTGAAAGCCTTTGCGGAAGGTTTCTGGGTAGGACTGCCTTATTCTGTCCTCCATGGTAGGACACTTTATCACGCCAAGCCACTAGCAAGTAATCTGGAATCATTGCAGCACAAAGCATGGCAGCAAATGGTCCTGGGTTTTGGTTGCATTCAATCAACATTTGGTCTTTATCTCTCTGTGTTAGCCTCAGGAGAAGGATATCGTTCATGGTCACCTGGTTGAAAAAGGGGAATTTCTGTGTGCTTATTTGCTCCTAGTTTAGTCAAAGGAGCCTGTTCAAGCTGGGCTGTTTGCGTTTGGCTAAAAGGGATCATCCCTGATAATAGCCATGCCATGAGGGGTGTGGTGAAGGGATCATCCCAGAGAATTGCCACATGGTGGGATGCGGGGAGGGTTGTGCTGCACATCTACCCGAAAGCTACAGCCCCTCCTTTTAAATGGCTGACCCAACAGGCATTGCTTGCTATGGGAAAGGAGGGAGCTGCAGTTTGAAACCATTCCCACATGTTATGAAGGTGGAAGAAGCCAACCCTGCATACCCTTTGGCTTACTATGGCTGCCTGGAAACCGAATTCTGTTGCCCAGCCATGTGTGATGTCTTACTGTAGGGGCAGATGCTCAGTATAAAAGGCAAAATGTGACCTTGTATATAAAGCACATGTGCAGTTTGGTGTGAATTGCTTGGTTCACTGTGAAAGAGTCTCTCTTTTGTTCTCAGAAATGCATCTTCTTAAATTCTACTCTTCCTTTTTATCCCCCCACAGGTGCAAATGTTTCCATGCTCCCCCTATCATCTCCATCTCAGAGATTATCTCAGATTAGAAGGCAAAAAGACCCGCCCTTGCGATGACATTTTTTCTGAGCTCATGCAATCCTCCCACTTTCCTTTGCCAGCTGTGATCGAAGTGGGGAGGGTGGTTGACTTACATGGAATTAAAATCAACAAAGGGGGTGGGTTTGCATCAAGGAGAATCATACACGACTGTCACACCATATCCTGGCCAGTCATGAAACTGGTTTTCAAAGCTTCTCTGATGCGCAGCACACCCAGCTGTGCTCTTGTAATCACCCTGGTGTCTGGCTGCTCAAACTCGGCTGCCAGGTGATTTGCCTCAACTTCCCACTCTGACATAAACGTCTCCCGCTTACTCTCTCAGATATTTTGGAGCACACAGCAAGCATCAATAACAATGGGGCTATTGGTTTTGCTGAGGTCTAACCTAGTTAGCAAACAGCACTAGCATTACATATGCTTAGAAAATGCTCTTGAGCAGCAAGATCCAACGTTCCCTCAAAACTCGCCACCTGTTTGCCCCCCACCCATTTTCCCAACAAGTCTTTCATTTTGTTTATATACTCCCCATTACTCATTCCAATATCGCTCTTAAGATTCCTAAATTTAACTCTATATGTTTCAGGGGTATTCTGAAAACTTCACAAAACAGTATCTTTAAATTTACAATAGTCAAGAACATTTTCAATAGACTTTCCATTGAATACATTTCATGCTTTACCAGTTAATTTTGCAGTCAGGGTAGGAACTCCTCTTATCAGGGATTTCATGTATTACACACAGCCTTTTGAAGGTAGTCAGATATTCAGCAATATCATTGGTTTCACTGTATGCAGTACATAAGTGTTCCCATTTGGGGATTTTTGGAGTGATGGGAGTTGTTGGGATCAGGGGTTTCTGGTTCTGCTTCTCTAGTTGGTCCAGTTGGTGTTTTTGCTCTCTCTTTTTTGTCCATAGCCTTTCTGTGTGCAGCTTCCTCCCTGGCTGCCTCTTTTTCTTTCTCTTTTATCTCCAGTTCTTTCAGTTGTAATAATCTCTGGTGCTCCCTCTCCTTTTTCTGCAGACTGAAGCCTAAAAAGCTCCAACTTTGTTATCACTTCACTGCTTTTGCTCATTTCCCTGATTTTCTGTTCCTACTTCCCTTTCCCGAAATAAGCAAAAATAGAAAAATAACAAAACTGAGACCTCCTCCTGACTGTTCTTAGCCACTGCACTTAAGACTCACTTAAAATCACAAATATCATTGCTTAAAGTGTGAACTTCACTTAGAGAACAAGATCTATAACTATAAAGATCGATTTTAAATGATTATAAATCAAAACATAAAAAGTACGATCTGGTCAAATGAAATAAAAGCAAAATGCATTCTAAGTGGACCTTAACACTTTCAGTGTCCTTAAAAACTAAGATGCTTCTCACCACAGGCTGGCTGGTTACTTTTCGGTTAGGCTCTCCCCTTTGATTGGCATTTTAGTCATTTGGTGGTGGTAGTGGTGTCTGAAGATGTAGGTGGAACAGAGGGAACATGGCAAAATGTCTCTCCCTTTTATCATGTCCTTTCTTTCCTCCTGGCTTTGTGCCCCCCGCCACTGCATTACTGCATCACAGTCCAAAACTGGCCAAAGGAAGGGAGTGACTCCCTCAACAGTCTAATAGATTCTTTTGTTGCTGCCTAAGCCAGTGTCCTTTGTTTCTGTGAGGCTGGGCTGAGTTTGTCCCATCCATGCCATGAGGAGGTGTGAACCGCCTCTCGTTCTTGGAGAGTTTTTGCATGGGCTTGCTTTAAGGCATGAGGATACATTTTCAGCTCATAACTATATAAATGAAATTATAAACTGTAACCTTAATATAATATTACTGTAACAATGACTATAACATCCATTCTCAGTGCATTATGAGCCTTCGGAAGACACCCAACATGACAAACTTTGTATTAGATACCACACAATCATTGTATAAAGATGAACATAGGGTGTAGGATGTTCCCCTGAGGTACAGAGCATCACACACAGTTTTGGTTTAGCTGTTGTCCATGAGCTGAACTGAGGGGAATGACTATGTGATCAACAGGAAGAACTGTATGGGGGTGTAGCGTCAACTGCAGTCTTGAGAAAGGAGTGGGAAGTTCCTTCACCACTGAAAGCTGCAGATCCCCTGTTGCACCAAAGCCTAGAACATTAAGCTTGGTGTAGAGGCAGAGTGCATAATGAGGCATAAGCAGACTAAGTAAGTGTGTAGGGCCCTGAGTAATTCAAGGGGGTTGCCTATTAACATTTTATTATCTATTGTGTGTGAAGCCCCCCCCCCCCACATAAAATATTTCTGCTTAGGCCCCTAATGGGCTAGTATTGCCTCAGAGTAGAGACCAATATTTGACCCATAGTATGGTTTTAAAACTCAATTGGCTGTACTTACATCAGTTAGTCCTTTAAAAGGGCTACACTGAACAACAGAATGTGAAAACAATTTACCACTTTTTGATCAATTTCAACTTACTGTATGTAACCTCTAAAAATAAATTTATAAAAATTAGCAGTAAAAGATAAACTAACTTGTGCCTTTTTTCTTTCTGTCTAAGCATGAAAAGTCTTTATTTCTGTTCTTAACTTGTGGTATATCATAACATCTGGGCAATTATACAAACCTGTAAATTACATTTTTTCTGAGTTAATTGGTATAAAATGATAATGAAAAAGAATTCCAAACCTCTGTGCTAAACTAGTCGGCAAAATGAAATTGCAAACAGACTGATTAGCATGTAAAATTTTAATGAGACTATGTTTTGATGGAAAAATCTTCAAACTGAGAGAGTATATAGCAATTTCTAGCAAATATTTTGCTTAATTAATGAATTTCAATAATTGATAGTTTTATCCTAGATTTAGGTATCATTACTGAAACCATTTCTCTTTTCCCCCCACTTCTTAATGAGATTGCTCTAAAGAATATCTCCCCCTCCCTTTCTTCACACAGTCTGGAAAACCATGATTTTAATAAACCACAGAAGTGATATTGGAATAGAAAACCATGCTGACATTCAGCTGAAAATTAAAACAAACAAAAAAAGATGTTTAGTGTTTGTGGGTTTATGGTAAGGGCCAAGTCCTGTGACTGACACATAAGCACTTACTGGGGATGTGATGGAGCTCATTGGCATGTTGGGGGACTGGAGGGAATATGCACGCTGCAAAATCCCTTAGCATGGTGTAACTTGGTCCCGTGCCGTGACTGGCTGCTATACATTTAGGGGGCTCTGGTCTCATTTTGATTGGTTTGAAACCCTATGGTCAGTAGATGGGAGTGGTCCCTGTGCTCCCCAGAGTACAGGCACTGGGACTGTATCATTTTCCTACACAGATAAATGCAAGAAGGAAGGAACTCTTTCAGTTGTGTGTGGACAGGGCACAACCCAGCCCTAGCCATTTTAATGCTGTCTAACATATGCCACAGTATAGGTGACTGAATTGGCCTGAATAGTATAAAAAATTGACTCGATAAACTTTTTTCCCAAGCATGAAACGAGTTTAAAATGTTCAAATATCTGGTTATATTTCTTTTTCCTATTGTTTGTACTTCCTAAGTCTAACCAGGTCTAACAATGCCATGAATGCTGTTCTCCTGGCATTTGAAGTCAATAAGAGTTTTGCACAGAGAAGGACTACAGGATTGGTTTCTTGGTACTTCAGGCAATCGGAGGAGGCAGGAATGATTAGAAATCTTTGAGAGATTTCCTGATCACTTATGTAGACTTTTGAGTAGCTTGTTCAGATAGTCTGATCTAGTTCAGTATATGAGCTTTTGCCTCCAGCATCTCACTAACAAGTCAGTGTGAAACTGGTCATTTCAAAGAGTGCTGCCAAAAGCACAGGACCGGCGGGAAGTGGTTAAACCATGGAATTTTATTCTGTATAGCATAATTTCTTTTGTTATTTATTTATGATGGTATTAAAATGAAAAGAGAGCATTTATGGAAATGTATGAGAGTTAACTTGATAGAATCCTTCAGAACCGTCACAATCAATCACTTCAATGACATAAACATATACAGCCAATTTTTACTACTGTTAGGAAAATATAGAAATGTCTTGCCTATAAATCTCAGGAGTTTATTGAATTCCAAAATCATTGTGAGGTGGTAGCTCCAGTAAAACAAAATCAAAAGTCCTTGTCTATATATGCAGTTGAACCAGTTTAAGAACTGATTTTAGTTAAGCCAATATGAAAACTTGTGTGCACACTCTCTTATATCCATTTAAAATATCCATATAAAATTGCTTATATTGGATTGGCTTGTGCCTTTAAATTTACCAAATGCAAGTAAAATCAATATGAGCCAGGCTTAAAACAATGTTAGTTGGACCCATTCATACCTTTTCTTAAACCAGTGCATCTTAGTGTATAGACCACACCAATGACAGGACAGCACTAAGCACATCATGACTACAAGATGGAGTCATTCAAAGTAATGTCTAACCTCTCTGTCCGTGTAAGGACAGAGAGGTTAGACACACCCATCGTCCTGGAATCTGAACTTTTTTGAGAAGCTCTTTTGTATATTTAAAAATGTATGTATATTACTCAAGGACTATTATAGTAATAAGGCTAGTGTTTTGGTAAAGTGGCCTTCTCATATATAGTTTTATTTACCTTTGTGCTACTTCACAGCTCCTGATGGTATGCAGTAATCATCCTTCAAACTTTAGTAGCTTAGTCTTAGAGCAGTGGTTCTCAAACTTTTGTACTGGTGATCCCTTTCAAACAGCAAACCTATGAGTGCAACTCCCCTTAGAAATTAAAAACATTTTTTGTGTTTATAACAAACACTATAAACGCTGGAGGCAAAATGGGGTTTGGGGTAGAGGTTGACAGCTTGCAACCCCAAGTATTATCCTTGCAACCCTCTGAGGGGTCATGACCCCTAGTTTCAGTACTGGCTTAGGGACTAGGGACCTGCTCCAGGAAAGGGGTAGATGACAGTTTTTCCTCTTCTGAGGTGGAATTGACCAAGTGGTGTGAACAATCTGTTGACAGAAGTCCTAGCTACTCCTAGAAATCTTTCTCCCCTCATGACAATAGGGAAGGCATTCTCAAGAGCCCAGGACTGATCCTTTTGGGACTCCACCAGTAAATGCCATGGTTGCAGAAGGGTAATTGAGTGAAAACAAGGACTGGAGCCGTATCAGATCTTTCTCATCAATATTGCTACATTTCTATAGCAAGACAGGCATATGCTTTGGACAACAGTATCAAATATGATAGATGTTCAGGAGGGTGAACATAGACACCTTCCCCGTCCATGGACAGGGACTGGTCATCCATATCCTTGAATGCAGAGGTTCAATATACTGGCAATGAATAGAGATACAGTTCTTTGCTAGCTCCTTCATTATCTTGCACAAAAAAAATGGGAGACTTGACACCACCTTGTAGCTGGCAAGGTCTTTTGAGAATGCCTTCCTGAGACTAAGTTAACCATTGCATATGCTTTGGGGTAGATGGCAGTTTTTCTTCTGAGGTGAAATTGACCAAGTGTTGTGAACAATCCTGTTGACAGAAGTCCTAGCTGCTCCTAGAAATCTTTCTCCAGTCATGACAATGGGGAAGGGATATGAAATGGAAGGTGTTCCTTCCTTTTATTTATTTTTCTTTCATCTATTTATTATATTGGAAGGGATGCGGCGTTTGATTACTCTGCAGTTTTATTTATCTATGCCTTTATATAAGACCTCCAAAAGGGTGGGTTGGAGTAGTTTCATTTTCAGCCGATTTGAGTTCCACCTAAGGATCAGTCCTGTCCCAGTGATATCTTGATTTTGCCATGTTCTCGAGTCCCAGAAACATACACATAATATTCAACCGTTCATCTTCTTCATCTCCAATATAAGTATAATCTCCCAGCAACTGTGTTTCTCTTTCTGACTGAGGCAAGCACCTGGATAAAAGGCAGCTGTCTGAAACTGAACTCTGGCAAGAGAGACATGATGTTTTTGGGAAATACTTTGAAGAGCTATCAATCTCTATATGCCGCTTAATGAAAAGTTTATTAAACTGCATCTCTACATATAAATATGGCAACACTGGTTACGAAGGTTTTTGGGGGATAGTTCCTATACAGACACCTGTGTGCCAAGTTTCAATCTAGGTTAAAATTTGATGGCTAACGTTTGCTTTTATGTATTTTTCTTGTCATTCTTGGACAACGAAACATGACATCAGCATGAGTGTACAACCATCTGAAATCAGTGCTATCTATGTAGATGGCAACAATATAAAATATTTCCACATAATCACTTATAATACACTAGAAAATGTTCATTAGTCAAATCTCTTCATAAATGGCATTTTTTTTAAAAAAGGGCCAAATTAAGCCCTCAAGTTACACAACTAATAGCAATTGAGTTTTCTGGATTTATACCAAATTAAATAAAGCTTTTGAGTAATGTGGCCTTTCTCTATTACCTTCTTACATTAGTACAACTTTTTTTCTGAATGAATATTCAGTAGTGACTTAAATTTGGTATATTTATATTGATCTAAGATATCAGTGTATGATGTACTATAGTTTGTGAGGCAATATGTATTTACAAATGTATGGTATATTAAGTTTCTTCTTTCTAGTAATGAAAATGGTATATATTATAGAACTGATAGTTCATATGCTAATAGTATTTTAATTTTAAGAGTAGGTGTTAGGTTTTGGATTTGCTCTTCTTGAATTCACATCCAGGAAGACCTTTAAAACTGATTGATAATGGTAAGCCAGTTAAATCAGGTAAAGGCAGATATATTTGAATCAGTGGGTGGCATTAGCTTCTCTTAAGCTAAAACTGTTTGCTGACTTGTGACTGCAGATGAATTTTGAAAAATGAAAAATTTACTGCAATTATGGTACTGTTTGATTTTCAACTGTGTTAAATTTTTAAAAATAATATTCTAAGATTTTTGGAATTAGTACAAACTTTTCATAGAAATTACATGTTCTTAGCATTTAGATCACTTGAGACCATAATTTATAATTATTGAAAAACAGGACCCTTATTTAATGAAAAGAAGAAGGTTTAACATATATATTGAATAATCACATAGCCCCATGTGTATGTGTGGGCATACATGTATATATGCATGCGCACACACACTTGTTACAATGTAGCTAATTACATTGATAACAAGGACTTATCAAGAATTAGCCTCCATAGAATCAAAATTTTAATAGCTGTTTAGAGCTCAAATGTACATCATATGCACCATTCTGCCCTCTGGAACTTCCCTGTTCCACTAAGGGGAACTAATTTGACGCCTCTTTCAGGAGTACAGCCTTCTCTGCCCTCTTTACCCATACAATGACTGTCCAGTAAAATGCTCCTATACATGTTTTCACAGTATTTTCCTTTGATTCAGGTTGTAGAGATACTTATTTTAGTTCTTTGGGACCCCTAGATCAAATCTAAAGAGGGGTGCATTTTCACAGTTTGCATTCAGTAGATTCAATTAATTAACTTAATAATAAGTTATTGCAAATAATAATACTTACTTTCTCCCTTAGGACAGAGACTGGCTCTTACTTTTCTATGTATAACTCCCAGCATGACGGAGCTCTGCTATCAGTTAGGATCCTCAGATGTTATCATAATAAAAATAATATATAGCAATAATAGTAATAATTGCACATTGTTGTGTGGATTACTAATGTGAATTGCAAGGGTACTCAATAAACACATAAGATTAACTCTCTGGCTATAAGCCTTCTAAATTGCTGCTGAACACTGGATTTATGGGAGCTTCTATAGTAGCAAATTCACAAGTGCTTCCATATATTCCAGCAGGTAAATAAGATATATGAGCCAAATTCTTAAACTCAAATTGTGGCCCCTTTGTGCTACTTGGGTATCATAAAGGAAACATAATGCAGTCACTAATGCTTAGCAGAGAATTCACTTTGTGCAGAGAAACTGCCTGTTGGAACATGTTTGCCACTTCCAGACCCAGAACCTCTGCTCTCTTCTTTGTGGTATAATGAACATGCTGGGAGATGTATTGGAGGAGAGGGTACAGCCTCTCTCTTCCGTACAAACCCTACACGGGCATGCAGGTCATTATGATCACACTTTTTAAGATGTAGTGGGTTTTATTTTGTATTCTGGATTATTTAAAATGTTTCAATCCAATTATAGCTCTCTAATTCTGAGGGCCCATCCCAGATCCAATGCCACTTGGAGCTGCTGCTACATTGTTACTCCATTGGCATAATATCCTTCAATGAACATACAGGAAGCAGGAAGTCTAAAGGGTGTCAAGGCCAGGGCTGACCTTCAGATTCAGGGAGCCATGTATTGTAATCAGATTGGGACTCATTTTAATGTATCTACCATAAAAAAAGGACACCACTGCACCTTTAAAATATTAAAAATCTCCAATTATGGCATTTTTTTTTTAAAAAAACTTACTTCAAATCAATTAATCAAACAGCTTCCCAAACAGATGTGTATTATTTGACATATGGCAAAGAAAAGAAGCAGACAAAATAAAATGTAATCTGCCATAGGTAGTCACATAATTTGTACATACAATGTCTTGGACTGTCCTTGCCACCTTTACACCATGAGTTGCAACTCAGTGGGATTACTCAGAGAAGTTGATCCAATAAAAGATATTACCTCACCTACTTTATTTCCCAAAGTTATCTATACTTAAAAGTGGCAGATCCTGATCCCTTTTAAACAGAGAAAAAGGGGTTAGATTGAAATGGACTGGGTAAGTATCAAACAGGGAAATTAAGGGGCAAAGCAAAATGTGAGTAGTTGTCCTGCGTATGCGCCCTTCAAAAGCAAAGTGTTTTATTATGTTGTAAGTTGTATCAGGTACCACAAAGCTGTAGGTATTTAAAAACTTAAAGATAATACCTTTAATTGTTGCGAGCCTTGAAGTTACAACATGTTTTGCAGATCTAATAAAATCTGACACTAATTGAAGACATTTTTTCCAACTTTAATTTCAATGCAGTTGCAATTCAAGGATGGATTTAATTAAGAGCAAGTATTTTGGTAAGTGCCAGTCCATCTGGCATATTAGCGTGTTGCTGTCATCGTCCACCCTGGAATTGGAAACATAAATTTTAGCAGCTCTGTACTCTATGGAGAGAAATTTTAACTGCTAATTTTTAAACAAAATTAATGCTCATGAACATGGGCAAATTAACAGTTTAGAGACACAGATCTAGGTCTTCATCTAGTGTAAATCAGCTTTGCTCTTTTGAAGCCAATGGAAATATGCTGATTTACCCCAGACCAAGATTCGGTCATTAAGGGGCAATTGCAATGCAGTACTTCACACTACCCTATTAATGTGCTTCAAATATACTTTGGAGATACAACCAGAGTGGGTGAAAGAATAGTTCAATCTCCATTCAATCCTTTTGAGACTGCCAAGAAAGAGCTAACTGATGCTGAATGTGCTGCTATGCTTCCCCCTCCTTTCCCTTCAGTTGATTGACTGACATTTGTTCATCAGAAAATGGATTTAAATTGCTCACTAATTTCAGATACACTCTGAGGGTATGTCTATCTGGTGGGTAGCGATCGATCTATTGGGTGGTTGATTTATCACGTCTACTCTAGATGTGCTAAATTGATCCCCAAGAACTCTCCCGCCAACTCCTGTACTCTGCCTGTGCTTCTCTCAGCTGTGGAGTCAATGAGGGAGTGGCAGCAGTCGACTCACCACTGTGAAGGCGTCGCGGTAAGTCGATCTAAGTACGTCGACTTCAGCTACACTATTCTCGTAGCTGAATTTGTGTATCTTATATTGATCCTCCTCCTCACTGCCCAATGTAGACCAGGGCTAAGAATAACTGGCCAGTTCTCATTGTAATCAGTATCCGTGGGATTAGACCTCATGTTAATATGATGGCAAGTACTTTATGCAAAAAAAGTTCCAGTCACACTGAAGGAATTGTGTGGCAAATTCTCTCTCTTTCTATGAAGATGGGCACAGCAGCTTATAGTCTGCCAAAACCTAAAGCTGAACATGGAAGTCTTCTGATGATTTGGAACATCCTTCCTGCTCATTGGCATCTACTCTGTAATGTTCAAAGACAAATGGTGCTGAAGTAGCTGAAGTGGAAGTGACATTCTTCAAGAAAACTTTCAGAGGAAGATGGCATTTGTTATGTGTGGACCAGGAAGAAAATATAGCAGGAATATTGGATCAAAGATATTTTTGCCATTTAACCCATCAGCGCTCAGAGTTGAGGAAGATGTTAAAGTAATAACTTTCACCACCTATCAATTGCAGTTACATTTGAAATAATAATCAGTTCTGTAAGAATTGAGCATTTGCTCAAGACTTAGTCTCATAGCTACTAAATTTGTCTCACGTTGATCATTTGTCATTGAAAATGTGTGAAAGAGAACTTTAAAAAATTCCTGTAACTGTCTTATCTCAGGCCTGTGCCTTCATATTCAAAGAAATGAGTATGGTAAGATAGTTTTTAATTGCTCTATGTTCCATCACTGAAATTTCATGGTTAGAATTTCAATTGGCTTCCAAGATCAGGGGAAATAATATAATAATGAGTGTTAGTGCGCAGAAAGTCAAAGAAAGTTAATGGACTTTAAAACTGACACATTGCTCTAGAAGACTCATTAGCACAGTCCTTAGCTTCACTAGAGAAATAACTAAAGATAGATGTATTGAATTAATTAGTTTAAAGAAGGAACTCCCAGCACAAAGACATATATGTAAGGAATGATAATGACAAACTAAATGAAAACAGCCCCCTCACCTCATTTTTTAAGAAGGATTATTGTATGAAGTGTGTTTAGATACAATTAAAACACAATTATATTTAGAGTCAGATGTTCAAGTTAATTTTGAACAGCTTTGAAATCTGGGGCTTTGTAACTAATTGACTCAGCCTTTTAAAAGTTTTTCAATTAGCCAAGAAACCCAACTTTAAAATATAGATGAGACCAGTATAGTATATCTATACCTTTATTATCAAGAGTCAGGAAAATTGAATAGCACAGATATGAGGGGACATTGCTTGTAATTCTGCTTCTTGAGAGATGTCATGGGATTCTCATTCTTGAGCCTTAAGTCTACTGTGAGAATTCCCAAGGTATAACACTTTAAAGACCTTATGCCCTGACCTGACCTGCCATAGGAGTGTGACAGCTGAATTGCTTCCAGCTGTGTGAGTTTCTTTTTGAGAACTAGGTTGCAATATTGATCAATGCCAATGTACCTTGTGAACTTTGCTGGGCTAGAGTGTGGATGTGAAAACCAAACAGTTCATAAGGGCAAATAAGAATCAAGAAGATACACATATAACTGAGTATGAAAATCATCACGAGGCAGAGCACCACCCTTCATATGTATCTTTTTTTCAGGTGCTTTCTTGGGCATAGGGAAAAGAGTTGACATAGGCACAGAAGTGGTGTCTCACACTTTCATAGACTCTTTTCAAGGTTATGACCCCCCTTGCCCCTGGCCATGCCCTTCCCCCCATGGATCCCCTGTTAAGCCAGCCCATGCTCCTCCCCCCAGCACCTTAGGTACCACTACAGGTGGTAGGAGAAAGCCAGTGAGCCAGAGGAACTGGCTTCAGTGCATGCTCTTCTGTATGCACACACATACTGCACCCTCAAATATAGCCATCAAACTATGCCTATGCAGACACCTGCATCAAAAGGGTTGTCTCACCAGGCTCTTGCCAGTGCCTTAACAAAGGGGAGGGAGCTGAACCCAGTATATCAGTATTTCACCTTGCTATGCAGGGGAGAAGGCCTATTTTGTTCCACAAGGGTCGCTCAAACACCTCCCTAGATGCTTAGGCACAAGAGAGAGACTATGTTGGCATTTCAAAGCCTCTGTGTTGTCCTCCTTTTTGTAGCATTGCGTAAAATAAGTAGGTCTATTAGCTGAGAAAAGGAAGTGAAAGCTAGTGAGAGGTTAAAGCAGGTATAACCTATGCACAAGGGAGTTACATTTATTAATTACATGGTGGCAATGAGGTAACATACTCAAAGTTTCCCCAAAGTCTTTTCAGGGTACCCAGACTGTACCAGATGCAAAGTAGAGATCCCTAGAGACACTTTCCTGTAAAAGTAAACGGTCCTGAGATGAAGGCTCTTGCCACAAATCCATAATTATAGCCTCTTCTCACAGAAAACAAGCTGAGGGGGTCACTACCCACACGGGCTTTTCCTTTGATGACAGAGAGTGAGGATATACACAATATAAATGTTTGCTATCACATTATAATGAGATACAGAAAAATGAAAATAGTGCAAGTAACATCTCATTAGTTTTCATGAAGTTTAAACACCAAGTACAGTCCTACACATTTAGCAATCACTTTGATCTATACTAACACAAGTGAACTGGCCTGGGGCTTTGGCATCAGCTAGCACCTGGACTGCCAGTGTTCCAATATGTAGTAGCTCTGACAACCCTAGGAACTAAGTCCATTTTTTAAAGACAAAACCTGAGCAAAATATATGAGGAACAGCTATAAACAGCAGGGAAAATACCCCAATGGCTAGAGAGGCAACAGGAAATCATAATTAATATTGTTTTTATTACATTGACACAAGAAAGCAGCTCATGCAAACAGAAATTTGTTTAAAACCCTGAGATAAACTGAAGAATAAGCAGGAAAAATCAGCCAAAAGTCTGACTAACTACAGGAGCCAGCAAAGTGGAATCCTCAGATACCAAGTAAAAAGTAACAGAGAGATGAAGACCAGTTCATTGCACTTCTGACATAACAGGGCAGTCATATTTCCTGTCATAAGTTCCATCTGTTGACTTATGTATAGAAGGATGCAGGCTTCCAAAAATCTTTAGCTTTGGAAACTCCAGCCAGTGTCGCATTAGAGGCTTAAAACAAAAGTGTGATAATCCTGTTATGATGGTCTCCTTAAAGAAACAGAAGTCTCTTTCCACCTATATATGTTTGAAAGAGTATGAGATGGCATTATGGTTCAAGGTGAGCTGTACCTTTGACTCACTGAGTTTTGCTGTGGGCACCACTTCCATATGACAGGCCCATATGTGTATTTCTCCAAGGGTGAAATTATGCGATTAAAAAGGCATACAGTTTTTCAATAATTCTAAAACATTAATTAAAAGGATCTGTCAAAAACACACTTAGTAAAAAGAATCCGTCAAAAATAATTGTTTTCTGTTTGACCTGTAACTAATTTGCCATCAGTTTGAGGGAATTGCCAGCAAACTGAAAAATCTCTTATTCACACAGCTCAACTACTACTCTGACTGCGTCATCAGGTTGCAGCCTGTCTCAGTCTGGGGATGGATGATGCAGATTGCCCGGTTCAGCCTTTGTTTCTGTCTCAGTCTCACCTTCAACTAGTGTCTTTCCTTCTGACCTTAGTAGCCTTTTATCCATTTAAAGTTCCTTTGTCTGTCCTGAGACCCCTGAACCTAATCAGTCCAGTTTCTGCATCTCAACACCGCTGTTGGAGATGGACTTTCAGCAGTGGATTTGTCTGTTAAGCTCCAACAACTGAGTTAGAGTAATTGTCAGTCTCCCTGGAGAAGTGTAAAAACATTCCGGATTGAATAAACTCTTTGTGCCCATGTAACAAACAACATGAAAATAATCATATAGACAGAGGTACCTGGAAAATTTATAAAAAATAATACAGATAACCCCCACATTCTCCACAAATGGGAACAGACATTTGTGTCATTTTTCAGTTTTTGCTCTCCTCAATATAAAAAAGGTCCAACCTCTCAACTTTGCTAAGCAGTTATAGTTTTTCTTGTAAAAAAAGGGAGAAATAGTAGTGGGGAAAACAGGAAAAATATTATTTTGATAAAAAAAATTATATTTTTGCAACATAGCAAACGTGCATATTTTGCCAGATTAACCGTTCTTCTGAAAAGGTTGATATTTTGCCCATTGAATGGCAAATTCAGATACAAACTACTGAGAATATTAGTTTCCACACAAGAACTATCCAGAAGTGGAAATCATTATTGTGAGGATTTGGGAGAGCTGTCTAATCAATTTATGAATTCTGGATAATATCATAAAATTATTGGTATGAAAATTGATGTAACATGGAATACCTCAAGGTTGGTATATCCACCATGGTTTACATGTCTAAAAGCATGTTTCCCCCAGACCAGGCTTAATAGAAAGTGCTTAATACTTAATGATTGGTCAAAAATTATGCTAAAATTGTTGTTGTCACCTTGAGATCTATGGGGGTCCACAAACTATGTATAAAGGGTACACAAAAGGTGACTAGGAAAATAAATTTTCAGATCCCAGGAAAGGCATTCCATTTTTTTGATCAGTCAAAAGTATGTGAATATTCCTACCTATAGGTCAAAAACCAGAAGTGTTGTCATTACCATGGAATCCCTCAGTTTAATGCCCTTTTCATGCTGCATCAAATGCTGGGCCGAGCATGTACAACATTTATAGATGAATTCTTTTCAGTCTAACACTTGCATATTAGAGGTCTGTGGACCACAGGTTGAATTTCTAAAGAAGTCTGCACC
The DNA here is from genome assembly GCA_007922305.1 of Dermatemys mawii. Lineage (NCBI taxonomy): Eukaryota > Metazoa > Chordata > Testudines > Dermatemydidae > Dermatemys > Dermatemys mawii. Next base: position 32,383,310 of record ML677326.1, on the reverse strand, counting down.
TCCATTTGAAATTTTTCAGGGTTCCACAAATGAAAAAAAAAAGTTGAAAACCATTGTGCTAAAGAGTAACTGCACTTAAAAGGAAACCAGCTTTACTGCACCTCAATGAGAGGAAGGGTGAGAGGGAAAGTTACCAAACAGAGCAAAGAATCTAAGGTGTTGCTAGTGGCATTATCTAAACAGATTCACAAAGCTTCATAGGAAAGCTTGAGGGTGAGACAGGGAATTCTGGGCAGGATTTAGAGGAAGGAAGGGCTCAGACCAAAACTGGAGGATGGGAAGAGAGCTGGGGGAGAATGCTCTATGTTTTGGAACACAAGTTATTTGCTGCAGCAGATGAAATAAGGTGGCCCTAGAGGAACATGACCCAGCCCAAACAATTATTTGGAGTGGAAAGGAAACACAGGAAGGGAAATGCACATAGGATTTAATATTTTTGTCTGGATTTCTGTCTCTCTCATGTGATTAAAGAATGAGCATTAATGTGTGTTTTGCTTTACAACTACTACATGTGTCCTGAGAAAGTTAACCCCAAAAGTTCACATTTTCAATGAGATTCTTGGAGAGTGTGTGTTTAAGCAATTGGGATATTTTCTGGGACAGTGCTGCACATGGAGGGCCTAAGAAGGATTGAGGGCCTGCAATTCCATGAAGGGATAACAGATTAAGTGCCCAGGAAATGTGTGAGACAGGAAATGGTGCTGCAGCCTGCTGAGACCATAGAGGCCTAAAACATCTGGGGATTCTCCTCACCGTCATCTGGTGGGCCACGGGCAGGGGAAGCCTGACTGGATAGGACAATTATCAGACATTCATCTTGGAAAGTACTAGGGGGCAGACCTGTGTGATTTGCTTACCTAGCACACACAGGATGTCCAGAGAAACCATGGAAGCCCAAAGAATACAGGAAAGGGGCTATGGAATACATTGATGAGTGTCTGATTCTTGATCAGATTGTACAAACTCATTCTGATTTTACCAAAATAAAGCAACATTCAAGTCAGAGGCTCTAAATCTATTAACAGATTTTTTGAGAAAGAACTTTTCAGTACAAACATGTTGCAGATAAAAATCTAGGGGAAGTTTTCTGTCTACCTTGGGACCTGATAGACTGTCAGTTACTGACTATTTTTATTTCAAATAGGCTATGTTGCTAAAGGGCATTTGCTGCCTTCCATAATAGAAGCCGGCAGGAAGCTTAGGTATTCAGTTACCTTTTAAAAATGTTTTAAAATATATTGTATGGAATAAATCCACAGGTTTGCCTAAAATGTGCAGAGGTTTGAGAGGCTTGGACACTTAATGCACTGATTACAGTTATGGTAACTATCTGATTCACAATGCTTAGATTCGCACACCACAACAGGATCCTGCTACAAGGTCAGTCATGCATGAAATCTAGAAGTATTCTCACAGCAGGAGCAAGGTCTTTTGGAACAAATGGCATATCAGCAGAATCTGCTTCTTACTCAACTTCTATAAAGACTCTCAGCAGCAGTTCAGTTTAACCAGCAGAGTTAAAAATTGGAAACCTCAGCCTTTGGAGAAATCTTTCACAGATTGCTTCTAAACTAGTCCTGTGACACAATAACCAATCAGTTGCTGAAATGGTATGCTATTATCCTGATGATCCACTTATTCTATAGATATTATAAAATGCTTTTGGGTGTTGAGTCAATCAAATGGGTCAACTAGATGAATATTTTGTAAACTTTTGATTTGGAAAAAGAATGGTTCTATCACTGAAAAGACTTTTGAAAGAACATCCTCTTGTTGACATAAAGAAAGAAAACTGGAGCTAGGGAAAAATTCCATGAATTTTTAACTTTGTGAAGACTTTAAAATTTGGAAGCATCATTCAAATCCCCATCATATGGCATAATTTTTTACAAATGTTTCCATCATATTGGAATTTTTAAAATTGTTTTATGAAAATTTATCAACAATTCATAAAAAAACCCTAAATACATTTCCAGATAGTGATGAGGTTGCACTGCTGTAGTGAGATTTCTTTTTTTTTTTCCCCTTCAGGGTAATGGCATAATACAAGCAATTTTAAATAATTCAAAATAGTTGTGTCACATACATGAAATACCAAGGGCCAGGTTGTGGTGAGGAGGGAGAAAGGTGGCTCTAAGCCACATTACTGCTGCCCCAAACCAGCCCCTTGTATAACCTCTATGGAGAGGAGGAAGCTGTGTGTGGTTTAAAGACAGTGTAGTAGTTTTGCATTATACTGTCTCCCATCTGAGCTGAAGAAACTGGAGACTAGTTCTGGTCCCAGGATAACTCCCTTTAGTATCTGTATCTCACTTCTAACTCCTTCTTGGATTGCCATTCTTGATACTCTCTTAGCTAGATACTTTCCAACTGATATTTGGAAATGTGTCCTAGTCTTTGGTTAAAGTATATAAAAGTAGTCAAGAGCTGATCAGCTCATTAATATGAGTAACATAAATTCCCCTTAGGTGCCTGGTTGGTTGAATACATCTGTCCAGCCTAGCCACAGAATCTTAGTCTGCTTGCACCTGCCAGAGGTTGGTTACTCAATGGCAGATTAATACTTTCATGCTTGTGAGGAGAGGCTGAGGGAATTGGGCTTATTTAGTCTGCAGAAAAGAAGAGGGAGGTCTAGGCTGGATATTAGGAAAAACAACTATTTCACTAGGTGAAACATTGGAAAGGGTTACCTAGGAAGGTGGTGGAATATCCATCCTTAGAAATTTTTAAGGCCTCGCTTGACAAAACCCTGGTTGGGATGATTTAGTTGGAGTCGGTCCTGCTTTGAGCTGGGAGTTGGACTAGATGACTGCCTGAAGTGTCTTCTATTATTCTAATACTTTTGCAGAGGTCCAAAGTGTAATGAGCATTTAAATCTTTTTTCCTTCTAAGCCCAGTAAATGAAAATTGCTCACTTCTTCCAGCACTGCAGTTATTCTGTTTCAAGACACAGCAGCTCAGCCTCTTTGACACTGACAACTGTAATTTTTAGTTTTCTTGTCCAGTAAGGTTGGGGGATGTGACCATATCTGTCATAGATTTCAAAGTATCTGGCCATTTCTTTACCTTCTCAATATAACTTTGGTCAATGAGGTCTGAGTTGGCCAAGTTCTGGAAACCTATGGGTTTATGAACATCTTTATTACCTTGAGCAATCCATAGTACCCAGTCTGACATAATTATGGCTTGACTGTTTTGCACTCATTTCATTCTGCTAAGCCATGATTCCAAAAGGGTGTCGTACATCCTAGTTTCCTGCATATGTTCTAAGCATTCTCAAAAAAAGTCTCAAAAGATCCCCTGTTGTTTCTGCCACCCTCCACTGGATAATATGCAAAATGCACATCTAGTTCTCCCAGTTTGTAGTTTGTCTCCTTTCTGTTAGCCATTAATTCTTTGAACATTGGTAACATAAAATATATCTATTTTATAGTGGGTACCATTTACAAAATGGACATTTTGAAGATGCCCAACACTGGAGAAGACTCACTAAGTGGGGTAGCAAACCAATCAAGAAATTGCACAATAATTGTTGCTCTCATATTCATGTGTTCAAAGATATAGAAGATCTGATGTGACCACTCTTTGGTCAATTTGCACAGCCTAGACTGGAAGAAAGAAATTATCTTGACTGTTGGTGAGGCTCACTTCTTCATAAACAGAGCCACCATTACAGGTGGGCAATATGGGTGATCGTGCAGGGCACCGCAGGTTGTAGGATGTTGTGGTCAGGAGGCAAGAGTGGTTGGCCTGGGTTGTGAGGTAGCAGGGACCAGAAATGATTGCAGGGGTAGGGGAAGGGAGAAGCCTGGGGAGGCAGCAGGGACAAGGGTGCCAAAATACAAGTTTGCTCAGGGTGCCATTTTCCCTAAGGCCTTCCCTGTCCACCGATATGGCTGGTGGGTAGGAAGCAGCATAGATCAAGGTGGAATTACAGTTCCATCTCCTGCAGTAAATAGATTTGAGTCAACTAAGCAGGCTGTTTCCGAAGGAAGGAAGGATTCCTCCTGAATATGTGTGTTATGGGGTCAAGTGGAAAAACTGCCACTATTTTATATAGTTATGAGAGAGAAAAAGGAATGAGGGAGCTGCCTGAAGTCACTTAAAGCCTGGAGCAGGCTTGCTAAATGAGCCAACTAAAGACACCTGGTGTTGAGAGGGACTGTCACGCAGCTGGTTCCTTATAAGAAAGCTGGAACAGACCTTGAAGGAGGAGATGACTTTGGAAAACCTGTAAGGGAGTTATCTCTGAGTAGCATAGCTGCAGTCCAGAATGCTGTATTTCCTCAGAACTGATAAAAGGAGCATGTGAAGAAACATTCTCTCTCACCCAGGCTCTGAGGTAAGAGCTGTGCCCTGAGACAGACCTTTGAGTTTTGTTTTTCGAGTTCATTTGTCTGAATAAACCTAGACCTAGTTAGGTTGGGGATTAGATGAACAAGTATGTGGCATCTGTTTAAAAGGGCTTGGAAGAGGGAGCATAAAGAGCAGGGCAATGTAGAGGCCACCTTGCTATTCAGGAGCATGTGGGAGTGGTAACTGTGTGCTTATATTTTGTACAGAGATTTTAACCTGAACTTTTGGCATAAGGAACTCTTGGCAACTACTCAATGCCATCTGAAATAATTATGAAGCAATTTCCTGCCAGGAGAAGATAGTGGGATGCTATTCCCAGGGATGTATTGTTTCAGTAACAGGTATGTGGAAGAACATTTTTTCATTTTAAGTTGGATACAGGTGTTGAATAGCTAGCAAATTCAGATCCTATAATGAAAGCTATGAAGCCTCAAAGAGAGCATAAAACCTGCAGATTTTTATTTCAGTCCCAGGGCAGAAGCAAAAAAAGCCAACCAAAAGGGAACTAATACTTAGTTATGTCCAAATGTGTCTGCATGCAAACTACACTGTAAGGAGCTTCAGCATTTCTACAAGTCCTGATATGAGGTCTGTCTTAGCTACAACTCATAACATAATTTTCAGACAATATCTTCTCCCCTTTAACCTTATTGCTTAAGAGACAGAAACAGAAAATTTCTGTGGAGTTAGAAATGATATTGAATAGGTAGCTACAGTATAATGCTCCAGAATTAGTAAATTCTGGAGATAGATAGATTATATATTGTGACACAGCTCCAAGTTTGTACTTGTGGGTCCTGCGCTTCCTGGCAGATTTAGAGGCCTCAGAAACTCATCTAAGCCCAGAGTGACCTCCCTTTCTCAGTATAATTGGCAAGAGTCACCACCTAGTGAGTTGCCTTCATCACAGGCCAGTATGGAAGATGGAAAAAAGGGGGGAGCCTGGGCCCGCCCTCCACTCCAGGCTCCAGCGCAGGGACCCTAATAGTATCAGCTAAGATGGCTGACCTTTTATCCACAAAACACAATACAATTCCCTGGGCTACTTCCCCACAGCAGTCCCCACTTCTTCAAACTCCACGTCACCCTTATCTCAGGGCCTCCTTCCTTCTGGATGATATGTTGTCCACCACTCAGTCTCACCAACAGCACAACTTCCTTCCACAGCTCCTGACACCCACAGCCCACCTGACTAACTGGGAGGTTTTTATCTGGTTTCAGCCAGTCCCTGACTGGCTTCAGGTGTCCCAATCAGGCTAGCTGTTTCTACTCCTTTCTAGAAGCTTCTTAATTGGCCCCAGGTGTCTTGATTGGCCTGGAATAGCCTTTGTTTGGCTATCCAGGGAACAGGGACCTGCACATCCTGAGACTAATATACCTGCCTTCCAGCACTCTCTTATATCCTTCAGGACTGACTCTGTCACTAATATATATATATATGTATAAAATCTTGACAAATAGATGTAGCTGTATTTCCTGGGATATGATTATTGTAGTGAAATACTCATTAAAATGAAAAATTACAGAAATTCATTTGTCTGAGAAAATGGGCATCTTTAAACCACTTTTTAACAAAATCAGTTCTAGTGATAAGAAAAATGTAAAGTTTGCTGAGGTAGCTGTTGGCTGTGGATCAACTTCAATAATATGGCTTTGTTGTCTTCATTGGTGCAGAGACTAATAAGACACACAGATGGAAGGAGGGTTGAAGTGGGAGAGGAGGACATGTCACATTGTTAGTAAATAAACAGAATAAGGGTCTGCAATAGATTCTCAAAGATACTGAAGTGTGGTAACTGGTCATCACCATGACCAACTTTCAGGCACCTAGAAAATCACTGGGATTTGTAAAGCCTCAGTTAGGCAGCTAGGCTCTCTACACAATGAATGGGGAGAACTTTATGCTCTGAAGGGGAGTCACACAAACCAGTTGTCTTACCAGAGGGGGAGAGGGGATTTGAACTGGCATCTCTCATTTGTGTGCCTTAACCCCAGGACTAAATGTTATGAAGGAGGTCCTCCTCCTCTTGCTCAGATTTCTTTTGTAAGCTCATGTGAGGGACTTGAATCAGAAAGCAGCCTCAGCCCATGCCTGGTGGTGGAAGAACATTCTGGGATTTAGGTGCCTAAAGTAGCAGTTAGGTGCCCAAAACCTTTTGTGAATCTAGCCCCAGATGTCATGTTAGTTCCACAATTTATTTAAGTTTCAGGTGGGGTTTTTTGGGAGGGGATGAGCTAAACAGAGAAAAGTTGACAAGAAGAGATGGTAATTGAAAGTTAAGGGAAGAGAGAGGATTATAACTGGCATGGGGAAGGCAGAAGAAGTAGAGGAGTGTGGTGGGAAGGTGGAATGAGGCACAGAGCCTGTAGGGAGGGATGGGAGAAAGCTGGACCAAAAAAGCTAATTAGCACAAGGGAGAAAGTAACCAGAACAAAACTGTTGGTTTTTTTGTTTTGTTTTTTTTTTAAAAAGTCAGGCATTGATATCATCAGTGTCAAAGTATTTGTGCCATAGCTGCCAGTTCACTGTTCTACCGGCTCAAATTTCCTGCTGGTTTCCTCCCAGGAGTTTTTCTTTCTAGGACTTGGGAGGCAGGTGTAGGTCACATGAAGTAGGGGAATCTTGGAGAGTGTTCGCTGCACATTTCTGGGTTCAAGGATGGGGGAGGTGTATAAATATCTAGAATACAATTAGAAAAGCAGACTAATTCGTAAGGATGAAAACCAAACAGTTACTAACTTGTGCTATGAAATAAAGAGGGCTGTATTTATTGTATGTAGAATAGAATTGCTAAAGCTACTAGCTTAAATTAGTTTCCTGTACGGAAACATATTACTTAATCTAAGTTTCATGTTCTTTATCCAAAAGAACTGTAATTCAGACAGACAATCCACTTTTCAGAAGTGACAAAGAGTCCTGTGGCACCTTAAAGACTAACTAAAGTATTAGAGCATAAGCAAGCATCCGACAAAGTGGGTATTAGCCCACGAAAGCTTATGCTCTAATACTTTAGTTAGTCTTTAAGGTGCCACAGGACTCTTTGTCACTTCTGCAATTCCAGACTAACACGGCTCTCTCTCTGATTCTAATCCACATTTCAATACTAATAAGAATTACAATGTAGGTCAAAAATCTCTCCAAGATTTCCAGAGGTAGAGTACAAAATCAGAGAAGGCCAAGTTAGGAAGGTTTACCTTGTGCATGGTTAAAGCTCAGAAAGGCTAGATCTTCTCTCACTAGTCCAAAGATCCAGATAAATTGGTTAGGACAGTCACACTGAAAGTATCTCAACATGCAGAAAATTTTCAATCTCTCTGTGTTCAATTTAACACTCTACCCAGGACTCTAAAAAGATCTCTTTATTTTCACAGTGTATATAAAAAGGAACTTCCAAATGGAAGACAAATATAATACTGTCTTTGTTTAAGTTTTGTTGAAGATCTTCTATGTTATGTCACTGAAAGGTTACACTAAAGTTAATTTGTACACATGATATGTCTGGAAAGTTATGACCAGTTCTGAGAATGTGTAAATCAGAATTATCCAATGACACTTTAGGGACCATCAGTACACTAAATAAATGCAGAATTGGTTGGGTAGCAGAAATGAAATAAAAGAGGGGAAAGGGCTGCTACTTTTTGGCAAGGACTCTGCTCAAGGTCCCTCTCTACTGAGGATCTCCACTGTTGGGAGGACTCTTTGACAGGATATGATGCATTGAAGGATCCTCTCTGGGATGCAAACTAGAGGGGGCTTTACTGAAACTGCAGAACTGAAATCACTATAGCTGGATTAGATGGTGGACCATCAGGGTAGGACCAGCCAGCCCTTCTCAAGGACCTGGAGAAATTCCTGCCTGAGTGGACCACAGGACTCTGAGACTATGCTACTCACTTGACACCAAACTATGGGGGTTGGGGGTGGGGACTAGTGAATGGGAGATGAGGAAGTGATGTGGTAAAGGCACATAGCTTCTTGGACATGCCGACAGTCAGATGGGGAAACTGAATTAATGGACTATTGCCAAAGTTACCATATCAAGTTATACTTTTTCTTTCATGTTGCTCTATCATTGCTGGGGGTCTCTTCCACCAATACAGTTTTCCTTGTTTCAGTATTCAGACTCAGTGTTTGTGAGTGGGGAAGTATTCTCTATTAAGGGCACTCAGGGAAGGTATTTAGTGCTCCTAAAAATTTGAGGATAGTTCAAGTCGGTGGTGTGTGTGTTTTTAATAGTTATAGGAGGGATTTCTAGATATCTGAACCTGGCATTTCTTGCTGCTGACAATACCTGGCTGATGAGTTGCAGAAGTAAAATCCTATAAGGAAAATTGCATGCCTACTAAATACATTCTGACACAACAAGCAAACTTCAGGATTGCTAATCACACATGGATTTTTCTTTATCAGAATAACAAACAATTATGCATGATATAAATTAAGTGATCCTGCACAGCTCTCATGTCAAATTATGCAAAAATCAGCGAAACTGTGTAAAATGGCAGAATAAAACTCTCAGTACTTCACAGAAATGCTGTAGTTGGTGCAACTCTAGAATCTGTTGTGGAAATAGAAGGCCCAAATAGTTTCCTTGTAAAGACTTTGAGAGAGCTGTGGTTTTTTTTCTTTTGTCACTAATAAAATCTCTATCAGCCTTGATGAGATCACCCTCATGTGATAGTTTATCAAGATGTAAATAACTAGCACAATTATCTGAAACAAGAAAAGAGGCTTGGAGTCTCTCTCTCTCTCTCTCTCTCTCTCTCTCTCTCAATTTAAACAAATAAAATAAAAAAAACCCCAGTCCTATTGCCATGTTACTTTAGAGTTTCACTTCATATTTTTGTCTGAAAGTTAATAAACAATAACTGTTTTATCACCTCTTTATTTTCAGTTTTATTTTTACAGGATTTGAGGGCATGCTAATTCAGCTGAGCTCAACAAAAGCCTGTAAATAATGCAATATGAATCCAAGGGATCATGATAGTTTATTTTAAATATGAACATCTGTATTTTTCTCTCTTGTATTATGACTCATAATTGTGCTTCAAGTCATAGTAAGCGACCCTGAGTCTATTACCTGAGCCTTGATTACTCTATCTTATTAAATTAAAAAAAATCCATTAGCAGCCCTGAAGATCACATAGTTTCAAACTCAATACATTTGAGGGTTTCCTGGGGCTAGACTGGCATGCAGCATGACACTGACTGCATAAGCATATTGACAAGGAAGCTAAATTATTTTCCAGAACTGCTGAAACTGGAAGTAAAGATGCCTATGATAGAGCTTTTTAACTCAGTATGTGACAAAAATCTGAAATGTAGCAGAAAGAAGTTTCTGGAGTGGCAGTTTAAAGTCAGTACCAGATAAATACTGACTCCTAATTGGAGGACAACTGCAGCAAATGTTAGAAATTGATTAAAAAGGGTTACACAAAGAGCTAAATGAAATATGTGTGAATAGTTCTTGCACAAAAATGCAGATTTGGGGTGACTGAAGCCATTTGCGAATTTGGACTGTTTTCAGTGACTAGTGTCTCTCTTTTTTCCAAAGAAAGAATTTGAAATGTCAAAACAGCTCATTTTGACATTTCGGAAATTAAACATTTTGATTTGGGAAAGATGCTTAGTTTCAAAATTTCTCTACATTTTATTAAAAGCCTCTCAACAAAAAACTCGAAAAAAGAAAGTTTGTTTGATCCAAAATGATTTTTTTTTTCTCCAGCTTTTCTGTTTTGCAAAGAAATTTGTTTTAAAAAATCACTTGGTTCAATCCAAATTGGGTTTGGATTTTGTTTTTGGTTTGTGGGTTTTTTGTTTTGGTTTCTCCACTGAACAAAAAAATAAAAATATTTTCCCAATACTATACACAAATTGTGCTCTGCAATATGACTGCCATATATTTTGTATCAGGGAGACAGGCATTTTGGGACCAAACAGATTTTAAAAAGAGTTGTGCAAGATTTCAAAATTCCGTTCAGGTTGGGGACATGGCCGGGAGGAATTCTGCTGAATTCACAGAGAAACTTTGTGGTTCTTGGAAGATGACTCCATTGTACTTAGCAGACCACACAAGGACATTATGTGTTGGAGATTGGTATCAGACTCTGAGAAATTTGTCCCACTGAATTTGGTAGTCTATAAAATGGGTTCCTGGTTTCTGCCAAGCTCCCTGAAGATTAATAGGAACCTATCTTTCCTGCAAGAGCTCCTCCCGCTCCCTCCCTCCCCCCCCCCCCCGGAAACCTGTCTGCGTGGATTTAATTATATCAAGAAGGACAGACTTGTGCCGGTGATAAAAGTGGGCAATCTTTTTACTAGCATCAACTTGGTACTAATTGGTTCTTGACCCTATGCTATTTAACATTTTTATTCTATGACCTGGAAGAAAACATCGGATTATCACAAATGTGGAAACAGTACATAATGAAGAGGACTGACCACTGATAGTGTGATCTGGATTGCTTGGTAAACTGGGCACAAGCAAACGATATACATTTGAATATGGCTAAATGTACACATTTACATCCTGGGAATAAACAATGTGGGCCATACGTACGGGATGAGAGACTCTAGCCTGGGAAGCGGTGACTCTGAAAAACATTTGGGGGTCATGGTGGACAATCAGCTGAACATTAATTCCTACTCTGCTGCTGTGGCCAAAAGAGCTAACATTAATCGGGGATGCATAAATTGGGGAACCTTGAATAGACAGATTATTTTATTTCTGTATTCAGCACTTGTGTGACTACTGCTGGAATACTGTGTCTATTTTTAATGTCAACATCAATAAAGGATGTTGAAAAATTGGAGAGTGCTCAGAAGACTCATGAAAATGATTAAAGGATTAGAAAATATGTCTTCTAGTGATTGAGCTCTTTGAGTGTGTGTATATAGCTTAACAAAGAGAAGAATAAGGGGTGACTTGATTACAATTTACAAGGGGGATAAATATTTGATAACTTCTAGATTGAAGAGCTAGGTATAATATAATCACTAGCTGGAAGCTTGAAGGTAGACAAATTCATACTGAAAATGAGGTGTACATTTTTCACTGTGAGTAATTAACCACTGGAACAATTTACCAAAAGTGGTGGATTCTTCATCACTGACCATTTTTAAAAGATATGCTCCAGGAATTTTTTTAGAGAAGTTCTGTTGCCTGACAGGAGGTCAGATGAAATGATCACAATGGTTCCTGCTGGCATTGGAATCCATGATAGACAGATAGCAGAACCTTGATTTTTTTTTTCTCTCTGAATTTCACTTTTTGGAAACTCTGTCAGGGTCATGTCTATGACGAGTTTTCCCTGGGAGGAACTGGGGTACCGCTGAACCCTCTGCCCCACCAGCCTGGGCTCCCTCTCACACTGTGCTTCTGTGACAAGTTACAAAGCCCTTCAAGCTTGCACTTTCACCAGCATTCATACAGGTAGAGACACTGCCAGATGCCTTCACTTGCAGGACCTCTAACCACAAGCCTAGGACCCCAGAGAGTACAATCCAACCCTAGTCAAATCTGGCCACTATGTGGGTTTAACACCCAGTCTTCTTCTCCCTCAATGTGAAGAGGACCTTAGTCAAATGCACACTGGTTTGGATTAAAGCAAAAACAAATTTATTAACCACAAATATAGATTCTAAGTGCTAGCAAAGAGAGCAGAGCAGTTTACCTAGTAAATAAATAAAACCACAAACTGAGCTTAACATACAGGATAGCTAGGATATGAATTAGCAAATTCTTACCCTGAGTGACAAACAGGCTGGCGGATTCTTAAGGCACAAGCTGTCTTGGCTATGCAGTTTGGGTTTCCCAGGTTTTCATACATAAGCTAGCAATCTCTTAGTCTGGGACCATCATTTCTCTACCCCTCAGTTGTTTTAAGGTGTGTTTGTCCTAGGGAAAGTGAGGTTCCCCCGATGATGTCATTTCCTCCCCCCCACTTTTATATCTTCCCACTTTCTGGAGAGCTCTTTTGCTGTGACCTGTGTCAAACAGTTCCCACTGTGTAGTGCTCCCATTGTGAGAGGTTTCTATTGTACACAGTAATTTTTGGCAATTACTTGATCTTTGACTATTCATGGTAGATGGGCCCGGTGGCCTGTGATGGGGCGTTGGATGGGATGGGATCTGAGTTACTACAGAGAACTCTTTCCTGGGTGTCTGGCTGGTGAGTCTCGCCCACATACTCAGGATTCAACTGATCACCATATTTGGGGTCAGGAAGGAATTTTCGTCCAGGGCAGCATGAGTCATGGGTCACTTGCTGGAGGATTCTCTGCACCTTGAATCATGATTGGAGGATTTCAGTGGCTCAGACATAGGTGAGAAGTTTATTGCAGGAATGGACGGGTTAGATTCTGTGGCCTGTGTTGTGCAGGAGGTCAGTCTAGATGATCATAATGGTCCCTTCTGAACTTAAAGTCTAAGTCTATGAGTCTATCAAAGATAAACTGCATTTTCTATCTTTGGTATTCTTTTCTCTTTCCTTTTGTGTGTGTGTGTTCCTGGGCTTGTTTGCTTTTCCTCAATAATGCAATAAGTCATTAAGATCCATAAGTCATTAATATTGTTTGGCCTTTTTGCTGTTGTATCTGAAAGGCTGCTTGTGGGTATTTTCAACTTCACATGTTTCAGTAACACATACATAAATTCACATATGATGATAGCACATGCAATCCAATGGGATATTAATGTCTGGTAGATCAAGATTTTTAGAATACCCCACAAGGCATACTTTGTGTAAAAACATATCTTAATTAGATGACAGTGGTGAATATTGGGGTGCCAGGGTCTCACAATATCCTCACAGGGTCAGTCTATGTAAATAATGAATGACTTTTTTACTTTTATTACCTAAGCATGCAGTACTGAAATGTGAAACTATAGAGTAAATCCTGACTGCCTCCTAAATGAGTATGGAGCATGTTAGCTCTTTATTTCCATGTAGCCAGGCTCTGCATTCAAAGTTGAGTGTGATCACATCCAAAATGGAAGTGGAGAGGACTAGAGAGACTCTGCATCCACACTGTGGGCATATGGTGTTGAATGTCTGGAAGGCACATGTGAATCAGCTCTTCAGCCCCATGAGTAATATTCCAAGAATGCTGGTCCATTTCCCCCACATCTTTTTCTATCTGTCTCTTCTGTACAGGACTATTCCATCCCTGGAGTTGCAGTAATTCCCCTCTGGCAATGAGGGCATGGGATTGGGGGGGAACCGAGCCAGAGTTCTTCAGTAGTAATCACAAAATCTGAATAACAAAGTATCTTGTTCAGAAGTCAGAGCTTCTTCCACCATCTTTCTTATGGGGGGATGGCAGTTTAGATCGGAGTGGCCTGTCCTTCCCAGCTGGCAGCTTTATTTCAGAATTGCCAGAAGGATTGCTGGTCCTGGTTTTCTAGCCTATTTACGCTTCCCTTAGATTTCAACTAGCTGAAGAGAAACGAGCCTTTCTAGTGATTCCAGTTTCCTCTTGCACCCCATTATAATAGAGGTATCACAGACTTGTCTCGAAGGGGAAATGGGGTTGGACAGCCACACACTAGTACAGCTTCCCACCTTCAAGTTTCTGTCCTTAGTCTTTAGCCTTCAGAGGGGCAGAACATGGCTGAATTGAGCATCTCCAGCTCTAAACCCCACTGTGCAGCAAAGATGGTGGGAGAATGGAACCACTACAAGCAGTTTAGAAGTGGCTTCTCCTCATTGACAGTAAACCAGGAAGAGCAGTGATTCACTCTCAGTTCAGTGACTACCCAAATTATCCATCTGGGTAAGGAGTGAGGATACAATTCCTTCCCACTAGTTCCTCCTTGTGTTGATGTCCCTGCTTGCTTTTGGGACCATAGTGCTGACTGCAGGATCCTAGAACTGATATTACCAACCTCAAGTATTTAAAAATCATTAGTCAGGCTCCAAAATCGTGAAATTATTTTTGAAAATATCAGCTAGTAACAATGACATTTTGGGTTTTATTTGCCTTCTGGTTTGTAATCCTTAAGGGTTCACCTTCACAGCCTCTCTCTGAAATGAGGGCTAGAAATGTACTGTACTTAAAAAGAAAATGGAAGATATAATACTCACAATCACCTGACTCAACAAACTGGGGCTCTAGAAAAAGAAAAGATCAAATATCCCAAGACTTGACAAAATTGCTTCAGAGCAGGGCTTCTGGGAATCTTTTGCTATTGCAAAAGATTTTTCTGGCCAGGCTTCTGCCAATGAGTACCTGCAGCCTGGGATTCATCTTTCTCTGGGAGAGATTGGATAGTGAATCAAGCCTATAGTTTCTTGTTTGTCCCATTACAATTTTTTATAGCAACTTGTTTATTGCAGCAAAAAAATACTTGTGGCTATTCATGTGTGGAGAGGTGAGACTAAATGAGACTGGGTAACATTCTTTATGTTGTAGTAACTTCCCCCAGAAGACCCAAATCCTGCCCTCCATTTTCCCTTTACAGCTCGCAGTGAAGTTATTGAGAATTGTGTAATACATTTGTAAAAGCCTAATCAAGAGCGACCTGTCAATGAGTTTACATTGAGCTAGAGCACACTTGCAAGATTTTTAGTTCTAAGTATTCCCATCTATTTTACATCTTTTGGTAATTCTGTTCTGCCAAGTGAGCTTGAGTGGCACCCTTATTTGTTAGAAATACAACAGACTCCCAAGCTCATTTAATAATTGATTTAGGGCAGACCGAGGTGTGTGAGAGGAGTAAAGTATGCAGGGTGCCTTTCTTCCTTACTTCCTTTGTTCTCAAAGCTTCAATAGGGCACTTAGTGAAAGTTGTCTAATTAGTTATAATAATCCAGAAATAGTTGGTGGCTGATCAGTTCTAAATAATAGTGCCAGCAGCATACATATTATCATTTTTTGGGCTCTTCTTTTAATTCCTTTGATCTTATTGTATAAATAGCAGGCAAGAAAGCAAATTTACCTTGCTTTCTTGCCTGCTATTTATACCTGCCTCTGGAGATTTCCACAACATTCATCTGATGAAGTGGGTCTTAGCCCATGAAAGCTCATGATCCCTAAAATCTGTTAGTCTATAAGGTGCTACAAGACTCTTTTGCCAATTTTTCATATTTGCTGTCTGGTCACCCTAAATTGAGCAAACTCAAAGAACCACCTGGGGCATGAGCCTAGGAAGATAATCTAACTCTCCAACCAACTGGCAGCAAATAATAAAATACCTGTCCTGTTCATTGATGCAAATCCCCCCTACAGTCAGACACAGTTAAGTTCAGAAAAGTTTGACTAAACCTACTTTTACTTCACCTATTGGTTGGCAATTCAAGTAATGGCTACATTGGGGCACTCCACCCTAATTTTGCTCCCCTGTGGCTACAAGGGCTCTGTATTCTGACATGCAGGGGTAAGTGGGCATTGCACAATCATTTTTCTTCCTCTTCTCAGCTAGTGGGCATGTTTTAGCAAACAATAGATGGAACCAGGGCTCTGTGCCCCAACCCTGTGGCCAGGACAGATAAACTAGTGTAGAGTGTCTTATTATTTGCTGCAGGTACAGGCTAGCAGCAAGGTGGTCCTACAACCACCATAGAACAAAAGGGAAAGGAATGGGGGAGAAAGAACTGTGCCTCAAGGGGTTTCTCTGAGGTACAGTGCTTCCCAGGGCTGCTATTGCAGTGATGCATCTTATGTACCACTACTTGCACGGGACTGTGCATGAAGACACAATCTGACCCATGGCCTCCAATTTGGATCCTTCCTTAACTTTTTTTCTCAATACAGTACGAACTCTTCAGAATTGGCTTGAACACTTCTCAGGCAAGAAGCAGCAGCAAAAACATTGTAGTTATTTGATCTATTTTACATCAGTTAAAAATATCTGTCAAGAGAAGATATTCCCCGTTAAGTGGATGACTGACATTAAAGAGGTTTATTACTCTGGAAAATGCCTGCCCCTTGTAACAGCTCACTGAATATCCCCTCCAGAAGAAAGGTCAGGTTCTAAGATGTGATTAATACCACTGTCACAAAGCTCATATATTTCAATGCCATTTTTATTGTGCTTTGTGTTTGGCACATATTGGATAATAGCAACATGATTTTTCATCCAGTTTAAAAAGTAGATAATAGATAGCACTCCTTTAAAGGCACAGTACTTTCATTAATAGCATTCAGTGCTAAATGGATCATACCTATCTGTTTTCCTTCTGGTTTCTTTGTGGCAAATGGTGTAGGAAACCATAGTAGTGACAAAGATTTTTGCCAAACAAGGTAATGTACAGAAGTCTATGGATAAGTCAAGTATTTCTTTCCCCCAGTCAGCCTGCCTCTAAATCAGTGTGTAGATGTCTTGGTATCCACCATTTCCAGAAGAAGTGCCCTGAAAGCTATTGCTCAGGGAATATCACTGCTGGCTGCCTCTTCAGTATCCTCCTTGGAAGAGACACTTTTTACCAAGACAACACTACCAAGATTGATGTAAACAGCAATCCCTCTGTAATAAGGCAAGCATTTGGAAGACACCTAGGCATCTACTGCAAGTAAATTAAGTGATTCCTTCAGGCCACATTTACTAAAGAACAATACCTGAGATCAACCCATGATATTATAAAACCAGATGTGAGGGTTCATGATGTAGTCTTCATGTTCCGCATTGAGATGGGCACCTTAGACAAGCTGCTTAATCTGCATATGGTCTGGCATATGAAAAGAAACTTGAGAGGGGGCCCATAAGTAGAAAAGGAAACTATTCACCTATTCCAGGAGGAAACATCAAGAAGCTTCTGGAACAGACCAGAAAGCAAGAATTGACTTGGAAACTGACAGCCTCGCTTATGCAGAAAGACTGTACTAACTACAAGAATCTTTAAGTTGAGATCTGTTTGCTTCACCCAGAGTGACAACAAATTAAACTTTATTCACTGTTTTCCTCCCTTCTCTCCCCCCGACCCCTGACCAAGCTGAAAAAAGTATTAGGCCTGTCCTGAGGGTAGCAAAAATTCCCCGAGCAGAAGTGTTTAGGCCATAAATTTTGTAAGAAGCAGCATTTTGTTTCTCCCCCGCCCCTTCTGTTTTCCTCTTGTGGTGTTTGTATCCGAGGCTGTAGTACTACACAACACACATACAATGTATTCTGGAAGAAAAATATCATATCCTACATTATAGCAATGGCACTTATCAATACTATAGTTATCCATTATAATCCACTTTTAATTCTTACTGGATAATGTCTTGCAGGGTAGCTCTAGTGGAGCAGTGATTGATAAAGATTCAGCCCTGTACATATGTAAGATAACCTATTCTATTCCTACTCAGGATTCAGCTCTCAATACAAACAGGGGATCTTGATATTTTAATTTCCTGTATGACTTTCCTATATCTCAGTTTTATGGCTCGAGCCAAGCAGATGTCTTGCCTTGGGTGAAAGAACCATAATCCAGACATAAAGACCCTTTCTATACTTTTGGTGATAAGACTCTAGTCCTATTTTGACAGCAGAAAACTTTGAATTAAAAAGGCAATTTTGCTATTAAACCACCACGATAGTCACTTTTATTACAGTAGCACCTACCAGTCCTAACCAAGATCAGGCCGTGTGATTGTAGGCTCTGTACAAACTTTTCTCCAAAAAAGCTTACATAATTTAGTCAATACACTAGTATAAATATATTTTCTTATACCCCTGCAAACTCAACTTTGTAGCTGAGGATCAAAATGTGTTCTCCTCTCTCTTTGCACTAGATAAGCCCATCATTGGTGGAGTTCGCCAGTGTATGCTTGATGAGGTAGGGACCTAGGAAGGGGGGAGCTGGGTTTCTTTGTGAATCAGAAGGGTGGGAAGATTCTCTATTGTAGCATTTCCTTGCTTGCTGGATGTTGTATGTTGGAGGTGTTTCCTGATTTGTTATGCTTTTATTGTTGTATTTCTAATTAATGGCAAGACAACAGACATTGGGATATACCTCTATGTTTACTTACATTAATAAAGTTTCTAAAAGACAAATCATACATATGCACCCCTATTGTAGTCCGAGTATATGTTCAGTGAACCATGAGATCCCCTACAGCTACCTCCTCTGTCTTCTGCCATTTTCGGGGGCATAGCTGGGAAAGATGATTCTCTTCGCCTTCCCTAGGGAGCCCCAGCTTTCTGTATGCATTTGGGGAAAAGACATGCATACCCAGAATGTTTTCCACTCACCCCACTAAATAAACACAAGTTGTATTTCCCATTTTTTATGGGTGGAATACTTCTCCACACAACTCATTTCCCTCCCCTTCACCGGAAAAAAACAGTTCCAAGATGCTGGAGAGGATGTAGATCAGGTGTTGCTGTCTAGCCCACTTACGGTTTTATCTCACTGCAGGAGGTGACTAGAAAGGACCATCCCTCCTCCAAACTGTTTTGGATACTTTTTGTTGGGTGGTGGGGAAGGGAAGAAAAATGTACAAGTGCTCTTTCCTTTTTCCCTGGAGGTCCTAGGCCTGCTATAGCTGCTTTAGGCAACTGCTGCTGCCCAAGCTGGCTCTGACTCCTGCAAAGAAGTGTAGGAGTCTATCTGGACAGTGGGGTAGGGTTTCAGCCTGCAAAGGGAGGATGTTGGGGAGGATTTTAAATGTGCAAAAATAACAAAATATTAAACATCCTCTCCCAAAACTAGTCGCATACTCCCTCTGACCCATGAAAATCGATGTCTCCGAGGCAGCGGATTTTGAGAGAGAGATGGCTGAAACTACGAGTGTGTGATTGCATTAATGACTAGTTCACAAGGTACAAAGCAGATACAGTCATCAGTTTAATTTTTTTCTTTAGCTGTTTCAGATTTTAAATATAAATATATATATATATAACCACCCCAACTGGGGCCTGATTCTAGCAATGTCTGGGTGCCCCTTATAAAGGGCACTTTGTGTCATTGAATTGAAGAGGAATGTGATTTGCCCAGCACTGCCAGACTCTTTGTTTACTTGGTTAGGTAGTCACACCTGAGCAGTCCTAGGCCTTCATTTCCTTGGGTCTTTATCACCAGGTGAAGTACAAGAATAGGATTTTCAGACTGAGTGCCAATGCTTCAAAAACAGTGTTGCATTCTTCCCAACTAATAAATAAGTTATCTTAGTTCTGTACTATCTACTAATGAGAGCTGTCAGAACCAACATGTAATAATCATACCATTCTAGTCCTTAAAATAATCACTACATAACCTGTATCACAGAAGCATTTCAGAAAATGCAAGATAGGTTAGTGGTATTTGTCACATGACAGTGCGTGGTCATGTCACACAATTTCTTGGGCTAGGATGCATGCCACTATTTTCCTTTTCAATTCAGACTGCAGCAGCAGCTAGATGAGAGAGCAATTCTTCATATCCATGAATCAGAGGTAGCCGTGTTAGTCTGGAATTGCAGAAGTGACAGAGTCCTGTGGCACCTTAAAGACTACCTAAAGTATTACAGCATAAGCTTTCGTGGGCTAATACCCACTTCGTTAGTTGCGTGCAGTGGAAGTATCCCAGGGCAGGAATAAATAAGAAGCAAGGGCCAGCTTAGAGATTACAAGGTTAGTTCAGTGAGGCTGAACCAGCTTGTTCTCTCTAATCAGGGAGGATGAGGTCCTCTTCTAGCAGCTGATCTGGAGGTGGGAACACCAAGAGAAGCTGCTTTTGTAATTTAGCTAGCCACTCATAGTCTTTGTTCAATCCTTGATTGATGGTATCAAATTTGCAAATGAATTGCAGCCTTGCAGTTTCTCTTTGCAGTCTGGTCTTGAAGTTTATTTTGCTGTAAGATGGTGACCTTTAAATCAGTTATGGTGTGTCCAGTGAGGTTGAATGTTCTCCTACAGGTTTTTGTATATTACCGTTCCTGATATCTGATTTGTGTCCATTTATCCTTTTTCATAGGGACTGTCCAGTTTGGCCAATGTACATAGCAGAGGGACAGTTCTGGCACATAATAGCATATATTACATTGGTAGATGTGCAGGTGAATGAACCAGTGATGGTGTGGCTGATCTGGTTAGGTTCTGTGATGGTGTTGCTGGTGTAGATAAGTGGGCAGAGTTGGCATAGAGGTTTGTTGCATGGATTGGTTCCTGAGTTAGTTATTATGGCATGGTGTGCTGTTCTTGGTGAGAATATGCTTGAGGTTGGCGGGTTGTCTGTGGGCGAGGACTGGCCTGCCTTCCAAGGCCTGTGAAGGTGAGGGATCGTTGCCCAGGATGGGTTGTAGATCACTGATGATACATTGGAGAAGTTTTAACTGAGCACTGTAGGTGATGGCCAGTGATGTTCTGCTGTTTTCTTTCTTTGGCTTGTTTTGCAGCAGGAAGCTTTTGGATACACGTCAGGCTCTGTTAATCTCTTTCCTTATTTCCTCATTGGATATTGCAGTTTTGAGAATGCTTGGTGAAGATCTTGTAGGTGTTGGTCTCTGTCTGAGGGGTTGAAGCAAATACGATTGTACCTCAGTGCTTGGCTGTAGACAATGGATCGTGTGGTGTGTCTGGTAGACATGAAGGTAGGGATAGCTGTTGGCAGGTTTTCAGTATAGGGTGGTGTTGATGTGGCCATCATTAATTTGCACCGTGGTGTCTAGGAAGTGGACCTCCCGTGTAGACTGGTCCAGGCTGAGGTGGATGGTGGGGTGGAAGCTGTTGAAATCATGGTGGAATTCTTCCGGAGTTTCCTTCCCATGGGTCCAGATGATGAAGATGTCATCAATGTAGCATACGTAGAGAAGGGGCGTGAGTGGACGAGAGTTGAGGAAGCGTTGTTCCAGGTCAGCCATAAAAATGTTGGCATACTATGGGGCCATGCAGGTGTCCATAGCAGTGCCACTGGTCTGGAGATATATATTGTCATCAAATTTGAAATAATTGTATGTGAGGATGAAGTCACAGAGCTCAGCAACCACTTGTGCTGTGGCATCATCAGGGATACTGTTGGACTACAAGCTGTCAGGAACACGAGTAAGCAAAATTAACAAATTCAAGTCTCATGCAGAATGTGCTGATCAGCTGAACATTTTACTAAATCAAGTGTAGTTGACATTAAAGCTCAAGATGTATGGTTGGTTGGTTTGTTTTAAATTTCCTTATTGATTGATCTGTTGTTCATCGTGCTTTATACCTTGGTGATCCTAGTAATTAGTGCAGCACAGTTTATTCCTGTTTTCTGACCTCTGGTTATCTGGTAATTCTATATAATCAAAGGTTGATTGTATATCCTAATAATAATGTACCCCATGCACTGATCCCCTGCTTTTTCAAAAGTCTGCTTAATCCTAAAAGTTTCATAAACTGTAATTGACTCTGCCACTGCAATTGAGTAGCATGCTCTACTGATTTAGCTGCATACAGTAATTTATTAGTCATAATACAAATGTTTGTACATGCAGAGATAACATTTGGTACTGCATTTTATTAGTCATATGTACTGCACTTTTTTTTTGCTAAATGGCTTGTACTTTTTAGCCATTGATATCCTTTTCTTGACATAAGTGTGTGTTTTGCAAAGCAAAAATATACCATGCAAAACAAATCTGATGAAATTTCAAATATTTGAGCTGCACATTTAACATCACAGCAGAAAATGAAATTGCTATCCTTAATTTTTTGTTAAAGATAAAAAAAAATGATGGAAGACTGAGGTCCACAATTCTGTATCCCTTCAGTCATACAATGCATCATATGATGTATACCCATCTGATTGCACCAAGGAAGGTGAGCCCTCTCTCAAGTATCTGCCAATATGTCATGGAGGAAAAACTGGCTTCCAGCCATCAATCAGGTGTAAAGAGTTAAGAATAGGAGCAAAGAATTGCTATATTTAATCATCAAAACCTCCGTTGATCCAGAGATCATAGTCATCTTATTTACTGTGAATCCAGGTGAAATGTATTCTGTCAGTACCACCTGTGATAATTCAATTGCTGATTACTCTTTTGGGAATACATTTTTTTAACTGTATTTTAGAGCTAATTTCAAGCACTTTAATGGAGAGGTAGTCTAGTAATTTATACAAATACAAAATATACTGTTATCAGATTAAAACACCAACAGTATGTTTGGCATGAGCCGCAAAATGGGGATACTTGTCAATTTTATGCAACCAAAGTTCTAGGGATGCAGGGCTTTGGTTTAAGTCTCATTCCCAATCAACATTAATTCTGAAGGCAAATAGTATAATGCTGATGCCATGAAAAGCCTTGTGGGCTATCAAAGCTAGAATGCTGGTCTTTATCGTTTGCTCCCCATATCAGCAGACCGTCATGATACAGTAAATAAAACATGGATTTTAATAAGAGCAAGTTGAATTTGTATTGTTCATAGAAAATTGCCAAGAATTTTAGCTTTTATGTCAGCTCCTCTATGATCAGATCATTCTTCCATTCATCAACAGAGTCCCACCAACTTCCATTGGAGATGGATCAGGCCTGTGGGGAAGTGTCTAGGTTATTCAGGCCCAGCACCTCAAATTTATTTAGGACCCTAACTTGAATTGTTTCTGGTGGCTAAATGCCTTTGAAGATCTGGGCCTCAGCTTGGATCAGCCAAAGATACTCTCTTGCTAACACTTTATTCATACCAAGCAATCACAATGACTGACTTTAAAAGTGCAAAATAGATCTTTAGAGTATGTATGTCCAAATTACATGGGTAGGTGTTGCAGGCATGGCAGCCCTTCTTCCCTTCCAATTGTCACAACCCATTCCTATGCAATTCAGAATTTGTGATGCTGAGTCAGGAAGTCTGACCTTTTAGTTATTAAACTTGATAGCCAATCTGTGGTGCAGTATATTCTACTAAAAAGCAAACTAGTAAAATACGGAGTATGATCACTTAAAATATGGAAAAACTTCACAGAATTGTTTGTGCTTGGATTTTCTTTCCATGCTAAGGGCATAGCTATTGTGACGGAGTCAGACCAGAAGGGTATAGGAGAGTGCTGGAAGGCAGGTATATCAGCCTCAGGATGTGTAGGTCCCTGTTCCCTGGATAGCCAAACAAAGGCTACTCCAGGCCAATCAGGAAGCTTCTAGAAAGAAGTAGAAACAGCTAGCCTGATTGGGACACCTGAAGCCAATCAGGCACTGGCTGAAACCAGATAAAAACCTCCCAGTTAGTCAGGTGGGCTGTGGGTGTCAGGAACTGTGGAAGGAAGTAATGCTGTTGGTGAGACTGAGTGGTGGAAAACATATCATACAGAAGGAAGGAGGCCCTGAGGTAAGGGTGAAGTGGAGTTTGAAGAAGCGGAGACTGCTGTGGGGAAGTAGCCCAGGGAATTGTATTGAGTTTTGTGGATAAAAGGTCAGCCATCTTAGCTGATACTATTAGGGTCCCTGGGCTGGAGTCCGGAATAGAGGGTGGGCCTGGGCTCTCCCCTTTCTGTCTCCCCTACTTAGTTACTGAGAAAGGGAGGTCACTCTGGGGCCTAGATGAGTTTCTGAGGCCCCTAAATCTGCCAGGAAGTGCAGGACCCACAAATACAGACTCAGAACTTTGTCACAATATGTACAGCATGGTCTCCGTGCAGTGTCTGGTTGCAATATTATGAAGAACAATGCTTATACGGAGGGCTGTGCAAACCTATTGGGTTTGGTTCATTTGAATTTCAGTTAATCCTATTAGCAGGTTCAGATCACACACTGTCCAGATGGAATTTCATTTTGAAATGGAGGCTAAAATAAAAAAAAAAATTAATATAAAAATTATGAAACTCATAGGATTCCTCCCTGCACACAAGCCCTCTCTCCTTTCTATTCCCTTCCCTTCCTTTATATTCAGAACACAGACCTAGTAGTCTTCTACATCCATCCTTCAACTTCTAAAGTGTTTTCCTAGTGGATAGAGCACTGAACCCATGAGGCCTGGTCATTGGCAGGCGGAATCAAACCTGAGATCTCTAGAGTTTAGTGCATGAGCCTCTACTGCATGAGCTAAAAGCCAGAAGGCTCTTAGTTAAGGCTGTATAACAGACTCCTAAATCTCTAAGTGGACTCAATGCAACTAGAGGGGGACAGAGCACCATACCTACAAGATATGTGAATTACACTTGGACAAGTCAGTTTGACTCTTTCCGTGCAATAGTGTGTTTTTCCCATCAGTAAAGCACTTTGAGATACGCTGGTAGAAAGCACTGTACCAGAGCTAGGTTTTATATTGATATAATATATTTATTTCTACATTCCACTTTGTGGGGATTTTATTGTCCATAAGCTCCCCTTGCTGTTGCAGTAAGACTGGAAGAACTGTCCCCATAGCTATTAAGTAGTATCCACCCTCTACCTATTTTGCAAGAAAAACTGCTATTCTTATCATTGCTGTCACTAGCTTGGCCTTTAACCAACTCTGGAGGTAAAATATCTGTTTTCATTGAATTATGAAGATGCCCAAGTTACAGGAATAGGTATTGCAGGCCTAATAGCCCTTCCTCCCTTCCAGGGGTTACAAATAAAGGGTGCACTAAGATTGCAGGAGGAGAAGGGATTTCTACTATATATAAAGTAACCATAGTCTACAGTGGCTATGGCTATTCTATTCTATTCATTTAAAATGTACTTTGTGCACCCTGTGATCCATCAGATTGGATGAGTCAGACAATCCCAGATGAAGGTATAAAGTCAACGCAGAACATTTTTAATAAAGCAACATTTTTTCATAGGTTTAAAAACACTGTGGTAAAGAACCCTAACGGTCACTGGAGGTTGGTCTTAAGTGTGAATGAAGAGGAAGGGAGCTCTCGACAACAAAAACTCCCTTGTCACTCCTTGTGCTGTTATGGAAGTTACTACATTAATGACTAAACAATGCTAGGACCGGGAAGTGGATTTCTATTTTGTTTTTGCCTTTGTCATTTAAACTTCTAATTAGTTAAGGTTCCTTTCTGAGGGCTTCTTGTATTGTGTATGTCCACTTTCTAGGATCACCCTTTCTGACCCAGCACGCTGGGAATCAATGTTTTGCGGGGGAGGGGGGGAGGATAAGCACAGAAACGCACATCTCTTCTAGGTTGGAGCCTTATGGAGAATATAATTAGCATTCAAACTTAATGTTAGAAATTAATATAGAAGAAAAATGGCTTATTTTAGGAACTTCTTGGGGAAATTAATTCATTTTGTCAATTTACTTTTATCTGAGCCTTAATTGTCCAGGGGAGGGGGCAGATTTTCTAAAAATAAGGCTGAAAACTGAAATATAAAACAGCATTTTTCATCCAGATTTTAAAAAACAGGCTCTCAGCAACTCATAAGTAGGGAAGTCAGACCATTGTGGTCATTTTTCTTCTGTTGAATGCAGCAGTTTATCAGCTCCTTTTTGCCCTCTCTCTTTCTCTTTTTATCCAACAAATCAACCTCCCTGTGGTATTCAGCTACCCAGTGATAAAATAACTTTTGTTCTGCTATTTATCTTTCAGGGCACATTTCTCCATATCAACTTTATTCTCTTCACTTGTACCATTCTTTTCTGACTATTTATCCTGCTACTAAAAGACACAATTGTGGGAAAAACTGGCTAGTTAGCTCTGCAGGGGCTTGTGGGAACAGGTGTTTTTTTGGCTTTGATCCAGGTGAGTTCATGCTACCATGTCCCAAGTTTCTTTGAAATATGAATTTAGAAAAACAAACCTATCACCTCAAAACAAAACAAAGTCAAACTATCATGTATCACGCATTGTCCTTTCAAAATGATGATTTTTTACCATAAATTGCCCTGTGTTTGTTTAAAAACATGATGAATTTTTTGCCTAGAACTGAGCTCCATTCAACATATTTCCCAAAGAAAGCGCTCAAGACTTCAAATTTGTTTTAAAACCAAGTTTGTTCTTCATAGCTCTGGTGTTTGAGGTGAACATTTTTAAATGCTACCAACATTTAACTCTGTTGTAAAATAACTGGCTTTTTTTGAATAACAATGTGTTTCTAGGTTTCAGAGGGGTAGCTGTGTTACTTTGTATCAGTAAAAAGAACGAGGAGAACTTGTGGCACCTTAGAGACTAACAAATGTATTTGGGCATAAGCTTTTGTGGGCTAAAACCCCCTTCATCAGATGCATGGAGTGGAAAATACAGTAGGAAGACACACACACACACACACACACACCATGGACAGAGGGGGGTTGCTATACCAACTGTAAGGAGACAAATCAATTAAGGTGGGCTATTATCAGTGGGCAGAGGGAACTTTTGTAGTGATAATCAAGATGGCACATTTCAAACAGTAGACAAGTGCAGTATGAGTAACAGTATGGGGAAAAATACCGTGGGGAATAGTTTTAGTTTGTGTAATGACTCATCCACTCCCAGTCTTTTATTCAAGCCTAATTTAATGGTGTCCAGTTTGCAAATTAATTCCAGTTCTGCAGTTTCTCATTGGAGTGTTTTTTGAAGGTTTTTTTTGTTGAAGAATTGCAACTGCAGGTCTGTAGTTGAATGTCCAGGGAGGTTGAAGTGTTCTCTGACTGGTTTTTGAATGTTATAATTCATGTCTGATTTGTGTCCATTTATGTTGTGTAGAGACTGTCCGGTCAATGTACATGGCAGATGGGCATTTCTGGCACATGATGATATATTTCATTGGTAGATGTGCAGGTGAACAAGCCCCTGATGGTGTGGCTGATATGATTAGGTCCTATGATGGTGGTGTCCCTTGAATAGATATGTGGACAGAGTGGGCAACAGGCTTTGTTGCAAGGATAGGTTCCTGGGTTAGTGTTTCTGTTGTACGGTGTGGTTGCTGGTGAGTATTTGTTTCAGGTTGGGGGGTTGCTCATAAGAGAGGACTGGCCTGTCTCCGAAGGTCTGTGAAAGTGATGGATAGTCCTTCAGGATAGGTTGTAGATCCTTGCTGATGCACTGGAGAGGTTTTAGTTGGGGGCTGAAGGTGACAGCTAGTAGCGTTCTGTTACTTTCTTTGTTGGGCCTGTCCATTAGTAGGTGACTTCTGGGTACTCTTCTGGCTCTCTTAATCTGTTTTTTTCACTTCAGCAGGTGAGTATTGTAGTTTTAAGAATGCTTGAAAGAGATCTTTGTAGGTGTTTGTCCCACCATCAACCTCAGCCTGGATCAGTCCAGACAAGAGATCCACTTCCTGGATGCTACAGTGCTAATAAGTGTTGGTCACATAAACACCACCCTATACTGTAAACCTATTGACCACTATACTTACCTACAGACCACATCACATGATCCATTAGCTACAGCCAATCTCTAAGATACAACCACTTTTGCTCCAATTCCTCAGACAGAGACAAACCCCTACAAGATCTCTATCAAGCCAAACTGGACAGTCTCTATGAAAAAGAATAAATGGACAAAAATCAAATGTCAAGAATTATAACATTCAAAACCCAGTTGGAGAACACTTCAACCTCCCTGGACATTCAATTACAGACCTAAAAGTTGTAATTCTTCAACAAAAAAACCTTCAAAAACAGACTCTGAGGTCCTCTTCCCTGAGATACAAGGTCTCCTAGAGGTCTCAAACATGCTGAGTACCTGCTTAGAAGGGATTGGATCTATTTCCTCCATGGAAAACTTAGATATTGGTGGAAATTTTAAATCTAAAATATTTTGAATCTGAAATGCTAGTGCAGTTGTAACACTGACAGACCTTGACCTTTCATGGGCAGGATCAAACCGGGGACCTCTAGAACTTAATGCATGAGCTAAAAGCTTACTGACTGTTGGCTAAGGCTGTAGAGCAGACTCCTTTTATCTCTCTAAGTGGTTTCCATGCCACTAGATAAGACAAAACACCATACCCAGAAGGTGTGTGGGCTACACAGTGATTCATAGGAGTTACGGTTTGGGTCTCCCATGATCCCATTTCCTGCTGAAGGTTAGGTTCCTTGATCAGACTACACTTTAGTCACTTCCACAGCTCTGGTTTCCTGCTCCCACCTTTACAGAGGACCTCTTGGAAGATCTTGTGATGTTAGAATTTGGAAGAAAGGAGGAGGTGGGGTTTAATGTCAGGAAAAGAGTGGTCCCATACTGGTGAATGCTGCCTGGGCCCAAAGATGTGCTACTGAGTCCCTGGGCCCTACTGAGATCCCATGAAAAGCTAATACATCTTAGAGCTGAATTACCTGCCCCTTAGAGCTCATTGCCTAGTGGAGATCCTCTTTGACCAGTGTGGCTGCACTTGAAAGAGGATTCCCTACCAGTGCAATTCTACCAGGAGGCAGTGGAGCAGGTAAACACCAGGAGCACATATCCAGTGCAAACACAAAGGGTGTCTACCTGGATGGCCATGACTAGCCGCTAGTCACCTGGAGTTAGTGTGGTTTGGAGTGGACTCCATAATTGATTTGGAGGGCGAATACCCTTCCCCACAATGGAGCAATTGGGGAGAAACTATCACATTGGATTTTATTGCAGGAAGGGGAGAATCCAGCCTTACAAGAGTAACCCTACAGGCTCACCTGTAGAGCTACTTTTGGCTTGCATATTTACTTAAAAGTATATTAGGGCAGTATAGTCTGTGCTTCACATTCTCCCCGAAATGACACGCTGTTCTCCCTTCTTAACTACATACAAGCCTCACTTAGGCCTGGTCTACAGTAGGTCGACTTACCTGGCCATCTACACGGCAGCTAGTCAGCCATTGCTGTTCCCTCCCCATTAACTCCGCTTTTGCCTCTTGCAGAGGTGGAATTCAGAAGTCGATGGGGAGCGCACTCGGGGATTAATTTACCACATCTACACTAGACGCGATAAATCGATTCCTGATAGATCCATCACTATCTGCCAATTCGGTGGGTAGTGTAGTCGTACTTTTAGTATGTCTATAGCAGTTCTTCTATTTACATTGCGTTCTGATGGAAACATACTGCATCACTGACCAGCAGCTGTAGTCATCTGTTATCTTTTTATTAAAAAAAGATAGAATGAATGTTTGGGGTGGGGGGTAGGAGAAGCTATATCTTTGCAAAATGTTGGTGGATGGTGTAAACTTTATTACCTAAAACAGTGATTCCCAAACTGGGATTTGTGAACCCCTGGGGGTTCGTGAAATGTTAGAGGGTTCTCGGAGCTGGGGGGGTGGGGGGGTGGAAATTCCCTAATGGTGGACAGAGCTATCCTCAGGGACCCGGGTAATGCAGGACCAGAGCCCCTGGACTTCCAAGAGCTAAGCAGATCTATCACACTGAGAAGGTTTAAACTTCAAGACTCCGTATAAGAAGTGGAAAGAGAGGTGGATATTTTTTATTATT
Organism: Dermatemys mawii; assembly: GCA_007922305.1. Lineage (NCBI taxonomy): Eukaryota > Metazoa > Chordata > Testudines > Dermatemydidae > Dermatemys > Dermatemys mawii. Next base: position 32,353,764 of record ML677326.1, on the reverse strand, counting down.
TTTAAAATTAAATAGGCAGCTAATATTGTTTTGACAACAAAGCTTAAACTTGTTCTTTAATTTTAATGTGCATTGTTTGCCTGGACTGCTCAAGACCTCAGTGCTTGTGTAGGAGGAACTCTTTGAGTTGGCTTCTTAAATACCTTCATGTTTCTCATCTGATACTCCTTGATGAAACATAGGAGCCTTGTCTTATAACAAGCTTATTCAAAGTGATACATTCCACTAAAATGGAATCTTAGAAGAGTGTTGCTGTTTTCATAATGTAATAAAAATACTGTAATGATTGATAATAAGCATGTCAAAAACAAATTTTATATTTCCAAGATCATTGCTTTTATAATTTAAACTATAAAGATAAAGGAGAAAATCCCTGGAAATCCTCATTTTTAGGAGAGGGTTCCCGAGACTTAACATTTTAGTGAAAGGGGTTCACAGGTTGTTAAAGTTTAGGAACCACTGACCTAAAACAACCATAGCCACTAATAACTGGGTAGAATTGAATCAATGTGAATGTGCAGTAGATGTTTGAGCAGAGAATTGCTTGGTTTTTTTTCCTCGATAAGAAAATTTTATTTCCCCACTTGTAATGCCACACCCTCTGTCTTCAACTCAAATTTTTATAATATAAAATGACACAGGATTATTCCTTTTCATTTGCGTCTTTGTGGCCATTTCTGTAACATTAATTTGTGCTGTTGCACCAGGGTCTTATCTAGTCTTCTGTTATTCAGTACTGATATAATGTATGATGCCACATAAATCATTCAGTCTTTTTGTGACTCTTATGCACATGATAAATCACTCTGACAGTTTCTCCCAGTTCAGGCAGAGATGGAGCAGACTGCTGCTCTGTTTTATTGATAACCAACATTGAATGGAGAGCTGCCTCCAGCCTAACTTGGTTAAAACTGAAATAGTACTAACAATTAGTCCTAAATGTAAACTTATTACTGAAAATATATTGATTTTTAACACTGCCCCCTCCCCCCCCGCCTTCTGCTAGGGAGAAGGACAAATATTCAGTGCTTCAGAGTTGAAAGAAAGTTTAAACTTTGAAACATTCAAATGATTTGAGTTTGTGGTGTAGTACAAGGGTATTTTGCAGGTGCTTATAGGATTTGAAAGGTTTAGAGAGGTGGGGTTGGAGAAGGGGTTGTGAATATCTGATTTTTGCAGCTTTTGTGAGAGTTGCCATTTTGAATAATTGGACAGAAGAATATGAGACAGCAAAAGCGTTTGGAAAGGTTTCTTTAATACAAGAAATGATCTAGTCCACAAAAGAGTGGCAGCACCACTTGTCCAATGAATAAAGCTTGTTGCATAGTGATGACTTTATATTGCATATAAAGTTTTGTATTATGACATATCTTGACACTAGACATTGGTGCAACATCATGATGAAATAATCACAGAATACAAAGTAATTTTTTGGCTGTGTGACTTCCAAAGTTGGTAAAATATATAAAAAGCCATATGTCACTTCTGATTTGCAGACCAAATTTCACGTTTTTTTTAACAGCTCAAAAAAAAAGAGCCAAAATCCCAGGCTCTTCTCCCTGCCCCAGAAGTTGGGCTACCCATGAGCTCCAGCAGGTGGTGTTGAGAAGCTGTTGCTGGGTGGGGTGGTAGATGTGATTCCCGCCTTTCATCTGCCTTCCATCTTCCCTTTTCTCCTTGGACTATTTTTGCTGAATGTTAGATTGGAGGAGGAATTGAGATAAAGGTGGGTAATGATCAACTCTTAAGGAAGAGAGCATCACAGTTACCAGTCCTGTCCACCTTGCCAGCCAGCTAACAAAGCACAGAAGTAATAAGAATGGACCAAAGCACTGGAGGAGCCCAGAATGATGAAGTTTCTGTGCAAAAGCCAGTGGTTCTGAAGACCTATTTGAGAGGCAAAGAGAAAACTAAAAATTTCTGTCTCTGTCCAGAGGCTGCAAAAAATCCCTATTTAGTCACTATAATGGAGTTCTGTCTCTTTATGAAAATAAAGGTTATCCCCTTAACTTTTGCTACTTTAATGAATTTTTACAGTAATAGCCACATGGGTGGGTGTGGCAGAAACTGGGTCAGGGATACGAGCTAACCATAGGCAGCGAGCCCCATGGAGGAGCAGAGGCTTACTGAAGGTATTTTGAGCATGAGAGACATGAGGTAATTCATTGGAGGAAATAAGGGAAGCTTTTTAAAACTCTTAGGGATATTAAGAATCAAAGAATTTCAACAGGCATTCATGCATCTATTAAAGTTTATGCAGCATCAACCACTATAATAAATTATGTATAGCAATTTAAACACTAACACATCAGTCAGCTGAGATTGATTGATTGTAATTCAAATAAATATGAAATAAATGTAGAGATTTCAGCATAGTCACCTACTCAGCCTCTCTCTGACAGCGGAGGAAGATTGCTTTCTAAAACCTGTCATGGGCCCTGTCCAAAAGAAACAGTAGATATTCTGGGGTACACATGTGCCAGAAGGCTGTAAATGATAGTCAAGTAATAAACTGAGCTGTTAGGAGAGAAAGTCAGCCTCCAGCATAATGGCAAAAAAGAAAAACAGTTGCTTCTCATCTGGGAGTTGCAACCCTGCGTAGGGAGTGTGGTGTTTCCGTGTACATCATTAAATCTCATTCCCTCACAGATTTTCAGGTTAAGTGAAGATGGTAATCATAACTACTTGACCCACCCAAAGTATATGATGTATAGATACAATAGGTAATTACCTATCTTAGCCAGGAACCTTCGAATATTTTCTTGTCCAACGCTACCTGAAGTTATTTTGACAACAAATGTGTGAATGTAGGGAAAAAAACAAAATCTAGACAGAAGCGATACTGTAATTTTATAGTGAGATTTGTTTAATAAAATCATAGCCCACCTTTGACATCAAAAAGCCATAGTCTATCAACCTCTTATTCTAATGGCCCATTATCTTTATTAGAATGCTTCAATGCCAGATTTTGTGAGTATTTTAGGAATTATGGTTAAAATGACCTCCATTTAAACACCAACTCTAAGTGTGTCTACACTCCATTTTTAATTTTTATACCATTTCAATAATTTCTTATACTGTTGTTAAACTAAATGTGTTAGTACTTTTTAAAAATCTCCAGACTTAAGGAACAGTGGATTTATATAGTTAAAAAAACAACAAAAGAGTTGACAAGTAGTGAGTTAAATAGAAACTTCCCCTCAGGGTTCCAGTAAAATAATAAACCAATCAAATTCTGTTCTTGTGTTAGATGATATCACCCTGTCTAAAACCCCTAGGTGAAATTATTTCCTTGCAAATCATTGCCGCTCATCCATTATGCTGAAGAAATATGATTTTAAAAGTGAGAAATATAAAGGGCTATATACTGCCCTCCATCAATTGATATGAGTTCAAGTCCCTGGGCAAACCTAGGGCCCAAAGGGGTTACAAACTTTATGATTTTGAAAAACTAATGAAAAGTTTATAACATAATGGAATATAGAAAATAAAACTACCGAAAAAACCAAAGGTGGTTGTCAGGGGAAAAACTGGTGGTACTCTTACAACATATATTGATTGTAACATACACACTAAATGTTTTGGTGATTATTTTTTTCCCCCTCCATAGGTTTAGGATGGAGTACTGATAGAGTGGTAAGACTTAGTTTCTCTTAATACAAAATTGGAAAGAAAACTCATGGTATGTGTTCAATAGTGGCCACTGAATGTGGGTATCCTAGTTTTAAGGTTACTAGTCTGAGACCATATAGTGTGTGTGTGTGTACTATGGGCATCTACTGGCTTTTCTAAGACTGGTAGGGGAAGCCTATGGGTCCATAATTATTATGATTGTCCTCCAGAGTGCAACCTGGAACTGGGATATAGCTTAGCTCTCTGTCTTACCAGTCAGGGTTCCCTCTCACGCTGACATTGTGGCAGGCTGCAAAGCCCTCCAAGCTTGGACTCACACTAACATCCACTGTCAGGGATGCAGCTGTGTTCATGAATGCTCCAGCCAGCCACTCGTGAACCAACAACAGAAAGACTACAGCAAAATGCTCCCCACTCTATTTCCCAGTTTGCCCCTCCCTCAATATGGAGAGGAATTTGTACAAAATCTTTAAATGAGCTGAGATTTTTTCCAGAACGCTGCACTCAAACAGCTGTTGAAGGTAAAATATAAAACAGATTTATTAACTACAGAATGATAGATTTTAAATGATAACAAACAGATCAAAGTAGATTAATTGGCAAATAAACAAAACACAATCTAAGCTTAATATACTACATGGGATTTGAATCAAACAGTGCCTTGTCTCACCCTGTTAGACAGTAAACAGTACAAGAAGATTTTCTACACAGACAGGCTTCCTTCCTGCCTGGGAGCAGCACTTCCCCCAGTTCAGTCTTTGCGTATAGCTACGCTACCTGCAGGATTGGCGGGTAGCACTCGATGTATCAGGGATCAATTTTTATCGTGTCTCATCTACACACAATAAATCGATCCCTGAATCAAATTATCTTCTCCACCTCGGCAAGAGGAGTAAGCAGAGTCGGGGAGCAGCCGTGGTCGACTCACCGCCATGGAGACTGCCAGGTAAGTTGACCTAAGATACTGTGACTTCAGCTACACTATTCGCATAGCTGAAGTTGCGTATCTTAGTTTGACACTCCCTCACCCTCCCATAGTGTAGCCCAGCCCTTTGTTCCTCAGGTGTTTCCCAAATTAAGCAGTGTTTCACCCACTTAGATAGTATGAGAAGGTTAGCTTTTGCACACACAGGCAGGCTTCCCTCTTTCCAGTTCATTCTTTGGTTTTTTGGGTGTTATCAGGCATTATCTTGTGTGGGGAGCGTCATTTCCTCCTTCTTGTATCTTCTTCCCACTTCCTGGAAAGCTCTTCTGTTATGACCAGAGTCAAACAGTTCCATTATGTACTGCTAGCTCTGAGAGGTTTCTATTGCACATCGTTCCTGGGGTAATCCTTGTGAGTGTATATATTTTCCCCCATACACCATCAACATTGTTCGGCCTTTTTACTGTTGTACCTGAAACGCTCCTCGTGGGTGGTCCCAACCTCACAACAGAGGTTGCAGATGCATAGCAAAACTTCATATACAATGATAGCACATACAACTTAACAGAATATAAATGTTCAACAGATTATGACTTCCAGAATATCTCAAAGACAGACTTTGTACAAAACATATAATTATATCACCATGGTGAATATGGGGTGCAGAGTGTCTTTTTTGGGGACCTCATTCCAGGGTTTTCTTCTAGGATTGTAGTTCAGAGACATGAAGTAAACTCTTTTTGTCTGCAGTTTGGTAGTTGGAATGGGAACTGAAAGCTTATTAGTTTTGAACTTTGCCACACCATCCTCTGAAAGTAGGGGAAAGATTTGGGAAAAGAAACTCTGAGGAGGAAGACTGTGTGTTGGACCAGAACTCCACATGTGTAGTAGCTGTTGCATTTGTTTCAGAGGCCACCAGTGAGGTTGCCAATTAGTTCCAAATCTGGTGATTGTGGTGGTGCTTTGAGAAGAACATTTGTCTTCTGAACTCCTGTAGCCACTTAGTCATGATATGGTAAAACATATTTTTAGTAACCAGTAATCTTACCTTTAGGTCACTAGCTCAAATCAAGCTAAGAGCCTCTAGCTCTAGTCCCGTTACTCTGAACTATTTTGAGTATTTCTCCTTTGAAATGAGATTGTCAGTCTTGTAAAGCTCAGTGTGACCAGCTTCATGTATAACACCTACAAGTTCTTTGCTATGTGCACAGGGAGCTATTTTTTTTTAAAAAAGGTTTAGGTTAGTTTTGTGACTGATAATATGTGGAAACAGACAGCACAAGAAAAGCTTCCTGATTGTGACCAATATGTTTCTCTTTGAGCTGACACACATACAGTGCTTCATAAAAGAATTTAATATTCTTTCAAGATTTGATAAGAATTATTGAAAGGTGAAGGATATGGCTATCTGCTTTCTGAAACTTTGGGTGTTCTTTATTAAATTCATGAGAGATAATGCTGTGTTCCTGATAACCTATGTTAGCATTTGTTCCAAAGTTTAATTTCCTAATGATGTCTGAGAACATCAAGAAAAGGCTGCACAACTGGGATAATTTCCTTTCACAGCATTTTCACCTATAGCTCTGTGTCTAGGCCAGTGTGTGGCAGTGATGCTACCACATTCCATGTGGTAGTGTGGAACCACTCTCCCACAGGAGGAGCATTAGAAAAATTGTGCCTCAAGCAGACAGTATCTTTCTGGAGCTGCTCTGCTTAGGGAGATGAAGAATGGGCTCAAACTAGTAAGGTGTGGAGTGCTAGCCTGATCCAAGGAATGGTGGGGAAAGCAAGGCTGCCTTCCTCACAAACTTTACAGCTGATACCAGGACGGCCAGCCAGAGGGAACAGTCCTGGTGTTCCCCAGAAGGCAAAGGGGTGGAAAGTTCCTTGTTTGCCTTTGTGTATCCTTTATAGCCAAGTGCTACTTCTAATCAGCCTTAAAATTATATCTACATAACTATAGTCCCAATGGCAGTTCAGGATCCATTAGTAACTGGTTACAGCCTTTTCTACTGAGCCTTTTCTTTTTAACATCATATGAAAAAAACATTCAGTACCTCATGTAGTTGTTGAGAATGCTCAGAATCTTGCAGGATTGGGCCCCATGGGTATGTCTACAATGCAGCTGGGAGCATGTCTCCCATTCTGGGCAGGCAGACTTGCAGTAGCTCAGTTCAAGTCAGCACCCTAAAAATACCAGTGTAGAGGTTGCATCAGTGTTGGTGGCTCGGAATTCCATGCCCTCCCCTAACACCCTGGGTATGAGCTTAGGTGGCTAGCTAAAGTTTCCTTTGGTGCTGCCACACCCACACTGCTATTTTTAGTGGGCTAGCTCAAGCTGAGTGGTTTTGTCCACCCAGGCTGAGAGGCACAATCCCTGCTGCAGTGTAGACTTATTTTAGGTGACTAAGTCTGGTTTTAAAATTAAAACTTGTCCAATACTGGTGGAATCCTGGATTTCTTGTGACATTTATGGCTCTTTCATATATGTAAAACTTTAAAGCTGGACTTCATGGTTCAGTCAAGTATAGTGTAGGATGTCTATCAACCAGTGACTTAGAGGAACAATAAAATTGGAATCCATGTGTGGGTGTATGATATTCAGGAATAGTGGGACTGGTTTGGAAATGCTTGGTGAAGCCAAAAAAAGCCCAAGTTATCAACATTGGACTGTGGGTTTGTTGAAAACATACTACTTTATTTTGCCAAATGAGGGACTGCTTCATGTCTTTGTTTTGTTTTACAGCTTAATAGAGTTCAAAGTATATTAGACAAAGATCTCCTCTTATAAGAGTCTGTCTAGTGAATTTTTATTGTCCTACATCTCACACCTCTTAAATGATTCACAGCATGCCCAGAGGTGTAGTAAGGAAGGCAAGCGGATGTCATGAATGCATGTTTGTTTAAAGCTCTATTAATAATGAATGGGCTCCCCTGTAGGGTATAGGATACAATACTTCAAGCTAATGAATGGAGACTTGGGTCTGCTTTTACTTAGATAATGCATTTTGTTTGTCCCTTTTCACAGAACTTTTTGAATAATGGCAAAGAAAAGGTTTTCTTCTGTACCCTCTTACTCATTTGAGTAGTCCTATTCAAGTAAATGGGATTGAACTAACATTTTAGTTTGTAAATGATATAAATCTCCCTGCATATTGTGTTTAACTCTGGAAGGTGTTTGCACAACACAGTGACTTGTACTTCTTTGATCCTGGGGTTCTCTCTGTGCTGGTTCAGTCCCCAATGTAACTTAGAACACATCTAGTTTTGAAGACTGCCAACAGCCCTAAGGGGTCATTCAAACAGCCAGCAATTGCAGAGGTTTAGAAGATGATTCTCTGATGGCTGCACCTCTGGGGTTTGGGACAGGTTCTGGGCTCCCATTTTTTTCAAATATGTCATGCACTTGATGAACTCTTCTTGGCTTTTCTTATGAAACATTTCAGTTCTACTATTACAAATTTTGTATTTGTAGTTTTCTTTCCCATATGCAACTGCCTGGAGATTTATGTTGAGGTTTTCAGACATCCTATTAATGTTTCTGATGCATTTTGGGGAGATATATGATGTTTTGGTGCATTTTTCAGTTTGCATTCAGGTTTTTTTTTTTGTAATTTCATACATAGAAGCTTAAACAGAGAGCCTAAAATTTCTGTTTTCTCAGATTTTTGCAGCCAACAAACATATCAGAAATCTTCATTTCAGCTTACTCCTGTTAAGCAGAATTTTCTATAAGGTTTAGCTTCCAGTTCTTTTGAGGTCCACTCCCATTCATGTATCCATAATGGCTTTTATTCAAATGCTGCTTTGGAGTTACATAAGAGGAACCATAATATAGTGCTGCAGAGCATTTGTTCTAATATAATTCAGCATTTTATATTTGTGACAGACAGGATAGTCATTTGGAGTCTAATCCAGTATGTTGCTGAGCAACTCCTACAAATTGCTGAGCATCTTCAGCACCCCAAAAGGAACATTTGGCACATTACAGGACTAGGCCTTTGGTGCCTCGGAAGAGGGTGGGCATTCCAGGCTGGAGCAGTGTCATGGAAGAGGGCTCAAAAATCAGAATAAGAGAAATACCCACAAGATGCATTTTTGAAAAATGGCTAGTGAGGAGTGCAGTCTGAAGAAGTGTGAATAGTTGGACGAGAACAGGACAATTACCACAGTGGAAGCAGAATCCATCTCTCCAGCATGAGGAATTCCACGAGAACAATAGCTAACTAATGAGACAGGTCATACGGTATATGAAAGAGACTGTTGCAGACTTTTCTTTCTCCCGCTTAGCTGTCAGAAAGCACTTGGTTGATAGTTTTCTTTTTTCATTATTTTTTATGATACTAACATTGGGATGGAAAGCTCAAAATATAACTAGAGTAAATTATGGAGAACAGTAATATTGTGTAGGAAAATCTTGGAAGTATAACATAATTAGATATGAGTTTAGAGATTTAAAGACCTAGCAATAGATTAGTAGGGGAAGCATACATCTTGTAAATTGAGTTATAATTAAATGACTTATTATTTAATATGTTCAAATCTAAACAACAATTTTCAAGACTAGCACTACAGCAAAGCAAGAGAGGAACAGACATGAATTCAGAATGGATAAATTCCATATATTTTCTTTTACCTGGCTAAAGTTTAAGGATGAGGGAGAATGGCAGGGGGAGAGGCGGGAACCTTCCTTTGAAGGGTCATTGATTTGATTTATGGAATTTTGGGAAAGAACTGTATAAAAAGACCAAGTAAAAGAGATGTCAGAAATACCAGAGGGCAGGAACAATCTGCTTTGGAATAATTTTACTTTAGAACAAGGAATTCCAGAAGACCTCAAATTAAAAACCTAGAGTAGCTGCTTAATAAATAATAATTTTCGCTTAAGTACTTGTCGTCTGAGGATCTCAAATCACTTTACAAGATTAGTATATTTCAGAGACAGAGGTGAGCACTTCTGACAGTGTTTAAAATATAGTCCCACCACAGTTCCTACCATGACTGAGTATGCACAAGGCCTGTCTGAGGAATTTGGGAAGGTTAATGAAATGATTCTTTCGGACCTGCCAAATATCACTAACTCTGTGTGTGCAGGAGGGGAATTTTCAGGTCCCACTAGCCTCCTGCTGCAGATGAAGTAGTGCTAGTGGATTCCATGTATATTAACATTTTGCAAGAGGCTTTTGTTAAAATAAGCTTCGGGTCTGGGCATGATGAAAAGCTGTTTGTGTATTGTGGTGGTTTTTAATGCCTTATAAAAATTACTTATTGGCCATAAAAACACTCCTTTGCACTACCATTTTTTTAAAAAATCATTTGATAGATGAGGGATGAAAGACGAAAGAGCTAAATGGCTTAACCAAGTCCAAAATGGGAGTTGGTGTCAGAGCAGGGTTAGCATACCACGTGCTCTGACACAGTCCCACAAAAAGCCTTTCTCTGATTTGCCCCTATTGGTGGCTAAAGGTAATCCTGTTTCCTCAGAAGAGAAGCTGACTGGGGTTCAGGCATCTGCATGGAAGACTGTCAATAGCTCCCTGAATAGTGTGCCCTTAACAGCAGTGAACTCACATTGGACCCTGCTAAAGGTCAAGGAGCTTGTGTTCCTGGTTTTCACTGACTCTTAAGGCCATATCATAAATCATAGAAGGGAGGACCATGAACAATTAGGATTTTTTAATGCAAAATGACTGACTCACCTTCAAGCCTAATGCTAGGCTTGCATAATTATGTATTGTTTTTACATTTCCAAGCTCTTTTCAAGGAAATGGACTAGAAGTTTTTTTAAATGAAAACTGACATTTGCTGTGGTATTTCCAAATCCCTCACATCATATAGAGCCAATAGTCATGGGTTTAGTGAGTCTGCTTGTTCTGCTATGACATGTTATGTGACCTTTGGGTGAAATTCATGTTCAAGGGTCTAGCACAAGGCCTGTGCACCAGCTGTGCCCTATTTAAGACCTGTTTTGGTTCTGGTCCTCACCACAGTGGGGAATTCCACCCTTCCTGAGAACATGCTGGTTGAAAGGAACAGTAGCAAATGCTACTGACAGGAAACTGAATTTTAAGGAAAAATTTCCAACAAAGTGCATTCAAAATATGTAACTGGGTTTTTTTTCCAGAAATCTGATTCAAAGGCTTATACTAATGCAATCAGGGAATAGGAACATGACCTCTGCATCCAATCACAAGAGCTCCAATTGTGAATACCCAAAGCAGTATGCAGAGTATGCAGTTTCTAAGCAATATGTAAGCTGAAATATATATATCACATTAAACATTCTTGGAATAATTCTGAAAAGAAAACTACTGGAAATCACGACATTTGTGGAAAATTTGTAAGGCAACTAAAGAGCTAAATATGATTAAGTTGTTCCTTCAGAACAATAAATATCATTCTCTTGTTACGAATATGAGGCACAGAAAGATGATCTGATGTACCAGGGTCACACAGCAAATAAATGACCAAGCCAGGACAAGAACTGATGTCTTGATTTCCCGGTCCCTCGCTTTAATCTCTAGACACATTGCGTTTATAGGAAGCTAATTAGAAGATGCGTGTTATCATTATACACTATAAATCTAATAAAATTACTGATGTCTAGGCCTAGTGATATGTGTTATTTTCAAGATGCTGAATTTATCTTTCAGTTAATCATATAGAAAGATCTGTGAGTTTAAGTGGTGTCTGCTTTCCTACCTCTCCTTTATTATTATTGTTGTAAGAAGACTATTCATAACCCCTTAACAATCCACTACATCACAGGTGGCCTTCATATAAAAGAAATAGAAAAGGTGCAGAAAACTGCACCATTCAGTTACTTGGGGAATCAGCGTCCTATTCTTTTTTTAAGAATAAAGATGTTTTCTCTGCCTTTCTGTATAACTATGAAATGCTCTCAAAGAGCGTGGGAAGGATGGATGCTTAAAGACCATTTGTGTTTGTGTCCAGTATAAAAATGAAGTGAAGTAAACTAAACTGAAGTTCAGGTCAGGCCCATTTATGCTCAATTTCTGTACACGCAGTGGATTATATATTCAAGAGATGACTGAAGGCAGAAATAGAAGCAACTGGAATAAATATTTCTAAAAGGATTTCATAATAAGTGTGAGTTCCAATTGCTAACTTATCCCAGGAGGGCTAGAGCTACAGACATGTTACCAAGCTTACTTCCGTTGCTAAAATGCCGTATTTTCACTCTTGATTTGTGCTTCTGCTTGCACTGGAACAATTAAGGTTGGGTTTTTGAGCTGTGCCCTCTCTTACCCCTCACTGCCCCAGGCTGGGTTCAATGGGCCATGGCTGGGGCTAGCTGCAGAGCCCCGGACCAGAGGTTGGGACCCCAGGCTGGCTGCAGAGCCCCGGACCAGAGGCTGGGACCCCAGGCCGGCTGCAGAGCCCCTGGGACCACTGGCCAGGACCCAGGCAGTGTGGGTGCTACTAAAAATCAGCTTGTATGCCACCTTTGGCACGTGTCATGGGTTGCCTATCCCTGGCTTAGATATTTAGATACCACAGTGATGAGTATTATGTAAACCAGGGGTGCCAAAAGAAGCACGTCAGCTGAATTTCAGTGGCACTCACACTACGTGGGTCGTGGCCACTGATCCAGGGGCTCTGCATTTTAATTTAATTTTAAGTGAAGCTTCTTAAACATTTTTAAAACCTTATTTACTTTACATACAACAATAGTTTAGTTATATATTAAAGACTTATAGAAAGAGACCTTTTGAAAACATTAAAATGTACTACTGGTGCGCGAAACCTTAAATTATAGTGAATAAATGAAGACTCAGCACGCCACTTCTGAAAGGTTGCCGACCGCTGGTGTAAACATTGATTATAGAGTTTGCATGTTTCTTCACCAGAAGCAGAAAGCCACAGCACAAGATGATACATGGAATCTTCCCCAGTCCTTCTGCAGATTTCCTGTGTATTTTCATTCTGCTATGCAATGAAAGGTGGCAGAAGCAGTTAGCCATATGCTAGCTTAACATCTAAAGAAAAAACACTACTTCATTAAATGTGTCAGGGTCCTCAATAGTTTCTAGTGTACAATTAGCAAAGGGGAATTCTGTGGCTTATTTAATACTGAGTGCTATTTATTTTATTTCCTCCTTATCTAGCTTGCTGAACTACACTTGTTACCTAACAGATGACCGCATCAATAAATGGATGTGAAATATCATTTGTGATGGCACAAAGTAATGAAATACAGAAGTTGTAATTTCCCAATTTGCAGAACATACATGGAATTCAAATCAGAATTTAAAGGTTTTTGTCCTTTTTTTTTTTCAAAAGTGAAAATTGATCAAGAGATTAAAGTTATTAGTCAACAAGGAACAAATGCAGCTTTTATTTTCCCTCCAGTTTTGCATTCTTGTCAAAATCAGCATCTGTCTCCCAGTTAGTTGTTGTAAGATCTCCTGGCAAATTCACCAATATGTTGAACATGGTTCTAAATTAACAGCATATGTCCAAAGTGTGGTGCAATTTACTTTATAGTTCTTTAGCCCTCTATATCTCTCAGTTTAACAGGTTCACTATGCTGTCCTTACAAGGCAATTAAAGCCAGTTTCCCATATAGGTTCTTATTTTTCATTGTATATAAGTGTTAAGTTCTCTTACTATGATTATGAGGGAGGAGGCATGGCATAAAATGAGTCTTGAATATAGTAGGTATAGCATCTTTGTAAGTCCTTCAAACCGTTGGATGACCAAGTAAGTTTTGTTGGTGCATGGGGAAAGCAGATTTGATAATAAAGTAGCCCATTGCTGATGTAGTCTCTTAGTATTAGATAAATGAATAGAGATATCAATTGTGCAATGGTAACAAAGTCAGTGGAAATAACTGATTCATTTAACATACTTTTTCAATTTAGCAAAATGTGTGCAATTATGGGGCTAAAATCGATAGAGAAGTGGAGAGGGTATATGACATTTGTTTTTTCCTGGGCTGATAAGACAGGCTACCATCTTTCAGCTGGCTTATTCTCTGAAGCAGGATAGTTTATACTTAAGATAAAGTAAGTATGTGTGTGTGTGTGTGTGTGTGTGTGTGTGTATCCAATCAGATGTAACTGTGGATATTCTCACTATCTATATCAGGGATCAGCAACCTTGGCACACAGCACTGCAGGGTAAGCACCGCTGGCGGTCCCCATCAATTTGTTTACTTGCTGGTTTGTACTAATCAGTCCACAATCTTCCTGCTTTGTTTCTTTTAACTTTGCCAGACTTGAACTGCTTGGGCTGAAAATTCATGCTACTTGTCTCTGACTGATTCTTTTGTTTCAGCTATGTGGTTTAGTCATTTCAAAAAGTAGGAAAAAATAGTCTGAAAACTACTATATCATCATGCAATTAAAGACTGTATCATGACTTGTAAGCACAAGATGATTGAATTAAGATTGTGGACACAACTTTAATTCAGGCATTTCCTAATGTCTGAGTGGCTGGTTTTAGAATCTTATTGTAGGTTTTATGGATTCAATATTTATATCAATATTAAATGGTAATGCACAAAGAATCAAAGCTATTAGTAGGAATACAGCTATATGGCCATATAATATCTTGGTGATGCCAAGAGAAGATACGGGTAAAAGAAGATATACTGAACACTATACAGAGATGCTATCTTAATACAGATTTTTGGCATCTTCTACCAGCAGAAATCAGTGGGTAGAAATCAATAAACTCTAGAAGTAAGTTTCAGCTTATGAAGTCCATTTTTAGGATGATTCAAATGACGCTAGGCACTCAGATCCAGATTAAGTTTAATGATACTCTTAAAAATAATGATACTGAGCACTTATGTAGCTCTTTAAATCTACATTTGGGAATTAAAAAAAAAAAAATATTTGGCCTGCCAAGTAGATATGTGCCAAATATAGTGGTTAGTAGGCGTAAAATATGCATTCAGGTGATTGCTCACTCTTTGGGAATCTGTCTTCCAAAGGATTTTTTTCTCCCTTCAACTTCTATACGATACAAACTATAGAAGATAAGTTAAGAGCTATAGTGTACAACATTGAAGGGCTTGAGAGTCTGATTTTTTTGAGAACAAGTTCTAACTTATAGGACACATGAGAGTTCAGTCAGCCGCAGCACAGAATAATTCTATTATCCTATGATGCAGTTGCTCCGAAAGCCATTCAGGTGAAACCAACCTGGTGTGTCGACCCCTACGTTTCCCAAGTTGGTTGATAAACTATATTGTGATAAACAGCTAGAATTATCCCAGCCTGTGACTTTTAGTGAAAACTCCCTGGCATTGCTTAATAAGATAAGGATTATTTTTGCCCACATAGCCTTAAGCTATGGCTTCCCTTCCTGTGCAGAAGAGGGGCTCAGCTGCTTACACAGCAACATTCTGTTCCCTTAATAGCAACCCCCTGTAGGTCCTGGGATTCTTCCATGGGGGGGATGAAGCTAGTAATGTCTGGGCTGGAGGACCACGGGAAGGGCTGGAGTACATATGTCACAAGTCATGGGTCTGCCTCCTTTCCCTCTCTATCCCCATAGAAATTACTGAGAAAGTGAAAATGCATAAGAAAAGCCTAGCTCTGCCTATCTGTTCTGTAGGTACTAATATTTGTCTTGTAGAAGTGCCTAGGATTCCATCATGTATATGGGCCTGACTTTGCTCTATACAAACACAAAACAGAGATGGGCCCTGTACTGAAAGACAACAGGAACAAACAAGGGGTTTGTTGTAGTTGCTAGTTTGCAGGGAGGAAATCTCATCCCTGACTGAACAACTGGAGAGGAATTTTGCACAAAGGTTCCCCATAAAACTTCTTCACAGTGAGCTCTGCACTGTGTTATATTATAAGTGGGTT
Source organism: Dermatemys mawii (assembly GCA_007922305.1). Taxonomy (NCBI): domain Eukaryota; kingdom Metazoa; phylum Chordata; order Testudines; family Dermatemydidae; genus Dermatemys; species Dermatemys mawii. The sequence goes on along the minus strand of ML677326.1, from coordinate 32,338,362 downwards.
CAAAAAAAAATTAGATAAATAGGATCGATATATTTGCCAAGATAGTCAGGGATGAAACCCCATGCTCTGGATGTTCCTAAATCTTTGACTGCCAGAAGCTGGGACTGGACAAACAGGGACAGCCCTGTTCTGTTTGTTCCCTCTGAAGCATCTGGCACCGGTCACTGTCAGACAGGATACTGGGCTTGATAGACTTTGATCTGACCATTCTATGTCCTGTTTTTTATGTAAGGAGAGGTGATCTAGACTATAATACTTTAAAATACTACACATTGCTGAACTTATAGCCTGATCCTGCAACCCGTATTCACACAAGTAATTTTTTATCTATGGGAGTAAACCCAACGGCCTACTCATCGAAAGGACTACTGCACTTGAAATTACATGAGTATGTAAAGTTTAGTCACACAGTGAAGTTTGCAGGATTGCTTCTTAATTTGTACAGTTGGCAAAGCACATGGAAAACAGATATTTGCACATAAATGAAGGCAAAATTTCATGGCATCCTATAAATTATTTTTTCCAGGTCCTAGCTCTAGTCTGAAAAACTGGTATGAGGAAGCTTGAAGTATACACAGCCTGTTCGTAAGATTTAATTTACAATTGCTCCTATTATATTTATCTTTACAAGTACAAAAATAACTGTATAATAATTATAAAATAAGATGTCAAATAATGCTCAAGTTTTTAAAAGTTATTTTTTCAAAGTCCAAACCCATTTAATGTTTGTTTCCTGGTAAGGAACATCTTGTTGCCTTTGTGTTAAATATTTTTTCATAAAGTGAACAGCTTATAAACATACGCATTCATATTAAGGAGGTGTGTAACAAACTGAAATATGAGTTGAGTACTACTGAACATGAAAAATACTTGCTAGGAGTAGATTATTTCCTGCCTACACTATGCAGTATAATATCTGTGGTTAGAATATGGATAATATATTCACCTATTTCTTTTCAGGTGGTAGTCTTTCTTTAGAAAAGTGAACATGAAATGTGATGTATGAAATCTGTGCTATAAGGATTATGTAACTGCTGTCACCAATTTACCATCTATTTCTCCTCAATTTAGGATCATCTGCTAGCATACATATATCCTATTAGCTTTTTTTTTGTTTTTGTTTTGTTTTTACATATGCAAAAGGAGGGACTGTCACCCCTCCATATATACATCAAATTGAACATTAATATTTTGCAAATTTTAAAAGTACAAACAGTTGGCTACTGTTACATAGTTCAAGATTAAGGTATTTTGTCTGGGAATGATTTCAGGTCTTGTTCAGATTCAGAAACTACCTTTTACACGTACCAACTACTACCAGTTACAGTCTGAGTCTGAACAATGATCACATCTTAATCTCCTAAAACAAATTAAGAAACACAGCAGTTGTTCCAGTTATCAGGCTCTTATGAGTTTCCATGATTATCTTTACAGTTGTCAGTATCTTGGAACTTGTAGTTTCCAGATCTTGCATCATCTTTGAGCCCCAAATTGTGGATGCATTATAACATCTGTAATGAAATGAAGACACATTCAGCTGATGATTAGTTACTGAATTGTTCTCTTTCATATCCCATTGCTCAGTTTGTTACATTTCTTTCAACCTCAGTCCATGATCCAGAAAATGCCTCAGCACAAAAGAAATTTTATTTTGAATAGTCCCGTAAAAGTGAGTGTACATGAGTAAAATTTCTCATGGGCTAAAGTGTTTTAAGGATCAGACTTTCAAATTACATAAGAAATATTTCTAACTATAATTCAGCTATACATAAGTAGGCTCAGCAGAATTAAATTCATTTTTAAAATTAATTTTGATGAACAATAACTGCTTTTAAGAATTTTTTCTCTATTTTTGTGTTCAATTTTCAATTATGGGAACAAAGGTGGTGGTCGGACAACAATTATGTAATGACAGCAGACATTGAGATTCAAAAGGCTAAAGCTTTTTAACCATTAAAACAAATTGTCAACATCACATGTTAAAATATACAAATTAAATATCCTTAAATCAAACTAAGTTCTCAAACAGCATTTTTCTTTCTTTGCCGTTCTGTAATTTTTTCTCTTGGTTTGTGTGTATAGTGAAATTGAAGTTTACCAACATTTACCAATACAAATCAAATCCTTCCAGGCCTATGTAAAAGTTATGAAAACTTTTACACTGAGATAAAATAATTTTTCAACCAGCCCTAAAATTTATTTCTCTCAATTTCAAAATTATTTCCCTTTTGCATGGTTCAAAAAGACCATATTTTTAAAAGTAATTTTCTATATATGTATTTACTGCAATTATTACCAAAACTGTTTTGGAATTTTCTTTTTTTACTAAAAAAAAAATGGAAAATTTAGATAATGTTGATACATTTTTACAAAAAAATTAACCTTGTGAAATGTAATTTTTCAACCAACTTTTGATGTGAAAATCTGTTTAGCCTGAATAATTTTATCTGGAAAGTTCTACTCACAACCTGTACTGGTGTTTAGGACTACATACAGCATGATATAAACAGATTAAAATACAAACAAATATAATGTAGAAGTACACTCACAAAATTCCAACAGGCAAAATGTTAAGGCCCACATCCATAAGTGGTGTTAGGTGCCTAAATCTGGAGTTTAGGCATTTTAGGCTCTTTGCAGTCCACAGATCCCTCACTCAGCTGCAACCTCGACCCGCAGAAGTGTAAACTCACTCAGTGCCCACATTTCTGTTATGAAAGCTTGCTAGGTGCATCTTCACTGTTGGCTCAGGCAGCCAACTGAAAGCTTAAGTCCCAGTGCAATCCTCATACTGTGTAAATATGGGTATTGCCTTGCCTATCTCTTCTTGCCTGCAAGGCACAATCCAGTAGGCATGCTGTGAACATGTTTACAGCCACACAAAACAGAGAGAGAGGCAGCAGCCACCTTTATAACCTTGAGCATAGTAAATAAGGGTGTTCACCTGGGATGTGGGAAACCCCAGTTCAATTTTCTTTCTCTGCTTGTTGAGGAGGAGGGGTGTGAGAAATGGAATTTGATCCAGGTATTTCCCCATCTTTCTGGTGAGTTCCCTAACCACTGCACAATAGGATATTCTGTTGTGGAGATTTCTTGTGAAGCCATTCCACTTTATTATTAAATAATTTAATATTCTTTGGGCCAAAAAGAGAGAGAGTGACTCTGTTGTTCAGTAGATGGGGCGCTTACTGGTATCCTTGTATAGATTCAGGCCTAAATAATTAAAACCTGCATCCCTTTTATAAGACTAGAAAATAGATCAAAAATATAATTCACATCACCAAAAATGTTATTAAAGTAATAGTTTCTACAGTGTCAAATCCACCCACACAAACCTATAAAAGCATTGAAATCTGCAAAGGGAATCTGCTTTAAAGATACCTTAACACCCACACATCACATTAACCACTGTCATTGATGGACTCAGCATCCTAAACAGAACTTCTATGTCTACTGGAGGAACAATGAAATACATACAATCCCATATTTAATCTAGCTGACCTCTTAAAGCAAAACCTCAACTCCAAAATCAGCCTTATTAATATTAAATAAACACACTCTGGTTAGTGGCAGTTAAAGCTTTAGCAGGACATACCACATCTTAAAAGCATGGAAATAATAAATTAAGGGGAAAGACTTGTGCATTCCTTTCAACTTCATATTATGTATAATGTTGTCAATAACACATTCAGCACTCCATAAAGCTTTCACTTTTATCTCCAATAGATTCCCAAACAATACGTTTCTCAACTTCATCAAACTTGCACTCTAATGCAAAACTTTAATGTGACTTCAGGCTTTTATATTGATTTTATAAAACAGAGCAGCACATCTGACTTTCCCCACATTTCATGCATTTGGGAAGTTATTCTGCATTAACAATGCTGATATAGGTACGTCATTCAGGGATTCAAAAAAATTCACACCCTTTTCTGTCATAGGCTGGCATAACTATCACCCAGTATAGACACGAATCCAGTGAAGTAGGTATACCAGTGTAGTCTCCATACCCTTAGACTCTTTCCACTTAAGTTACAGAAGTAATAGGTAATCCCTTTCTAGATTAGCCACTGATGGAGCATTTGAAACTCCTTTGTCAGTGTGGTACACATCTGTTTACTAGTCATCACTGCAATCAAAAAACCTGGATTTTACCCCGACACTGGAGAAGGAGTGTGGTTCATTGTGGTTAGAAATCTGATAATCCAAACTCATTTGAGCTATGTCTACACAGTGGCACAACTATAGTGTTGTAGCTATGTCTCTGTAGTGCTGTGGTATAGATGCTTTCTACATTGGAAATGCCCCTTCTATCACTGATGTAGGTAATCAGTCGTTGCAAGAGATGGTAGCTAGGTTGATAGAAGAATTCTTCTATTGACTTGAGTCTACACTGAGGGTTAGGTTGACCTAACTATGTAACACTTGTTGTGAAATTTTTCACAGCCCTGTATGATCTGCTAGGGCAATCTAATTTTCAGATTGGGTTTGTCAGAGATCTGGATACTGCAGTCATCTTGCATAAACTCTCTGCCAACTTATTTATGAGATAGGGGAAGAGTATTCAGCAACACATCTCCAATTGTCTTATAGGGTAGAGGTTATGGTCCTTGCCAATAAATACTAGGTAATTTAAGCAGCACTTAGATGAAGTGAGATTTGAAATCCTGGTCTCTTTCCTAGTTCAGGAAACATTTACCTAGATTATACTAGTAGAACTTGGTGGTGGGAAATGTCTCTCTTGTGATGCCATTTTTTTTAAAAAAAGACTTCTCCGGAAGTGTGTGAAGGCATTTGTACCAGAGCAGATTTTCTGTCACATTAAAACTTTGCACGTTTACTTTGGTGCACATACATTCTGTCATAGCTAAAAAGTTTTATAAAAGGTGCTTTTGACAAACGCTAAATGCTATCAATGTTTAACTAACATTCTTCAAGTCAGTCCATGATGAGCCAGCAATGTGGCCAAAGGGCAGGTCCCAGACTGTTTTAAATATCTTGTAAAATGAACACAAAGAAAAGTGAGACAATCTAATGAGAAAAATCACCCAAAGGGATGATAGTTGAATTCTTCTCATTTCTGTATCAGTTCATTTTTCAGCAAGCCACCATAAAAATTCAAATGTGCTCCAAGTTTAAGGTCTGTATTTTGACTTTTGACATTTCAATGATTTTTTACAAATAAGGTTTAAAGATCTTGTTAAAACTGAACTGTCACACAGCTTTAATCATGTTTAGGCATAAAGACCTCTTTAACCTTCCTCTTGAGTCCCGTACCAAACAGAGCCAATTGGACGTGAGGATCAGGTCCATCAGACAGGCCTAAATGTGCCTACGATAGTGGAGAATCAGGCCCCTGATTAACACTGATTTGACTAATTGAGATAGCGATAAAGCTCATGTTAAATCATAACTTTTGTCAAAATAGCAATCCAACAGAGGACTGTGGGTTTTTTTCTATCACGCAATCTAAATACCGTGTTTGAGTGATAGAAAGTATAACAAAGGCATGTTGCCAAAGATGACTATTAATTTTATAAGTAGAGAAAGCTTAATGTTAAAATTATCTGCTTGACAACTAAGTGGTATTATAAAGTCTGCTGACATTCTGTCTAGAAGGATGTTGGCTTTAATTTGGCTGAGAACCAAACATAATATGAGATTTTAAATATGAACTAAGGCCATTTTATATGCTACTAATTGGCATGAAGCCACTTAAATAATGCACTAAGAATTTGCTGAATTAAAGACCCCAGGAATAAGACCATGACAGCTATGTGCTTTCTTGGGAGTGCCAGAATTTAGAGACCAGACCTTTAGCTATGTATTTCTGATTCTCTGGAATTATGGTAAGGATACTGAACCCTTCATCTCTTCTCAAAATCCAAAACACAATTTGAAGATTTTTTTATCTGTCTCATTGTGGGCCTTGTAATGGGGGTACACTCTGCACCCCTGTGGATTTGGGCCCTTTGTCCCTCTCCTCTATAAATCAGGGACACTTCAGGCTGGTGCAACACCTGTTTTATTTTTGATCAAGTCCCCACCACCAGTCTTCAGCTATAATACAGGGTTTTCACAACAGCTTGGCCTACCACAGGCCTGGCCAGACAACAGACTAGGAGACTGCCACCTCCCTCTGAGTCTGACCTTCCCCTTCTGGTCTCCACCCATCCTCCTCTCCCTTCTTCCCAGCCTTATGGCTCTTTCTAATGGGGCTGGAAGGTATGATCAGTTACCAGGCAAGTATCAGGCTATCTACCCATCCCCAATCCAATCCCCCTGGAGTGGCAGGAGCTGATTAAGGCTTCTGTAGCAGCTCCCTGCTACACACCTTCCCACTTAAGCCACCACCTGTGGGGGCCTAGTCTGGCCCCTTCTCTACCTTCCTCAGGGGCTCCTCTGGGGATGCACTTTGTTACCCACTGGGTGGTCCCTGGGGTCTTCCACATAGGGTTGATCCATTCCCCAGACACAAAAGATCCACTGGGTCAGGGGCAGACCATCCCACAGATCTACTGCTACCCACAGGTCCTCACACTAGTCACAGCCTCATGGTTGCCCTCCTAGCTGCTCCCCATTTTGGGCTGGCAGGAGACCTGGGTGGTCCTGTACCTCACCATGGCTGCCTGGGGGTGGAGGGTCTGGCTCTCCCTGCCTGGAGGCTCGAACTTCAGGCATTCCTTGGGGCCCTCCCTCCTCTTAGCCTCTGGCCCCTTTCTCATGGGACACTCCTTTGGTCCCTCACCCTCTACTTCTCTCCTGTCTTCACTCTGGCTCTGTCTAGGGTCTTTCTCTCCTGTCCCCCTGGGACCACTAAGCATAAGGGTCTCTCATTCCATCATTGGGGTCTCCCCTCTTCTTGCAGGGGGATCCCCTCCCATTGCCTCTTTCCTGTTTTGGGACGGGGCTCCAATCTATCCCCTGTACTGCCCCCCACCCATTGCCAGGCAAACTGGCCCCTGATCTCCAGGGGCACCTGGGCCACAGGGCAGGGCCTCCAATCCCCATGGATGCACTTGAGCATTATTCTCACCCTGGGGATAAATCACTGAGGCTCTCTAAGGGAGTGGGCTGAGGCCATGTCCACTAAGCCCCTCTGGGGCTTTCTCCTCACCCGCACAGTGTGGACTATCTCTGCATTTGTGTCCCAGCTACCCACATCCCCAGCAGACCAACTGTCCAGGGTGACTAGCGGCTTTCTTTTCTCCAGGTTTCTCCTGGGGCAGAGGCGCAGGGGTTCCTTGGGGTTTCTTCCCCCAGTCCAGGTTTAGGCCTGTCCAACTCTCCTTTCAAGGAACATCAGCCTCTGCATATTCCTTGGTTAATTTGACAGTGATCTCTACTATATTTGGCTGGTGTTACCTGATCCAGACTCGCGTGTTTTCTGGGAGGCTCTGCACAGAGTTCCAGGATCACTCTGTCCATAATCTCTCCCACCGTCTGGGTATCCGGCCTCAGCCACTGAGTGGCCCAGTCTGAGCTTCTGGACAAAAGATCGGGGCCACAAACGCCAACTCCACCAGGCCACTGTATGGTGGAGTTGGCGTTTGTGGCGTATGTACTTTTCCATAGACAGTCCCGTCCAGTCTAGGATGGTCTTATCATAATCTTTGGCCTCTTTGTCACTGAAGGCAGTATAGGCAGCCTGTGCCTCACCGACCATAATGTGAGCCAGTCTTAGGGCCTAGGTCACCTTATCCCATCTGGCGCCTGTGGCCACCCACTCAAACATATATAGGAAGGCATTGGGGTTATCGCCTAAGCCCATCTTAGTCCTCTAAGTCCCAACCCTGACATGTGGCTACCATCACCGCCCAGGGCAGTGTATTTCCTTTACAAATAAAGAGGTACTAAACTGTCCAGGTTATTGATTTTTTTTCTTAATTATGATTGCCGCTGGTACACATCAATATTAATGTAATTTGTAAAAATAAAAAAAACACCATTATTTTTTTAGAAAACAGTAAAGCTATTCAAAGTGGGAGAACACTCACTGAGATCGGATAGAATGGTGGTTAAGGTAACAAAATGATAGCTGCTTATCCAGAGAAAGTAGAAAACCATCCTTCTGCATCTTTTCAGGTATATGGGGTTTAGTACTCCTTTATTTGTAAAAGAAGGAACATGGACTCACTTTTTAATATTAGTGGGGAAAATGGCTTACTTATTATTCTTTGAGGTTGCTCTAAGCATAGTGTTCTGCACTAGCTCTAGAAACCAATATTCTCCTGCACTTTGCAACTTCAGTAGTAAAGATTTTTTCCAGGAGCTAATAATCAGTGCAGTATACTTGTGTAAGGAAGAACTCTCTAAGGTACTGAAGCTGAAAACACTTCAAATTTATTGCTAAGTAATTTAGCAGTCTCTTGGGGAAACTGAGTGACTGCTCACAGTATAATCCTATCTGCTGTTGAAAATGTTAACAATACATTTTGTTCTTAATTATGAATTATTAGTGCAGATTGCATAATCATCAATAGACTGATGGCTTTACTTTTTGTGATTTAGCTACAGTTAGATTTCCTTCATTACTTCATTTTTTCATTTATTAAATAGTTACCTCATTCTAATGAGCATCCCTCAGGCTTGACATAGTATAAAATATGCAATTTACTTTCTGCAGAAAGAGAGTGTTGATCCATTGTTTTAACTACATATTCCAGAATACTGAGGAACTGACAGAAATTTCTTATGCCAATGAAGAAATCCTAGATTGATTTTATGCAGGTTGTTGATATTTCAGTTTTTTTGTCACCTGAATCATGAGGACCAGGTTGTTTGGATCGCCACTTGAAGATTTGTGCATAGTGTTATGAATAATGTTTTCCCCCTGCATTCGACATTTTACAATACTTGTTACATATCCCAAACCCCATGTTCTTAAGTCTGAATTGAATTCTTAAGGTAAGGCACAGGCAAAGAGTTAACATTTCAGATAAATAAGGAAAGAAGTGTGTGTGTGTGTGTGTGTGTATAATACACACACACATACACACACATATAATGTATGTAATTAAGTCCAAAAGTATGGTGCCACATCTAATTGACTATTTCTACAGCCAGCCAAAGTTGTTATGTGGAAAATTCTGTAGAAAAATTTTAATACATATTATCCACAACTCTAAATAGAATAAAAGGAAGTGGTGGTGATTATGAGCCTAAGGCTATAAAATGTAACATATACAATCATTCATCAGGTAACAGTAGTACACACAACCATGGCAAGGAGAGTAACAAGGTATAGTGGTCACTTCTAGAAAGGTATCATTTGTTCACAGTTACCACATAATTCACTATGAAATGTTACCCTATATATCTATAGATTAAGGCATAACTGTATCACAATGTAATCTGTGGGCAAAAGCTGACATTTTATTGGCAATGTCTGTACAGTGATGTGAGTTAAATAACACTTAGAATTAGGGAATGCTCTCTAAATTTTGGAACAGTCTACCTGAGGTTGAAGGAGTGTCATAGTCAGACCAAGTGAAAGAGACAAAGTAGGAGAGCAGTGAGGACTGGAAAAGTACATGACACAATTCTGAAAATATCCCTCTTAAGTTGGAAAAGCAGGGGGTTGCACTAGATGACCTCCTGAGATCCCTTCCAACCCTGATATTCTATTACTATGGCTCTGCAGGTGTTTGTTTGTGCCTGTCTTCCTCAGAGCAATGATTTTTATGACAATAATAAAAATCCATAATACATATCTAAGCTCATAGCAGCAGTTCTGATCTACAATGCAGCTCCACCTGCCTCTTACCTAGATGTACAATGTGAAGACTGAGGCAAGGGCAGAAAGCACCTTCCCCTCTACCTAGATTTGCATAGTATGAATAGTGGCACAGTCCTAGTGCACAGGGAGCAGAACTTCCATCTCTTTCTGCTCTAGGATACTGAACGACACACTGAAGGTAGAAAAATATGGGGCCAAGGCTTTATCCGCCGTCAGCCCACAGAGGAGGATACTCCGAGTGAAGGGGTATAGCAGTTGGAACATTTCTTTTGTATGCCCTGGAGCACCAGGAGACATTCTCCCACCTAGTTCCCCCCGAAGCAATGCAGCTCTGCACCACCCTTACTGTGGGCTTCTGCCTGAAAGCCTGATCTCATGATGATATAGAAGAAGGCAAAGAAGTTGCAGAGAAGGTTTCAAAGCAGATTATAAGATGTCACCATGCTTGTTTCATACAAACAGGATATTGCAAGCCTGCTTAGTGATACAAGAACACATACAAATGTGACACATGAATTTAGGATGGCAGAACATTTTGATCTCAAAACAGATCACACTTTTATATTTGAATATTTAAAAACTAATTCACTTTAAAAAATATCTTTATGGTTGAATCCCTTTCCTGTTTATACCACATACACTATATCTAGCATTGGTCTATGTATTGGTCTTAAGACTCTTTAATTGCAAAGCTTCTTTCCAGATTCCAACTGCATATGACACCCAACTTCAAACATTTGATTTACCTTGAATCTGAAATTTCTGTTTACCCGCATTGAGAGAGTACAATAAGAGACCAAATAGATTTTATTTTCATGTTCCTTTCTTAAGGGTTGCCTACACAGGAGAGGGGGACTGCATACTAGCTTTCATTCCCCCACCCCCAAATTAAAATGCCTTGCCACTTCTAAAAGTCTGCCCCCTGGTGCAAAATCAGAATATTAAATACTGACCTTGGCACAGCAATTTTGACACTGTATTTTTGCCTATGTCACATCATGATGTCAAGCCACAACACAAGCTACATATGATGATGATATTGCATGAGTCCTGATGATATTTTAGGAACCAGTCCTGCAAACAGTACTGCTGAGCACTTCAGAAAGGTGCTAAATGCTTTTTAATCTGACTCAGCATCTCTCTGAAGATACACAGCAACTTTTCGATTCAAGCTTTTTGTGTCTCATAAGTCAAACATGGAACATCCTCTTCAAAACTGAGGCTGTGTCTCAAAAATTCTATAAAAGTTGTAGTGATTCATATTTAATTTCCTAACTTCTACAGCCAAAAAGGCTATATAAGCCAGAGAAAGCTGGAAATAAAACACAAATTTTGGTTCGCCCTTTTCTCCATGTATTTTAAAATTTCTGATAGCAAGAACCATTTCATGGCTTACACCTACCTACATAAGAAACACTGCAGCAAATTCAGTACTATATAGAATACGATTAAGCATGCTGCAAGTGCCTCAAACCACCTCTTGCCAAACAGTTTTCTATGATCTTAACAGCATGTTTGCTAATTGCTCTTTCTGTTTTGAGTTTGTCAAGAATTAAAAGGGAAAGATGATGGTCATTTGATGGGGTTGAGGGAAATGGTGTATAATATCTATTGTTTCTTGTCTATTCAACAGTGGTTAATAAGGATTTAGTTTTTACTCTTTTGAGTATAAATTAGAAAACAAGGAGTGACTTCAAACAATTTAAAACATTATTAAAAATGTTGAAAGAGTATTAAATATGTTGCGAGGGCAACTTTGATATGTATCAGGAAACTGGAAAATGTAAGCAATGACTTATCAGTCTGCCTCTTGACTATTGGGAAAATTCCCAGTGTTCATTAGAGATTGATATTTCAAATAAATTCCTCAACTACCCCTTGAATTATACTTAGGAATGTCTTAAATCATATATCTGTCAAGCCACTGAGATTCTGAGAGCGATGCAACCTCTGGGACTCCTTTATATGTACCCCTGGTCCTTCTCATTATCACTGATCAACTTGACAGCTATCAGTTTCTTCCACAAAAATCTAGGATTCCCATATTAAGCACTGGAATAATTCCTTTTTTATTGCTTGTATTTCATTGCTGCATCTTTCTGCTGAGTTAACTAGTTTTTATACAGCCTCTTCCACTCTCCCAAAGGGTATGTGCTGCTTCCTAATAGCACAAAAGAAAGTGTGGATTTTGACAGGTCTGTAAATATCGTAGTCATAAATTCCAATCCTATTCTTTCAGATAATGCATTCAGAGACTCAGCATGCTTGTTGCAGAATCACTATATCAGTGAGGAAGAGGGTCCTTCTTATTGCCAGACCCATCTTTGAACAACCAGCAACAAAAAGGAATTCAGATTCTCAGTGAGGCCAGTTCATATTAGTGATGCTTTCCTTTTGTTTAGTTGCTGGAAATGGTCAAAATTTATAGTTTGTTGCCACTACTGTGTCTTATTCTGATCTAACTCATGTTGGTGTAGTTCCATTGGCTTTACATCCTTGTAAATGGCACTACAATCAGACACACTTTAAATAGCTGGCACATTTTTCTTTTTCAGTTATCACTCTCAGGGTTACCATTATGATGTGCCCTAGAATATTGGTTGCCAGTATGGTGGATTACCAGAATGTGCCCTATTCTATAAACTTTTGCAAAACCTACATTTGTATACCTTATAATGATTTACTTTGTTTGTATTTAAGATGAAATCCCTGTCTTGGGGTGGAATCATACTCCCATAGGTGGTATTCTATTGTGGGTATCCCACAGACTGCATGACCTACTCACCAGCTTTCTTCCCAACTACCAGAAGCATGCTGGAGAGTGTTCTGTGGCAGGAAACGTTAAAGGCATCCATCAGTAGAGCTCCTCAAATAGTGTGGGCCAATCGCTACAGATAGAATCATAGAATATCAGGGTTGGAAGGGACCTCAGGAGGTCATCTAGTCCAATCCCCTGCTCAAAACAGGACCACTCCCCAACTAAATCATCCCAGCCTGGGCTTGTGGAGCCTGACCTTAAAAACATCAAAGAAAGGAGATTCCACCACCTCCCTAGGTAATCCATTCCAGTGCTTCACCACCCTCCTAGTGAAAAAGTTTTTCCTAATACCTCCCTCTGTAACATGAGACCATTTCTCCTTGTTTTGTCAATAGTCAGATAGCTGCATAGGCTGATATCTCCATGGGAGAACCAGGTTGATGACATGTGTTCACCCACTCTCTTTAGTGGAGAATTTTTAGGGAAAATTTTTATCTGTGAGAGAATGCCTGCTTCCTTTGCAATTTTCAGTGTTTAATCACTGGCAGCTAATGACCAGTATTTATAAATGTTTTCATACTTCTTTTACATTCACCTGAATACTACCAATAAGGTAAAACTGCCCTTTCACTGCTAGTCTTCTATGGTGACTACTAGACTATTAAAATGTTATTAATGTTCCATCAAATCAATGGCTTATTCATTCAAAAATGTACCTGAGATCCAGTTCCACTCACTCTGAAGCCAGTGGGAGTTTAGCCATTGAATTCAATGGGAAAGGGGTTGGGCTCCCGGAAGGTTTAGCTATGATTAAGCAGTAAGATTATTTTTTAAAAATGGAAGCAGGGAAATATCTATAATGGAATAAACTGGTAAAAAGGGGCATCTGTTTTAAAGTATTTACATTTCACCTGGAAAAAAAAATGTTTCCTAAGACCTGGAAATCATCATTTCCCAATAGTTCACAGGGCATCTAAACAGTTCCTACATCTCAAACAGGTGAACTGGCTCCTTAGTTTGAAATGGAGAGCTGAATACATTGCTCTGTTCCATAAATGGAGCTGTTTAGATATACTGAACAAACAGTAAGTTTAATATTTTGAAAACTTCAAAGAAATTATAGCTGAAGAAGAGTACCAAAGAGAATCTGAACAGTTCAACTCTCCCATTAAGCCTATGATAAATATTTAATTAGCTTACACATGTGGTGAGCTCTGAAAACAGAGTTTAGACCATAATAATATCCTTATTAACATCCTGCATGCAAAGCTGACAATATTTTGCTAATTCACAACTTTTAAAAGATTAAAACTTTCTCTTTTCCCCAAATGCCCCCAAAAGCAGTAATTTTCTGCTTTGGCTGACTCTTTAACGCTTATAATTGAGCCATCCACAGGAGCTAACCAGCTATCATGAAACTCTATAACGATGAAGATCAGCAAAACAAGTTCATAACTCTCAAAAGCACACATTTGAGAAATTCAGCTTTCTTTGGTGTTAATAATAAAAAAGCCAGCAATTAAAATGATCATAGCAGTTTAACTTTATCCTTTTCAAACAGCATTAGATTCTCTGCTTGTAAAATTAAATAAATAAATAAAAATTAAACCCCCTCAAAGTCGGAGCAGATCTTTAGGAGGCGCTGTAGCACTGCAAATATGTGAATTTATCAATAAATTACAACTTCTTAGCAGCATTGCTTCAGCCTGAGAATTAACTGTTCCTGCTACACATAATGCAGCGTATCTATCAGTGGCTACTGACTTAGTTTGTCATAACATATGGTCCAAAGCCATTCTGTTCATATATTATAATGACAGCAGCTTGGAAAAACTATACTTACAAATCTTTATTTCTTTATGAATCAGGTTTCCAAGCTGTTTACCTCTGCCTTCACTCTTGCTCCACTATGCCTACTTTAATTCATACATTATAGTATGGCTGCTGCTGAAGCAGTGGTCTTTTTGCAGCTAAACTCAGGTTGCTTGCATTCAGGTGTGACAGCTTTCCTGGAACCATAGGAGATGGAGGGGAGGGGGGAAATACCTTTGTAATTTTAATTTGTTTTTAAAAATAAGTAAAAGTACAGACATCTTGTGTATTTCCATGCAGCACTGAGATTAGTGTTCTTTGGAGGCATTTATAGAGAGAGCATCATATGGTGTCATGTCATTTGAATAGGTTTAACATATTGTTGTAAGTGGTAGGATATGCACAAACTCATTGTGCCTTCATTCCTCAAAGTAAAGAAACTGAAGGTCATAAAGTTTAAGGCCAGAAGGGACCATTAGATCATCTAGTCTGACCTCCTGTATGTCACAGGCCACCCACACCACCCAACACCCATGTGCTTAACCCAATAATCAAAATGAGACCAAAGTATTACAGCCTACATGAAACTAGACCAGTGTTTCCCAAACTGTGTTCTGCAGAACACTGCTGTTCCGCACGATGTGAATAGGTGTTCCGTGAAAGAATCGTAATTTTAAAAAAGGGTCTTTAGATTTTTTTTAATTTTTAAATTTGGCATATTTGAAGCATATTTTACAACTCTTTTTGCATGACTATAATTTAATATAAAACTCTTTTTCCAGTTATTGATAGATCTCATATTGAATATCATGGCATAAAAGGAATTTTGACTCTTGTACAAAAATCAAGTGCTACTTTATATGAGCATTCCAGTTAGAAATAGTTCAAATTATTTAAATTTTGTATTTTTGCTTTGTTTTATAAAATAAAATATATTTTGAGCATAAATAACACAATTTTTTATTTGAAAACCAAATGACTACAACATACTATAAGTGTGCTGTAAATACATACCAGGCTAAAAAGTGTTCCATTGCCAAAAAAGTTTGGGAAATGCTGGACTAGACTATAATATGCCACAGACAAAGAAGAGGTGGGAACAAGATTTTCCTCTGTCCATGAGGTCCTGACAATGACAGGGAAATGACTAAATGAGATATACCCAGATGATCCTGGCAAGTGACAAACACCCACATGCCAGAGGAAGGTGAACCACTCCGCCTCCAAGGTCACTGTCAATTTGACCTGGGGGAAATTTCCTCCCAATGCCACATATAGCAATCAGGCTCCAAGCATGTGAACAAGAACCTGCCATTCACGCACCTGAGAGAGAGAATGCTCGATGCCACCTCAGAGTTCTGGCCCACCCAGCCCAATGTCCTATCTCCAGGTATGGCCATTTCTAATCTTTCAGAGGAAGTAAATTAAACAAAAGACCTCCCTCCCAAAATAGCTGGGGAGGAGAGGGGAGAGAAAGGGATTTCCTTCCTGACCCCCTGTGGGTGGCCAGTTGAAACCTTGAAGCATGAGCTTTAGGAATATAAGACACCTACTGGAAGTGAGCCCCAGGTCTATGCAGTGCAAGTGATTTATAAATGATCATGCTGAATTTCTGATTCAATAAACCATTTGTGTTCTTGCCAATTACTTGTGGTTACACCCTTGAGAATGAGTCTTTGCCCCAACTGTTGTTTGTGTTCTTTTAACTAACAAACTCTTGTACACTAAAACCTCTTTCACAAGTAATATGCCGTATATGCCAGTGACTGTAAAATTCAGTAGTTTATAAAACATGCCCAGGAAGATGCATCTTTCTCTTGTCCTCCTTTAATCCCAATTGTTTTTGATTTCTTTGTTTGTCTTATGTAGGATCATATGCAGTAGATTTTAATATAGTGTATGTAGTTCTGTATTTGAACTTTCATGGGGCAGAAGTGGAATGCAGCAGATACAGACTGGAGCCAGGAGGTTGATAAGAGT
Organism: Dermatemys mawii; assembly: GCA_007922305.1. NCBI lineage: Eukaryota > Metazoa > Chordata > Testudines > Dermatemydidae > Dermatemys > Dermatemys mawii. The sequence goes on along the minus strand of ML677326.1, from coordinate 32,322,073 downwards.
GTGTTGGCAGTGTCTGGGGGGCACATGAGAAAGTTTTGTGACCTCAGCTGCAGGGGAAGACGGGTATGGAGCTGCTCAGTATGCAGAGCTGCTAGTGCCTGGAGCATGTCCACTTGACTCTCCATAACATTTAAAGCTGCTCCATGGCTTCATTCTGGTGCAGCACATTCTGCTGTTGGTCACTCTTCTTGCTGTCCTGCCACTCCTTCAGTTCCCTTTTTTTTTTGTCCATGGAGTTCATTATGACATCACGCAGAAAGTCCTCTGTACTTCATCATAGCTACTTTCTAATTCTGCACAGCCGTTCATCCGGCGATAACAAAGGGGAGGCTGGGCTTCCACAGTGATATCTGTGAAGCCAAAATGCAACATTTTACAGAAGCAGTATTGTTTGCAACCCAGAGACTACTGATTTAAAATACAACCACTATTTACATACCTGTCACTAATGGGCTGCGCCCAGGCAAGCACACGTGAGTCACAAGACCCCCAAAATGGTGAGTAACTGCAAGGTCTGAAGAAATCAGTGTTCCAGGATAGCACTGAACACTGGGCACGTGGCTCTTAGGGAGAGTCAGCACTATAAGGGAGGGGGCTTATAATCATTCCTATCCCATTTTTCGCAGGCTGTGTTCATTATGGAAGATATCTCGCTACTGAGGGTGAGCAGGGAATCAAGGGATGGTCTTCTCCAAGACTGCAACTTCCACTCTGGCCTTTTATGTGGCTCTCCTGCGTGCAGCAATGGTGTCCCACCCCCTGAGCCCAATGATGGCAGAGTAGCATGGGAAACTTACCCTTATTGGGGCAAGAAACAAAGCAGCTCTGCCAAAGAACCTGCGGTAGGGGATTACCCAATATCTCTGAGAGTTTCCTGGAGATCTCTGAGGCAGATTTCCGTGAAGTGAGGGACTCAGTCAACACCCTGTTCCGCTGCTCTGACTAGGCATGTGGTGGTACATGATCATAGACACAAGTCTGCTTTCTGCAACCCTCCTGCCCTCAACAACTTGCTTCAGTGATTCCCAGAATCAAAGTCACTAACCAGATTCCTCCTCTCCTGTTTGCACTTTGCCAAGCTCTGATAGCTGTGACTGGCTAACCTCCTCAGGAGTAGAGAAGAGCTCCAGGCTGCATGCATCTCTGACCTCTAAGTTGCCCTCTGCTGTTGGGTCCCCTTCCCCATCTTCATCCAAGATTTACTCCTGTTGACTTAGTCCTCTCTCGACTGGCATGCAAAACACCAAAGTATCCATAGTGGTCTTCGTCGTGGAGGTGCGGTTGCCACTGAGGATTATGTCCAGCTCTTTGTAGAACCAGCAGCTTATGGGTGCAGCACTGGAGTGTCAGTTTACCTCCTGTGCCTTGTGTTAGGCGTTCCAGAGCTCCTTCACTTTGACCCTGCACTGGTCATGGCGTCTTTCTGACATGCATTGTGAAATCTGTCTGCAGGTATCATGATTCTTATGGCTGGAGCACAGTTGGGACTGGACAGCCTCCTCTCCCCAAATGCTGATGAGGTCTAGCAGCTCGGCATTGCTCCAAGTGGGGGATCACCTCGTACATGGAGCAGGCTTGGTCACCTGGAAAGATGTGCTGAGACCACTGCATGCATCACTGAGCAAACAGGAAGGGGTCTTTCAAAATTCCCAAGGAATTTATGGGTGAAGATGACCATTGGTCACCTGAAAGCAGGGCAGTAGAGCACAAACAGATGACCAGAGAGACAAGAACATGCATTGTGGGACACTTCCCGGAGGCCAATCGCAGCACTGTAATTGCCCAGGGTGTCTGTCTACACTGGCACCACGGCGCTATAGCCCCAGCTCGGAAAGATGTACACCTCTTGTCAGGGTGCTGTTTGTTTTTACAGCGCCGCAACTGTGCAGTTTCTGCACACTAAGTGTCTTGGCAGTGTGTACACCTCAGGAGTTACAACACAGAAAGCTGCTTTACTGCATAGAAACTTGCCAGTGTAGACAAGGCCTCTGTCTCCCTTCCTTCCTCCTCCCTGCTTCATAATATTTTTAATAGGAAACAAAATTACTATGAAAGTTACAGAGCTAATTACATTTTCATTAATACCAGAAAAGCTATATTAATAATAAAGCAATATGAAGATTTAAAAAAGAGCAAATATAAAAAGCTATCAAATATGCATTTTGCAGGGAGGGGAAGTGCATATACAGAGGGGAAATCAGTCACTTGTGTCTTGTTTACTGTCTTAAAAAAATAAATAATGTAGGATTTTGGTGTTTAGATCTTAACCTGCTTAAATGAACAGGAAAAGACCAGACACTTAACTGATCTGGAGCTATAATAATTTATACTAGTAGAGAATTTGACCCCAAATGATTTGACGACATCTATACAAACTACTGTATCTGACAGTCTCTGGTCCATAGCTAACAAGCTGTGTTATTTCCATTGCCGGCTCTAGGTTTTTTGCCACCCCAAGCAAATAATTTTTTGGCTGCCCCCTCTTTTTGGCCGGAATGCTGCCCCGGAAATGTGCTGCCCCAAGCACATGCTTCCTTTGCTGGTGTTTAGAGCAGGTCATGGGTATTTGCATTGACCCATCTAGTGTCATTTACATAGATTCATAGATTTTTATGGTCAGAAGGGACCACCGTGATCATTTAGCTTGACCTTCTATATAATAGAGGCTGTTAAATTTCACTAAGTGATTCCTGCACCTAGCCTAGAACTTCTGGCCAAGCTACAGCTAACCTTTTAAAAAGACATCCAATCTTTAGTCAAGGACTCCAAATGATGGAGAATCCATCACATCTCTAGGTAAGTTATTCCAGTGATTAATTACCCTTAGAAGATAAGGGAAGACACAGAAATGTCCCCCATATTATGTACACAGTCCATGTACAGTGCCATATTGAGGATTTAGAATTACTATTACTTGATGCCTGCAGAAGTAATGAGGCTTTTAAGAATCAGAAGCATGAAGCTGAATTGCTTATTAATCATGTCTTATCAGTTTGTTTTTCATAGATATTAGGGTGTTTTTTTAAGTTGTGCAACAGCAATAGGTTTGCTTTTCTTTTATGGAATTGACTCATAGTGGCTGATTGCGCACTTCTTGAATAAGAGCTTCCTTTAAGTGGCTCTAAATGTACTGTCCCCTGTTTAAATGATTAGCTCATTTTTCTCATTAATTGAGCCACACTTGAGCCATATTAACTTTTAAGGAAAAATTAAATGAATTGCATGTTGGGGGCAATAAGAATTATGAATATGAATAATACCATATGCGTTATCCTCCACCCTAAGAGATCTTATTGGTCATTGGCTACTTAATTCATTTTGTGTATACCTGCTATAAATACCCTCATACAGTCACACCTACTTTTAGAGATGGAACTTCTTGCTTGCTTAAATGAAATGAACCAAATACTGAAGGGCACCTTTATGGACTAGTACACATTTCATAATAGTGAGATGCCTTGTGATAAAACAAGTTGGTGGAAAAAGGAATAATATCTGAGGAGGATATTGTGTCTCAGGGCTTGAGAGAATGATTAAAAAGTGTTACACCTCATTCTCTTGGGAATTTACTACTGGCTATATTAGTTGGTAACTGGAGACAGCCATCAATTGCCCTGGAAAGATTGCTGTTGTATTTTTCCATGGTGTCTAAACTAGCTCAGGGACAGCAATTCTTCAGGTGCATTTATTTTTTTAAACTTTTGCAATTCGTGCATTTACATGAGTAACCAGTAAGAGACCCATCTATATTAACACTTAAACAGGTACAGTTTCACCAGTGCTAGTAGTGATTTCTAATTGTTTTTAAAAAAAGAAAAGCTAATTGATATGCTGAAATATTAAAGAATTGGTTTTATATGAAACATTATGTAGGTATGGGATCTGTCAGTCCTGACAAACTGCAGAGATTGCCCAATAATATGAAGAAAAAAATAGAATTTGACTATAAGTGAATAAATTTACATCTTGTCTAAAGACCTGACTCTCATTTACACTAAAGAGTATATTCCATTGATTTTTCAATGGGATTTTGGCCCCACTTTTGGAAAAGGCCCCTAAGTCACTCACGTCCTTTTGAATTTTATGATTCTCTGGCAATGTAAAGGGCCTTAAAGGAGATATAGATTGCATTTAAACTCACTTTAAGCCTCCTATACAAGCTGGTGTTATAATGGGGCCTTTGTGTATAAGTGAAGCAGTCCCTCAATCTTTCACTGGTTTAAAGTAAATAAAATATGAAATGCTACATTCTTAATTGTATGTGCAGTGCTAGTACTATAAGTGTACTAAATTTCTATAAATCTCTAGAGAAATACTTTGTATCAGTGGCTGGATGATTTAATTTAATATTTTTTATTGTTGGCTCCTACTGAAGTATAATGTGAGAATATTAAAAAGTGCTTTTACTTCCATGTTATTGGGTCAAATTCATCACTGGTGTATTTCCACTGGCTTTGATATGTTACATCCAGATTGAATTTGGATCAGTATGTTTTTTGTACACACCAAGATAATCAGTTGATATTTCACAGAGGATCATGGTGGGGACCGGCCAAAGAAAATGTTGGCAATACAATCCTCAGTCTGTTAATTTGAGTCCTGTTTTGTGTTTCTGAAGTAAATTCAAGCTGCACTGGCAATATAGTTTCTAATATCTGGAGTTCTGGACTGGGTATAAATTAGGAAGCTGCTGCTGTTTGTATAGTTGGTGCTATAAACCAGTCTGAAGTAAGCTTGGACAATCAATAGTGACATAAGATTAAAAGTAATATTAAAAAGCAATGCAATTAAATATTAAAAAGCAATGTCATTGCTGCCTCTAATTTCAAGGCAGAGTAAATAACTATTTGTTTCTTTTTGAGGGGGGGCGAGGAGAGAATAAAATATAACAGAGGAAATGAACAATGAAACAGAAAGCTACCATTCTCATGATTGTACATGAGATGATCTGTAATGCAGCTCAACACCTGAATGCAAAACAAAAACAAGAGACTTTCGAAGTTGCTGTAAGGTATATTTCGTTTTTTAATGTACTTCATTAAATGTGGAGTTCTAATGGGCATATGCCAGAAACTGTTATGGCAGCTGGTTGTCATGGAAACCCACTTAAATTGTTTTTCTGAAGGAGAAAAAGATGGTGAAGACGGTTTGTTTGGAGGCTATACTTTCATTATTATCATTATTTATTAAACACTTAAAAGAGTGCTAGGTGTCTCAGGCAATGTCTTACCTGAAAAAATAGGTGTGGTGGTTGATTATTTTTTTTTTAACATAAACATAAATAACTCTAGTTAACTGTCTCAATGTAAAATCCTAGTGGAGACAAGGCATAGATACTGGGTTGTTTTTTTTCCTACCTCAGTGTAGCTGGTTGACATCAGCCCTGTGTCCCTCCAACTGCAGTTTACCTCAGTTAGTTAAACAGAGGTAAAAACCACCTAGCTTTGCTAGGATTTTACATAACTCGAGATAGGGATCCCAGTGTAAAAACACACCTTTTCTGCAGTGAAGAGAGAGCCCCACAATTCTAGACTAAGACAGACGGATCACGGCTGCAAAAAACTTAAATGCCTATCTCTGTTTTTCCCTCAACTCCTGGCCTTTACACCTGGGTAATCTTCAAGTCTAAGGCATTTCATCTAGGATCACCTTGTCATGAAAGGTGGCCTGGCAATTAACCCACCTCTGGAGATTGCTCTGCAACAAAAAGGAACCTCAGAAAACATTTGATTTCCCAGACACAGGGGTGCTTTAACCCACAGAGTCACCTTAACAGCAGTCTGTGTGGTAGAGTAGAGCTGCGCAAATTGTTTTGTCTGAAACTTTTTTCACCGAAAAATGCAGGTTCAGGTCAACTGAAATATTTGGGAAATTTGTGACTGTGTTTGATGAATTGTTTCAGTTAAAACAAACAAGAAAAAAAATTGATTTTTGATTTTTTTTGGGGGGGGGGGAGGAGACTAGATTCATAAAGGGATTTAGGCATCATTCACAAAATGGAGGAGCCCCTTCCTTGTACCTAGCAGCCCAGTGGTTAGGGCAGTCATTCTGGACACATAGGTTCAAATCCCCATTTTGGAGTAGGGATTTGAACCCAGATATCCCCACTCGACAGGGAGTGCCCTAACTACCAGTATATTGGATGGTTTAAGGTAAGAATCATTTTTTAATCTCTCCTGTTTAAGGTGTGCCACTTTGTATGAATAATTGAATTGGAGGTAGGTTCCAATCCTTGCCCCATGTGGCCTCTCTCTCCCAAGCTATAGTTATTCTCTTTCATGCACAGTAGCCCAGAGACTATTCTGTTTTTTATACAGTACGTTTTCAGTTTTGTGAATGGTGCCTATGTCCCCTTGATAGCCCTTCATTTCCTTTGCTTTTATTAAAAAATGGACAAAACTAAATGTTTCATTTCAAGTTAAATGACACGTGAAACATTTTTTTCCATTTATCAAAAATTCCCAAACATTTTGATTTTGGCTCATGCAGAACTACATTTTCAGTTTTTCACAACTGCCAGGGAATTGAAAAATCAGTTTCTCACTGCTAGAGCTGTGAGAATATTTCACGGTGGGAGTTTGTACATCAGCAACTTGTACCATGTGTAACATTACCACCTTTCACTAAATCAGGACTATGCACAAGGGTTGACATGCAGCCAGTTCCAAGAAAAGGATTCTGGTACCTGAAAATCTTTATTCAAACATGTCAGAATCTTCATTTTCTGACAGAATAGCCATAATGTCCAGGCTGAAGCAAAATGTAATATAGTATGTGTGTATAAACATCCTTTATTACTTCAAGTCCAAGATTCATAGCACTGGACACTCACACTTGAAGTTCACTGCACTTCTGTCTGAAGATTGTACATTCTGAATGGAGTCTGGAAGAAGGGATAAACAATGAATAAAATGAGAGAGACTTTTTAAAAAGCACCACGCTTTACTGAGGAATATGCATCTATAATGAAAACACACACATCCTCCCCTTGCCTCAAAAGGTTTTAGATAACTATTTTATGAGGATATACTAGAAATGTATCAACAACAGAAAGTTTACAAATAATATTCAAGTTAAGTCTGCTGTTAATTTGCATGATGACAGTTGCCATTTAACCTTAATTCCAGCCTAATATTGTCCACAGCATTTTTTGTTAAAACTATTTCTCATTTTGTATACTTTCTGATGATACAATAACTGTTCCCATAAGATACCAGGCTAAACTTTACATGCTGGAAGTGTGTCCACTGAGTTACAGCAGTGGTTGTTTACCACTGGTTCACATCTTCTTTCGTGATAAGAACATGGAATTGCATAACGTTAATTAGATTACACATTTTTATTCTTCAGACAGTGTCAGAGCTGTGCTGCAACCATTTTGGAGAAGCCCAAAAGTAATATGGGTCAAGAGCTACTACAGTTAAAAGGAGAGATTTCTGGAATCCAGAGCAAAGTGTAGCATACTGCAATGTTCCTGTTCCAAGCTTCTGCAGATGAATGGCTCTGAAGCTATTTGATATTCATAGCCACCATTTCATACAGTAAGATTTGAGGCACATGAAGAACTATTGCTGCTTCAGAAAAACCTCTTCTTGGTTTTGTTTGTTTTTAAAAAATTACATCACTTTTGTTCTAAAAGGAAGCATAGGGTACAAGGAGAAGAGTGATGAGAATTACGTTTTCCAGGAATAAGAAACAAACCTGCCTGTTTCATTGAGGGGTGAAAAAATAATTTTACTCAGTGGAATGTCACAAATCTCATTCCAGCCAAAAAGCTTGTTTCATAATCAAAGCAATACAATTATCATGATCGCAGCACTGCACCACTTCCCACAGCCCCCATTTGGACTGGAGCGGCAAACCACGGCCAGTGGGAGCCGTGATCAGCCAAACCTGTGGACACGGCAGGTAAACAAACTTGCCGGGTCTACCAAGGGTGCTTACCCCGGAGAGCCAAGTGCCAAGGTTGCTGATCCCTGCTGTATTTGGTCTGTACACTAGTGCCATTGCTCATGACTTCAGGGAAGGAATTCTATGTAGCACGTTTTACCTACTGTACAAGTGCTGTGCACCATGACCCATCTCTGGATAGACTTTCTACTTCCTGAAAATATATATAACACAAATACAGTGTATGTATTTCTACAAACATATATAAGTTTATATAGTTTATATGACCTTAAACAGGGTTAAAGCAGTCCAATTACTATTTACTTCCAACTTTCTGGTCACTTTATGCAATCATTTATGATACCATATGATATGTGATAAATAAAGTGTATGGGGCAAGGGTCAGCTCCCTTTGACGGACACACAGCCAGACAGTTAGTTGTAAAATCCCTCTTGGTAGCTGTTCTCTGCTTGCTTTACCTGTAAAAAAAGTTAGAAGTCCACCAGGTAAAGAAAAGGAAGTTGGCACCTGACCAAAAGAGGGAAAGTAGAACTTTTTAAAATGGGAAAAACACTTTCCCTTTGTCTGTTCTCTGGGCTGCAGGGATGGAGCAGCAATGGTGTGTAAGACTTGAACCAAATATGAAAATTCATCTTCCATACCTAGAAGAAAATATTTGGATATTGTATATTTAGTTAGACACTAAATAGACACTTGGACTAAGTAGACTATCTAGTTAGACACTAAATAGTTATTTTGGCTTGTGGCTCTCCTCTGTGCTAATCCCAGATGCTTTTGTTTGCTTGTAACCTGTAAGATGAACCCCCAAGAAAGCTATTTTGAGTGCTTGATTTTTGGAATTGCTCTTTTAAAAATCTAGCAAAAGCATAAGTTCCAGATGTATTTTATTTCCTTTTTGTTTTTAATAAAATTTACCATTTTTAAGAACAGAATTGGATTTTTGATGTCCTAAGAGGTTTGTGTCTATGTTTGATTAGCTGGTAACTACAGCTAATTTCCTTAGTTTTCTTTCTTAGCTCTTCCCTCCATGGGGGGTAAAAGGGCTTGAGGGTACCCCACAGGGAGGAATTCCCAAGTGCGCCTTCCTGGGTTCAAAAGAGGTTTTTTTTTTCATTTGGGCAGTATTTACCAAGCTAAGGTCAGAGAAAAGCTGTAACCTTGGGAGTTTAATACAAGCCTGGAGTGGCAAGTATTAAGTTTTAGAATCCTTGCAGGTCCCTACCTTCCGCACTCAGAATGACAGAGTGGGGATTCAGCCTTGACACCATATTATGGGGCAAATTCTGATGTTAGTTGCACAAGATTTCAATCCAGAGTAAATTTACTGAAGTTTAAAACCAGGTTTATACTGATATCACTATGAACAGAATTTTTGTCCTAACTCCTCAGAAAGAAACTTGATACTCTAAGATAGGAGTTACAATAGTCTCATGTGGGAAGTGAGGAAAGGTTGAATTAAGGGAAGCACTATCTTACTATTATGCTTTCTGACATAAGGGACAGGGAGATAATAGAAGCTTATGGATCTACTTAAGGCACAGAGATACTAAAATCTACAAAGGGCAACAACAATCTAAGAATAGAAGGAAAGAATTTGTTATAAAGTCAGTGCTGTCAAAGCTGATCTCAGGGCAGCTGGGTTCGTTTCTAAGCTATATTACTAATGACCTATTTAATATCTATGGAAAAGTCAAATGACCCTTCAGATTCCCATTTCTGTCACACGAGAATAATCTTTCCTTTTTTCATTGTATGTTGGTCTTGTTTATTTAGACGGTAAACTTTTTGAGGCAAGAAGTCTCTTTTATTATGTGTCTTACAAGCCGTAGCACAACAGAGCTCCAAATTCTGTTGGGGACTCTAGGCAATAAGTGTAATACAAATGAATAATAATTAAGACTGTCAAATTATTTAAAAATAATTGAAATTTATCATAAGATTAAAAAATTGTAATATTTGATTGCAGTTTTAATTGTGTTGTTAAATTAGTATTCTATTTTTGTTTCAATTAAGCATGGAAGCATTTCCTCTGAAATGATGGTGGAAGCATAAAGGGGCATACTGATATTTTGCATATCTTGCATGTAAATACCTTGCAATGCTGGCTAAAACCGCGTCATGTAAATGTGTGTTCTCACTTTTAGATAACATTGTAAATAAGAAGAGGCAGCATAATCTCCTGTAAATGTAAACAAACTTGTTTGTCTGAGCGATTGGCTGAACAAGAAGTAGGACTGAGTGGACTTGTAGACTCTAAATATTTACATTGTTTTGGTTTTGGGTGCAGTAATGTAAAAAAAAATCTACATTAGTACGTTGCACTTTCATGATAAAGAGATGGCATACCAGTAGTTGTATGAGGTGAATTGAAAATTACTATTGGTTTTTCACAGTGCAAATATTTTAATAAATATGAAGTGAGCATTGTACACTTTGTATACTGTGTTGTAATTTAAATCTATATATTTGAAAATATAGAAAAAACATCCAAAAACATTTATAATAAATTTGAGTTAGTATTATTTATTAACAGCGCAATTAAAACTGCAATTAATCACTAAAACATTAAATCATTATAAATTAAGCATTTTTAAATCTAGTTAATTTGTTTTGTATTCATTGTTTTGAATTAACTGTGATTATTTGACAGCCCTAATAATAATATACCCCATTCAGGCCCACTGACAACAATGGGAAGGTAAGTCAGCAGAATATGAGCTCAGTAATTTCCATCAATTCTAGCTCTACATCTAAAACCCATGAAGCACTTGGCAAATTTTGGAGAATTGATAACATTTATTTTCAAATGCTTCTTGTATTCAGGGCACAGGATTGATTTGAAATGAATATTCTTTGATTTTTGGAGCTTGGGAAATGTGGTAGCATTTTGGTCAGTTGTGTTCCATGAGAGCACAGTTTAAACAATACTAAAGAGGAAAAAATAGCTTCTTGGTGAAAAGCCCAGTTATGAGAGTTATTGAACACCTGCAATTCTCACTGAAGAATTCAGTGGAAGTTGCAAGCCCTCAGCACCTTTTGGGATTAGTCACTCAGAATGTACATGGCAAGCTTTAGCTCAAGGTGAAATGAGCAAGCTACAAATACCCTTTAAAAGAGGGCTGATAGTGGGAATAATGACATAAGCTTAACTATAGTGGAGTGAATGATGCTGCTATCATTTAAAAAAACCACAACCCTTAAGTTTGTTCATATATAGTTGTACATACTTAAGGCAAAAAGAGTTCTTAAATTTGCCAAAATCTATAATGATTTGTGATGCAGATTAATGTGTAGAAAGTAACCAGATGAATTCAACTCTTTTTGGATAGATATTGGGTATATTTAGAGGTGGAGGTCCATGTATTAATTCTGTATACCTTTGACTTCTTACATAATTTCCCTTTCATTTTATTAACTGCCTCTAACATTAACTATGATACATTCCCTATGAAGATATGCAATGATAGTCTTACTTGTCCAGTGGATTAGTCTAGCTAGCCCATTATGTTAATACAAGACTTATTAAGTCACTCATTAATTTTATCAGCAAGTATGACACCCAAGGAAGCAATTTGTGTTTGGCATAATTGCCACCATTTGAAAAGTGATTTTTGTAAGAGGTTTTTTTACACATGAATTTCCTTATTATCAGAACATCAAAAGTGATACAGTTTTTCTAGCTGTTCTAAAAACCTTTTTCCCAAATTTCCATCACACTCTGCATTATCTACTCTATTTTGCATCATGACACTGGACATAAATACGATAGATACATCTTCACATGTATGTTCTTACACGTTTTTGGAACACTACATTAACACCACATGTTGATGCAATGTTGTAAAAACATGGAAGAGCATGAACCCTCAACTCAGGAAGTTCAAAGGGATCAGTTACTGGCTGTAACTGACCAACAGAGAATTGTTTTGTCAGGAGTTCCTTGCTGGTATGAATGTATTGGCTCTGGGCTCTATTATTTCCACATCCCCTGTGTGGTACAGGGAGCAAGTCACAGGTGGGAAGGGGGCACTAAGTGGGTATAGCTACACTACATTATGCTGTGCCTACCTCTACTGGCAATGAAACCTGCATCATGTTGCATAAAGTAGAGCTTCTGAAAAGCAACTCTGAAAATCATCCCCACCCATCTCTTTTATACCAAGTATAGCACCCAGGAAGGGGTGCATAGCTCCATTCTGCCATAGCTGTTAAGGGTCAGAGGAGCAGCTTCCTTAGCTGCAGGTTGAGTAGCAGCAGCTGGGTTAAGAGTCTGTAACCCAGGCAGTATTATCAGGTATATTGGCATTTAAAAGGGGAACATTAGGAAGTAGGAACAATCTAATAAATGAAATATTGTTTTTGACAACATAGTGTGCTTGAGCATGAATGGAGTACTAGCATGGATTCCAATTAAGGCTGTAGATTAATCACAGTTAACTCACACAATTTACTAAAAATTGTGATAAAAAATTAATCTGGATTAATCATTAATTGCACTGTTAAATAATAGAATACCAATTGAAATGTATTAAATTTTGAATTTTTTCTACATTTTCGTGTTATATTCTAATTGAAATAAGTGTATTTTTTACTATAAATTTTGCACTGTAAAAATGGTAAACAAAAGAAACAGTATTTTTCAGTTCACCTCATACAAGTACTGTAGTGCAATCTCTTCATTGTGAAAGTGCAATTTACAAATGTAGATATTTGTTACATAACTGCATTCAAAAACAAACTAATATAAACCTTTAGAGCCTACAAATCCACTCAGTCCTCTTCTTGTTCAGCCAATCACTAAGACAAAGAAGTTTCTTTACATTTACAGGAGATAATGCTGCTTGTTTCTTATTTACAATGTCACCAGAAAGTGAGCACAGACATTTGCATGCCACTTCTGCAGCCAGCACTGTAAGGTATCTACATGCCAGATATGCTAAAAATTCATATGTCCCTTCATGCTTCGCCCACCATTCCAGAGAATATGCTTCCATTCTGATGACGCTTGTTTAAAAAAAAATACATTAATTAAATTTGCAACTTTTCTCCTTGGTGAATTGTATAGCTCCTGCTCTGTTTTATCAACATTCTGCCATAATATTTCATATTATATCAGTCTCAGATGATGACCTAGCACATGTTGTTGTTCATTTTAAGAATACTTTCACTGCAGCTTTGACAAAACACCAAAGAAGGCACCAATGAGAGATTTCTAAAGATAGGTACAGCACTTGATCCAAAGTTTAAGAAACTGAAGTGCCTTCCAAAATCTGAGAGGGACGAGGTGTGGAGCCTGGTTTCAGAAGTCTTAAAAGAGCAACACTGCAGAATCAGAACCACCATTCTGCTGGTGGCATCTGACTCAGATAATGAAAATGAACATGCATCTAGCCATGCTGCTTTTGGATTCTTATCGAGCAGAACCCGTCATCAGTATGGATGCACGTCTCCTGGAATAGTGATTGAAGCATGAAGGGACATACGAATCTTTAGCTCAACTGCCATGTCAATGTCTTGCAACTCTGGCTACAACAGTGGCATGCAAATGCCTGTTTTCACTTTCACATGTCTTTGTAAACAAGAAGCAGACAGCATTCTCTTGTGCAAATGTAAACAAACTTTTTAATAAATGCAAATTAATGCACGTTGGAAAACATAATCCCAACTACAAAATACATACAAAATAATGAGATCTAAATTAGCTGTTACCACTGAAAGATCTTTGGAGTCATTGTGGATAGTTCTCTGAAAATATCCACTCAATGTGTCACAGCAGCCAAAAAAGCTAACAGAATGTTAGGAAGCATTAGGAAAGAAGACAGAAAATATCATAATTCCACTATATAAGCTATTGGTACTGGACTGTCCCTCTGGATGCATCTTGTGTTCCCCATCGGCAGCCGCTGTGCCACTTGAGAGCCACACTCAGCTTTGGTAATTACTGAGGGTTGAGGGTGCTTTACTAACCTGTTGTGGACGTGTGTAAGTGCTTGAGACTAAGTAAAGTTTAGCTTTAAGTGAAAGCACTCTTGTGTTGTCCTGTTTGTGGCAGCCCTCTATTGGTCGGACGACTGTGTCTCCCATGATTTATTTCCTGACACCACCTCACACAGAGCAAAAGTTACCTAGAGCTTTGGGTTGAAAGAACACCGGGTAGCAAACTGACTACTTTATTGGCTTGTTGGGGGATATTTAATGTGACTCTCTGTATTTATTCCTTGTACACTATGATCACCAAAGTTCATCAGCAATCACACTTTGATTCAGTCGATAGAAGTTTGTGTGGCTAATCTTACGAAGGTATAGAAACATTAGACATTCACTAACAAGTGAAATCATTCAGAACAGAAACAAGGACATACGTGTTTTCCATATACTTCACTGTAAGGAAGCACATCACTTTGGAATGAAAGTTGACTTTTAAGTGAACTTAAGCACTTGATCTTATTTTGACAGCGTGCCTTTGATGGCATATAAGTATATATCCTTCAGGATATTAGTGTAGGGTACTTATTTACTTTCAGGTAAGCAGTGAATTTAATATACTGGAGTTATCCTTCCTTCAGGATCCTGCTTGCAATATTAATCTTCAGTTTCTTCCAAAAGCATTTGCTTTGGGCATTTAAAAACTACAACTAACCTGTCAACTCAGGAACACTATTTAAAAAATAATGATCTCAACAAAACTTAGATCCTGCTCTTGAAGTCAGTACATTTCCCATTGATTTCCACAGGAGTGGAATAGGCCCCTTTGTGATCAGTATGTCGCCTAAGGGACTATGTTCTGAGCTCAAAATCAGCAATTAATAACTTCTTGTATGTTTGAAGAATTGGTCTCTGAGATGGAAATAATGTGTTTCAACTCCTGGCCTTACCATATTATTTTGCTAATGTCCTTGAATTTACTGGATCTGTGCAAATGATCTTTATACCATACATTAAATTAGGTTGAAAACTGATTAAGCAACTATATTTAGCCTGGTTTATTGTAATACAGCATTCACTGCAGGCTATACTCCCAACAAATATCCCAATGGCTTGCCTTCTAAAAGCCATCTCTGATATATATCTTCTACTTTACTATGGTGGTTAATGACACAAGACCTGCTGTTTTTAAAAATAGCTTTGCAAAAGTTTTCTCATCATTTCTCTTTTAAAATTGATCACATTTAGGGGCAATCCTGATGTGTCATCATATGTGTATGTTGTTCAGTGTCTTTCAAGCTAATCGTTAGATAAACTTGGAAAAAAATGAGTCTAATTAACCTCAAACGGTTGAACCCCTAAAGGACTGACAAATATCACTATAAAATTCTTTTGCTTGTGAAGCATAATCCAGGGCAAAAACTACTGTATAATCAGTTGTTAAATATGTAATGCATGGTTGTTTTCTCTTTCAGTGCTCTAAAATGTTTTAATGGAATCAGTCACAGTCCTATTTTACAAGTAATTTATTTTTAATAACATAAGAAATGCTCCCTTAAGTCTGTGCTGCAGATTTTTCTGAAGTCCGGGGAAAAAAGTTAATTTGAGCACATCTGCACCATCAAACATAATTACCTCATAGCACACTTGCATGCTGATTTCAGTGTATCATTCTGTCATTCAGTTTCTGTGGAATAAATGAAATGCATTGAGCCACTGGAACAGGTAAAGAATGTGGGGAAATTTAGATGGAATTTTAAAGAATGACTGAGAACTGACTGCAGATAGTTAATAGGCATGGTTCATTGTAAAAATCCTGATTCAAAATAAAACTAGTTTCTGATTATTTTTTAAATCAACGTCGGCTGCTACAGTTTGAAATAAATGCTTACTCCTAAATGGATGCATTTGTAAAATCTTTCAGTGTTGCATAGCACGTTTGTATAAGGTTTCCTGTGACACATGACATGCCTAATTGTTCTCAGTTGCTAAAAGGAGGTAGGAGGAAGGAAGGAAACCATATCCTTCCCCTGCACCTTCATGCAGTGGCCAGGCTTAATTGCATTCCTATGTTCCCTATGGAGCTGCTTTTTCTTCATTCCTCAGGCACCAGTAGGAATCCCAATGGGATAAGCTCACCCTTCCACTTCATGTTTGCCAGATGTAGTGGGTAGCACACTGAAAGAGTACAGCAGTGGGCATACTGTCTCTACATACTGACAGCTCCATAGGTATTGTGCCTCTCTGCAATGCAATCCTTCTTTGAGCTCCCTCTGTGACAACCTGCATTTGCTCTTTCCAAAGGTTGTGCCTCTGAGAGATAACAGAGCTTGGAAATACCATTTTGGTAACTTTAGGTACCAGACAGTTGGTAAGTATATGTTAACCCTTTCACTGCAGCCAGGCTGTCTTTATCTCTCTAAAAGTAAAAATCCCTGTGATAACGATACTGAAACAGCGATATTAGATTTGCTAGCTTCAGTTCTACAACATTATCTTCTGGTAATTGCAAATTAATTCCTATGAACTATCAAGAAATCCCTGTCGAAGTAGTTAGAGGATCTATTTACACATCAAAGTTTCTTACTTTTTTCATTAATACCTTCAAAAACTGGTCTTTATTTTATTTAGCACTTATGACTGACTTTCCCATTCCTTGCAGCCTAAACAAAAGCAGAAAATGGCAATTGAACTAGCTCACTACAATACAATAATTCTGTCCTTTCAGAGTGTAGCTCCCTTTGGCACTGTTATAAGTGGTACCAGGATTCCAAGATCTTTAAATGAATGCAGGGCATCTGATGAGATCCAGTGGTGATGGTTTGAACTGTTCTAAGTACAGATGGGATGAACTGCTTCAGTGAACTTCAGTTACCAGTAACTGTGTGGGATGCTGGAAATCCATGCTTGGCTAGAGAAGTCGCAGAAGTATGAAGGGTAGACTGTGTAGTGTGTCAATCCATTCCAGAGATGCTTGCTCTAACTGCCCTAAATGGCACTGTGGAGTTTGACTCGAACATCAGATGAATAAAAAGCTGGGAGCATGTGTGGGTGTTAATGTGAGTGCGCCTGTGCAGGGGTGTGTGTGTGTGTGTTTAAATAAACAAAGTAAGAGTTTAATTTTTAAAGGTGAAGGCTACCAGCTGTGCCTACACATTTGAACAGCAGATGCTTTTTATGACTGATCTAGCCAGTCAGGGTTTTTCAATATTTTACAGAGTTATAGGTAACTAAAGATCACTGAACCAGTTCATTCCATCTGTGCTTGCACACTTTAATGGGATGAACTGGTTCAATGAACCGCTATGCTATTTTTAAGAAGTCTCCAGGGAGTTGCCTGATTACAGACATGAAGGAAGAGCTATGAAGAGGGCAATACATTGATTTATTTTCTATTTTACACTTCAGACCAACACCTGAACCTCACAGCTATTGTGTGGCTTGAAATGTAGATCCAGTGTCCAGAAGCTCCCATGCATATGGATGGCTCGCAGATTTCTCAGTGTTTGCCTGAGTGCTGTGCAAAACTCAATAATTAATATATTAGGAAGACTAGTTGGTGAAATGTCAATCCTTCAGCAATCTGATAAAGTTAAATAGAAGAGTGAAGCTGGAAAAGATTGACACCTCCTTGCCAACTTAGAGAGAGAACCCCAAAAGTTCTGCCTAGGATATTCTCTTTCGGCAAAACACTTCTCTTGAGCTTTTCAATACCATGTGCCATTTCTGAACAAATTAGCCCATTATTCTCATTGTAGAAATATCAGTGGATTGGCATTCTGTAAGTGACTTCCAATTCATAGAAGAATGTCGGTCAGGCCAGTGCAAAATGCTAATAGCATTTAGCAATTAGCAGCACAGCTAAGGGTTGACATTTAGTAACCGACAAAACTGAAGGTGCACTGGATTCTGAAGTACAGTGCTGGATGAGGCCCAGCTGCTACACAGCACGGTAAATAAGTATTACAATAAAGGAGTGCAACTGGGAAACTGTATCTCATTTTGCATTCAACATGGTCCTAGAGGCTACCCCAGTGGAAGCTGCTTTCCCAGAATATGATAGGATGACCCTCCGCCGCCCCCCAACCCCGAATAGATGGAAGGGAATGGATGATAGGATAGCTTCCCCCACCCCAAAAGGACTACATATATGTTAATAAATCTGCATGTGGACATGTTCAGCAACACTGCACAATAAATTGCCCATGTCTCATGGCATCCTAGCAACTGTCGGTTAGGGAAGTTCCCTGGACCATATTATTTTCTGTTGTAAATTGGTACATCTCTATTTACTTTGATCTAGGTGTATCAGTCACCAGCAGAAATAAGGTCCTCTAACATCAAATAATTGTTATCTAGCTAGTTACAAAAACAATTGAGAATACTATTATGTCAGAGGAGAACAGTTTCTTATCCTGATTTGTTTTTTGTTTGCACCATGCTGTATTCTGGTCCTCACAACAGACACTGTCACGATGTATATTTTTTCAAGGTAATTCTTAACATCCACTCTCGTCATCTGCATGGAGATACAAAACTGTACAGTATCTTCTCGCTGTGGCACACCTAGCCTCACCAGCATCATGAAGAAGTTAGGTTGGAAAATCCTTAGCTGGGGATTTCCCAGCTGGTAGAGGAATAACCTCTTCCAAACTGGTAGCCAGTTACTAAAGACCAAATACAAAGGTGCTACTGATGGCACGTTACATATCAGTAATTAGGGTTAATGATTGAATTCAGCTCAAGCTTAAACAGACAAAACCTTCAGTAAATCAATAGGTGCTGGGCTTGAATCTGCCTCAATGAATGTCAGTGATTGTAAATTTCATGCTGGGAGGGTGGTTCTACATCAAGAAAAAACACATAATAAGAGTACCAGAGCACTGGCTGCTTTATCTTACACCAGCTTGTAGGGTTTTTTTCTTGCTACAGATTGCACCCTTGACATGTAGCAACACCTACTAATACCTACTCTAACTGACTTATACCACGTAATATACACTCTGATTCAGTTCTCCTCTGAACTGGGCCCTTGGAATGCCCGCTACTGAGCACATCCGTCAGATGCTTTCTATTTTCATTTTTTTTTTTTGGTAAAAATTAACTTTTTTATTTTACATTTGAAATTTGTTCCTGAATAAATGGGAAAGGCATTGTTGAAATTAATATGTGAAGTTCAGTAAGTTATACTGTAAGTGATTCTTCCTATATTTTATATGTGAATGTCCTGTTCTAGTGATCAGATTGACCACATTATAACTAAATTTGGTTTCTACTGTATTACACTGGAAAGAAAATCAAGACCTTGGAAAAGATTTACAAAAGCATATAAAAAAAATGCAACACAAAACATTCATGGCATGTTTTTGTGTACTTGGTTCTCTTATACAAGCCTTGCATAGGAACAGTTTCAGCATAGAACTATATATGCTGCTCTATTATGTTACTTGTATGGACCAGTAATCTTTCATTAGTTGACCATTAAATATCTTTTTGCACCATAGTAAAAGTTTTGTTCTGTAGTTGTTACACTGGAAAATGTTCTCTGGCATGCTGTAGCTAAATGGAACAGAGTAATTATATAATGGCATATTAAGAGCGCAGTGATTCCACAGTTATGTGACAATTATATTTTGTGGTGTAAAAGCTTATTATTTTGATGGTTGTAGTTTTATTTGCCATGATGGATCAACATGGGATATTTTCATAATGGTATGCAATTTTCCTTAATTCATTTGAATTGGTTGTACAGTGGCTCTTCAAAGGAGAACAAATACAATAAAAGGAATATGCTAAAGTAGTTTAAGGTGCCTGTTCATCTTGGCCATATGCCAGTTTAACTCCAACATGCTCATAATATAAATGGAAAATTGGCTTTTACATCTAACATGTGTAAACTCTGTATTCACCCAGCTAATTTACTTGAATTACCATCAGTTTTACAACAGAAAGGAATGGGAGAAAGAGGCCCAAAAGAGGGCAGGAAGTCAACAGACAGGAAAAACCAACCTAAATAAGCAAAATATATGAATTCAAAAACACATAACCTAAAAGCTTTTTCAAATCATTGGGGATGATATAGTTCATTAACAGAACTATGCACATTTTAAGGCCCTTTTTTGCATAGAACTCTACATTTGTTAAACAATGTAATTTTCATACGTCAGACATAAATAATATCTTACTGATTAAAATACCGAAGTGTAAAACAGAAAAAAATACAATAAAGACTACAAGTTTTCAGATCATGTTGGCCTGCTCCCAGAAAGACAAACAGTAGCTACAAAGTCTTGTAGCACCTTAAAGACTAACAGATGTTTGGGATCATAAGTTTTTGTGGGCTAAGACCCACTTCATCAGATGAATGTTGTGGAAATCTCCAGAGGCAGGTATAAATATGCAGGCAAGATAGCAAGGTAAACTCAATCAGGGAGGGTAAGGCCCACTTCCAACAGGTGATCTGGAGGTGTGAACACCCAGAGAGGAGAAACTGCTTTCGTAGCAAAATATTTAAAATTAAAAGACATTGAATGACTCTAGAAGATACTTACAAAGTAAAACACACTACCATCTAGTAATTGGAAAGTCTGAGAAAAGAGAGAGAGCGAGAGAGAGAGAGAGAGAGAGAGACAGGTTGTAAGAGTCTTTCACTCTAACATAATATGGAAACTTCTTCCCCTCTCCAAACAATCTGAGCTTTCAAGGTCAAACGGAAAATATTGATGTTGCTAAAGAAAACTCTTAACATTTCCCCTCCTATAAATTTGATTTGCTTAAACTATGTCTGGGAATATATTAAGATTATTATTTTGGATTAATTATGATAGGCTTCCTTTTCTTTTTCATGCATTTCTTATGAACTCTTTATCATATTGAAGAGAGAGTAATAACAAGGTTTAATATCTTTTTCAATAACCCTCTAGTTTTCTGTGGAGTAGAGTATGCTGTTTTATCAGCACACTTATTTCTGTTTGTCTGGGTGCTTGAGATTTTAAAACAAAGTGATAAGAAATATATTGACTTGGCCAGTTATATGACATGTTTATGGTGATACAGTCTGTTTGTATGAAGCTGCACCTTTTCCACATGCCTATGGTAGTGTGACCCAACTTTAACTTTGGCTTGGTTGGGTTAGTTTAGAATATTTTGAATTAAACTGGAATAATTTACCTTTACACATGAAGAGGGGGAAGACCTTTAAAAATGTTGTTTTTGCTTAAAATTTTTTGGCTTGTATTCCATTGTTTATTATCAAGGGAATATAAGACCCCACCCAGTACTTCTCTCCTCACCTGCCCCTTCTGGGCTACCTTGTGAATTTTCCCCCTAGTTGTGTGATGAATTAATAAAGAATGCATGATTTTGAAACATTAATGATTTTATTGCCTCTGAAAGTGCTGATTGAAGGGGGGAAGTTAGTTAGCTTACAAGGAAGTAGAGTCAACCAAGGGGGTGGGTTTTCATCAAGGAGGAACAAACAGAACTGTGCCGTAGCCTGGCCAATCATTAAACTGGTTTTCAAAGCATCTCTGATGCACAGAGTGCCCGTCTGTGCTCTTCTAATAGCCCTGGAGTCTGGCTGTGCATCATCGGTTGCCAGGCGATTTGCCTCTACCTTCCACCCCACCTTACTCTCACAGATATTGTGGAGCTCACAGGAAGCAGCAATAACAATGGGAATACTGGTTTCACTGAGGTCTAAGCTAAACTGTGCCAGCGAGCTTTTAAACATCCAAATGCACATTATACCACCATTCTGTACTTGTTCAGCCTATAATTGAACTGCTTCTTACTACTGTCCAGGGAGACTGTGTATGGCTTCATGAGCCATGGCATTAAGGGGTAGGCTGGGTCCCCAAGGATAACTATGGACATTTCAACATTCCCTATGGTAATTCAAGATGAGAGTAGCCCTCACAATTGTTAGTCTTGTGCTTCAGGGCAGAGGAAAGCAAGTCACAAAATTCCATGAAAGTGCCCTTACGGGTGTGAAAGTTTCGCAGCCACCGGGAATCATCTCAGACCTTCAACACTATGCGGTCCCACCACTCTGTGCTTGTTTCCCAGGCCCATAATCAGAGTTCCATGGCATGTACCTGCCCTATTACCACCATGATGTCCAAATTGCCAGGGCCTGTGTTTTGAGATGTGTGTCCATGTCCTCATCGCTATCGTGATAGCGCTGTCATTGCCTCCTTGCCTGCTTTTGCAGGTTCTGCACATACTGCAGGATAATGCCTGAGGTGTTTACAATGCTCACAACAGCAGCGGTGATCAGGGCAAGCACGGAGCCCTCTAGGTATGGCATCTGCTGGAGAGCAGGAGAGCCGAGTTGCAGCAGAAGCGGTGGGTGTATGACGACAGTTAGCAGCTGTACTGCACCATCTGCTGAAAGCAGTATAGCGTTTGCATGGGAAAAAAAGTGTGAAACACTTGTCTGCTGTTGCTTTCACAGAGGGAGGGGCAACTGGTGACATGTACCCCAAACCACCTGCGACAATGTTTTTGCCCCATCAGGCATTGGGAGCTCAACTCAGAATTCCAATGGGCAGCAGAGACTGTGGGAACTGTGGGATAGCTGCCCACAGTGCAACGCTCCAAAAGCTGACGCTAACCACAGTACTGTGGACGCAGGCCACTGACTTAATGCACTTCGTGGGGATACACACACAATCGACTGTATAAAATTGCTTCCTAAAGATCAGCTAGAAATTTGACCTAATTTCATGGTATAGACATACCCCTCATCAGCCTAAGCACTGTCCACACAGCTTCTATCTCTTGTAGAGACGGAGTTCTTATGCGGACGGGAGAGCGCTCTCCTGTTGCCATACTGCCTCTTCATCAGGTGCGCTGCATCTGCACCAGTGTAGCACTGTAGTGTAGACTTGCCCTCAGTGACCGTTTAGTGTTCACTGTTTGTTTAAACAGCAGCCATATTTCTCACAAGGAATGGTAAATACAGAGAAGGCTGTGTGTATCTTGCTTTTAATGTCACTGAAAATAGTTAAGTAATGTCTCTTGTATAGTAAATCCCTATAAAATGGCTACTGATATGAATAGACTGTCCAGTTTTTGTCTTCAGAGTGTAATGGATGACCGGTTGTGAATTTAGCACTCTTAAATTTCAGACAGCTTTTGCATCATACACACAAGCACTGAAGCTTCAGCTACTAAAGAAGTTAGTTTTGTCAACAGATGGTAAGAGGGTGGAGGCCAAGTGAACAAAGTATGTACAGAGTTATTTTTATCAGTTGCACAGGTCTAGGCAAGTAGTAGTTGCAACCAGATCAGATGCCTTTATAAAAATAAATAAATTAAGATAAACATAAAAAAAATCAGAATAGATGCGTAAGGATTTAAAATAGGATTAAAATTATTTAGTTATGAAACCGTATTGGGAAAATTGATAATTGACAAGAAATTATTAAAGCTTAAATCTGTTCAACAGAGCAAAACTCAAAAATATCTGATCCCAAACATTTTAAGTAAGAAAACTACACATTAGCCATGTAATGGTATGTTTGATATACACAGATCATATTAAAAGACGGTTATCCATTTAATCGGTAGCGTTAAACAGGACATGGTTAAAGCTAGCTTGTCCCCATCCTAGTCTAGCATTCGAAACTCATGCAGCTCTATCAAGGTATGCCCTACCTATTTGCAAGGCTCATTTTGGTATTTTGAGGCCACAACACTTCTTGGGTTTTGGGGTTTTTTTTCCATCCCCTCTCCACTCCTTAGTCTTGTTTTCCTACCAACATATGATTTATTCTCCCTCCTTCCTTATTTCCTCTTTACCCTACTTCATTCACTCATCCCATGCCATGGATGTTTTTAACAACCATTACATTTTCCCTCCCCTTATTATGCTTAGGTAGAGTGAGGAGGCCTGAGGTTAGGATTTTTTTTTCCTCCCAAAGGAAGCCTACAACGAGTGTATTGGTCTCTGTTGTGCCAGTTCTAATACAATGCTTGTTAAGTCAATAGTGTGCCCTTGTTGCCAAGAAGGATAACAGCATTTTGGGCTGTTTAAGTAGGGGCATTGCCAGCAGATCGAGGGACGTGATTGTTCCCCTCTATTCGACATTGGTGAGGCCTCATCTTGAGTATTGTGTCTAGTTTGGGGGCTCACACTACAAGAAGGATGTGGAAAAATTGGAAACAGTCCAGAGAAGGGCAACAAAAATGATTAGGGGCATGGAGCACATGACTTATGAGCAGAGGCAGAGGGAACTGGGATTGTTTAGTCTGCAGAAGAGAAGAATGAGGGGAGATTTGATAGCTGCTTTCAACTTTACCTGAAAGGGGGTTCCAAAGAGGATGGATCTAGACTGTTCTCAGTGGTACCAGATGACAGAACAAGGAGTAATGGTCTCAAGTTGCAGTGGGGAAAGTTTAGGTGGGATATTAGGAAAAACTTTTTCACTAGGAGGGTGGTGAAGCACTGGAATGGGTTACCTAGTGAGGTGGTAGAATCTCCTTCCTTAGAGGTTTTTAAGGTCAGGCTCAACAAAGCCATGGCTGGGATGATTTAGTGGGGGTTAGTCTTGCTTTGAGCAGGGGGTTGGACTAGATGTCCTCCTGAGGTCCCTTCCAACCCTGGTATTCTATGAAACCACTGAGACAATGGTACCCCACACAGTCTTACTAAGACAGTAAGCACTTTGGGGCCAGGACCACCTTTTTGTAAAATGTGGCTAATGCCGTGAGGCTCTGCATGAATGGGGGCCTCTAGCTACCACAATACAAGTAAATAATAATAATAATAATAATAATAAAGATCTTGTGTTGGATTTGGGGCTGCCACACATACATTTTTCCCTCCTACTTATTTAGATTTTTATAAGCACTTAAACCCATCTTGATCATTGATTGTATTTGTAACATCTTTATATGAAAAACTAAAATGGCTTTATTGCCTATGAAATACTTTGAATCAGTAACATATTTTTTTTCTTTAATTCACACAGAGGATGTATCATTAGGCTGTATGAGGTGAAGACCAGTACCTTGTATCCCACCCTTGTTTTGAGGCTAATTAGTTTAGTTGCCTTCCAGGCGAATAAATCTAAGATCCTCTGTAGCTCCATATTTTGGTGGGAAGGCCTTGCATTGTGTTTACAAACTCATAAGGACTGGGCTAATATGGATCTCTGATACTAAGGAGTTCCACAGCCAAGTCCCTTACACTGCAAACACACTATATACAAACCTAAAGTGTTTCAATCTGAGGACCATCTGCTGGAATATCCCTGTTGATTGTAGCTGTTCTAGGAGGTCATGTAGGGAGTATCAATCTCTGAAATAGGTAAGGCATACTACATTCAACACCTTAAAGATGAGGGCTTGTAGTAGATTCAGAATTGGAGAGGTGCATGAAATAATATGTTTTCTGAATTGTTTCCTACTTAAGAGGTGGGGCCCAGATCCACCAAAAGCCTTAGGTGCTTATCTCCCACAGATCCAGAGCTTTTCTGGAGCTATATGGTAATGAGGAACTAATTGCTATTTCCTTAACAGCTAGATAAATAAAAGCCAACTAATTTAAAGAGGTCAAAGCAAATACATTAAATTAATATTTTTCTTTTTTTCATTGGGAGGGGAATACTAATCTCATATCAGCTTTATATCTGCTGCACTATTCATTTATCTCCCCACCCCCTGAGTTGTTTGGACAAGGCAAAACATAAAAAAAACCAGGGGATGACTTCCCCTGTGAACTGTCAGTTTGGAAAGAATACTGCAGTAACTTCGAGAAACAAGGATTGAAAATTCTCATAGTCTGTTTTTTTTTTTTTCCCTCTCTCTCTCTCTCACACACAGAATACTCACACCCAGAATAGGCTAAAAATGAAAGGAGATATAATCAGGATCTTTTGAGTGATTTAGGAATACAGGCCCATATACTGAAAAGTATTTAGGTGCCTAACTCCTGTTGATTTCAATGTGAGTTAGGTGCTTAAATACCTTTTTTAGAATCTGGGCCACAGACCCCAACTTCCTCCTTAAGAAGGTCTGAATTCAAGGGTTCCAAATTACTAGTTTTTTTTAAAAAACCACCTGGATGGCAAGATATCCTGTTCTTTGCTTACTCCATGACATTAGTTTAATTGTGTGCGCACTGATGTAACTTTGAATGATGAAGTATATCTTTTTGATCACTAAGCTATATCATATCTCTTTATCATCCCTGGCAATTTGCAGATATTAATTTAATGCAGCAGGCTTCTTTGTCCTCTGAATGCAATAAAATCTACAGAGCCAGATTTGAATGCCCTTACTTAAACTGAATAGCTCCTTACTTCACATGTAATTCTATTGATTTTAGTGAGACTATTCATGGAGTGAGATGCAATTCAATATGAGTCGAGTATAAAAATCTAGCCCATAATGAGCTACAAGGAAACAAAATAGAATATTATATAAGAGAGATTGAGATTTCACATAGTTGTGTTTATAGCAATCTATCCTTGATTTTTGTGCATGCAAAACTTTATGTAGAGAAAAGTTAATCCACTAGGAGTTCTACTGTTTTGTAAAAATGTATTTTTTCTATATTTTCATTAGTTCTCCATATAAATAATGCATATATATAAAATATGCTATGGATTTAGGTGTGTGGAAAACCACAAATGGACAAACCTTCTAGTCAGTGTCAAAACTGATTTGGTCTCAAAAGAATTAAGTTTCAGCACTTGTCAGGGCAGTACCCCAGCTTCATCATTAATTTCAGACTTACGTAGATAAAGATAGTGAGCTTTTTTGAGCTTAGTGGGAGTCGTCACCACGATGACTTTCAAATCACAGAACTCGTGGGTAGAAACTTCTGCAACTGACTCCTTAACTGACAACATTAACTTGACATCTCTCACAGGCAGGGTATCTCTAGAGGTATTTTCTTAAAATTTTAACTTATCAACTGTATGGAGACATTTGGCATTATATGAAAAATTGCCCAAATATCATTATATGATACCATTCCTGTTGGCATTCAATGGACGTTCTACAGGTTTACATTAAGGATAGGCTCTCACATCTCCAGATCTATAACTTTGGGTTAATGTGGAAAGGAATTCAATGCTGAACTCTGCAGGCACATCTCCATTTTCTATCTTTGTTTCCAGTACAGAGCTTCTCCTTTCTCTTATATGAATTTAATCAATCCCAATTTTGGCTATATCCAAATTTCATATTCTGTATATCTGAACGATATATATATATTTAAATGACCCATACTTGCAATATATAAAGATAAGATTGTCTAACTTTGTTTTCAAATTCATAAATCTATATTGAAAAACGCCCAATTGCATTTAAATTAAACTGCTCTAATTCAAGCATTATGAAGTACAGTACTTGTGTAGCTTTTATGAATTGGCATTGATATAACAGTGAATTAGTTTTACTATTTGTAATTTTATTATATGGAAGAAAATGTCATTTTCTCCACTTTTTCTTGTAATTACTTACTTTAGGATCCAGCATTAACACCTAAAATTGAAAGTTCTTAGCGTGAAAACAAAGTAAAGCCTTGTAGGGAGATATTATTGTAGGAATTTTCAAGATAACATTACTCATGAGAAATATTAAGTCATTGATTTTTCTTGGAATGTCATCTTTTATATTACTGAATCATCTTCCAAAAATATCTATGTTGTATAATATCTCTTGGAAGATAAATAATACGGCTGCATTGCGTTGTAGAGTTTATTTCCATCAGATATTACAACTAACAGTTACTGTATGAAATTAATAAAATAGCCAAAACCAACCACAGTTTTGATCCCTTCTTCTGATACACAGACATGTATCCCCATGTACCATGGATTATCAGATTCTGTGCTTTCTCATGCATACAATAAAGAAGTGGCATCTGATTTAAAAGGAAAAACTGTGATGTATCATGTGCATTGGAAAGGGATAGGATACTTTCCTATTGTGTGTGTTATAGGACAAGATTTAGTAAATAGGCAAGCTTGTTTTTTTGCTCATCTAATAAATCTGTTACATGAAAATATGTTCCGTTTCCAGTCTGACCTGGAATGAGTAATGGTAATATTCTAATATGTGCCACCAATTGATCCAGAGCTATTGCTATCCAGATTAGACCCTACAACTGTATCAGGTGAAGAATTCTTAGATTGAGGTGAAAGGGTATTCTGAGTTATTCCCACATACAGACAGAGGCATAAAAAGTTTATATTATATCCATCAATAAACATGTATTAACTCTACCAGGGATGAAAGTTTAGAAGATTCCTGGTGCCAACTAATTTAATTTTGAACTAATCTGATCAGACAAATTACACAGGAATATGTGGGGAAGTTAATACCCATATTGTGGCATTGCCAATGATTAGCACAGCTCTGATACAAGGCTCAGATCATGCATAGCTTTTCTATCATGGAGATCACAGATGAAACATTGCATTTTCTGCAGAATTTATCTCCCCTTTCAAATATTTTATTTTCATGCAGTTTCTTGAAGGAGAAACAGTTTTTCGTTGCTCAGATCTTTCTTCTGTAGAATCTGGGCACTGATAAAAATTGCTCTACTGTAACGTATACTGATGTTGTCTGCCAATTCTATTCAATAGAGAATTTTTTAAATGAGCACAGTAAAATGAATACAGTCTCTATGACCTGCAGTGGAATGGTTATTTCTTGTATCTATCTTCTGCCCATGACTGTAGTATACTTCACAGATAAGTAGTGTTGGTTATTCATACAGTGATTATGTAATGCTCGTTCTGTAACCTCTTTTGTCTGGTTTGTCCTACCTTAAAAAGAATCTAACTATTCAAATAGTAAGGCCTGGTTCACACTTAACATGTAGATTGACCTAGCAATCTCACTTGGGGAGTGAAAAATTCACACAATTGAGCTCTGTAGTTTTGTTGACTTAATCCCCTGTGTAGACACAGACGGTGAAAGGACACATTTTTCCATCAGCCTAGCTACCATCACTCAGGGAGATGGAGTACGAAATCAGTGTAAAAAAACTCTTCTACGTAGGAAGCGTCTACACTATGATGCTACAGCAGCATCATTAGTCCTGCAGCTATGCCACTCCAGAGTCTGCCGTGTAGATATGCCCTGAGTGAAATTTAGTGGTGTGAGCAGCTCACACTGCTTAAAATCTGTGGAGGAGCTTTTTAACAGGATGATTGTCTCTTTAACTTGAGGTGGGTGCAGCCTCACCTGTCACACTTAGCTCACTTTCTCAGGTGGAGAAAATAATCAGTCACATGCTAAGCAGGTCATGTGACTAAATCAGGGCTTCTGGGAAACAGATAAAACAGAAGCCGAGAGCCAGAGGGATACACATAGACCAGTGCATAGAACATATTTTAGACAGTCATAGGGTTGCCAACTTTCTTATTGCAGAAAGCTGAACACCTTTCCCCCTCCCCAGCCCTGCGGTCCTGCCTCCTGCTCACTACATCCCTCGACACACACTCACTGGCAATTTTTCACTATGCTGGGGCAGGGGTGGGAGTGGGGTGAGGGCTCTGGCTGTGGGTGCAGGCTCTTGGGTGGGCCTGGGGATGAGGGGTTTGGAATGCAGGAGCGGGCTCTGGGATGGGGCCAAGTGATTCAGAGTGAGGGAGGCAGCTCAGGGCTGGGGCAGGGGATTGGTGTGTTTGTGGAGGGAGGGTACCAGGTGCAGGTGCTGGGACGGAGTGTGGGTGTGGGAAGGGGTGAGAGGTACAGAAGCTGGAGGGACATGCCGGCTGCTTCCTGGGAGCTGTGTAGAATTGGGTAGGGAGCCTGCCAGCCCCGTGCCAATCGGTCTTTTAATGGCACAGTCAGCAGTGCTGACTGGAGCTGCAACTGTCCCTTTTTGACTGGGTATTCCAATAAAAAAAACAGATACCTGGCAATCACCAGAGTGCAGCTGGAAAGAGGAAACCTCTCAGGTGTATTTCTACAGGGATCTATATTAATACATTTTAAGGCCTGAAGGGACAGTATAACCATTTAATCTGACCTCCTACATTATACAGGCCAGGGAAGCCCATAACTTCTGGCTGATCTAGATCTACTGGCTTTAACATCTGTGTAGGAAGTGTGGAGCAGCAGTGACTTCTCTTGCAGCAGGGAACTGTATTACAGCCGCAGGGCACACTTGCTGGCTGAAGAGAGAATTCCTGCATTTTTTTTTTATTAAACACTGATATTCTACTCAAGACTATATAAAAGTACAGTGTCTGTCTCAAGGAATCAAGGAGCTTAATATCTAAAGTGCATTAAAGGGTGCATTAAAGGTTCCCCTGCCTTTGGCTATTTGTTGAATGCAGCAGGAATGTATTTACTTCACCTTAGCTGCATAACTTCTCCTTGGTACCTTTAGTCCTTCCCAATTACTCTGGCAATTGCTTTGTAAGAAATGTGTTCTTACAGGCACAGGCCTTTAAGCAGGCTGGTCTGTCCCCAGGACACAATTATTTCTAAAGAGGTCAGACTGTCCTGATTCACCCACATTTCTGCTCCCCCACCACATAAATTATACCAGGTTACACATACCCACACAGACTTACTAACATAATTTATATCACTATTTAGGTCACCTCTGAGTTCAGCCCAGTGCATTTTTTTCCTATTCCCTCTGACAGGAGTTTATGTCCTGGATCCTTAGATTAGGAACCTTCTTAATAATTTAAAATAAATTTCCAATATTTAAAGCACGACTAAAATTCCTTATGCACTGAAAGTCTAGACAGGAAAATACCATGTAGAATATGTTCCTATTGAGATGGATAGAGAATACACAGATTGTGAGAGAATAGTCATCTTCTTAGCACCGTTAATATGTGGAAATAATCTTTGCTGCTGATATCTGAATTAAGTTTTTCTAATAGATTCTGTGTTCAAAAATATTCTTTTGTGCACTGAATCAGAGAGGTAGCCACGTTAGTCTGGAATTGCAGAAGTGACAAAGAGTGCTCTGGCACCTTAAAGACTAACTAAAGTATTGAAGCATAAGCTTTCGTGGGCTAATGCATGGGCTAATGAAGTTGGTATTAGCCCATGAAAGCTTATGCTTCAATACTTTAATTAGTCTTTAAGGTGACACAGGACTCTTTGTCACTTTTGTGCACTGTTTCCCTTAGCATTTATGCAAGCATGCAAAATGTGATCAGTTTAACTTGGCAATACTGTTTATTTTTCATCTCAACTGTTATAAGAGCATTGTCATTTCACATCTCAAGAAATACAAATGTCATTTGGGCCTTAACCAGTGGTTCAACAGAAACTTTAAGTAAACTGAATTCAAGTATATGAATACTTATATATCATATCTTCTTGGTTTTGCTTTATTCTCTGATATTTCTAACTTTCATTCTTCCATCCACACAAACTTCAAGGTGACAATAAACTTTGAATAGTTGAATTATCTTTCCCTCTTACAGAAAGAACCTCAGGTAACAATAATGGAGATTTTTTCAACTTCTTTTCAGAGACAAGATAGGTAGAAGAAGCTAAGGAATTGGCTCCAGAGCTTTTATATCCCCTGGCTGAAGTCAGAAATGTAGTTGTCAGCGAGGAAAATCATTGAAATCAAACGGGAAATAAAATGTTGACTGCAACATAAGCAGGATTTCATCTATGGTGAAAATATTTGTCCAATGGCCTATAAGTTGTTCCTTTGCTAAAGAAATTAAGAGAGGCAGCATGTTATTAAATAATCCACCTATATTTCTTGATTATTACATATCCTGATTTCAAACATATTTAAATTTCTTTCCTACCAATTCTACCCCTGAAATCATGATCTTCTGGAATGCCAGAGATAGTCTGAAAACATTGCACCCATTTGAAATTTAGGTGTTTAAATTTAGTCTTGTTCTTTGATGTGCAGTTGGAAACCTTGCTTAACAAAAGACAACAAAGGAGTAGCACAAGTATTGCAGGACGTACGGAAGCTTACATAACCTTTTGTCTCCAGTATAGTTGTTTCAGCTCAGTGCTGTCAGACACTTTCATATGATCACTATATTTTAAGAAATACTATTCCTCATTTAGTTACTTCATAGTTTCCTTCTAGATTTTTTTGTCTACAGTAACCAAGAACTATGACTCCAAGTGCGAAATGAACAGCAGGATTGAATGAACACTTTGTTTCATCAAGACCGTGTTTTGTCAAATGCACTTAGTAATAAAGAATAGGGGGAAAGAAACAAAAAAGACATGTTTTTAATTGAATGATTTTTTATACTTTTTCCATAAGGAATCCACAGTTGTTCCTTACTTCAAAAGGTATGAAAATGGAAGCTGAATTTGACATCTTCCTTCCCTAATTTGACATTTAAAAAGACAAAATCCTGGTTGTAGATAATACATGTTAATTGTTGATCAGATAATGAGTCAGCAGATGGAAGTATATATAGTGGTTCACACAGTGCACTGTCAGTCTGTAGCAGCTCGAGACTGGAATTGATAAAGCTTAGGTCAATTCCTCTGCCTATCTGGCTCATTTTAGTAAAGTTTATTTAGTAAATGAACATGAGAGGCTTAATTAATATCAATTGATAATTTCAAATATATATAAAAAGTCAAGGCTGAGCTAGAAAAAAACATGCTGTTCCATAATTATTCTGAATTCCCTCTACAACATTTGAATTTTCATCTTTAGTCCAGTATAAGGCCCTTTCTGAACTGCAACTTTTATCCATGTCTCCTTCTCTAGTAACAAGTGAGAGAGCTGAGTTTGTGTCCATATGGCAGCTTCTTTTTTAATTGTATTGGTATCTGTGCATGATGGGAGAGTTCTATACTGCTTCAGTAGATAAAATGGCATCAGCAGCATTCTCAGAAATTCTTCTGCATAGAAAACTGGGAGGAAGAAAGATCTGGCAAACCAGTTACACAAACATAATTATGGGATCATATCCACAGTGCAAAAAAGCAATGTGCTGAAATTGTTTCTAGGAGTCAACTATTTGACTCCTAGCAGGAACAAAACACTATTAACTATTAATGCTGCTAACTAGAACCATTTGACTGATTTTTTTTTTCAGATTGTTTTGCTGAGAACCAGTCTTTCAGCTCAAACCAAAAAAAAATTGTTTGGATAGAAAAAAATAAATATGGTTCATCTCTTAATGAAACATTTCATTTTCAGGCATTTTTAACCACATTTGTATTAAAGTAATAGAAATTTGGAAACATCATTCACAAAACCACTGGAGGTGGTGCTCCCCATCTCTAAAAGAGGGCTATCAGCCTGTTTTTTTGGGTAAGATCTGAAGTATATTTGACCTGGAGTGCATATCTGGTTCATTGGAACTGGAAGATTCTAATATATGTGATTCTTGATTTTAATAATTATTTATCATAAAAGTGTGGTTTGTCTGGGTGATGTGTGAGGGGCTAGAGAACATGAAGGGATTGTCTGTGGCTTCATAATAAACAATATACTATTTTGGAAGCCCACATTTGTTACTGTCTTGATGAAATATTGTGATAGACTATACCACCAGTTTGGGGTACATGCCCTGTTTTATGGCAGTCTGACTTGAGATTGGTGCTCTTAGCCGGTGGTGTGACACTAGCGTGTATTAAAATTACTATATATCCCTCATTACTTATACTAAGAATATTTTAGAGTTAGCATAATGCTTCCAAAAGATGCCAGAGTCATAATACTGGAGATCAGAAACCTCTCTTTACTCACACACTGGGGCAGTATAGACTGTTAGTGTAAGTGGGGGACTTTGGAGGGGCAGGTTGGCGGAGAAATGGCTTCCTCACAATGCACCAGCCAGCAGTATTAGCAGCACACAATGTGAATAGTATACTGCATCTTCTAAAAAGCTAATGTGGCATACTTCCTGCTCCAGCAAATAGGTGCACTCTGGACAACCTCTGCTTCAGTGCCATGTGTCTGAGTCACATATCCTTCCTCATGCTTCTCTTGGGGCAGTGCAGTT
Source organism: Dermatemys mawii (assembly GCA_007922305.1). Taxonomy (NCBI): domain Eukaryota; kingdom Metazoa; phylum Chordata; order Testudines; family Dermatemydidae; genus Dermatemys; species Dermatemys mawii. Next base: position 32,288,296 of record ML677326.1, on the reverse strand, counting down.
ATGCATTGCCCCTCACTCTGGGTTAAAAAAGGAAAAAGCACCCTGTAATGGTTTGTTCATATTATTTATGTCCCAGTCCTGCACATTTATGCATGTGGTCAATTTTAAGCACATGAGTATTCTCACAGGAACAATCATGGTTATGTTGGATGGTCTTCTTTTACAACTGAGCAAGTAAACCTCTCCTTTACAAATTCCTGTTTAGATAAATAGCATTAAGGTTGTCCATAAATCTTAACTGTGAATGTGCATACTTCCAAATTATTTGATTTCTCTTGGTTTAACCTTTTAATAGTGGAAGGAACTTTTTTGCCTAAGTGGAAGGTTTTAAGAGTTTTTATCCTCACCTTACTGACCTTAACTACAATTGTCTGGGAATTAAACTGCTTGTGGCTTTATTTCCGTGACATTTCAGGAGCATAAAGTATTGTTCTATTTTGCTTATTGCAATATATTTGTATTCTGGTTTTGTATAGCTGTGCATAATTTCTTTGCCAGAGAATCCACTCAATCTGTTGCAATGAAGAAATGCCCTTTTGAAACCTTCAGAACAGACTTTTTGTAAGTTATGTAAAAGGAAAAAAAAATAACCAGATGGAGGAAAAATGCCACTACCTACTGAGGATCCTTCTGCTTATACTGAATAAATTCATCACATGCTATTTTTTAAATAGGTGCATCACATTAAATCAATAATTGTTACAAAATTAGTTACCATGAGATTATAGTGCTGCTGTACCAATGTGCTCATCAGCTCATGTTTAGCACTCCAAAAAGAAACTGAAATTACAGAGGGAAAGATAGGCGGCTTCCTTGAAATTACAAAATAAACTAGAGTTTCCTTTAAAGACTTTGGCTGAGTGGTTTTTCTCTTGCAGAACACAGGAGTGAGGTTGTATAGTTTAAGGGCAGCACATCAGGAGCTGATTAATAGCCTATGAGTAACAGAATATGTTTCTGCCATCCTACAGCAAAGGCCATATGTTACACTATCACTTTCATTACAAACCACATCTTAGCACAGTGATGAGAATAATTCCTGACAAGCAGGGAAATCATCTAATACAAGAGAGATCATAATTTGTAACAGCAAAATTGCTGGATGACCTACAGTGCCAGGACTTACTCTTAGGCAAAATATTAAGGTTTCCTCTAATAATGCCAACATGTGTCATCTCTGAAAAAAGCTAAAGATGTCATTCAAAGTCAGTGTGTTTGAGTACTGATAGGAAGATGTGAGTTACCATGGATTTCTGGAGAGGCAATGTGCTCCAGATAGTTTCCTCACGTCCCCAGTAAGTCACAACAGTATGGTGAAAAGTACATTTGGTGAATGTACATGACAATGCATTGAGAAATGTCTCTCAAATTACAAAGTGCAAAAACTTAGGAGTGAACAATAAATTCCAGGTTGTCAAATACTGTCAGAGAGAAATGAAATTATATACTCTATTGTGCATATATTTTTTAATTTCTGTTGCACACAATACACTTTGTGAATATACAATTTTTCAGAGAAGCTATTCTGATCCCACATTACTTTTCTTTCTATGCCTCATAAAACAAGCGATTTTACAAATCATGTGGAAATGTTAGCATTTATATTGCTGTATCATCTGGCACTGTACTTAAATTTTAACAGCTTTAGACTAGACTTGTTCAAAATAGCTGATGATCTGCCTATTATATTGAATAAGCCAATAAAATGGTTACAACAGGGAACGCTATCTTGTTATCATGTGGATTGGGGCTTTCAAAAGTACTGAATTCAAAATCATACTCAGTAAATTTTAAATGGTACAGGTTCTCTTTGGAATATTTAGATACTCTTTACCATGTGCAACTTGCAAGCAGTCTCTCTTGTAAAAGTCACAATACTTTTTGGTTTTAGCTGGGCTGAAAATATTTCAAGGGCAGTCTGTTTTGTGATATTTCTCTTTCCTGTCCTAGCTGAAACTAGGAATTGCATGAACATGCACCTTACTCATTTGCAAAATAAAAAAATATCTTTTTTTGAACCTCAACAAATTTCAGTCACCACACAGTGCAAATTTTACACAGAAGTTCAAATTGTTTGTTTAGTTTGGGCAAAGTAAGGTTAATTACTTTGCTATATCAGGTCCCTGACTTAAAGTAAACAGGATATACGCATTAAAAGATCCCTCAGTTTGCCCACCACCTCCCTCTTCAGCATAAGTATGCATAGAACCCCCAATAAGTTTCTACAAAAGCAGCGACTGACCAGACGTGACATTCCTGATATATTAACAAGGTAAATAAAAGTAACGAAACCTATTTTTGCAGTGGGGAAATTAAGGCCTCCTTTTTACATCATAAAGAAGCAAAAAACAATTCACAGGTCACTTCCACTTTTAAATTTACTACAGATCAGAATTTAAAAGCAAACTGAGGTCTAAAATGGCTGTGGTACTTGTTTTGATTGGGCTGGGGGGAGTATCTTAAAATAGGACTTTTGCTTCATAGGTTTGTTTAAGTGGTTTTTGCTTATTCTTACTAGAAAAGTCCTAACCATATATTGCACTTACAATATATTATCCTGCACTTTTCATCTGGAAATATCAAAATGCCTTACAATAATGATTAAATATGAATGGCTTTTTTTCCCCCTTAGAGATGAGGAAACTGAAGAAGGATGATAAAGGGTTTAGACTCTAGCCTAGGACTAAGCAGACCCATAGTCAATTCGTTGCTGTGCAACAGGCTTCCAGTATGACCTAGTACAAGTCACTTAAGTCCAATTTCTTAGAGGGATTCAGGTGCCTAAGTTCACCATGTAGACAAAACTAATGTTTTCAGAGAGTCATAGCTCAGCTGCTGCCTAACACTCCTAGTGCCTAAGTCTCAAGGACACTGAAGTTTTCAGCAGTTGGCCTTTTCAAAGCAGTCTAAGTGTTGACACTACTCCACAGCTAATGAGCTGCTCAGAGACTTAGCTCGAGGTAAATCCCAGGAGGCCCCAAACCAGGATTTTTACACTATTGGGGAAGCCTATCTTACCAACAGGGCCCAATCCTATAGGCATGCTTAGAGCATGCCTAAGACCTAATACCGGTCAGATCCATAGCAGGGAGACTGACTATGGACCATGGATCAGTAGGAGAGCAGTACAGCACTTGGGCAAAAGACGGGTGGGGTCACAGAGAAACTTAAAGTGAGCAAGAGAGAGAGAGCGATGGAGCATGAGTATGAAATGGACTGAGATGGTTTCAGCTGCTAGAGCATAGGCTACCTTTCAGCTGACCGGGCTTAGGTGCCTAACTCCAGAAAAAGTATTAGCAGCTGAGGTTCCTGAGCAGAGAGAGGCACCTATATTTGGCTTGTCAGCCAGGTGCACTAGTTCAGCTGCTCCTGGCTGGCTTAGGTGGCTCCTTGCTCAGATGGCCAGATTCCGATAATCCCTTTCTTAGGTGCTTAACTATCCCTATGCACTCCACACACCAGCCTATGCAGCACAGAGCTGCCTAAGGTGGGGCTAAAAATTCCACTAGGCAATGGACTTGTTAAGCGTTAAGCATTGCTCCACTTAGCCAAGCAACACATGAAAATGCACATAGGTGCCTACGCACCTAACTCCTATTGATTTCATTGGGAATTAGGCACCATTACATGATCTTGAACCTATATACATCATGTGGAACACATATACATCTTCAGGTATCTAAATAACTTTGAAAATCTGGCCCAGAGTGGCCAAGTAATTTGACCAGTGCCATACAGCAGGCCAGCATAGCTAGGGATAGATCTAATATTTCCTGCTTCTGCCATGTTTACATTTTGACTTTCTTTCCTAGTCTGATCCAAAGTGCATTGAAGTTGATGGAAAGACTCTCATTGATTTCAATCAGCTTTGTATCAGGCCATAAAAATTCAATATGACATACTATGAAATGGGCACATATCATAAACAAATATTACTCATAAACATGTAAAATATTTAAAAATGGCATACTCCCTACATACCTAGTGTTACGGTTTGCAGGGGGAAGCTGTAAATTTGACCTCCCTTTCTGTCTTTCCATGGACCCCTCTTCCTCTCTTCCACTTGCTCATCTGTCAGAGTGGAATCCCATGATTCACTCTACCTTGAGACTGGATCTCTAAGCTACTACGCCAACTGTTTACTCACATTATTATCACAGCAGCTCCATCTGGCTTTGTCCCCTGCTATAGTAGATTTCTCTCATGGAGCTGTGACCAGTTTGAGATCGTATTGATAGGGAACAGCTTATTTGTTCAAATCAAAGTATGTGTTTATCCGTAGGAACATAGACATAGCTCTTTTCCGCTATGAGTCTAAAACAATAAAAGTCTAAGAGCATATTGTCTTACCCAAATTTAGCATTTGTGTCAGGGCCGATTCTAACTTTTTTGCTGCCCCAAGCATGAAAGGAAAAGAAAAAAAGAAAAAAAAAATAAGGCAGCCAGCGTGCCACCAAAGTGCAAAAAAAAAGGGAGGGGGGCAGAATGTTTGCCACCCCAACATTGGCTGGAATGCCGCCCCTTAAAATATGCCACCTCAAGCACATGCTTCCTCTGCTGGGGTCTAGAGCTGGCCCTGATTTGTGTTCTGGAAATAGACCCAGGTTACAGGCCCCCATCCCTACCCCTCCACTCTCATTGGTATCAGTTAGCCTCTGATTCAACATCAGTAGAGAAAATTCCTTGGAGGTGTATCAGCCCCATTGTCCATTTGAGTACCAACCTCAGGGCTGGCTAGAACCATTAAGTTTTCATTCCTGCAGACCAAGTTAACTAAAGCTGATTTAACACTTATTTACTCTTTAGCCAGCAACATAATAGCCTCCAAATCTCTCTCTCTTTAATATAAATTCTTAGAATGAATACAGATAACTCCCACATTCTTCACACAGTCTTTTGTTCAGGGCTTTGGAGAGGTGCTCTAGCTCCAGGCAAAAACCTGCAACTCCACTGCTCCATGTTCCAGCTCTGGGCTTCGCTACAAAGCCTGCTTTTGTTGTCCCAGTTTGCAATCCACTATACCACAGTTTGCATCCTAACCCAGTCAGAGTACTTACTTGGGTTCTGCCTTTGTGAAGGGTATATGAATGTTAGTTATGGGATCTTGTTCTTCAGAATCAGCAAGATGAGATGGTGACTGTGCCCTGGGAGAAATGGATTTCCTGTCATTCCTAAGCAGGGGTTCCTTGGGAGCTATGTATCTTTAATAATATACTGGCTAGGGATGATGTATTTAGGCTTGTAAGCCATGAATCTGCCTTATAACTTTAATAATCTATATCACAGTGATGTAACTATAATACATTCTTACTGTGTACAACAAAACTGGAAAACAAAAACTATCACTGTTTAAATGTGTTTAATCAGACTTAATGAATGGAGAATATACTAGGAAATCTGTAGTGAGAAATTAAAGCAGGAAAATGTCGTTTGATTTAACTTTCCAACACAAACAGTGAAGCAGCATGGCAGACCTTATCATTGTACTAAACAAAGAATGTCATATCAGACTTCGGTATATTTGTATTGTTTTAAAAACAAAGTGATTACTGAAAAGAATGATACATAGTAAATGTGAAAAAATACCAGGCTTCATTGGTTGTGATATGTTCACGTTTGTTTTATCTGAAAACAGGATGAAAAATTGAAATATCAAAACTCCTAATAAAACCAAACATTCTGAAAATTGTGGAAGGTACTTAAAATCTGGCCCACCAAAACTGATGCCTAAGATTGTTAGTAGTATCTATGATATGCCTTTTACTGTGGCACTAATCACATAGGCAAATGGAAGATATGTTTATTATAAGTATTAATTCAATTAGATGCTTTTGACATAATTATTGTTCTAAAAAAATGTCAAATTAAAGAAAACCACAGGCTGAAAATAAAGGTAAGCACATTAATTATTGAAAACTGGTGTTATGTGGTTTCAGAATTCTTTCTTGGCATTAAATATTTTTAAATGTATCTAAAGAGACTGGGTTTGAGTTGATGTAACTGAATTAGTCACATGCACAGACTTCTATTACTAACAAGGCCATAATAAAATAGTGCGTATATATCAGAGCAGCAAGAGTCTGATTCTTCACTGCCTTGCCCCTTACCTAATCCTGTAGATGGATATAAAGTGAACAGAAAAGGTCATCATTCTGATTTGCATGGATTTTAAACATGCATAAATGATGGACTACAGAACTTGTAAGGTATTGGAGAATCAAGCCTATAGGTACTGATCCAAAGCTCAGTGCAGTCAATAAAAGATCTCAGACTTAAGTGTACTTTGCATCAGCCCTGTAGAGCACAGTGCTTTTCACCTTCGGGGAGGCAATTCTTCATCACTGAGGATAGCAATTATGCTTAAAGTGCTCAAGAGTCTTATACATGTTGTGTAATCTCATAAAAGTTAAATTGAACCTTAGATTCCCATCCTGGGCAATAAAGAGGGGTCAAAATCTTCATTGGTAGGCATAAATAATCAAAGTAATTGAAGATGAAGCTGTGTTGCTGACTCATCCACAGGTTTATCTGTGTTACAAAAAAAGGCTATAATAGTTTAATTAACTTTCCTAACTTGCCTTGCTTGGCTATGCAATCAATCATTGCTATTCAAATTCTTATTTTAACAGCACTTGTTTCAGCTCTATAAATGTATATATCCCTAGTCTGGAAAGGTGCCACACTGAGCCTAGTAGTGAGGAATATAAAACTTTTATGTGTAGAATATGGATACACAAACTGCATACCAGCCATTCTGGATAATTAGCAGGGTTTCATTGCAATTTCAGGTCAGGACTAGAAAAATAAGTAACTTGGAGAAATATCTAGTATATTGTCTCAAAATCAGAATCCTTCTTTCTTTTTTTTTTTCTTTTTTTTTTTTTTGAGTAACCACAAAGTTATAAGAAGATAAATTAACAATTAAATGTTAAATTATCACTTTTTGGAATCTGGTAAACTATTAGATTTTCTTTAGCCCATACTAGTTTTAACTGCAGAGATCAACTTTGCAATATTAGATTTAGGGCAGATGCTGTGACTTTAAATACAAATAGTTTTTCTCATCAGGTTTTCAGAATTATAGTAGGAAAAAAATATATCTCCAATCATTGTAATACTTTCATGTTTTACAATTCAGAAAGATTATCTATGACCTTTCTTGCATAATGCTGCCCTGTCATTTCACAATATCACAGAAAATCGTTAAATCATTACAACTAGTGAATGAAAACAGTTTCGTGATATCTTTGGAAAAATCTGGCTTCATCATGAGCCTAACTTTCTGGTGTTCTATGCTAAGAAATGTTTTCCTTATAACCTGAACTCCTATTTTCAGGAAAAAGGGCAATGCTTTGTAAGACATAACAAGATTTCAAATCAGAACATTTCTAATAGGAAATAACATGTTCACACAAGGTCAGCTATAAGGAAGAAATACTTCATAGCTTTCAGAATTGTACTTCTCCCTATATTCACTCTATAGCTCAAGTTGTTTGATACTTGTGGTTGCAATACTTTGAAAACTTTAAAACTAAAGGGGAAGAAGTTCTATTTTCATCATTATCCTAGCCCAGGGGTAGGCAACTTATAGCCTATAGGCATGCCAAAGGCAGCACACGAGCTGATTTGCAGTGGCATTCTCACTGCCGGGGTCCTGGCCACCAGTCCAAGGGACTCTGCATTTTAATGTAATTTTAAATGAAGCCTCTTAAACATTTTAAAAACTTTATTTGCTTTATATAAAAAAAATAGTTTAGTTATATATTACAGACTTATAGAAAGAGACCTTCTTAAAAAATTAAAATGTATTACTGGCATGCAAAACCTTAAATTAGAGTGAATAAATGAAGTCTTGGCACACCACTTATGAAAGGTTGCTGATCCCTGTCCTAGCCCAAAATAGGCACTGACTTCTGGTGTAGTCTCAGTATCTTAATCCGTTAAATTAGAGCCACATAGTCTGGGAAATAAACTAGAAAGAAATCTGCACTTTTAGGAAGGTTCCATTCCAAATGGAATAGATGGTGAATGTTGGGTGTGAGACAGAGTGGATGATGAATCACTTCTGGACTAGAATGTGAAGAAATGAGAGGGCCAAGAATAAGAGGTGTGATCAAATTAGATTGGTTTCTTTTATTATCCATTATTATCCTAATGGAAGCATCCCATGTACAGTAACATTCTTTCAGACACTTTAGATTCCAAGGCCCTTCAAAAATACAACTCTACAGCTAAGCAGCAATAGTTCTGTATTGCAAGAGAGACCACAATGTTTGCATCTTAATTTTATTGTGTTACAGGAATTCCTAGAAATGTGCAGAAAAAAATATTCAGTTTTATGGAGCATACAGGACTAGTAAATTACATCAGTGCAAATAGAATTGCCCCAGTATGAGAGCAGTCATTTGTCATTTGGCTCTGTCCAAAGTGAGTGAAAAGTAAACGTAAAACAGTATACATTCACTTTTCAAAACTGTAAGTGACCACACAAAAGGCAGGGCAGTGGAAAATCCAGCTATGTGGTAATCTGAGCATCCTGTAGGAATGAGGAGCTGATTTAAATAGTTCTTTGCTGACAAGTGCAGATTCAGATCCAGTGGCACTGGAACACTTTGTATAATGGGGGTGTTTAAACCAGCAAAACTATTGTCAAACTTTCTACACCCTCCCCACCCCAAGGTGAGATTGGGAGCAGGGCCATGTCTTAGGAGGGCGGAGGGACAGCGATAAGGGGTATGAGGCTGGGGCCATGATTGGGGGCAGGTGTGGGGCCCATAGCAGAGCCTAACATGTGGGACTGGCAGCTGGGACCCTGTGTGCATGGCCAGGAATGGGAATGGCAGCCAGGATTCCCCAGATCTTACTGGTCATATGAGGGATTTCAAAACGTTCTGAAGAGAGCACAGAAGTTGGCAGAGGAACTTCACACTGATGCTATTTTCCCACCCATTCAGGAGTACAAGAATAACCGAAGAAGAAGACATTTTGATTACGAGCCACGGGATAATCCCATAGAAGCCCCCAAACAACAGTTCAAAGTTGAATTCTTTAACCAGGTGCTAGATGGTGCAACAGTCAGTTGAAGAATGTTTCATGCAGCTCAAGGAACACAGCAGTATATTTGGGATATTGTATGATATTCCAAAGCTCCTCACTAAGCCTGAAGAAGACCTACACCAGCAATGCAGGGCACTAGAGACAGTGTTGACACATAACACGTGCAATATTGATGCGAGTGATTTAGGCGATGAACTGAGAGCCCTTTCAAGATACATTTCAGCAGGATCAACTCCAAAGGCTGTTCTGGAATATGTGTGCAGAAATAAGATGACCACCCTCTTTCCAAATGCTTTTGTTGCTCTACACATATGTCTAACACTTCCTGTAACAGTTGCCAGTGGAGAATGCAGCTTGTCCAAGCTGAAGTTAATAAAAACACATCTACGCTCTACAATGACACAGCAGAGGCTGGTTTTCCTTGGAACCATCTCAATAGAACATGAGCTGACCCAGACTGTGGACCTTCAGGAAGCAGTTCAAATATTTGCAACCAAGAAGGTACAGAAAGCTCCACTTTGATTATTCAATCAGATAAAAATGCCAGTGTTTACTATGCAGACAAGAAAAGTTACATTTGCTGTTCAGGTGTTTGAAAGTTAAGGGTTACTTAAAATTTTTGAACAAGGCATTTTAAGTTGTTAGTTCTCCTTTATTGAGGTACATAGAGCAGTACCATGAGAGTAGCAGAACAAGAAGAAGGCAGAATTGAGACCTTTCAAAGTTTTGGCCCAAAAGAAGGTATATGGGGGCATCATTTGAGCTCCCCGCCTCAGGTGCCAAAATGTTGTGGGCCAGCCCTGGCCAGAGCTGAGACCCCTCCCGCAGCAGAGTCAGCAGCTGGGATCCCGCATATGCAGCCGAGACCCTGCATAAAACATGGGGGTGTTGCATTACCCCCAGGACCTCTATTTCCTGTGCCTATGTTCAGATCAATCAACAATATTTGTGAATTCTGGTTGAATCTGACAAATAATTTTGGCAGAAAAAAATGAAACCTTTCTTTGAAAATGTTGAAATGTCTAATTTTTATGGTGGCTGCTACATTTCCTTCTTCAAAGGGGGTATTTACAATCTGAGGTTGAGATTTTCAAAGGTGTCTAGTGGATTTAGCATCTTGTTCCAATTCCCATTAAAGTAAATGGTAAGGCTCTCATTGACTTCAGTAGGGCAGGATCAGGAATTAGACACCTAAATACCTTTGGGAATCTGGTCCTCAGTGCCCAATTCACATTGAAAATCAATGGAGTTTGAGTGTCTAGCTCCTTTTAAAAATGATAACCTCAGGCCTCTATCCAGGAAAGCATCACTGTTGAGGAAATCACTTGCGCATGTTCTTAAGATTCAGATTAGGTCCCACTGATGTCAGTGGGACTCCAATGCATACTGCTTAGCGTACAGCACACACTTAACTGCTTTCTTGGATAATAACAGAGTACACTATGTGCTTATGAGCTTTCCCGTTGCAGGGTTAGTCTCCAGAAGTTCGCATCTTTCACCAGACAGAAAGAACAGGGATCAGTGTAAGAGAAGGTGGACTGAAAATAAATATAAAATGGAAAAAGTGGAGCCGTGGATTTTAACAAAAACACTTCTATAAAGATATGCCAGGGCATTTATTTCTCAGTAGCATAATTTGTTTAACACAAAATATAGAACCAAATCCTGCCCATCTGTCACTGAGTCTGCTCTTATGAGTCATCTATGGGAATACTTGGATGGGTAAAATAAACAGGATTCAGATCCATCTATTGCTGAAAGTGTCATTTTGATATTGTGATGCATTTGTACACAATCTTCAGCTAAGAACCTTTCCTTTACATTACAGCCTGATAATTATGAATTATCATGCATTTCAGACTCTTGATGTCACAGGGATATGGACCCATTCTGAATCTTACAAGATCAGTCTGTTTGGCCCAGCTTTTTAAAGGTATTTAGGCATTGTTGTAATCAGTTTTGCAACACCTAACTGACTGAGCAGCCTACATTTCAAAAGGGCGAAAACCCCATTGGCAGTTCATGGGATTTAGGCTCCTTAGTGCCTAAATCTCTTTTAAAAATTAGACTTAGGCTCCTAAATCAATTAGGTTTTGCAATGCTTAATGTAGCAACACAGAAATACCTTTTAAACATCTGGGCCTTTGTGATATAAAATAGTAGAGCTGTGTTTTAACAGAACAGGTTTTTCTACCTGCCCATCACTATTAATGATATGTAGTTTATGGAAATAAAAAAGGTAATTCCTAATCAGTAATACTTCACCTAATAATTCTGGAATATATCATATGAGATTCATGTCAAGTTTGTGAAGAACGAAACAAGTTGAGAAGTGGTTTTTCTTTTATAGCATTTGCATCTGCAAGACTCTGTTTCAGAAGAGCAATCAACCTATTCAACAATGCATATAAGGGATTGCTTTAAGTCTTGATTCCATTTTTATTAATAAAGGTCTAATAATTCCTGATCAGAAAAACAATAAATGACTTTGAAAATAGATTCCTAGCTAATGGGATAAACAAGATCTTAGTTCACTGTCTTATTAATTCAATGTTTGGAAAGGACATGTGTGGGCAAATTGAAATAATCCTGTTTATTCAGATTGAAAAACTTTTCTTTCTTTATAGATGGTGCAGATAAATATAATCTTTGCAAATCACAGAAGGAAGTTTTTAAACCCTTACTTTGAGAAATTCTTTTCTGCACCTGTAATCTAAATGAAATCTGGCTGATATTAAAAACTCAGTTGCAATCTAAACTAAGCAGTGCTGACCACTACTCCATAGCATCAGATGTCAGTATTGTTTGAAGGCAGTTTGTTGTGCTTTTGATATTTGTAATAGAAGGAAAAATGTCACCTTGACACAAAGGGCCTGATTCTGCCACTCTTACTCACTTCCTTACAACACTCCATCCTCTTTTGAGCTCATTCACTCAGACTCCTTCCCTCCCCACATCCTCTGCAGACATCATATTAGTGAAAGACTTAATATTGCCATGGGAAGGGGCTTTGGGATCAGAAGGAGATTGCAAGGCAATTGTGGGGAGAATGTGGGGTGCAAGACAGGACTGGGAGTGCAGCAGAGAAAAAGGCAAATTATGTTGGAAAGACCACTCCAGTACATTTAATATGAAATACCTCCATTCCCCATTCTTAAGCTAAACTCTTGGGGGGAGATTTCATGAATATTTTAAGTTTAGTGATCACAACTATATCTTAGTTTATAGACAGCTAGGCTAATTAACTCCATTTTTTTTGTGGAAAAATTCTTCTTTTAACATTGACAGCCCTCCATAGTAATTGGTTTATACCGTGAAGTTTAGTGCTGCAAGGAAAACAGCTTTACGTGAAAGCTTCAGTCTCCAGATGACATTTGACACTCTATTTTAAGTTCATTGGAGCCAAAAATTATCTCATGAGGAAAAACTTTCTTTAAAAGTAGTCTTGGCAAAAGTTGATTTTTATTTTAGTTATTTTTTATAATTTTGCTGGATAATATCAATATTTATTTTTAAGCAATTTTTAAAATATATTTTAAGTTTCTGTGGTTTCACAGAACTATGGGTTTTAAGCATTTTATATTTTTATTGACTTAAATTTTCACGACTGTGGGAAATTATGAGGGAGTTGGACAATACAGTGTCCAGCCAATAATTATGTAATGTCAGGCATTGAGATTCAAGAAGTTTAAGAGCTATAACCATTAAAACACAAATTTCAATGTTACATTTCAAAATATACAAAGCAGATATTCTTAAATAAAACTCTAAAAATGTTTTCAAGCAGATTTTTCCTTACTATGCTTATCTATAAATGTTGAGTATTATTGATTTTGTTCATTTATCTGTAAAGTGAAATTAATATTTATCCACATTTTCAGACAAAAATCTAATCCTTGCAAGCCTATTTAAGAGGAATTAAATAGAGTTTACCAAATAATAGATTTTCTTGATTAGCTGGTAAGTGGAAAATTGAAAATCTGGGGGATAATCAGTGAATCAAAAAGTTAAAAAAAAATAATGTTGGGTCAACCAAACTATTTCAGTTTGATTTGAAGCATTTGTTAAATTTGTTCATTTTAAAATAAAATTAAAAGAAAGTTTGAAATGAAAAATAGTTTTGAATCAAAAAGGCAAAAATATTAATGAGTCAATTGACTTAAATGAGGATAGGATTTAGCCAGCCATGAATAGCTGTTTGCACTGTTGTTGTAGCTGTGTTGATCCTAGGATATGAAAGAGAAAATGTACAAGCTTTTGAGTCACACAGAGCTCTGTGTATCTCGGAAGCTTGTATCTTCACCAACAAGAGTTCAATTGGTTTTATTGGAAGTTTTATTGGTTCAGTAAAAGATATTACCTCACCTACATTTTCTCTCTTATGAATAACAGTAAAGAGTTCACAAAACCTCTTATCCTATATTAAAAATGTATTTATTTAATAGCTATTCATACAGTGGAGTAAAAAAAAGGCTGTTCTTTTTAGAGATTCTATACAGCACTGTTGTAGTCATGTTGGTCCCAAGATATTAGCGAGAGAAGGTAGGTGAGGTAATATCTTTTATAGGACCAACTTCAGTTGGTGGGAGAGACAAATCTTTGAGCTACACAGTTCAGAATGTTGTTAGACAATAAAAATCATGAATTGAATAGAAATACTGGATTTATGGCTTATATTACAACAATCTGTAACCCACCCTCCACCTCTTTCCCCTGCCTCCTTCCTTTTCACCCTATGAATGGAGGGGCGTTAATGGCTCACTTCACCTTGAATAATCCCTTGTAATATGTGTCAATTTCTGATGCTAAACAATCTGTTTCACTTTGTATTTAGCAATGACACTCTGAGGGCTTGTCTTCATTTAGAGCACTATTGCAGCTGTGCCACCGGTGGCAGATTACCACATGGTCCCAGAATCAGAGGGGTAGCCGTGTTAGTCTGGAGTTGCAGAAGTGACAAAGAGTCCTGTGGCACCTTAAAGACTAACTAAAGTTTTTAGAGCATAAGCTTTCGTGGGCTAATACCCACTTCGTCGGATGCATGCAGTGGAAGTATCCAGGGGCAGGTATAAATAGGTATGCCTACCACAGGACTCTAGGTATGCCTAGAGTATGCCTGCCACAGGACTCTGGCAGGCATACTCTAGGACAAAGAGTCCTGTGGCACCTTAAAGACTAACTAAAGTTTTTGGAGCATAAGCTTTCGTGGGCTAATACCCACTTTGTCGTATGCCTACCTATTTATACCTGCCCCTGGATACTTCCACTGCATGCATCCGACGAAGTGGGTATTAGCCCATGAAAGCTTATGCTCTAAAAACTTTAGTTAGTCTTTAAGGTGCCACAGGACTCTTTGTCACTTTCACATGGTCCCAGGAGCCCTGGCCAATTTGGGGGTCCTTGAAAAATGTCCCTGTACTGTGACCCTGGGTCTGGAGGACTTCTCGCAGCAGGAACACAGAGATTCTCCTATCTCAGGGCCGCAGATGGAAAGGGTGGGGCGGGGACATGGTTCTGGTGTTGACCCCCCATCCTCCACTTGTTCCAGTTTCCAGAACCCTGGAAACTTAATCCGCTCTCGTGTGCCACCTTAGCACTTTAGTGAAGACACTACTGTGCCGACAGGAGAAGCTCTCCCGTCGACATAGCTTTGTCTATGTGGGGGAGGGGTTAGGTTGATATAACTATGTCACTTAGGGTGGTAGATTTTTCACATCCTAGAGCGACATTGTTATGCCAGTATAGTTCTCTCATGTAGACCTGAGTTAGCTTCCTAGATCTGAAGAAGAGCTCTGTGTAAACTTGAAAGCTTGTCTCTCTCATCAACAGAATTTGGTCCAATAAACAATATTACCTCACCTAGCTTGTCTTTTTAGAGATTGGCAGTCATCTACATATTTTTTTCAAGTCAACTAGAAGTTTGACTTTTGATATAGGGTTCAACATGTAACAGAATGTACATAACTGTTCCCAGGACAGAGATTTTGATGCCTAATTATGCAAACACCAATAAGGGATCCAAATCCGTGGGATGCAGAGAATGTTCAATTTGTTTCCCCATGCCTCTTTCTCTGGAACAGCCCTCATTTATTGACCTTGGGGCCTTACTGCTGGGCATCTTTTCTCTTGCTCTATCTGAAAGAGAATGGTAGGAAAACATCATGTTTGGAAATATGTTTTTAGATGCTGTGTTATGATTTATATCAGGGGTAGGTAACCTATGGCACGTATGCCAAAGGTGGCACGCAAGCCGATTTTTAGCGGCACTCACACTGCCCAGTCCTGGCCACCGGTCCATGGGGCTCTGCATTTTAATTTAATTTTAAATGAAGCTTCTTAAACATTTTAAAAACCTTATTTACTTCGCATACAACAATAGTTTAGTTCTATATTATAGACTTATAGAAAGAGACCTTCTAAAAACATTAAAATGTATTACTGGCACGCAAAACCTTAAATTAAAGGGAATAAATGAAGGCTCAGCACACCACTTCTGAAAGGTTGCGGACCCGTGATTTATATTAATGATTGGGCAGAACCTAGCTGCAGGAGTAGTCTGTTTGTATTCTTGTGTCAAGGACTACCTAGAGCACAGGATAGATGATCTTTTTACTAAATGAGAGTATTAAAATTAAAAAAAAAAGATAAAGCAACATGAACTGGCTTGAATTAAAACCTGATTAAGATTAATAGATGTGAATGCGCCCTTCAGTTGACATAACTGTAAGGCTAAGTCTCCTCTGAGGACAAAAGAAGATATGAATCCACCCAGTTTTTGCTGAGTATTGTTTTGGGTAGAGGTAGGGGTGTGTGTGCGTGTTTGTGTCAGTGTGTTTGTGTGTCTGTCTGTCTGTCTGTCTCTCGCTCTCTTTCTCTCTCCCTGGAAGAAACCTAAGGAGAGGTTTTTGAGTCAGGAGTGGAGACTGAGAAAAGTAGTGTTGGTGCCATGAGCACAAGAAGCTGTTTCCTGCCATTTGAGTCCTGTCTTCAAAGAAACAGGACTTTCTACATTCCTTGCAAGTAAACCAGACTGACTCAAAGAAATACTTCACTATCACTAATTTCTCCTTCTAACTGGAGCATCCCTGAGGCCCCACTTTAACTAGTCACTTGAGTTGAAAAGCAATAATAACTTCCTTTAGCTTCACTGTGGACTGAACTATCAATGAAAAGTGTAGCTTTCTGTTCACCAAAAAGGTGAGCAGTGACTATTAATCACAACACAGAGCAGCCTTTTCTCCACTGTACAAGCAAATAATTGTTTCTTTAACATAGGCTAAGATGTTTTGTGAACTTTTTGGACTCAGTTTGACTGTTTGTATACATAAGCACTTAAAGGATTGCATTTTAAATTTGTTTATCTTTTTAATAGCAAGACTTTCAAACGACTGTACAGTTACTACATTAGAATGCACTTAAATAGTTCATGACTTTAATAATAATGGAATAGAAGGGTACATGAGGCATAACGGTTTTGAATGCAAAATCATCATGCTATCCTTCATTAAGCTTCTTAATGTGTAACTTACCTCCCATTATACAGATGAGATACTGAACTCTGATATTTCTATTTACATTTTTAATCTGTAAAAGGTTTTCATTATAAAACTGATTATAAAATTTAGTAAAGATTCTATAAAGATGTGGAATAATTGAGCTATTATTATATGGAGAATACCTGTGAAGTATTAACATGGTCAATGTATAACCTGTAGGAATTATGAGTATCCTTTTGTAAAACAACTTTTTTATGATAATGGTTAGAAGAAACTGAAAAGAGGAGTCACTAGATAACAATGCAGATTTCTTTTAAATACATTAGAATAATAGAATATCAGGATTGGAAGGGACCTCAGGAGGTCATCTAGTCCAACCCCCTGTTTAAAGCAGGACGAACCCCAACTAAATCATCCCAGCAAATTGCAGGGTGGAAGGTGCTTGTAAATCAGCATATTATTATTTATTGTATTAGGGAGCATTAAGGTAGCACTTGGGAACCCCAATCAAAGATTGTGGTCCCATTGTCACATTACCCCAGGGGCTGGATTCACAAAAGGACTTAGGTACCTAACAGCCACTTTAGGTACCTAAATTCCAGAATCAGGCCCACTGGGAATCATGAAACCTCTGCTCGAACCCTATAGGTGCCCAAACTCACTCAGCACCTAATTTTTTGAAATAAAAGTTTTCTAGGCACCTATGTTTCTGTCTGTGCACAGGTGCATTGCAGCCCCATGCCAGGCACCTGGAACAACTTCAAGAGGAGAGATTGCTACAACAGCATAGGTGCAAAGGGGGATGATGCCCTGTAGCCCAGACTGAGTCACCCTTCTTAGGCACCCTAAGGGAGGGCTTAGAACACATCCCTTGGCATGTTCCATTGGCAAGCTTAGGCAAGGAGCCATCTAGTGTGCTGGCATAGGTGGTGCATAATGAACAGTAAGCCTCCCCAGACCTCCACTAACACTCCTTGCCATGCCAGGCTCAGAGCTCCTTCAGCTGGCCAGGGCTTGGCTGGGAGGGCTGGCAGCAGCTTGGGTGGGTGGGCTGAGGTTTGAGGCAGCTTGGGGGGGAGGAGGGGCCTGGGGCTCGAGGTGACTTGGCTGCTCAGCTGGGGCTCCTCTGGCCACAGTGTGGGGGTGGGAGCCTCTCCTGGGCCCAGCGGACTAGAGTGGGGGGGGCAAATTGGGGGTGAGTCAGTGGGCAGAAGGGGCAGGGTTTCAGGCAGAAGGAGCAGCGTAGGTTGATTAGCCTCCCCAAACGGGATGTTCACATGCTGCCCATGTGTGCTGGCTTTTGTGTTTTCCATTCTAAGCCACCAGTCTCTCTCCATTAATTGTATTGGGATCCTAGGTGCTCATCTCTGTCTTTTTGAATCCCAGTGATTCACTAGGCCCCTCAAAGTTAGCCATGGTGATGTTTCTTTGTGAATTTAGCCCTACTATATGTATGATAATGAACTCAGCCCCTGGGAGCACACAGTCTGCATGACAGAGTGGACACACAAGGAGGACAAAAGAAATATGATGAGCTAGGAAAGGATAGGAGGACTAGATAAAATAAATGGTGTTGAGCACAAAAGCAGGGTACTTTCAGTTGTGAAATATTCTTCTCCTGTATTGTTTCTAGGTTCCACACCGCATCCTGAAATCTGCATTTTCTGATCATTTTAAATACACTCATAGACAGAAGTGTAATAATGAGCTGGAGTCTTGAAGTTAGGTTCTCAAGAGACTGATTCTTTGCTGTGATATCTGCCTAGAATGTGAGAAAGATATTCCACAGAACGTCCATTGTCATTTTATCACTTCACATTTTTAAACAACATCTGAAAATATTCCTTCTTGGGAGTGCTCTTTTTTTAGCATTTTTGTAGACATCACCTATGTGATGCTGGAGTGGCACAAAGTAGCTTCATTTGGTCAAGATATATTAAAATAATTGTCAGGTCTGCCTAGAGCTGAGAACAGATGCCATTTATTGTGGCAAGACTGTGATCTGTCCTTATAACAGAGCACAAGGGAACAAGATGGAGCAAAATTTCTCCCTTAGGCTCCTGGGTAAACTTAGCTACCTTTTGATGTGAGAATCCTAGCTTTCACAGGACCTCTGCTCTCCCTCCCATGCCGATGAGTGGATGAGCATTGGTAAGAAATTAATGGAGCCTCATTTTCCTTCCCTACTAGTGGTATACACCAGTAACAGCTTACTTTCCCCTGATGCAAGGAGGGAATTGTGCTTCTGAGAGTCACTAAATCAGGGCATATTGCAATGTTACAATCAAGCTCAAATACTATTGGCCACATTGATTCACATTGCCAGTTTAAAACATTCAAAGTGTTTTACATTAGAAGATCATTTTGTAGCTCAATTTAAGATTAATTCCAGCTTCATAAACCAATAAAACATTAAAGAGATTGATAAGGGCCTGCTTGTGCTTGAAGTCATTTCAAATTAAGTTTCAGAAGATATTCCCAGCAAGTTATTTTGGAAACATCCTTCTTGTTCAAGTCATAATAGAGCCAACTTTTTTATTAGACAGTAATCCAGTTCCTTAGTGGATAAACCACTTGAAGACAATTCTCCTCACTATTTATCCTGATTATGAAAGGCTTATTGCCTTATGGAAAAGCGCAACGGTGCTTTTAGCACTGCAGCTACACAGGTATTTGTACTGCCAACCTTTCCTGTTGCTCAAAGAAGCCCAGCAGAAATGTGGTTATACTTTGAAATTCTTTTGTCATTTTAAAAACAGTGCTAGGAGAAGCACAGGGCAGTCAAGGGTGGGTTGGCTAAGGCATGAATTGTCAAGCTCTGATTGTACTTAGAGAGCAGGGTTCAAAATTCTACAAGGCAAAACAAAGTGATCTTTTCTGTCTGAATTTTGTAAAAATGCATTTAACTGTTCATGCAGAAAAAAATCTCAGTCTGTGGTTTAGTGTGAGCTATCTGGCACCCCAAAGACAGAAAATTAAATCACGTTGAGGATAGGTCTTTATGTTGTTCCTGTTTTATAAATCCCCAAACCAAACCCTCTCCCAACTCTCCCCCATTACCTTTTTGTTAAGCTTGACATACATTTGAATTGTCCGATTCATAACTGCATGGGCAACAACTTATTTGAATGTTGTAGGTAAAAATGATTAGGGAAAGCAGGACACTTGGAGTTAGGCAACATTTTTTAGAAGTCTGAAGGCATGGAATTACCAGGTTATGGGTCTTTACTTTACCAGGTTATGGGTTTGCCTTCTTTACTCTCCCAGCTCTGAGAACTGTGAATCACGTGTGTACCTTTACCACCCTGTGGCTGAAATTGTTCTCCAGTGATAGTTTGGTCCAGATTTTCTACTGAGCTGCATTTCCACTTAGTGCCTTAGGGAGCCTGCTATGGCACTGGTATAGGTTAGAGTCCAAGTTTCAAAGCCGAAGTGGCGAATGTCTGGGGCTAGTGAGGCCTTGACTTATCCTTTTAACAATTGACTCTAGCTATAGCTGGCTGCTTTGGAGAAGGAGCTTTCTGTAGTCTGCTTTCTGCAGATTCTGCCCTGACTGCTGCTTTCCAAGTGGAGCGGGAGAGTGAAAGCTGCTTGGTTTTGCATCCTGAGTGGATACTTTTAGGTCTGGAAGCCGCTGATGCCTTCCCTCTTCCCTTGGCTATGACTCATGCTGGATACTTTGGGGAAGAAACTTAAATATTCTGAGGATTTCCAAAGTCTGCCTCACAACCTCTGCCTTATTGTGGCTTCCACTGCCCTTTTAACCCATTTGTGCTTTGCACCTCTGCGTGCCCTCTCTCGCAAGGGGAAATCTGCATCCTTAATTGTGTTCTTCCCTATATACGGAATATCTTCCTGGATCCTGTGCATGATGCAGCTTCACTTACCGTCTTCAAATCCTTCATGAAAATTCACATTTTTCAGTTAGCCTTTGAATGTTGACCTCTATGTCCCTGCTTCTGCAGTCTGGCTAAACTCTAAGAACCCTGTATTGACTCTGTAGCTTTGAGGAAGAGTAGAAAGTGTTGTGTTTTGTATGCAAGTGGTTGTATTTTCTAATCTACTACTAGATACTGTATATTATATTATTTACTTTATAACACTAGCTGAGTGGCAGCTCCAGATGTATGATTGGGGGGCAAGGTCACTAGCATCAGGCTGAGAAATACTGTTTTCCATGAAAACTGTTGTCCTACAGGTTTTGGGGCTCCAAACGGGCATAGATGAGTGAAATGTAATGGCCTGTGATCTACAAGAGGTCAGACTAAATGATTTAATGCTCCCTTCTGCCTTAAACTCTATGAATCTGTGAAAACAAGAAATAGACATAAAACAACAACTCTTATTGTTCTTCCAATAAGTCCCCACTTCTCCCTTTTGTTTGTTATCCTTTGCTGTATAATCAGGAGTCTCATGGTATTTGGTGTTTTTCCTAAAGCCCAACTCTTAGAAGTATATGATTCATTAAGAATCTGAGCTTTTTGTTTTTGTTTTTTAAGTTTTTAGACCATATGGTTGCACAGAAAAGCTTGAAAATGTGACAGAACTGCACCCCGATGACTTAAAAAAAATAAACAGAAGGTGAATGAAAAGAACAACAAAAAAGTGCTGTTTTTTTTTTATTTGCTTTTACAATTTCATTAGTTTTAAGCCAATATCATTATTTAGGAGTGGTGGGGGCATAACTCATGGTTTTTGAATGCCACAACTAAAATATTGCTAACTGTCTAGTGTTAGCTGCCTGGGGCTAGGTCTTGTATTTTTTGTTTGTCTATGAATCACTCCACACACTTAGGATGACCAGACAGCAAATGTGAAAAATAGGGAAAGCGGGTGGGAAGTAAACACACACACACGCACACACACACTGGCATCTTTATGGTTCGGTAGCTCTACAGTCTAATGAATAATCACGTATGGCTATATCCTACACACATAAACCTCTGGAAGTGAGTCATTGGGCTTGTCTTCACTAGCGCGGGGAGAGATTGATCTTATGGTGATCGATTTATCGTGTCTCGTTAAGACGCGATAAATCGATTGCCAGCGGCGCCCTCGTCGACTCTGTAACTCCAGCTCGCCAAAAGGCGCAAGCTGGAGTCGACGGGGGAGCGCACCGCCGACCGCCGCCGCTGTGAGGACGGCAGGTAAGTTGGCTGTACATACGCCGACTTCAGCTATGTTATTAACGTAGTTGAAATTGCGTATCTACAGTCAATCTCCCACCCTAGTGAGGACCAGCCCATTGAGAGGCAAATTCTTCTTTGGGAAAAGCTCATTTCTAACATAAAAGTCTTCTTTGTGATAACGGATTAGATACTTCCTGGTCCTTCTGCAATGCAGAGTGAGAAAGGGAGAGAAGTGCATGGGGCCTCCTTTGCATGGGATGGGTAACGACCATACAGTCTTGCAATCCTTATACTCAAAAGCACAGAGATTGCTCAGTTCCTATTTTTTCCCTTTTTACACCCTGCTTTAGTCAAAGTCCCACTCTGGATATATATTTCTACCTATGTTCAGTTCAATCCCTAAAAGTCACGTCATTACCAATTATCAGTCATGCTGGGATATTTTGATTTTCAGAATGGATGAATGAAACAACAGGGCCGGCTACCAAGATTAGACAGGGCATTTTGGCCATGAGCTTAGAAAGGCAAATAAGGGCCAAGGGCCTATACTACTGATGAATAAACTTGATAATGGGAGGGAAACATAAGAGGGAAAGTGTCGGGCTACATAATACAGACAGATGAGAGTGGCAGGAAGATGAGAGTCAAAGGAAATTACCATGACAGCAATTAAAAAGGCAGAAAACAATCTAAATCAGGACATCATTGGAATTCAGTTACTAAGGGATATTTTTGAAGATAGCATACAGAGCCAACTCTAAGAGAATAAACAGTGGGTGAAATTTATATTCAAAAGATATTTTTGTTTACTATTATTTTGAAGAGGAGCTCAGGCTCATAAATATAGAACAGACAATAATAATTTTTTTTCCAGTGGTAGTGTGCTTTGGGATAGATGAATTGGCAGCAATGAACATTCATATACACTATAATAAAATGTTCATGAAGTTTATTATTTGCCTTCCTTATCAACTAATTAAAAACATCTTCAGGGTGGGATGTGTATTAAATGGGTTGAGGAGAAAGACAGCATGAATATAAACACATCGTCTTCCCTTTGATTATTGTGATGACTGTTGACTGAGAGCACATTACAGAAAAGGACAATGCATATAATAAGTTATTGCCTTTATTATACATAGAAACTTTGAACAGCAGTTAGGATATGGACCGCTGTAGGGTTGGTTTTACATGCTGAGATATACTGAATTCCTTATGGTTTGCATCATTCTTCTAGCATGGTGCCCTTGATATAGGGAACTGAGAAGGCCACACAACAGTCCTGAAGAGAGCACTTGGAGTCATTGCCCCGGGAATGGGGATGGGAGTTATTTAAACATCAATTTAAATATTATTATTTGTATTAACATAACACCTAGGTGCCCTAGTCATGGACCAGAACTTCACTGTGCTAGGTCAGTACAAAAAGGAGGCAACATTTTCTCTTCCATACAGCCACTTTCCTTTATTGGTTAGCATGTGGGAGGTGGTGTCATGACTGTCTAGCTCCCATCCCCATTCTGCACGTTGGGGATGGGAGCTAGACATCTTTATGTCAATTTTAATGACAAGTGACCTGTTTATAGCCCCTGCATTGCTTGGAGCACTGGAGCTGCTACCATGGACAGCACACTGGGCACTCCTCTTCATTCCCTCTTTACAACCCAGTGTGAGGACATTCAACTGAAAGGTGTAGAGAAGGTGTTTTGTGGGGTGTTTCATAATTCTAAACTGTATGAGGCAGGGAGGGGTATAAGGACAAACTAGGCATTTATGTGTCACATGTTCAAGCCCCAATTGGACTGGGATGGCGAACTGCAGCCAGTGGGAGCTGCGATCGGTGAAACGGCAGGTACACAAAGTGGCGGGGCCCATTAAGGGTGCTTACCCTGCGGTTCCATGTGCCAACATTGCCGATCCCTGTCTTAAAGGAAGAAGTTTGTGAGTGGAAGCCAAATACCTATAACCACAGTGAGACACACTGACTTGTTTGTTTGTTTTTCTATTATTAGACAAATTCTCAAATTCACTTGAAAGATGACTAGATCAGAGGGTCATTGCATTTGAAGAATATTTTGAAGATGATGTGACAAAAAAGGACAGAGTTTGATTATTGAATCCCATCTTCTATTTTCAGGGCTCGCAGTTAGGAACCTCATATTTTTATTTTTTGAACTGAATATGGTAGATATGGAAATAATTCAGAGAAAATAAATATGGCACCCCATACAACTATTTCAAGCAGTAATTTACAAAGTCAAACCACATTTTAAACTGATGCATACAAATCTGTTGGGTTTTGCTTGCCACAGTTATTCATGAAATATGTATGGTATGTTTCAAATATGGCTACCATGAACATTAATTACATGCATCACAATCCTGTACTCACACAGGTACTGATGACAAATGCAATATAGATACAGACACATTCTAGATTTATAGCTCTTTATTCCTTGGGGATATAGAGGCACTAGAGACTCAGTCAGAATTTCATCTTCCCCCTGTGTGATGGAACACATGCTTCACTAGCAGATCCACCATCCATGCAACAATTGCAGTCCAATTTGCTTAGTTCATACTCTGCGGAAGGATGGGTGATAGGTGGGGATGTATAGAGGTTACTGGGACCATGTTGCCTCTGAAGGGGTGCAATGAAAAGAAACTTCTCATGCTCTTCCTTGCATGCTACTGAACACCCACAGAAACTTGAGCATACTCTCTCGCCCTTAAGTGTTTCACATATTGGGGAATAATTATTGCTGATGCCTTTTCTGTTGCTTAAAAGGGACAAGAATTCACTTCCAAGGACTATCAGCTATGCTCTTTGCAAATATAAAACTACAGGAAAACTCAAAGTCTTTCTCCACAGACTAAAATACGCATGTTTTGATCAAGTTAAAGTAGATAGTGAAAGAGGATTCGGAGATTTATGCTTTGATTCTCCTTTTAATAATAATAATAATAATAATAATAATAAAAATTCTAACTGTATTAGTTCGTGCGGTACAAAAAGAGGGTAGATGGAATTGTAAGGCTATCTATCTATCTATCTATCTATTACCATATTGCTGAAAAGGCTCGAAATTGGAAAGGGAAAAAAATAAACCTCAAAGGTAAAGTACGTAAGTTTGTTTCAGTTCTTGGATTTTTAAAGTTAGAAGATAATTCTCTATCTTCAAACAGTGGTTGAAAAGGCATTAGACAAGTTAAAAGATATCAAGGAGAAGTAGAAATATTTGCATGCAGGGAGGATATCAACTTTAGCGGCTTAGGAAAAACTGGTGAGGGAGCAGGGATTCAGCAGGGCGGCTGAATACTGAGCAGCTCTTTCATATGCCTAAGAGAGAACACAGGATAAATCAGCACAGCATGTGCCATTGTAAAGCCAACATTTATTAAGAGTTACCACACAATGGTTCTGAAATAGCACAGTAATTTCCCTACGTGGAAAAGAAGACATGCTACAGTTGTGGTTAGTGTTGGTAAACGATGACCACAGTAGCTTTACTGTGTGACATAATGTTACTGATAATGTAATTAAGGATGAAATAATCACATAAGTACCCTGTTATCTGTGTACTACCCAGCAGTCTTAACCAACTGTGATCACATTTGGTAGAATAGTGAACTACAAATGGTTTTGTATATTTTATTTAGATATATCTAGTAAATTATGGCTATGGGGGAGAGATGTTATCTGTTCCATGTAGTCAGTTTCATCATAATATTCCTGCAAATGTACTAGAAAGTGCTAATTTTTCAGTTGTTAAACTGAGCATATGTGTAATTATTATTTTATATGCTTTATAACTCATGATCAGTTCAAATATTAATTTGCTTGCAAACATCCTTACTAAAATGCCTACAGATGTAAAATATGTTCTAAAATTGTGTTGTAATTTGTTGAGGAAACACCATCACTATGTAGTACAAAACTGTGTGTGCAGGAAACTTGGGAAGTATTATTAGTTCTAGAAAGAAAAGTTTCATCAAAGTTAAATAAAAGGCTCTGTTCTGCATTGCTTGCACTCCTAAAACTCCCATTGCTTTCATACAAAATGTGTATAAGGGATACAGAAGCAGACACATAATCCTCCCAGAAGGAATACAGAATATGGCCTCTTTTGTCTGAATACTTTGAGCCTGCTTTTTTTTAAAAAATAACTTTTTAATGACTTCCTGACCCATGATTTTTGTGGATGCAATTTTGAACACAAAAATAAAAGCATATAGATAATGAAATAATTGTGTTCACAAGTGAGATACTTAGCCATCTATACAAAGGCATATTTAGGGATAGGCACTATAAGGTTGTCTCTAGGGCCTCAGCTCCTGGAATCATGTGATTACATCAGACTTTGAAATGTCATTGAGAAAAAGTTTCTAGCTGTTATGGTTACCAAGAAAATGTATGTAACCAATGCATTGGTATCTGCCTGCATTTGAAGAGAGCCTGAAACAATAGCTTTGAGATGTGAACATCTCTCTATATTTCTACGGTGTTTTACCCCAAAACCCATTGCTCTGCTTTGTCCTACCAACACCACTTCAGCAGAATGTTCTGCATGTGCAAGAAACTAAGAGGGTAGTTTGACCAGCCCAACTATATTGCCAGTCAGTAACACCCCAGCAGCTG
The DNA here is from genome assembly GCA_007922305.1 of Dermatemys mawii. Taxonomy (NCBI): domain Eukaryota; kingdom Metazoa; phylum Chordata; order Testudines; family Dermatemydidae; genus Dermatemys; species Dermatemys mawii. The sequence goes on along the minus strand of ML677326.1, from coordinate 32,261,975 downwards.
AATTAAGTGTGGGGGCACCTTGCTGTGACCCATGCCTTTATGGGGATCAGGGAAGATTGCTGCTGCTCTTGAGGAGAAGATTGCCTGCTGTTGGGCAGAAAGCAGCCCCGTGATGCTGCATCTCCAGGAAGACAAAGACTACCTATGCTACTATAACCCCCATGTCTAATAGGGAGCTATCTCTTTAAAAGATATATAGAGAAGAGTGGGAAGGAATGAATTGTGTCTGGATCATTGTTTCTAGGCTGATGCATAATTAGCACTCTACAGCCAGAAGTTTCTGGAATCGAGTGTGGTAGTGGTGGCCAGGCTCAATAGCCTCCCTGTAGTTGCACTCAGATGCTATTGAGGGCAGCTGTTTTACAGAAAGCCATGTGATCTAGATAGATTGGAAGTAGTTGAGTTGCAGGGGCAGAAAGAAGGCTGGTCCTCCCCACACAGCGCTGAAGTATTACAGCAGGTTAGTGCTCTTGTTAACCTTCTGGCTGGGAAGTGCTGGTGGTGTTAGTTATAGAAAAGAGAAATTGAGAGGGAAAGCTATTTCCCCCCTGCCCCAATTTTAATTGTGTACTTTGAATGTTGTTTGATTTTAGCCAAACTGTGTTAGTTAAATGGTCTCAGCTGGTCTGGTTCACCAACTCATCTCTTTAAATGTGATGATGGGGAAAGAGTCATTTATTTTTTTGCTATTATCAGTTTTGTATTTTTCTTGTAAAAGTTTTTTTTTTATTTATATACTTAATCTGAGTGGTGGGTTATTTAGTTAGCTGATGGGCTAAGTGTGTGATTTCAGCAGAGGAGGAGGGAAGAGTCTGCATGGATTCCAGTCTGAGGTTTCTGAAAGCAAGTGGAAGGAAGGTATTGAAGGGGTTTTTGACTCCCCAGACTGTATAGATATTTGGTGATCAAAGAGTGTAACTGAGACTATGCAGAACTCAACCTAAGTTTTGGGGAACTCTGTGTTACTTCTCATTGTTTCTGTGGGGACTGGCCTTTTGAGATTTAGTTTATGTTATCTTTATAGTTACACATAAAGAAAAGAGTTTATGGTGATTTATAAAGTATCCTTGTTATGTTATAGAAATACAGTTGTTATAATAATTTTTCTTCAGCATTACAAGATTTTATGAAGTTGGTACCTAAGAATTAAGTTAATTCTTTTTGTTCTTTACCTGATTGTCCTTATGCAATCCTTGCTGAAAATCCTCAATGACTGAATTCTGAGTCTTCCTGTGCTTTTCTACAGGAGTTGTATTTAGGCACTAGGAGAAGGGCACTGAAGTAAACTCTAGCCCACCCAAGGTTAACTACCATCACTTAATGGGGGAGGCAGGGCTATGGTATACGGTGGAACAATGGGAGATCCCTGTGTTGATATGCTTAGGGCTCTAGATTGCCTTAATTTGGCTGTACATTGACATACCCTTTTTTGTGTCTGCAGTTGTTTCAGAGGCAGGGCTGAAGAACCTTTATGACTCAGGTCCATTCTCTCCAGTGTTCTCTATTACAATCTTTTTAATTTTGCCCTTTGTTCAGTTAATATTATCATGGTATTCATACTATGTCCTATGCACAAAGTTCTGCAAATCTGCAGGTACAACTTTATATTCGTGGACCATTTTTGCAGACAGCAGCTCTGATGTGGATACAAAATTTGTATCAGCACAGACTCACCAGAACGGAGTGGCGGTCACCTATCGTGCAGGCTCTAGCTTGGCTCTCTGAATCATGCAGATATCCCGCTGGGCATTCTGGGATCTATAGTTTACTTCCTGGGATCTATAACTCCCAGAAGGGTGTGAAGCAAGTGCCATTTGAAAGAGGTGTGGTGTTATAATTTAAACTAGTGTACAGCAAGGACTTGTGCTACGCAGGGAGAGTAGTTCTCTGCCTGGGCTGGGTCTACATTCATTACAACCCCTGAAGCTGCATATCGGTATCTGGGATTCCCACCTTGGGAGGGTGGCCCTGCATATGAACACCACAGATTAGGGTTGCCAGGTGTCTGGTTTTAGACTGGAATGCCCAGTCAAAAAGGGACCCTGGCGGTGCTGACTGGGCTGTTTAAAAATCCAGTTGGTTTGCATGCTTTGGTTCTATGCAGCTCCTGGAAGTGGCAGAAGCAGCAGCATGACCCCTCTATTGCTCCTATGTGTAGGGGCAGGCAGGGAACTCCACGTTTCACCAGCCCCAAGCAACACCTTTGCAGCTCCCACTGGCTGGGAATTACGGCCAATGAATAGGACCTATAGGGGTGGCACCTGCGGATGGGGCAGCACGCAGAGCCACTTGGCCACAACTCTGCATAGGAGCCAGAGGGAGGACATGCTGCTGCTTTCTGAAGCCGTTGAGTAAGCGCTGCCTGGAGTCTGTACCCTGACCCACTCCCACATCCACCATCCCCCTGCACCAGCCCTGCTGCCCCTCTCCCTCTATGAATCCTTCGATCCCAGCCTGGAGCACTCTCCTGCACTTTGAACCCCTCATCATCAGCCCCACCCCAGAGCCTGTATCCCAGCCAGAGGCCTCCCACCCCTTCCTGTACTCCAACCTCCTGCCCTATCCTGGATTCCCCGCCTGTATTCCAAACTGCACTCCCATCCCATCCCTCCCAGTAGTGATTTAAATTGGTCTCTAGACTTACCACAGTTCAGAGGAAAATTGCGTTGAGTGTTTGTGACATACTAAGGTACAATCCCTACGAACGGGAGGTTGTTTTACCCCGCACCTCCAACCTGGGATGCCTTGCTGCTGTAGCTTCCAATCTTAACTGCTCACCAACAGCTATCAGCATGCGGGTCACTCCCTGATGTATTTGCATGTAAGTGCAGCCTGCCAGTCCTACCCTGGCTTTCACAAGGCTTGGTTATGTTGCACCGTGATCTCAACACACTTTGTCCCAGATTTTCCCCCACAAATGCATGTTTTGTACTGCCCAGTCTTCTCCTAATGTTCTAAAGGGACTAATGTACACTAGCCTGTTATCCTAAATTGAGTTATCTGAACACTTTTTAATCTAATGTGTTTATATTAAACAAGTTTATGAACTACAAAGAGATTTTAAGTAAAGTAACGAGGCACAAAGGTCAGAAATGGTTACAAGAAAAAAAATTAAAAAGCTTCCTAGTAAAAACTTAAACTATATTAGGTTCAAGCAAAGTTTCTCACCATATGCTTCCAGCATTGCTGACCATGCTCTTACTTTGTCTTTTCTGCTGCAGATAATGAGGTAGGTAGGGTGGGTGGGGAAATGTGTCTTAGGGAGTTTGCGTCCCCTTTGTCTGGTTCTTCCTTGAAAAACAATTCCAACTGAAAACCAGGGGACAGCCCCTGCTGGGCTTTTTCACCTGTGAGCTTCCTTTATTTTTCCTGTTTCCCCTCTTTCTGTTTGAAGACTTTATTTACTGCTTAAATGCAAATTAAGATAAGAATATGCTCCTTTATGTAAAACACACCTGTTTGATTACTTCGGCCTAGGCAGGACTATGGAGGTTTTGAACATGTATTATTAACATGCTACAGGGGAAATTTCAGAACTTTATACACAGTGCTGCTACATACATTTTACTATGACAATACTGACCAGCAAGTCATGAGTTTTCAAATGATACCTCCAAGGCATACTTTGTACAAAGATTATTACAGCAGTGTGTGAATACAGATCTGCATTTTGTCACAGTATGATTGTTTGGGGATAAAGTCAAAGACAGCTCTTCAAGAGAAAGCGGAGTCATCTCATCATCTTTGTCTTGTTATAGCTCACCAACCCCAGTCACTTTAAACTAGAAATCTCTCACAGTTATACTTTAGAACAGGGACTGGCAACCTTTGTCACACAGCCAATAAGGGAAATCTGCTGACAGGCTGGAGCAGTTTGTTTACCTGCAGCATTCACGGCGGCTGATCACAGCTCCCACTGGCCCCGGTTTCTTGTCCCAGGCCAATGGGAGCCGTGGGAAGCAGTATGGGCTGAGGGCAAACAGTGACCAGCACATCCACCACTTCCTGCAGCCTGCATTGGCCTGGAATGGTGAACTGCAGCCACTGGGAGCTGTGATCGGCCAAACCTGCAGACGTTGCAGGTAAACAAACCATCCTGGCCTGCCAGCAAATTTCCTTGATGGGGGCACATGCCAAAGGTTACCGATCCTTGAAATCTGAAGTTTATAGTAACTAGGATTGTTTAGTGGTGAAGTTTAAACAGAGCTAAATTTCAGAACTAGATGACTTTTTTGTTTCGTGGAGACCTGAGCCACTCTTGAAATCTAGGTTTTAAACAGAACAAGAGTTATTCCCCTTCCCCATCATAATTACTTGTGCTAAGAGAAGCAGATGGAGTTTTGCTCACTTTACACCATTCTCTGATCCTGGTGCAATGCCAGCCTTTTCAGTCCCACTCCTCACTGAAATTATTAGGTAGTTCTTGTCCTTGAATTATATCATCTCCTCAGGTCCCCCAGAGCTCTCAGTGTGAACCATTGTCTTCATATTGTCACTCACAGAAATACTCACAGTCCATTTTAAAGCAGCTCTGGAATGATTCTCCCTCTTCCTCCCCTGATCTTGTCTTTTCAGTTGTTTAAATTTTTGTCATGCCTAAATTATTCCACTCAGGATTCCATCTCAGGTTTATGTGCACACAACCCATTCACCTATCGCATATAATCATGAAACCAGGCCTTGATTTAGATTCATTCCTGCCATTCTTGTCCACACAATTCCTCGCAACACTCATAACTCCACAAGGATCTAGTGTCTAGCCCTATATTTTTTTTTCCCCTCTTCCAACTGGAAAGGCCTGGTTTGCTTCTTTCAATAATTTGAATGGTAGGTTTGAATTCTCAGTGTTTTTCCTCTAACATTATTTTAGGGTATTCTTTGAGGTTTGCCAGCCCAAACATGCCATAAAGTTGATGGCCTATATGTTAATAGTCAGTTTCTCTGTGCTGAATCTATCCACTCCTCGCTCTGACTCCATGCTCAGTAGCTTGTTCATCTTGGCCATTCCTTTGCCATTTCATTTCCCTGTGGAGCAGAATTTTTGTCATTTTATTTTACTCCATTCTGTTCTCAATTTGCCTTTTGTGCTCCCTGTCTTTAAGAGTCAACTGTCACTTTGTTTTCCCCATAATCTTTAAAAAGTCAATGCCAATTATTCCTTTAGTTCAAACATAGATCATCGCATCAGTCTTCTGCTCACTGCAATAGCCTACATCTCTTTGTATCACCGATTTTAATTCATGTGTGGTGTGATTTGTCAGTGCAGCCAGTCAATATTTTTGTAAATGTTGGTAAAATTGTTTTGTGAAAAATGTTCCTCATTTTTAATAGCTGTACTTGTCAGTTAATCGTTCTCCTTGCAAGCAGAAAACCAGTTGCAGGACTAGAGTCTTAGCTTTATTTATTGTGAATAGGTCTATTTAATAGCCTTTGGCAATGGTGGGTGGCTGTAGTGATAGTGGCAATCAGTGAAAATTTTAATACTAATTATAGTTGAGAAGGCTTTTACAGGTTCAAATTCTGGTGATTATGTGACATCTCATTTTATCAGGATCAATTGTAATTTTGTTAATCAAAGATTATTAGTCAAAGATCAGTGCAGCACAGTGAGGGCTGGAATGCCGCCCCTTAAAATGTGCCGTCCCAAGCATATGCTTTCTTGGCTGGTTCCTAGAGCCGGCCCTGAGCACAATTCAGAAAGGAAGGTTATATATACCAAACCATTTTGGAGGAATGACTTTGCAACTCAGTTCACTCCTAACAACCCCAAACTTCCCCCTTATCTACCATGAATGTTTACAGAAAAAGAGACAAAGAAAATGACGTATTGATCCATGAAGGCTCATGATGGTATCTGGCTTATCTAACTGATAAGCTAAAGACACCTGTAACCAAGTCATTATGACAGAAAACATTGTTTATGAGCAGATCCTGAAAAGCTAAGAGTATCTCCCATTAGATCATATCAATCACAGAAAACATCTGTGTCTCATCAATCACAAATATTAAGTACAGCATACCTTTCCACAGTTGCAAGATCATCAAGTTCTTCAGTAATAGGGTGCTCAAAGTAGCTTTTTATATCTTCTGTTCTATTCCAAATTGACATTCCTGAACTAAATAAACCTGAAATAGAGCCAACAGTTCCATCTTAACTCTAAATTTACTGATTTGAAAGATACCAGTCTGTGATGCACTTGTCTTTCCAGCTATGAGCACAGTTCTGATACAATGCCATCTCATTTACCAACAAAGAGGCAAAAAACAACAAAACATTAGAAAATGCACACTGTCTAAATTCAGCCATATTTCAGAGAGATATTTAAAACCAAATATACACATAAATTGTATAATAGTAAGGAAAGTTCCAAGTATTTAGGCTTCAGTTAAACTGCTCAGTGGTCCAGGTTCTATGTCGGTGCATCTTGCAGGAGTAGTAGCAGTGATAATCTTGCCTGGCATTGTAGTAGGTATGGGTGATGCATTAGTTAGAGGATACTTCACCACCTCAGTGAGAGATTACAATCCATTCTAGGAATTGTTTAAGGTTACATTAAACAGTCCTCCATCTTCATGTGTTTTAAGTAACAGGGAGGCATTATTTTCATATCTGACTATGCATTCCAGATAACTACCTCATTTTGTGTTAGTCATTATTCCATACTAAATTTGTCTCCAAAAATTGTTCCATGCCATATTATTCTGGGTAACCTATTCCCATCATATATTAGTGAAAGAAGAATATTGCCGCTTCCTGCTTCCTTCCAACAGCTTGTGGGGAAGGTGGAACTATATTGTTTGTTCACCGCTGGCCCCAAGCAACAAGGGGGAACGATATTGTTTGTTTTCCGGTGGCCCCAAGCAACAAGGGGTCTTAAGCAATATTAAGTTTCTGCAGAGGAAGGGATTTTCCCTGATACAGTCTGGGTTGGTTCGCATGATAAACTTTATGCACATTTTTCTTGCTCCCAGTAACATGACTTTCCCACACAGATTAACCAAATTTATCCACAATTAATAGGGAACAAGCGATACTAGAGTATAATTTATGTCATAAATGGCATTTACCAGAAGCATGACCTTGTCTTCTACTTTCCAATCACTTTCTTATTCCCTTGTCAAAGTACATTTTTGCCGTACAGTTTATCCTCAGTTCATTAGCTGTGCATGGGTGTACATGTTTAAAGTGTTTTGACAATTTTTGCATAAGTGCTTGCACTTTGTAAATAACTTTATTTATCCTAGCTAATAAATCTCCAGTTAGTTTAGCATAGGATTGGTTTACAAGTGTTGTCTTTGGTGTAGGCTCTATAGTGCAATTGACCTGGGATAAGGAATGGATCTTTTGGGACTGGGAATAACCTGAATATTGTTGTTAAATTTTTTTTGTGTAAGGGACCTTCACAAAGGCAAGTTGCCAGGGTAGCAAGATAGACCTGAGTACCCAAAAGGACTATCTCTGACTTCATGTTAACATTGCCTTAGGGCTTATTTCCACATAAAACACTTTAGTGAAGATGCTACTGCATCAATGGGAGAGCTTTTCCTGTCGGCACAGTTAATCCACCTCCTCAAGAGGCAGTAGCTACGTTGACAGGAGAAGCTCCCCAATGGACGAAGCTAACAGGTGGTTAGGTCAGTATAACTATGGCACTCAAGGGTGTGGATTTTTCACACTCCTGAGTGACTCAGTTATATCAATATAGGTTTGTAGTGTAGACCTGGCCTTAGTGCTTGAGGAGTTCACACTTGGTTGCTAAAATCTAAGCACAGAACTCACAACTAATTGGGAGTTTGTAACTTGCTTCTTAATAGTGTGCCCTGAGGTTGGTACTCTTGCTCTTGAGCCACTGCAGAAGAGCTTGATAGCCCGCGTCCCACAACAGATGTACTGGAAGTCTCATTTCTCTCCCTGCCATTACTTCAAATGGGGAATGCCACATTGCACTAGTGGGATTAACCCTGATTACCATGAGGACTAATGGAAAGAAGCTCTCTCGTACATAGAGAGAAATTTTCTCAGTTACAGTTTGAGTTACAATCCAAATAATGAAAAGATCACTCTTTTTAGATCAGAATTATACAAAGTTCTATAATTCCAGAAATGTTCTTTCCAGCAATTCTAATGGCAAAAGCCTGCATGTTCTCAAAGCAAAGTTTCCTCTTATAGTTAAACAAAGCTTTCTGACTAAAACTCTGTGGGAATGAAAGATTGTTTAATCTCTTCCCCTTTCTCAAGAGAAAAGGTAGTTTCCACATAGACTCTGCTTAGGCTGGTATTTGATGAATATTTTAGCTTTTAAAAAGGGAAGGGAAAAAAACCTCTGAATCTTCTAGGGGAGAGACCACCTAAAAAGAGCCATACTTCCTTCAGGTCTAATATAGGTTACCATATTTTGCCAATCAAAAAAGAGGTCGGGGGTGTGGCCTAGCTCTGCCCACTCTTCCCACTTCCTGCCCCCTCCTGGGACCCCTGCCCCTAACTGCCCACTAGAACCCCATCGCCTACCTAAGTCTCCCTGCTCTTTGCCTCTGACTACCACCTCTTGAGACCTCCCATAATAACTGCTCCCCAGGACCCCACCCCTACCTAAGCCTCCCTGCTCCTTTCCCCCAGACTGCTCCCCCAGAACCTCTGCTCCATCTACCCCCCCACTCCCTGTCACTTGACTGCCCCATCCAGAAATTCTCTGCCCCTTCTCTAACGCCCCCCCCCATTACAGTGCAGTTCAAAACAGTGTGTGGGGCTCTGTGCTCAGCCCAACATGCTGCTGCCACGCTCTCCAGCTCAAGGCACAGCCCAGACCCATGTGCTTGGCAGCAGGGGAGTGAGCCGGCCCACCGCTCTGAGAATGCAGGGGCGGGGGGAGAAGAAGGGGGAAGGGGACCTATAGCTGCCGGAAGCTGCGGGAGAGAGGGAGAGTCCGGAGGCTTTGATTGTGGGAGCCCAACGCAGTGCTCTGCACCAGGGGAAATCCTGGACACTTTTAGACTTTTACAAATTCCCCCCGGATGCTATTTTTAGCCAAAAAAGCTGGACATGTCTGGGAGAATCTGGACGAATAGTAATCCTATCTAATAAAACCTGGAGTCTGAATAAATCCGATGGGTAGCAAGATCAGGGATTGGGTGGAAATGGGGCATATTGAAATTTGATTTTTTTCCATCATATTAACAGGGCAGCACAAATCATGTCCATAATTTGAGAATGGCAAGAGTAAAAAAAAAAATGCATCCATTCAGGTTAACTAAAAGATTTTTATATATACTCTCTCCATCTATTTCATGAATGTAATCAAACTACAGCTGGCTACCCTTATGATGTAAGATTGTTATGATGTTAGAATTATAGTTCATAAAAGGTAAATATAGCCATCTGTGATGGGGTGTATAAGTCCTACGCTGGGGAACCCAGGGTTCATAATCAACTATGGGTCCAGAAGGCCCCACCTAGCCACACCAGCTGGGCATGCTTGCAGTGGAGGCAGAGCTCCAAAAGGAGTAGCCTACTTCAGTTGCAGTGGACATAGGGAGGGAGCAGTCTGATGCTGATAGCTCCTGCAGAGAGGCCACAGGAGCTCCATACTGACCTGACCAGATCACACCTTGCTGCAGAAGGCTCTAGTAGTGACTGAGAACTTCAGGCTAAGACCGATAGAGAAGAGCTCCAGCTCTCCGTGCCAGGGAGACCCCTCTCTTACCCCCTCCCACTTGATAGTCCATAAACAGACTCTGCCATGACTTTGGAGGGACAGAGGGAACAGAGTTGTGGGGGTGTCTGCCCGAAGCTGCATATCCAGTCACAGGGCCTTAGGGTGGAATAGGGATGGCTCAAGTCCCCTACTGCTGGGCAATGCTGCTGGGCTGACAGGTGCTGACATTTTTATTTTCCCCCATGCCACCCAAGGCCCTGCACCCACTCTGCCTCTTCCCATCCCTGTTCTACCTCCTCCGTGGGGTCCCCCACCCACTCGCTGCTCTCAGCCATCCCCCAAGCACCTCCCACAGCACCCTGACAGTCCCCAGGGGAAATGGGGAGAGGCCAGCCTCCAAGTCAGCCTGACTGACAGGGCGGGTAGGCTAATCAAGGAGTCAGGAGGCCTCAATGGGTCCCATCCTCTGTGTTAGCTGGAATTGCCTGGGTCAGATAGAGTGGGGCTGAGCTAGGATAGAGTAGGGGCCCAAGCTGTGCTGGGGATCAGAGCTGTGCCAGATCCAGAGGGGCCAGAAAAGCAGCCCAGAGAGACAGACCCTGTGCTGGGAGCAGAGCTGCAGCACCAAGAGCCAGAGCAGCCAGGAAAGCAACCTGTGAAGCAGGTCAGTGTTGGTAGCAGAGTCGTAGAAGTAGCCTGACTCCCCACCATAAGGGCCAAGAGCACAACACAGTTGACTCTGAAATGTGGAAGGGGATTAGAATAAATTGGAAAATCCTGCCTTGTGGTTCAGTGAGGGCCTGTTGATGAGTTACTGAGACAGGTGGGTCCCCAACAGAGTAGTAATCAGCCACAGTACTTGGATATGGCAAAGTGGCAGGACACACAATGCCAGGATGTCGTACAGGCTGTACAGTCCCCTCTAGCCCCTGCATGGGGGAACCTGCAGCTGCCAGAGCTTATGCTGGGGAATGATACTGAGGCCTATTTATCTGCCTTTGAGTGAGTAGCTGAAGCCTGCTGGTGGCCTAGAGGAGAGTGGGTGACACGACTTGTGCCAGCCCTCCGAGGAAAAGCGCGACAGGCTTATATCAGTCTGGACACCAGAGACAGTAGAGACTATGGGAAAGTGAAGGCAGACGTCCTGCAAGAGGATGGCATCAGCCCAGAGATGCAGCGCCAGCGCTTCAGGCAGTTCTGCTACCATGATGTCAAGGGCCCCCGGGAGGTTTACAGCCAACTCCAGGAACTTTGCCGTCGCTGGCTGAAGCCAGAGCTCCACACCAAAACGCAGATCATGGACCTGCTGGTTCTGGAGCAATTCCTGACCATTCTTCCTGAGGAAATGCAGAATTGGATCTGGAAACACAGCCCAGAGACCTGCACTGAAGCAGTGGCCCTGGCAGAGGGTTTCCAGCTGGGACAGCTAGAGGCTGGGAGACTGGGACTACAGGTGAGATCATTGAATCCTGAAGGGTGAGGGAAACTGGAGGGATATAAGGTTGTAAGGCCACCGCCTTGACATGATAGGGATTTCTCTGTGTTCTTAAGTAGGCCCTGTAAATGCTGCCACCTTTGCTTTTTGCCCAAAGAGCAACAATCAGGACCCATTTATCTGGGTCAGCCAGGGGGTATCAGGAAAGAAATTGGTTCCATCGTGCCATATCATTGTGTTCAAGAAGGTGCCCCTGATGACTGTGGGCACTAGATGAGGTTTTGGGAATTTTGCCAATCATTTCCAGACCAACACTGACTGACTGGGTGCTGAACAGAAGGCTCAGGGCTTCAGGCTTCTGCCCCGCCGGACTGCTTCCGATCTGTGGGTTGGGGGACCTCGGGGTTCCCAGCTTTAGCCCCCTAGGGTGGGGAGGCTCTGGTCTTCTGCCTTGCAGCGTGCTGGAATTCGGGGCACCAGGCTCCTAGATTCTGCTCCACAGAGCTCAGGGCTTCTTCCCGCTTGGGACCAAGACTTTAGCCCTGCAGGGCTGGGGGGCTCAGGGCTTCAGGCTTCTGCCCCAGGTGGCTAGGAGGCTTTAGCGTTGTTGCGCTTAGGGGTGGGGTGGGGTTTGGAGCCCCTGGCTTTAGCTCTTTGGGGTGCTGGGGATCACAGACTGGAATGGCTTGCAGGGGGGTTGCAGACCCCCAGCTGAGAGACACTGTGGTAGAGGCGATTTTTCCTGAGAGAGTTGAATGCAGGACAGCCCTGCTGGTCTAATATTCAGAGCTCCCTATCTCACTGTCATGGCTAAATTTCTCTGGTCCATCAATTGGCCGGAGAGAATTTCAGCACTTCAGCCATTTTCCCCCACTGCTGCACCCCTAAACCACGGGGACACGGGAGAATGTCCTGGTCCATCATTTCCTGCCCTAGATTCGCCGTAATGTGTGTTGTCTCTTTACGAGGTCATCGTGAATTTCAAGGCTGAAGAAATGACCTCGGAGAAGATGGCATCTACTAGAGTATTATGGGAATCTTCTGGCTCCCAGGTGGAACAGCCACAGCCCAGTCTGGAGCATATATCCCAGGGGGAAGTGATATGGAGCAAATCCCTGGAACTGCAGTATGAGCCACTCTATGTCTCCAGAGAGGACCTCCAGCCCCTCCAGAAAATGGGTAATAAACTGGATATAGCAGAGGATGTGGTGTGGGGGCATCTGAGGGGAATTCCTCCTGCTATGCTTAGTACTAAGTAATGTGTGGCACTGGCTGACTGCAGAGGATTAGCGGTGTAATACAGGCCTATCAGAATGGCCCAAGTTTGGTTCTAGCTCAGATGAGCTATTCCAATCTGATAGATGCTTGTCAGACCATCTGAAACTCCAGATACCCCTTTCCACCAAATCCACCATCACAACTGATCTGTTCTTAGACCCTCCATAAACAGAAGCAGGAACATGTGGGTTATGAACACACATTTCCCTCCTGGCCTCCAGAGCTGATCAGTGTTAGTTTGCATGAAGGGAGATGAAATAGGGAAGCTTGAATTGCTGCTGCTACTGCTTTGGGAATCAAGAGGGATAGTTATGACCTAACTCAAACACAAATTAACAGACTTGATGTAGGCCTATATTGTAAAGTCAGTCAGACTAGATGGTCATAATGTACAGATTTTAAGGCAAAAAAGGAACTATTATGACCATCTAGTCTGGCATCTAGCATAAGACAATCACCTGATGATTTTTGCATTGAGTGCATAACTTCTGGGTGACGGTGGCATATTTGGCTGAGCTTAAGGAAACTGGCCTGTGCTATGCAAGAGGTCAGACTAGATGATCATAATGCTCCCTCCTGATCTTAAAGATCTTGGAGGTAGGTGGATGTATTCGTATCCTACTTCAGCTTACTTCTTTTTACCCCACCTTTTAACAGTGTGTCTGTGCAACACACTGTGTTACTAGGTGTCTGTGCAGTGTTTGGCACAGTGGGACCTTGATCATGGTTGGTGCCTCTGTAACTATAAACAGGTATACATGCCTATATAGATGTTCTATTATTATCAAATGTGATACACCACTACCTTGGTACATCAGACTTCTTTGCTTCTACTTGGACAACTGTGTTTCAGGAAAAGAAAGCTGGAAGGGGTTATCGTTAAGATTGTTGGGTTTAATTTGTGGCAGATCCTTTAGAATTCCATGTTTCTTTGGTTTCTTTTCTCTGTAGGACCTGATTCTATCTTGATTCTCTTGGTTTTGGTTTTCTTTTCCTTTCAGCAGCTGATGTGATCTTGATTGAGGATGAAGAAGTGAATCCTCCACTGGAGGCTCTCAAGGAAGTTGGAGTTCACAAGATGTCATCTGGAGGCCAGAAAAGGAGCATCTCTCAAAACCAGGACTCAGGAGGCCAGAAGAGGAGCATGTCTCAGAATCTTGATCTGGGAAAAGCCTGTGGAAGCCAGCACCGTTCAGAGACTCGGCAGGGAAAGTCCCCAGGAGAGAGCTGCAGTAAGTCCACTCCCCATGGGGGACATGCCAGAGACTTCAAAGACATCACAGTTCCCCAGAAAACATCTCCAGAACAGAGCCCCTTTCAGTGCACAGAGTGTGGGAAACTCTTCAGTCGCAAGTCAAACCTTCTCCAGCACCAGCGAATCCACAAACCCTACAAGTGCACCCAATGCAGGAAGAGCTTCAATCACAACTCAGCATTGATCCAGCACCAGGAGATGTACTGTGGGGAGCACGCTTTTAAGTGTGCAGTGTGTGGCGACCACTTCCTAAGCAGTTCCGGCCTCGTCAACCACCAGAAAATACATTCAAGGGAGAAACCCTACCGGTGCACAGAGTGCAGGGAGTGCTTCCTCACCATCCCTGAACTTGTGTCGCATTGGGGACTGCACACATGACAGACTGTGAGCAAGTAAACAGCAGGCCTGGGAATAGAAACCGGGCACTCTGAATCCGGGTTGGTGCCTTATCCAGAGACCATTCCGATGGTCTGTATGTGGATCTAGTCTGTCCAATAAATTAATAGATTTCAAAGCCAAAATGGACCATTGAAACTTTCCTGAAATAATTCCTAGATGTATGTGGATCACAGTGCCAGAATATATTCTGAGCCTCCCAGCGTAGAGACAAAGATACCTCTTGTTCCAGAGATGCCACAGGATTCATATCTAAAGAACATTTGTTTTTGTATTTAAACATCTCAAATAAATGAGATTAAATATCTCAAAGGGTTTTGCAGTCCTTATTTGCACCTCTCCCAAAGTACTAATACCCAGAGCCAGAGTTGGATTCAGGGGTCTTGGCATACAGTCTTTCACTGTAGGAGGTGACCGCTGCCCCTTTCTGAGGTTACCTCTCCTTTGGTAATTTTATGCCTCGTCTACACTACACAGGCCAACATAAGGCAGCTTATGTTTCTCTAATTATGTCCATTGTACACATGCCTTGTCCCACCCATGTAGGTGCTCTAGTACACCAGCATATCTCTACCTTATGTTTGGGTGACACTGTGTCTGTGCAGATACTGTTACTTACCTTGGCTGTTAGCTTTCTTGTCCAGCATAGCTCTGAAATTGACAAGAAAGCCAGAAAGCTAGAGCCTAGCTGTCCCCCACTCCTGTGGAGAGCTAGGCAGCTGGACCCCACTCCATGGGGTGGATGGAAGCCAGGGCAAGAATGGACCCTGCTCCCAGCTGGGAGCCGTAGGTGGCTAGAGCCCATTCCTATCTGGGAGCTGAGCGAAAAGCCCAAGCATCTGGACCCTGCTCCTGGCTGGGAGAAGACTGAGTGGCTGGTGCCTACTCCTGTCAGGAACAGGGAGGTGAAAAGTCCCAGGCAGCTTCCCCCACCTCTCCCATCAGGGAACAGGGGGCAGCCAGTAAAGCTGAGAGACCAGCCTCTCAGCTCCCCACATCATCCCTCTTATATATAATATAAGTTAACGTAAGTATTTAGTGTAGACCTACCCTTAGAAACTCTAATTCCCAACATGTGCAGCCCTGCGCATGGTGACACCAATGAAAACTTCCAGTGCTTGACCCTGAATTGCTGTAGCTCCCAGCCTGGGATGCTCTCAGCCATTCTACAAGCATAGAGGTCACACCTTGAGTGTCTATCTGCTAGGCAGCCCGGTTCAGCAGTTTACCAGCAGCCTAAGTATGGCCCCACTCGGGCTTCCACCACCCTGGGTTTTAACCAGCAAGATGACCCCCAACATACTCCCAGTCCTGAATTTCCCCAAAAATTAGTGCCCTGAAGTGTCCAGCCCTCATCTTGACCATTCAGAGAAATATTAAAGTGTGTTGCTCCTTTAAAAAGACACAAACATGTTACAGCTTACTAACTTAACGGGGGTGGGGGGGGCGGGACAAATCCACCCTTCCCTTCAAATGCAGTGTTGAGTTTGTAGTAAGAAATAAAACAAGTTTATTACTAATAAGGCATATGTTTCATAATGCCAAGTAAAAGGAATAAAGATAGAAATGAGTATGAACAAATAAAAGTGAGAATGCACATCTAGAACTTAATCTAGCAATGTACAGGCTTTGTTCAAGATGATTTCTCTCCAGTCTTCCTTCCCACATGGCTAACTTTCCCTCAGTCATGACCTTCCACAGAAATACAGGATGCTGGCATCCCTTGTCTTCCTAAGTGAACGATATTTGCCTAAGCAGGTTTCTCATCTGTATTCAGTTTCCAGAGACTTGAACCTCCTATTGGTTGAAGCACCCAGCTAGCACAAGCTCTGTTCCCTTGTATTTGTCTACTGATAGATGTCAAAGATGGCTTCTGTCTTAGCTTATATATTCCAAAGTTTAATAACCTTTTATCAAGAGGCAGGATGCCCTCATGTTGTTCTTCCCTTCCTATGGGCTTCCAACCCCTAGTATGTAAAGATATATCCATTGTTTTGATTCCACTATGCTTAATTTACATAGGGGATAGATATTAACCTATCACATTCCCTCCCGTCTGGGGAGATCCATTTTCTCCCTTTGTTCAGACACAGATTATAAAGCCTAATATCAATGAGTATCCATAATTCCTTATACAGTGTTAATACATACATTCTATGATGACAATCACCAGTATCATAGTTTCATAAAACACCTCACTCAATAAATTTATAGTATAGAAATATTGTAATTTGTAGGGTTGTAGCCCTGTTGGTCCTAGGAGATTAAACAGAAGGTGGGTGAAGTAACAAATGTTATTGACCAACTTTTGTTGGTGAGAGAGACACAAGCTTTCATATTTACACAGGGCTCATTTTCACGTCTGAAAGACATACTCAAAGTGCACAGCTAAAAACAAAGTAGAACTGATTGTTTAGCAGAAGTTAACATGTTTCAAGGAGAAGTGTCCAGTTAATGCCCTCGCAGTCACCGGTGGGGGAGAGGGGAGGGAAAGAAGAGGGGGGAAAGACAGCTGTGGGGAAGGACATGTTCTTTCTGAGTGATAGATTGTAATTCACTGTCTCTATTCAGCTCATGATTTTTTATTGTTTAGCAAAGTTATGAATTTAAGCTTCCAGACTCGTCTTTTGAAGATGTTGGGCAGATTTCACCTACACGGCTATTGGAGTAGTTAATGGAGAAGATACACCAGATGTTTGTGATAGACTTGAAAGCATAGGAGCCATGGATTTTTGAAAGGTGTGTTGTGCGCAGCTGTTAATCATTGTGGAGGTATGTCTACAGGAGGTATGTCTACAGAACTATTTCTGTAGTTCTAGCTGGGTGTGCTGCTGCTTTAAGTTGGTGTGTCCCTGGTCTGTGGGGAGCATGCGTCTAATGAAGAGAAGCTTCTCTAAGCTCATAATCAGAAGGAAGACCACTAATAGGTCTGTGTGAAATCAAACAATTACTATGCTATCAAATGAACTCAGGAAAAACTATAAAAAATAAACAGCATAATCTGTGGTGAGCACTTTTCACAAAGCGATTACTCTGTATCTGACCTCTCGGTGCTCATTCTCAAAGGAAATCTAGGATGCTTGTAAGGTCACAGTAATTAGATTTTAATTAAGTTATATAATTATTGTAATCAATTGCTATGACTGCATAGGCTACAAAGAGGCTCAGCTCAACAATTCAGCTAATTTTGGGGGGAGGGAGGAGGAAATTAGGACATCAGATGTAACTCAACCAATTATCACCCTTCTTTTACACCAAATTTACATGCAACAATTCATTCAGTTGTAGTGAGTCAGTATAGTTGCCCACCCTCCAGGATTGTCCTGGAGCCTCCAGGAATTAAACACTAATCTTTAATTAAATATTGTCATGATGAAAACTCCAGGAATATGTCCAACTGAAATTGGCAACGTATGAGTCGGTGCTTCCATTCAGGCACTTATAGCTCACAAATATCTTCCAGAGCATGCCCTGCCTGAAAGGATGGTAAATCCAAAGCTACTAATAGGGCCCTTTATAGGTCCTCTCCACCAAGAATGGGGAAAAATGAGGTTTATACATGATTTTATTATGTTAATCTTACATGATATGTCAAGACTTGGGCTGTGGCTTGGTGGAGCTTCTGAAGAGGCTAGTGAGTAAAGGCTGAATAAAATAAAACCAAATAATAAAAGCTATGAATGGTGACCTTGCTGTTATGTTAACCCTTTAAAAGGGTAGAAATCTTCTTTTTCTCATGGTCAGATACTGTGCTCTTCTGTTTTCCTTGGTAGGCCCATCCACCTCTGCTTGGCAGAGACAAGAAACCAGATGCCTGCACAATCAATAAATGTGAGAGAAGGAAAAGAATCAGGGATGAAATGCTGCATAATATTTTGGCCAAGGTGGACAAACAGCTATAATTCCGAAGAGAAGGGTGAAAAAGGCAAAAAATGCAGAAATGCAGAAATGCTGCATAATATTTCGGCCAAGGTGGACAAACAGCTATAATTCCGAAGAGAAGGGTGAAAAAGGCAAAAAATGCAGAAATGCTGCATAATATTTTGGCCAAGGTGGACAAACAGCTATAATTCCGAAGAGAAGGAAGCAGAGGGTGAAAAAGGCAAACCAGCATGAGGAGAGAATGATTGCACAGTTCCTGGAGCAGGACTGGACATTGATGAAGGAGGACGGAGTGCAGCAGCAGAACTTTTTGGGACTCTCACCAGCCTACAGGGCCAGCTCCACTGCCAACTGCTACTCCAGCTACTGTTCAAGATCCATGTTCTGAGTCCCCACCATGGTATCATGTCCTGAATTTTATGCACCCAATGGACTACTCTGGGGTTGGCTGGCCCATAACCCAAGTAATAAACAGTCCACAGAACAATCAAAAGTACCCTGTACAGGCACACAGGGGACATACAATTCCACTACCAGCAAGACTGTAGCAATGGCACTAAATGTAGTTTGGTAGTTTTGCACTTTGTTTTACTATCTTTTGGCTCTTGTTGGTTGTCATATAAGGGTTTTAAGTACATATTTCAAATAAAGTATTTTGTTTGCAAACAAGAACTAGTCTCAGGGTTACAGGAACAAGTTTTATTAAACTCATAAGCTGCATTGGCTCCAGAAATTGTGGGAAAGTGTGGCATAACTGAACTACTTAATTTTCCCTCATGTGTGGCACCTTCCAACCCATCCTAAGGGTGCACAAGAGAGTCCTGATTTCCCTTGCATATAAGGATCCTGCCCCAGTAATGATGGATGCACTTTCAACCCAGCAATTGTACATTCACCTACCATCCTAAAGCTATAGAGCATATAATTCAATTTTCTTTTCCCAGGCCCTCTGAAGTCAGCATGTGGTTTCTGAAGATAGGACAGAAGAGGGAATACGGGTCTGTCAGGATTTTCTCCCCACTCTGAACTCTAGGGTACGGATGTGGGGACCCACATGAAAAATGAAATAACCCCCCCAAGCTTATTTTACCCGCTTGGGTTAAAATGTTTTTCCCCAGAACACAACTTCTTCTGTGTCTGGACTTGGTACACTGCCACCACCAAACTAGGTCTAGGGTAGTTTGGGACCCTTCTTTCCCTTTCCACTAACCCTCCAAACTTCTTCCTTCCCTAGAAAGCTTGAGAGAATGAAAAAAACCCAAACCTCACCTGATCCTGCGAGACGTGCCTGATCCAAAACCAAGATCTTACACAATGGAAAACATGCAGTCAGCTTCTTAAAAGAAAGATTTTAATAAAAGAAAGGAATAAATCCCTTATAACCATCAATAGAACAGCATCCACCATACTCAACAAAAGGATTCAGAAACCAAACCTCTCCCACGAGGCAACTTTCTCCCACTGTTGATATCTCTGCTGAAGCTTACAATACCAAGAAGCACCCAGCCAGCACTCACCACTGAGAACCCTCCAAGTGATAAAAAGAAGGTAAACTTACCGACCACAGTGCTTGATAGAAACTTTTAGTGAAAGAAATAGCTGTGTTCATCCCATAGCCGAGTTGAACAGAGAGAGGACCCAGAGAGAAACTGAAACTTAAAATCTTTTGTCTCCTGAGGAATTTCTCATTGGTCAGTTGTCCACCTCTCAGATTACCTTTAGCTTAACCCCTTACACATAAACACTAATTCTAGGTTACTTCACACTTATGACAGGGTCCCTCTAGAATAACAGTGGGGATGGAGACTCCACTTTATAGCAATCTCATGTGGAGGGAATACAGTCCCTACCTGTCCATGAAAATAAAGTCCTAATCTCCATTCTTTTCTGGTGGGCATCTGTGAATCTGCCTCTGAAGTCCACCAAGACTTATATAACAATGGAATAGTGCCCCTTGCATTTTATGTACTTTTATGGGCTTGTGGAGGACCATGTTTGGGCACATGAATCCCACTGATAGCATCTGTGCACTTTGCAAAGCTGTGGCAATGGCTGACCCCCTAGACTGATACTGCTGCCAAAATGTCCACCATCATCTTGCAGATGCTCTGCCTGAATTCAGAAATAGCAGGGAAACTGCAAGCAGGAAAAGATCTTCAACCAGTCTGGCTCCATCATAGGCATCAGCTTCCTCTGAGGGATGCTCAACCCCCTGCTCTGCCCCAGGCTCTGTCCCCACTGCTTCCTACAAGCCTCAACCCCCATTCTGCCTCTTCCTTTCCCCACTTTGTGCCAGGCCCACTCCTCCTCCCAAGTCCCCATCCTACCTCTTTCTACCCTCTCCGCTGAGCATTCCCAGTTCCCCCTTCTCCCGCATCCTCCCAGAGCCTCCTGCGCACTTGAAAACAGCTGATCTCTGTACCTGTTAGGCAGTGGGAGCGGGAGGAGTTGACCAGTGACGCACTGGTGGGTGAAAGAGGGAAGAAAGCTGGGGGAGAGGGGCTGATGGGCCAGTGGCTCAGGGCCCAAAAATGTTTTATTTTTTAATTCTATTATTGCCTATGGGCTTCATGCTCACATGGAGCATGCAGCCCAGAAATGGCTGAGCTGGCTATGCTGACAAGCTAAGAGCACTTCTGGTCAAGGATGCACAGAGAAGTCTTCCCACGTTACACCATGAACCGAGCTTTACAGCTAGGAAAGGCACTAAGAAGCCACAGCTTTGCCCACAAAAGCCAGTGTTTGACATGTTGACTCCCACAGTATGATCATGCTAGCATGAGTATGAGGTAGGCACACCGATGCATGTCTCATACTTAGACAAGCAGGTTTATAAGTGTAGGTCACTTGGAGATGGATTTACTACAGGGTATAGGCATACCCAGAGGCACTAGGACTCAGGGAGCTGGTTCTCCCTACTCCTCTGCACATTTTACTGGTCTCACTGTTAGACTTCCAAATTAATTGGTAAATGACAAGTTAAGGACCATGTTCACTGAACTGCACTGGCTTTGCTAGGTTACTGACTCTGCACTTAAACTTTATAAACTAACTAAGTGCTTTCAGCTTAAGAGTGCAAATCATCTTGAGCAGCGGGACATGGTGGAGGAGGGGGAGGGCAAGACACAGCTTGGGGCTTTGGCCTCCCATACACAGAAT
This sequence comes from Dermatemys mawii, assembly GCA_007922305.1. NCBI lineage: Eukaryota > Metazoa > Chordata > Testudines > Dermatemydidae > Dermatemys > Dermatemys mawii. The sequence continues at coordinate 32,240,917 of ML677326.1, read as the reverse complement.
AGCATAGCTTGGCAAGGATGGTGCTGCCCAGTTGCAAGCTGGGAGCACAGGCACTCCTGGTCAAGAGGAAGGTCTGGCCAAGCCAGAGTGTACCTGCTATGGTTCCAAAAATGTACAACGCCCTGCTTCATCAGGACTGCCACTGCTCCTTCTTGTAAAAGGTCCGATTTCCCCCCCTACTCCCAACCCCACTGGAGCTAGGAGGCGGGGGGGTTCAGAGGTAGGTGGACATCATAGGACTGATGGTGCTACTGAAATAGGCAGATGTGTAAGAGGAAAGATATAGAAGGTGGTGATGAGGGGACTGCTGGGTGGTTAGGAAAATCAAAGCTTCATGTAATATTTTACATTTCAAATGCTTTAACCTACCCACCCTCCTGGCTATCCACATACCCAGTATCAATAAAAGGTTAAAAGAATTTATAATGGTTTGTTTCCCATATTAAATGTCCTGAGGTCTCTGTCTATAAAATCCTGAATCTGGTTTAACACTGTTTAGTGTTCAACAGTGACTGGGTTATGTTAACACCATTATCGCACTTATTCCATCTCAATTAAAACAACTGAACCCAGTGGGAACTACTGATTCTGGAAGAGTAGAGGAGATTGGAGCTCAGGGGACTTCTGAGAGAAGGAGGTTACAGAGAGCTGCTGGGAGTTTTAGGACATGTAGAAAGATGCATGCTGGTTGGGGTAGAGGGAGCTGAAGATAGGGAAGCTGATGTGGTGGGGTATGGGAATGCTGGGAAGATATAAATTAGGGTGGCCAACCTGTGGCTCTGGAGCCACATGCGGCTCTTCAGAAGTTAATATGAGGCTCCTTGTATAGGTACTGACTCTGGGGCTGGAGTTACAGGTGCCAGCTTTCCAATGTGCTGGGGGTGCGTGTGTGTGCTCACTGCTCAACCCCTGGCTCTGCCACAGGCCCTGCCACCGCTTCAGCCCTTCCCGACACCTCTCCTAAGCCGGCCACGTCCTTGTTCCTCCCCCTGCCCTCCCAGAGCTTTTTTATGCCAAAAAACTGATTGGGAAGTGTGGGGAGGGAGTGAGGGAGGGCTGGAGCAGGAGGGGCTGCTCAGTGGAGCTGCTAGTGGGTGGGAAGTGCTGGGGTGGAGGGGAGTTAGTGCCGGGGGGCTTATGTGTTACTGTGGCTCTTTGGCACTATACATTGGTAAATTTTGGCTCCTTCTCAGACTCAGGATGGCCACCCCCAGAAGCGGTGCCAAAAGGGTTGAGAGACTCCTGCATGGGAGAGGGAGAAGGCTGGTTTTGTGGGGTTAGAATGCTGCTGAGGAGACAGACGGTCTGGGGCAGGTTAGGAGGCTCATTGAGGGAGAGAAGGATTTAGCGGAGTAAGCAGAGCATCGGGAGAGGTGAGGTTGTAGGCATGAAGTAGGCACTTACACATGTCTGCAACAGGTTAGTAAAACACTCCCAACCCTCGATAATTACCGAAGCTGAGTGTGGCTCTCGAGTGGCACAGCGACAGGCTTCAGTTGGCCAGACTTCCATTTGCCAGTGGGGACCCCAAGATGCTTCCAAGAGGCGTGTCCTTGAAGAAACCCTCCTGAAGAATCCAGCAACCTCAAACTTTCCTCCCTTATTTATGCTTTAGTAATAAAATGACATATCACTTAAAGAAAACTTGCTAAGCAAGCCATTTTTAAATGTCAAGCAAGAGTTTCCTGCCCCTGGATACTTCCCCTGCATCCATCCGACAAAGTGGACATTAGCCCATGAAAGCTTATGCTTCAGTACTTTAGTTAGTCTTTAAGGTGCCACAGGAATCTTTGTCACTTCAAGCAAGAGTATGTTTTTTTTTCCAGAGTGTGCATGCCTTGAGACCCTGACAGGCACATTCCCGAAAGCACATATAGACAAACTTCCTGTTTTTCTAAAATACATATATCAGCAATTTCAACATTCTTAGCAGGAAGCACGCAGGATCAAGCTGCCCTTTCTGTGGCACCCAAAACCCCCTCCCCTCCTGCCTTGGTTAACCTGAAGCCACTGCGTGGCAAATCTATAGCCTGTGGACTTGGCTACTTCTAGCAATAAGCAATAGTGGTTTCAGGCACTTTGTGGGTTTGCCAAACTTTCCCAATACAGCAAGAGGACCAAAAAAAATGCCCCCATGGCTAACCAACAAAGTAAAAGAAGTAGTCAGAAGGAGATTCCCATCTTTGAGCCATTTGTCTTAGGTGATAAATCTGAGGCACTATTGCAGCTTGAAGTGCCAATAGCAGAGGTTTGGGAACAAATTCATAAATGAAACAGTAATAAATCAGTAACTGTAATAACAGGGCCAGATGGTATCCACTCAAGAGTTCTGAAGGAACTCAAATATGAAATTACAGCACTACTAACTGTATACATAATCTATCATTTAAATCCGCTGCTGTACTAAATGACTGGAGGATAGCTAATGTGACACATGTTTTTAAAAAAAGATTCCAGAGACAATCCTGGCAATTACAGGGTGGTCAGCCTAACTTCACTATCAGACAAGTTGGTAGAGACTGTAGTAAAGAACAGAATTATCCTTGAGAGGATCAACAAATGTGTGGACAAGTGGATATAGTGTACTTGAACTTTCAGGAAGCCTTTGACAAGGTCACTCAATCAAAGGCTCTTAAGCAAAAGTAAGAAGTCATGGGATAAGATGGAAGGTTGTTTCATGAATCAGTAACTGGTTAGAAGCCAGGCAACTAAGGCTGGGAATAAATGATCAGTTCTCAGAGAAAGGTAAACAGCAGCATCTCACAGGGATCTGTAGTGGCACTAACACTGTTCAACATACTCATATTTGATCTGGAAAAAGGGGTAAACTGTGAAATTGCAAAATTTGCAGACAATATAAAATTATTTAAGACAGTTAAGTCAGAGGCAGACTGTGAAGAGTTAAAAAGGGCTCCCCAACACTGGGTGACTGGGCAAAAAAATAGCAGCTGAAATTCAATGTTATGCAAAGTAATGCACATTAGGAAATATAATCCTAACTATACATACAAAATGATGTGGTCTAAATTAGCGGTTACCACTCAAGAAAGAGATCTTGGGGTAGCTCTTGATAGCTCTCTGAAAACATCCTCTCATTGTGCAGCAGCAGTCAGAATGCTAACATTAGGAACCATTAAGAAAGGGATTGATAAGACAGAAAAATTCATAATGCCACTATATAAATCCATGGCACCCTGGCATCTTGAATACTGCATGCAGCTCTGTTTGTCGCAGCTCAAGAAAGACATATGAGAATTGGAAAAGGTACAGAGAAGGGCAACGTAAATTATTAAGGCTATTGAACAGTTTCCATATGAGAGGACATTAAAAAGACTAGGGCTTTTCAATTTGGAAAAGAGATGACTAAGAGGCGGGTATGAGAGAGGTCTATACAATTGTGAATGGTGTGTAGAAACTGATTAAGGAAGTGTTAAATATTCCTTCACATAACACAAGAACAAGGGATGACCCAATGAAATTAATAGGCAGCAGGTTTAAAACAAACAAAAGGAAGTACTTCACATAACACACAGTCAGTCTCTGAAACTTGTTGTGATGCCAAAACTATAACAGGCTTCAAAAAAGAACTAGATACGTTCATGAACGCTAAATCCATCAATGGCTATTAGCCAAGGTGGTCAGCGATACAACCCCATGATCTGGGTGTCAGCCTCTGAATGACATGCATGACAGGGAATGGATCACTCCATTACTTGTTCTATTCATTCCTGCTGAAGCACCGGGCAATGACCACTGTTGGAAGACAGGATACTGGGCTAGATGGACCTTGGTCTGACCCAGTGTGGCCATTCTTATGGCCTTACATTGTTGGACAGAGTGTGCTCTGGGCCACAAAGGTCTGGGTATGACAAGATAAAGCAGTAGCCTCAAAAAAGTTAAGGGATCTCTGCTTATCACATGGCTGGGCAGGATCTATAACAGCGGTGGGCAAACTATGGTCTATAGGCCCCATCTGGCCCACAGGACTGTCCTATCTGGTCCTTGAGGTCCAGACTGGGGAGACTAGCTCCCGGCCCCTCCCCTGCTGTCCTTCCTCCTCTGCTGCCTCAGCATGCTGTACAGGCAGTGCTCTGGGTGATGGGGCTGCGCACTCCTGCGGGGCAATGTGTCTGGCTCCGGCTGAGCCATGTGGATGACAGACATGCTGCGCTGAGTGGCATGGTACGGAGCCCAGATCTGGGGGGTTGCATAAGGGGCATGCAGTCCCGAGGGCAGTCAGGGGATGGGGAACAGGAGTGGTTGGGTAAGCGTGGGAGTCCTGGGGAGCCTGTCAGGAGATGTCGGGGGGGGGGGGGGG
>ML677326.1:32061273-32236499 GCA_007922305.1 Dermatemys mawii | reverse complement strand
GGGGGGGCGGGCAGGCTGTTTGGAGAGGCCCAGCCTTCCCTACCTGACCCTCCATTCAGTTTTGGAACCCTGATGTGGCCCCCAGGCCAAAAGGTTTGCCCACCCCTGATCTATGAGGAAGCATAAGAGTGAGGCTAGGTGGCGGGAATTGTCATCCTTATAATCTTAGGGGAGTGGGGTCTCTGCTTTCCCTTGGCAATGGAGGCAGGAAAAAGCTTCCGGAGTTTCTGACCAGCATTTGTCAATTTAGTTCTTTATTTTGGTGTTAAGTCCTTTGTTTCAGACAATAAGTTGTGCCTTAAGCCAAGGGCTTTTAAAGAATTTTCCTTTGACTGGCTGGGGAAACATTCTACAGCTGGATGGGCTAGGGGGTCTCCTGAAAGGAGAGGAATGCAGTAGAGGGTGCTTGTTTGGGGAAATTAGGGGGCTTCAAGGAGGTGGCTGAGGGTAGTGTGCTCTTTGGCAGGGTGTAGAGAGGTGCTGCTGCAAGGGGTAGGTTCATGATGGAAAATTAGTAGGATGGAGGATAGAGAGTGCCAGGTTGCTGGAGGAGGGATGAGTGGCTGTTGTGAAGCTAGAAATTACTGTTGGTAGTAGGTTAGTGTCCTGGGTACTTAGGGGACTCTTCAAGGGTTAAAGAGTCCTGGGGAAGATAGAACTAGAACTGATAATTCTATAGTCAGATTAAAATTTGAATAGTGGGAAGTAAATACGGTCTTTGTTTGCAAAGAGAACACAAAATAATGAACAGCTCCTCATTAGAATCATAGAATATCAAGGTTGGAAGGGACCTCAGAAGGTCATGTAGTCCAACCCCCTGCTCAAACCAACTAAGTCATCCCAGCTAGGGGTCTATCAAGCCTAACCTTAAAAACATCTAAGGAAAAAGATTCCACCACCTCCCTAGGTAACCCATTCCAGAGCTTCACCATCCACCTAGTGAAAAAGTTTTTCCTAATATCCAACCTAAACATCCCCCATGGCAACTTGAGACCATTGCTGCATAGACACTTTTCAAAAAGCTGCATGGACACTTTTCAAAGACACCATAATAGAGGCCCAACTTAAATGTATACCCCAAATTAAAAAACAATGTCAAAGAACTAAAAAAGAGCCACCGTGGCTTAAAAACCAAGTAAAAGAAGCAGTGAGAAATAAAAAGGCATCTTTTAAAAAGTCAAATCCTACTGAGGTAACTAGAGAGGAGCATAAACACTGCCAAAGTGTAAAAATGTAATAAGAAAAGCCAAAATGGAATTTGAAGAACAGCTAGCCAGAAACTCAAAAGGTAATAATTTTTTTTTAAATACGTCAGAAGCAGGAAGCCTGCTAAACAACCAGTGGGGCCCCTGGATGATAGAGATACAAAAGGAGCACTTAAAGATGATAAAGTCATTGCGGACAAACTAAATTAATTCTTTGCTTTGGTCTTCACGGCTGATGACGTTAGGGAGATTCCCAAACCTGAGCCGTCTTTTGTAGGTGACAAATCTGAGGAATTGTCACAGATTGAAGTGTCACTAGAGGCGGTTTTGGAACTAATTTATAAAGTTAACTGTAACAAGTCACCGGGACCAGATGGCATTCACCCAAGAGTTCTGAAAGAACTCAAATGTGAAATTGCAGAACTATTAACTAGGGTTTGTAACCTGTCCTTTAAATCGGCTTCTGTTCCCAATGACTGGAAGATAGCTAATATAATGCCAATATTTAAAAAAGGCTCTAGAGGTGATCCCAGCAATTACAGACCGGTAAGTCTAACGTCCATACCGGGCAGATTAGTTGAAACGATAGTAAAGAATAAAATTGTCAGGCACATAGAAGAACATAAATTGTTGGGCAAAAGTCAGCATGATTTCTGTAAAGGGAAATCATGTCTTACTAATCTATTAGAGTTCTTTGAAGGGGCCAACAAACATGTGGACAAGGGGGATACAGTGGACATAGTGTACTTAGATTTCCAGAAAGCCTTTGATAAGGTCCCTCACCAAAGGCTCTTACGTAAATTAAGTTGCCATGGGATAAGAGGGAAGATCCTTTCGTGGATTGAGAACTGGTTAAAAGACAGGGAACAAAGGGTAGGAATAAATGGTAAATTTTCAGAATGGAGAGGGGTAACTAGTGGTGTTCCCCAAAGGTCAATCCTAGGACCAATCCTATTCAACTTATTCATCAATGATTTGGAAGAAGGGGTAAACAGTGAGGTGGCAAAGTTTGCAGATGATACTAAACTGTTCAAAATAGATAAGACCCAAGCAGACTGTGAAGAACTTCAAAAAGATCTCACAAAACTAAATGTTTGGGCAACAAAATGGCAAATGAAATTTAATGTGGATAAATGTAAAGTAATGCACTTTGGAAAAAATAACCCCAACTACACGTACAATATGATGGGGGCTAATTTAGCTACAACTATTCAGGAAAAAGATCTTGGAGTCATCGTGGATAGTTCTCTGAAGATGTCCATGCAGTATGCAGCGGCAGTCAAAAAAGCGAACAGGATGTTAGGAATCATTAAAAAAGGGACAGAGAATAAGACGGAGAATATCTAATTGCCCTTATACAAATCCATGGTGCATCCACACCTTGAATACTGTGTACAAATGTGGTCTCATCTCAAAAAGGATATACTGGCATTAGAAAAGGTTCAGAGAAGGGCAACTAAAATGATTAGGGGATTGGAAAGGGTCCCATATGAGGAGAGATTAAAGAGGCTAGGACTTTTTAGCTTGGAAAAGAGGAGACTAAGGGGGGATATGATAGAGGTATATAAAATTATGAGTGGCGTGGAGAAAGTGAATAAGGAAAAGTTATTTACTTGTTCTCATAATAGAAGAACTAGGGGCCACCCACTGAAATTAGTGGGCAGCATGTTTAAAACCAATAAAAGGAAGTTCTTCTTCACACAGCGCACAGTCAACCTGTGGAACTCCATGCCTGAGGAGGCTGTGAAGGCTAGGACTATAACAGAGTTTAAAAGAGAACTGGATAAATTCATGGAGGTTAAGTCCATTAATGGCTATTAGCCAGGCTGGGTAAGGAATGGTATCCCTAGCCTCTGTTTGTCAGAGGGGGGTGATGGATGGCAGGAGAGAGATCACTTGATTATTACCTGTTAGGTTCACTCACTCCGGGGCACCTGGCATTGGCCACTGTCGGTAGACAGGATACTGGGCTAGATGGACCTGTGGTCTGACCCAGTACGGCCTTTCTTATGTTCTCATTGCTCTGTCACATTCAGTGAATACAATCTATCCCAGGCACTATATGAGGCACAATGGGGCCAAATTAGTGGTTCACAAGCAGTCTTTATTCTGGCATTTCCTTACTTCTGAGTTTTTGTTTTAGCATCCTTAGTAGGTTTTAATGATTTTTTACCAGATTTCCTTTTTAAAAAAAAGCAAATGGAAAGAACAGATATTCCATTAAGTAGAGCCATATTCACCTTCACATGGTTCATTAGCTGGAATAGATAATAGACTCACAACAGTTGATACTTCAGCTTTTGGATCATCTGTTAGCAGTATGTGCACTGGCCACTAGAAGGAGCAGCAGCATGTATTTTATATTCTGGGTTTCACAGATATTGATTGTGAACAGAGGAACATTAAGATGCTGAATCCTGGATTTTATCCCAGCTTCTGAGGAAAGTGTGTCTATTGATTACAAACCCTTCTGCCTCTGACCAATTCTGCTGGTATGTATCTCAGTCCTCCAGAACCCTATCCCAATCCCCCACCTCTCATCTGAATATCTAATCTCTAGTCCCCCCACTCCAGCCAGCTTTTGCTCTTCATCCCAATGCCCTCCCCCAAGAGCTCTCTGTCCCTTTCTTCCCCTTGCCATTTTCTGAGATGTGATTATTCACCCCTCTGCTTTCCAGGCAGGTTGCTTCCTCCTTTTCCACTAACTGGGGACCAACAAGGGAAACACTGAGAGACAGTTTCCATCCTCTCAGTCCCTGTGCCCAAATCCACAGTGGCCCCTCGTTTCTGAGAAGTGCAACTGTAAGGCAGCCGACCTGGACTAGAGCATGCTTGGTGCAGACAGAATCTTCAGGGAATTTCACTGCCAAAGTGTAGTCTTTACTGCATATGTGGGAAATGAGATTTTCAGATTAATGTAATTTCGCCATTTTTCTCCCAAGTAGATTTCCACATGGATAGAAAAAGGTACATGAAATCATGGCAACTCTGCTGCCAAATTTCAAGTCCTGGCTCCAAAGCATAAAGGTGTTATTGCTTCTCAAAACAGTTGTAAGAATTTGTTAACGTGGGCAAAACAACATATCCCCCCCCTCCCATTTTGTACTGAGAAACAGCTGAAATGTTTTAGCTGAAACTTTTTAAAAAAATCCAACCTGAGGCAGACTCCCAGCATGGAAAATTCCAGCCTGAATAGTTAAAGTTTGGAACAGTTATAAGCAACTGAAAACAGAGACTGAAAAAGGAAAGGGTTGAAAAACCTAAACTATAGGTGTTATCTGTGATGCTATAATAAAGCAAGCTATAAGCATAAGTGAAAGATAAGTATTCTTACTTTTGCAAGGAAGAACTTAGCATCTCTGAATTAGACCAAACGTGGTTTAAACATATCCTTTTGCTGTCCACTAATTTTGTCTGGTTCTTGTATTCAGTTTAGCCTTTTTTAACCTCTTTAATGTGTAATTTCCATTTTCATGCATATATTTAAACTTACTTACTTTTCAAAATGTTATTTACCAATATGTTCTTTGTTGTTATTCCAGATAAAATTAACCATAAGGCAGTACAGTATTATTCAATCAGCCTGGTGTCTTCAATTACCTTGTCCCCTACCAAAATGCTATCAACATTTTTGATTACTCCTAGATAATTAGATAAAGGCAAAAGTCCTTGATTCCATAAATTAAGTATCTTTGGGTTATATTGCCCCTTGATGTGCATGCCTAAATCCCATTAACATTAATGGAGGTTTTGCTCAGTCATTAATGGGTGGATATCTCCTTCTCTTTATTATTTATGGCCCAGAGCCTAAACTGGTGTAAATGTTTAGACTATGTTAAGGTGATCTTCGCAATTAGTGCATGCAGTTTGTCAGAGAAAATAAATGCCAATATAAATGTTTAAAACCTGATACTGATCCTGCAAATTTCAGTAGAACTACTCACACAAGTAAAAGCTTTTTTTCTTTTTTTCTCTATATAGATTGTAAGCTGTAATGGGCAGGGACCGCTTCTGAATATATCTGAACAGTAGTGGTGGCAGCAATCTCCACGTCCTATAATGCTGCACAGGAAGGAGTCTTAGCCCTGCATAAATGATGAATATATTTGATTGAAAATATAGATAATGTTTTCATTAAGAGTGGGCAAATTTACCTTGTTTGATTTTTGATCTTGAATCATCCATCCTTTGCGAGTGAATTTGAACTAGTATCTTAGTTAGTTTGTAGTCTGCTTTAGCTGGACTATGAGAACAGAACCGAGGTGGAAAAATTCTTATGAAAAGCAATGTGAAAATGGCACAGACACTGCACAGAGTGAAAACAGCTAGAGAGAGAGATGGAGCAGAGACGGAGAAAAGAAATTCTAATGGAAAAAATAAATACAGTTGGCCCAATTCGCCTTTCACACTAATTTAAACTAATGTAATGCCAATCAATTTACGCTGCTGACGGTGATAGGAGGATCACGCCTGGGGACTGACTATGGATGGACTTGATGGGGGTCAGATTGATGAGACCTTGCAAAGATCCCCCTGCCCCACACACCTCTTTGCACCCATCTGCATAGGTCAGGTACATGCTTTTAGGGAACACAACGAATGCTGCCAGCTTTGTAAAATGAAGCTGGAAAGAACATACAGTATTATTTGGACAGAACTTTGTTTAAAATGTCTTGTGAGTGATATACTAAGGAATGGGAGGATAGTGCCGCTGACTGGCTACATAAATGTTTGTTAATATTACCTCAGTCTAGAATAGACAGACACAAATGAAAATCAGGACTAACTATTAAATCAGTGGAGTTACACTGGTTTAAAATTGATGTGGAGAGAAGCAGACTGTTAGCCTGAATTTGATAACAATGCTACAACCTGAGAGCTTCTGGCTCCTTTATACTTAGAAAAAAATAATCTTAAAACATTCTGTTTTGTTTTAGGAGTTCTTTTAGGTTGGCTGAAATGATTGCATGAAGTTAGGCCATGTCTCCAATTGTTGCTGATTATTTTACAGTACGATATTCAGAGCCTACAAGTGTTTTTTAGTACTTTGCTTTTTAACTTCTGGATCCTTTTTTGGCTTTTTAATTTTTTACTATGAACTTGACTCATCTATTTCCAACTATACTATACTGCAGCAAAACCAATGAGGAGTCCTTATGACATTTTAGAGATTAAATTTATTTGGGCATAAGCTTTTGTGGGCTAAAACCACTTCATCAGATGGATGGAGTGAAAAATACAGTAAGCAGTATAAATATTATAGCACATGAAAAGATGGGAGTTGCTTTATCAAGTGTATGTGTGTGCCGGGGGTCAGTGCTAATGAGGCCAATTCAGTTAAGGCGGAAATGGCCTATTCTCAACAGTTAACAAGAAGGGGTGAATATCAAGTGAGGGAAAAGTAGTTTTGTAGTGCTAACAAGGCCAATGCAATCAAGGTGGATGTCGCCCATTTCCAACAGTTGACAAGAAGGTGTGAGTATCAGCAGAGGGAAAATTACTTTTTGTAGTGACTCATCCAATCCCAGTCTTTATTTAGGACTAATTTAATAGTATACAGTTTGCAAATTAATTCCAGCTCTGCAGTTTCTCATTGAAGACTGATTTTGAAGGTTTTTTTTTTTTGTTTGTTGTGGTTTTTTTTTAACAATTGCCACTTTGAAGTCTGTTATTGAGTGTCCAGGGAGACTGAAGTGCTCTCCTACTGGATTTTGACTGTTACAATTCTTGATGTTTGATTTGTGTCCATTTATTCTTTTGCATAGAGACTGTCTGGTTTGACCAAAGTACACGGCATAGGGGCATTGCTGACACATGATGGCAAATAGAATATTGGTAGATGTGCAGGTGAATGAGCCCCTGATGGTGTGACTGATGTGGTTAGGTCTATGATGGTGTCTGTTGAAATGATATGCGTGCAGAGTTGGCAATGGGGTTTGTTGCAAGGCTTAGTTCCTGGGTTAGTGTTTTTGTCGTGTGGTGTGTGGTTGCTGGTGAATATTTGCTTCAGGTTTGGGGGCTGTCAGCAGTTTATTTTAGGCAATGGTATAATGACTTAAAACCTGAGCGCTAAGTGATGCAGGTAGTCTGATCTCTCTCTTCCTTCCCTGAAATGGGAGCAATGCAAAAGATGGATGCTAGTTACTGCTGTGTGAAATGGTAGCCAGTAAAAAACAGATATTAGAGTCGAGCTAAAACGAAAGATTGTTTACTTTGACTAATAAAATAACTCTTGAAATTTGCCTTCTCTTTAGGTAACAGCTAGTCAAGCCAACTGGGACAAGGAGCCAGGGGCATGGAGGGCGTGATGAAGAGAAAATGGGCCTCAAAGTTAGAGGGAAAGAAAAGTATGTGATCCTGTAATTAAAAGACTGTATCATAACACATATGCGCCAGAGGGCTGAATTAAGGTTGCACAGGAAACTTTAAGTATGGCATTTCTTAACATTTGAATGCTTGGCTTTGCAAAAAATGTTCTTTAATATAATATTTTTATATATGCAGTGAAGAAAGTATTCATATAATTCAAAGAATACCTCATTCAGACAATGTTATTTGATCAGCTCTATAATGCAAACAACCATTCACCAAAAAAGGGTACATGTAATGGATACTTTATTTAATGCTCATTGACAAGATCTAATTTAAAAAGTCAAAGAAGCTGAGGATGCTGCAGTTTCAGGGACATCCTTACTATATATAGTAGCACATTTCCCACCTGTCATTCTGGAGAGGAGGGAAAGACCTCCCTTCATCCTGGAATTAGGCACCTAATTTACTTTGAGGGGAAGGGTTTATGCCCCACCCCTTTCCTTGACATTTCCTACTAGCTAGCTTAGGCAGCCTCCCTTTTAACTTGCTGGCTTCCACAAATCCCCTTTTTATGCATCTAAATGTTTCATGTATTGTGTGGCCCAAGTCAGGGTTGTGAAGTCCACTAGGCAGGGTGCTTTAACATTAGGGTTGCCATGCCTATGGTCCCCTGTATAATTTTCTCTTAACGTAGTTTAGATTTGATGAAATTACTACCAGTACAAAGAACATCATCTTCACATTAATTATACTGTAGTTTATAATATTTTATTAATAGTAAAGTATTGATATACCATGAAAGATTATTCTGTGTTTATGGATGACTGCCAGAGCAAGCCTGAATTTTATAATAATTCATGAGAAATTAATAGGCCTTCATAATGAATAAATTTAAGGACAATTTAATGACTATTCATCAGCAGTTCATGCACAACAAATCCAAATGTTTATCAAAGATGTTCATAAAATTGGTGCACAAGCATTTTAATGAACTGATAAGGAACATTAAATGAACATACATTATGAATTTCCTTTAGCCTAGAGTGACATTCTCAGAGGAGATCTTACACTCCAAGTTCCTAGCCATACAAAAGAAGCATGGATGCTTCATGAAGGTCTGGCACCTGCGAGGAATGGTGCAAAGATAATGCAGACAAAGATGTTTGTATTAATCCTGTTTTAGGGAGAAGTTATGGTGGAATCTGAGGATATGTGATGTATTAAAATCTAGTGATAGAGGTATCTGAGTGCTACTTTGACAGGAGCTGGTCAGGTGCTAATAGACTGTTATGAACGCCTTCTAATCAAATCTTTATGATCAGTTCTTGAAAATTCATAATGAGTAGAGCTGTGTGAATAATCAATTTTTGATTAGTTACTGAACAGAAAAATAATTTTTCATTATATCAACCAGTAATATTTTTTTCTCAGCTAAAGAAAAAAAACAAACAAACAAAAACAAACATTTGTTTCAGGTCAAATGTTTTCAAACAATTTAAAGCATTTTTATTTGCTTTTTATGAAAAGCAAAGGAACTCTGGAAACACCTTTCATAAAACTAAGGAGGGGGAGGCAGCAAAAATCTGTTTATACACTCAAGCCCTTCATTACACCTAAGATGTGAGAGTCCTGTGTTCAAGTCCCCAGTCTGTCTGATCTGAGCTAGGGATTTGCATATGGGTCTCCCATGATAAAAGTAGGTGTGCCCAACTCACTGGGCTACAGGGTATTCTGGATTAAGGCTTTTTCAATCTCATGTCAAATTCATGATTAATAGTAGTTGCCCTGAAACTGCATTTTTTTGGCAACTGAACTATTCTTCCAAAAAGTTTTGCCCAGCTCTAGTACTGAGACAAAGCAGTTTATTAAAATACTGAGATACCCACTCAAAAAATAGCTTACCTTAAATAAAATACCTTGTTTTGCTTTACCTTTACACTGCATCTTTTGCTTCAGTTAATCAGAACCAGAAGAAAATGGAAATAAATATCAGACAAGTTCATCAGATGTCCACTAAGAAGGTTAATAGAGGACATCTATATTTTATATGTGAATGAAGAATTTCTGAGTTATGTGTTTCCCAGAAAATTTTGTACTTCAGAACCTAGCTAGCAGAGTTTTAACTGAAGCCTATAAGTGGGGAGGGAATGCCAGTGGAAAAATATATTCCTCCTTGCCAATCACAAAAATTAATGTTAACTAGAAAATCTTCAAAGCAGGAAATTGGAATCACAATTTCCATGAAACCAGCTAATCATCTTCTCTTCATTTTATAATTTTTGGTTATCGATATATCTTAAATTAAAAACATAAATAAATAAATAAATAAATAAAATCCTTGCAGTTAGAAATTATATATTATTCACATGGATTATCATTTCAGTATTGTAAAACTACCATATACAAGTAATATTTTATTCAAATTACATTCATGGCCTGAACTAGAAAGTATATAATGCATTTATTATTTAGGACAAGTTCATTTTCATTGGTGGTGCACTGAAAAGCATACTAATACAACTCTGATTCATAAAGTAGAATTACAGCTCCATGTTATACATAAGTGACAAAGAGTCCTGTGGCACCTTAAAGACTATCTAAAGTATTAGAGCATAAGCTTTTGTGGGCTAATACCCACTTCGTCGGATGCATGCAGTGGAAGAATCCAGGGGCAGGTATAAATAGGTAGGCAAGTACCTGGCTCTTGCCCACCTATTTATACCTGCCCCTGGATTCTTCCACTGCATGCATCTGATGAAGTGGGTATTAGCCCACGAAAGCTTATGCTCTAATACTTTAGTTAGTTTTTAAGGTGCCACAGGACTCTTTGTCACTTCTGCAATTCCAGACTAACATGACTACCCCTCTGATTCATGTTATACATAGTACCAACTTAAGTATCACCAATGCAACTATGAAAGAGCAGGTGAAAGACTGATTAACTACACACTGGTTGCTTTTCACTGCAATTTTAAGAGATGTGAAATATGTTAATCACAATTTCATAGCAAAAACACAGGAGGTCAATGGAATAACATCATATTTATCTGCAGAGGAACTGGAGAAACAAGACATTTTACCTTCAACTGGAATATGTTTTCTATACCTCTAATTCATAGTTACTGGAACAAGGTGAAAGAAATATTAATCACTGCACAGAATTTACTTTGTATGCAGAAAGACTAGGTTGCCTGCAGTTTTACTCCTACTTAGCATTCATATTGTGTTTTCCGTGTTCATGGAACTGTACAGACCTTATCCAATTTAGCCTTACTGCTGGCTCAGTTCTGCAAGGTATTGAACACAAGTAGTCCTAGTGAGGACAACACATTATTAACAACATTAACCCTCCAAATCCTAACACCTTCCCCTTTACCTTCTTGTACTTTATAATTGAACCAAGAAAATACATATACAAAACACCCAAACGACCATATCATCTTAACCTGGTTCTTTCCCTTCCAAGCCTCTTTGTAACATTACTTATAGTATATATCTAAACTCCCTGTCTCCATTGACATCAATGGGAGTTTTACTATTAAGACCAGATGTAAGTCAAGACTGGATATTTTTCTAAAAGATATGCTTTAGTTCAAAGAGGAATTAATTCAGGGAAGTTCTACCTCCTCTGTTATATTTGAGGTCAGAGCATATGATTACAGTGGTCCCTTCTGGCATTATATTTATTAATCTATAAGTTCAAAAACAACTCAGTGCAGCCCTGGGAGCATGACTGGTAAGCACTTTGGCCCTGAGCTGTACCCCACTGAAGACAATGGGAGTCCTTTCGTTGACTTCAGTGGACTTTGGAAAGTCTGTAAAGTGCCCTGTAACATTGTAACAATAAGAAAATGTGAATAAAATTTCAAGAGAGGGAGTATCAGGGTAAGTATGAGTCACAGTGATAAGAATTTTTCTCCTCATAAATTACAACATAAGTCTTGGGATTTAGGTAACTTGATTTCTTAGCCTTTCTAGTAGATCAACCTTTCTCCTGAATGTATCAGGATATTAGAAAACATTCATAGCCTTCTCCAGGCTGTGGAGCCTGTGACACCCTTCTGCAGCATAGTAGGTTAGAGCAACAAAGAGTCCTGTGGCATCTTAAAGACTAACAAAAGTATTGAAACATAAGCTTTCATGGGCTAATACCCACTTCGCTGGATGCATGCAATGAAGTGGGTACTAGCCCATGAAAACTTACACTTCAATATTTTTGTTAGTCTTTAAGGTGCCACCGGACTCTTTGTTGCTTCTGCAAATCCAGACTAACATGGCTACCTCTCTGATAATACTTTAGGGCTCTCCTTAAGTGCTCATCCACTAGATCTGCAGACAACAGATAATACCACCTTTTAGGAAAATACATGGGGAATCAACTCACTTTATAAAAGTATAAGTCCCAAATTCAGAGCGCTCAAATCAGTATTGTAACTGCTTCTCTGTGAGCTTGTCTATGCTGCCGCTTATGTCTATGTAAGCTACATCACAGCAACTTAAAGTGGTGTCTACACCGCTATGTCTGTCAGCGAGAGAGCATCTCCCACCACTTCCACCTCTCATTGAGGTGGAGTAATTACGCTGACAGGAGAACACTCTGCTGTCAGCATAGTGTGTCTTCACCAGATGCACTACAGTGGCATAGCTGCATCAATGCAACTTAGACCAACTTTTGTTGGTGAGAGAGACAAGCTTTCAAAGGTACCCAGAGCTTTTCCTTAGGTGTGGGAAAGGTACTAAGAGTGTTACGGCTAAATATAAGATTGAACAGATAGTTTAGCAGTGGTGTTGTAGTCATGTTGGTCCCTGGATATGTTTGACACTCTTAGTACTCTTTCCACCTGAAGAAAAGCTTTGTGTAGCTTGGAAGCTTGCGTCTCCTACCAACAGAGGTTGCTCCAATAAAAGATATTACCTCATTCACCTTGATTTTGTATATTGCAGAATGCCTCAAATATTGTATGTCAGGATTTTTTCACCAAGTTATGGAATAAACCATAAGTAGACAGGTGTTAAAACCAGATTTGATTTGCTATCTTTTGCAGGCTCTGTACGACAAACCAACAAGTCATAGCAGTCTTCAGTAGTTTGATGACAGGGCTCCATTTCCCAAAATATGTTCTATCATCCCTCACCACACCAAACCCTTCACCAGGGGGGGAAAAAAAAAGAGAGAGAGAGAGAGAATGTGAGATTCAAAACAAGAAAAATATTTCAGGTGTATGTTGATTTCGATACCCTTTACAACTTTATAAATGAATAACAATAGAAATGCTGAATCATGAACCTGTGAGCATAGGAAACCACACGTTTAAAAAATTCATCCAAGATTTAAAGATTCCTACTCTACATGTTATTTTTTCCCTGGATTTGTATCTTAGTCATGCATTTAAAGGACCAGTGTCAGACAGTTGGCTTCCAGCAGGTTGAGTATTATGCATGGAATCTTATTTTGGAAAAGCGCTACAGTCGCTCCACCCCCACCATCAAAACGGAGGTTTTTCAAATATATTATGCTTTTTTCCCCTCAGATCCATGCATCCATCCCAATTCAACAAAACTTATTTTTTCCTCACCAAGGGAAAAACTGGAAGTGAAAAGTAGGTGCATGTGTTGTTGGACTTGATTTATGACGAATGGATGAGATCAAGAAGAAAAATATATTGGAAAATGACTTTTATAGGCTTTTAAGAAAAAGTTTCCTCAGCCTCCCAGGACCCAGATGTCCGAAACTGACCTTTAAAATATGTGGCAGACGTACATTGAGGGACACAATGAAACTATGCAGAATAGGAATCTTAATATAATGTGGGATTAATTACCTAGATGTGCAAAGTTTTCTAAATCATCAGATACATCACATTCCATAATTGCTTGTATTAATAATTTACAGTAAGAAAAAGAGAGCCCAGGTCTGTGTGGGTTGGATGTATTTGGATGTAAATGAAAGGGTGGCACTACCTCATAATCAGGTAAAACTGAGAGGTATCCTTCTCAGGATGATGAAGATTCATTTCTTACATAATAACTTTTGTCTCTCAGGACTGAAAAAATATATGCAGCACAATATAATTAAAATCACAGAAGTCCTTTACATTTCTCAGGATGGAAGCAAATATATTAATTAGCATAATTAATGAGATGAAGCAATACATTTGAAACAGCCCTTCTCAGGGATGACAGAAACAAATCAAAAAGGTAAAGAATCTTCTTTCTCTGGGGGTTGAAGAAATTACAGGAAGTTAAAGAAGCCCCAGGGGCTGAATAAAATGAATTAAAGTAAGCCATTCTCAGCTCAAAATATGATTAGCAGTTTTCACTTATGGGTTAGAGAAAACATGGTAAAATGCTTATAAAGAATAAATCCGCACACAACCCTTCATAGGGCTATGTTCTTTGGCACCCGGCTCAGTGGGGGCTTAGAAGAAAATCCCCTGGTGTTGAAGAAATCAGGCCTTCAAGGCAGATGTGAAAGAAGGACTAACAGAGAAATGCCCATCTGAAAGAGAAAGAAAAGAAAGGTTAAAATAAACACTGTCCTCTAGAGAGAAACATAAAAAAAAATGTCTTTTCAGGTCTGAAAAAAATAAATTAAAAATAAAAATGATGACTCAGTGGGCCAAAGAAAATAAATAAAAAAACTTTCAATCTTAAAGATTACTAATTAAAAAAAAAATAAGAGAGGCTTCTCAGGGTAGTATTGATTTCTAAGCCCCATCACTATATAATTTTCCTAAACTTCAAATAGGAACAATTAACTGCTCTTGGATTTTGTGAGTCTTCAAAACAACCTCTTGTTCTTCACCATTCACTTGTTAAGAACAAGTGTATTTTGTTCATATTTATATTTTATTTATTTATGATTAATTGACTTTCCTTTATATTCTTGGATCCAGTTGTTTATAATATAATTCACCCTTGCTTGTATATTTTTTACTTGTGATTTTCTTGTTAAGTTACAATGAGTTTAATGTCTTTCAGTTGAGATACAAAAACAATGTCCTGACCCATATAAGTCTGGCCATATCTGAAGATCCTATAACACATTTCAAAAAGAGGTAAACTGTGATTTAAGAATTTGCATATTTTAGCTACTTACTGTTGTCAGGATTGCCTCCTCACTCTGAACTCTAGGGTACAGATGTGTGGACTCACATGAAAAAAGAAATAACTCCCAAGCTTATTTTACCAGCTTAGGTTAAAACTTTCCCAACACACAAATTTCTCCTGTGTCTGGAACAGTATGATGCCACCATCAAGCGTTACGCCAAGAACTAGGGGTAGGGCCACTTGAAGCCATCTCTCTTTCCAAAAATCCCCCCAAGCCTATACCTCCCTCCCTGGGAAAGGCTTGAGATAAACCCCTCACCAATTCTGCCTGATCCAAAAGTCTTTATCTACACAATGGAAAACAAAGCAGTCAAATTCTTAAAAGAAAGATTTTAATTAAAGGAAAAAGAAGAAACAAAATCTTTATAGGAATCAGTGGAAAAATCACTTTGCAATCACAAATAGAATCAAAGAGAAAACCCACACTACAGAGGAATTCCTCCCTCTGCTGAGTTTCAAAGTTACAGAGAAAACACAGGGATATCTCCCCAAAACCTGAGAAATTCACAAGTGAAAAAAAAAACAAAAAACAAATATAAGGTATAGCCTTGCCTGGCTAATTTACTTACTGTTGCTGTTGAGAAAGGTTATAGATAGATGGAAAGAAGAAGATTGTCTGATTCCCCTGAAAGCCCAGAGTGAATGAAAAACAAAAAAAAAGCACTTTCCCTCCTCCCAGGTTTGAAAATATCTCTGGTCCCTATTGGTTCTTTTGGTCAGGTGCCAATCAGGTTTCTTTTAGCTTCTTAACCCCTTACAGGTAAACAGGAATTCTAGGCTACTTTATGCTTATGACAACTGTAGTAATGGGGGCCATGTACCTGAGCAGCTTTAATATATTTATCCTCTCTATGCCCCTGTGAGGTAGATCGGTACTATTAGCTCCATTTTACAGATGCGGAACAGTGGTAGAGAGACTGAGGGCTAACTTGACAAAAGCACTTTAAATCCTAGGTGTCTTGGCATGCAGTGGAATTCACAGCCCCAAAGTAGGTGTCCAGGCTCCCTCTACATTGTGTAGGGAGAGTGAGGCACCTAAGGAAGGGATTCGCAAAGCCAGCAAAATGAACAGGGAGCTGCGTAACCTAGCCAGGAATGAAATGTAGTGGAAAAGGACAGGACTTAAGGCCCAGATCAATGAGAGGTAAAGCCCCTATCCCAGCTCATGATTCTCAACTGTGAACCTCCCTTG
Organism: Dermatemys mawii; assembly: GCA_007922305.1. Taxonomy (NCBI): domain Eukaryota; kingdom Metazoa; phylum Chordata; order Testudines; family Dermatemydidae; genus Dermatemys; species Dermatemys mawii. Next base: position 32,220,680 of record ML677326.1, on the reverse strand, counting down.
GAGTTAGGCTCCTAAGCCAAGTCAATCTTTTTTTTTTGTAACAGGGCAGAGAGACTTGCCCTATTATAGCCAAGGGACTCACTGGGGATATAGGAAATTTGTTTTAAATTCTTGCTTTTTCTTATTTGGAGCAGGGACTTGAACTCAGGCTTTTTACATACTTAGTGAATACCCTAACCACTGAGCTATGGGGTAGTCTGTGATAGCCTATAACACATTTCATTGCCCAACTTGTTCATTTCCAGCTGGTTTTTGTGCACATTAGGTATACTTAAAGCATGCTTACTGGATCAGTTCCCACAGTCAAGATAGGCAGGGGAACACCTTGTTTGAGAATCATGCCAGGCCTCCAGTGTGGGTGAAGGTTCCAAGGAATTTATTACCTGGATTGGCATTAGGATTTAGGTGGTTTTGCACATGCCCACTAGTGGAAACTTAGGCACCTACAGAATAAGGCAGCAGGTGAGTGGTAATGTTCAGAATGACAGTAGCACCAAAGTCCCTTTGTGAACCAAGTTCTAAATGACTCTCTTAAGGTCATAGAGGAAATCAAACACAGGTCTCTCAAATTCCAAGCTAGCACCCAAGCCACTACATAAACATTATGTAGTTTTGCTGACCCAGAGGCTGCCGAGGTCACACACTGTGACTTTGATTTTGTTCCCCTCTTTCCAGAGGGGAAGTAAGGGGCTGGACGGATGGCAGAATAGCACCTTTCCCCCTTTGTGGTTGCTCAGACCAATAAGCCAGCACCCTGGGGAGAGGAGATGGAGACAAAGATCCACCCATTCCCTACCACTAGGGCCTGGATCCACAAAGGGGTACAGATGTTGCAGTGCTGAGTATTGCCATGGGTAACCTTTAGGCACCTTGAGAATCACTAGAAGCCTGGCTGAGGCACCTAAGCTTCCTATACAATGCCTGGGGAAAGATAGGCAGTATGCCTAGGCAGGGAGCTGTCTAAGCTAGAAAATAGCAGATGATGAGAAAAGAGGTGCATCTTAAACCCGTTCACTCCCAGAGTGAGGATTCTAAGTCTGGGCTAGAAGGAGGTGCTGGTCTCTACTTGTGATCCACAGCCAGGAACCTGGAGTTAGTTATTTCTTAACAGAATAATAAACGTGCTGCTATCTCAAAAAACAAACAACAACAACAAAACAGCAAGAAGCAGGAAAGTCCTCCCTTATAACCTTTAGTTTAGTGAACTTATCCAGAATGTGGAAGACCCTGGTTCTGTTCCTCTCCCTGTCTGATGAAGGGAAGGGATTTAAACAGTGGTTTTCTAACTCTGAGGTGAGTGTCCAAACCATGGGACTATAGAGTCATTCTCATTTTTTTTTACCCTATCCACAGATAATAATAATAATAATAATGTGGTGTTTCTATCTGACTGATGATACTGAGGAGACTGAAGTCTTCTATCTACAGAAATGACCCAGCAGGAACACTGAAGTTCCAGCTTCCCCACACTGCCTTACTAATGTGTCTCAGTCCTATTCTTTGGAGACCAATTCTAGAACTGAAGATCGTTTGTTTTTTTATGCACATTTAATCTTTGCCCTCTCTGCTGCGCCTGGCAACCAGGGTACCAATGAATGCTAATTTTGATTATCTTTTTTAGATACAGACACCTGTCCACTAAGAAAGGGCCAGGTCATCAGCTCATTTCACATAGGTCCCCAAACAGCTACCAGATGGTAAGGACTCAGTCACTACTGACCTGGAAGCAACCTTGAAAGTAAGCAAAATTACTTAGCCAATCATTTTTTCTGTTCTCTCTGATGCCCTTTATAGCATTTGTGTTTAATAATAGGGATACTCATTGACCAGCTAACTTTTTTTAGTCAATTCATAATTGTGTGTTTCTGCCAAAAACAGGGCTTGCAAAATATAACACACACTATTTTAACTCCAGAAGCACATTGCCTATTATTTGAATCTTGTTCATATTATAGCAGTAGATTGTGCATGGTTTACCCAAACTTTGAGCCTTTATTATGAGAGCAATTCCACAGGCTTCCACTGAACTACTCACACCCATATTATCATTTTATACTGCTTCCCATCATGTTAATATCTGAGCACTTTGCATATAAAATTGATTACCAATAGCTACATCCCTAGGAGACACCAGGGAGACTCTCACTTTTCTCCTTTTGGGAGATATAAAAACTCTGCTTGAGGTATGGGTTTTATGTTTGCTTAATCTGTTTTGGAGGCTGCTTTTATTTACTTTAATGAGGGGGAAGGTTGAAGGAAGTTTAAGCATTGTGAAGTTACATCTTCTCTGAGAGCAAGAGGTGTAATATGCAGGTCAGATAGATGGACTCCTGTTAGCTTTGACTGGGAAAACATTAAAAAAAAATAACCACAGTATTATAGGTGGTGGGACAGGCTCATTGCTCCATGTATAATCCCACCTGGGACCTATGTATCTACTTAGGCAGCTAGATCATCTCTTTACTCACACTACTGTGGCTACTTTTCTATTGTTAATGTACTAACTCAACCAAGTCTACCTGAGCCAGAAATTAAACTTCCAGTTCAAAAGTGTTGATGCAAGCTTAATGTCAATGGAATAAATGAGCCCAAAGAGGTGTTAACATGACCCTGCTACTGTTCAACATTAAACAGTGTTAAACAATGTACAGGGTCTGGTATATAGACACCTCGACCTGTTTTGTACCATGGCAAAAACACCATTAAACATTCTTCTAACCATTTATTAAAGATGCAGAGGGATAGGAGGAAAAAGGAAAAAAGTTTAAAGCATTTAACATGTAAAATATTAAGGAGACTTTTATTTTAACATCTCTTATTCCCCTTCCCTCTAGATGGAGAGAGGTTTTAAAAAGAAACACACAGACACACACAGAGAGACTTTATTAAACATGATAATATTTGGTCATTTTTGTGGAAAAGAAAATAAGTTAGTTAAGATGGGATGGTGCTGTTGGTATTGCTGTTGTTATTAAAGTCCAATTCTATTCACTAGAAGACAAAACAAGGCACACACAAAAGGGAAAAAAAAGAACAGCAATAATAGAAAATTCAACTTCAGTTCCTGGCTTTAACTTTTACTTGCACCCTTACTATTGGATAAAAGACTGGCACAACACATGGTCTTATCAGCCACTCCAAGGCCAGGCAGACTTGTACTGCCTTTGGATTATTGAAGGCATTGCTTTTAGCTGCCTTTCTGGTTACAAGCTTACTGCAGTGTTACAAAAGATTTTAAGCCTTATTAGATAGAAAGCAAAATGGAAAGAGGGGGGAAAGAGAAGAAATAAAGTGGGGAAGGAAAAGGATGGAGTGCGGGGCACGTCGGGATTACAAAGTGTCATTTCCCAGATGGTGTTCAGGATTCAGCCAGAGCCAATGGAGGTAATGATATTTTCCAGGTCTCTCTCTCTTAGTCCAGTCAGGTCAGGACATTTCTCAGATTAGGCCAACAGAGATCCAATGATGTCATAGCAGATCCTGGGGTCTCAGGAGATGGCAGCGATATCACCCATCTTCATCATGACATTTTCTCCTTCCCCTTCTTTCTGTTAGCAATTTTTGTATGTTGCCTCCTCTTTCACCATTTTTTCCTTCCCAAAGCCTCTTTTTGAGGACCCCAAAAGGAAGTGATGGGTGGAATACCATCTACTTTTCATTTTGTCCACCAGTTAGACCTAAATTTCTGATACACCAGTTTTGGCTCCTTAATTTTTGATTCCATGCTTCTCTTGTATATCAGATATAATCTTAACATAATCCTTAAATTATCTAAGTACAAAATTTTGTTTAAACTAATTTAGTTTTTTTTCTCTCTCTCATTAATATTTATCATTATATGTCATAAAAATTTGTAAGATTTTATCCATTTTTCCACAGTTAAGATCACAATTAGAGTAAATTTATAGGTCTAATTATTAGAACAATGCCATTCTTGGTCTGGCAGAAAAACTTTGTTAAAGAGGAAGCATTTACAGTGTTTCTAAAAATGCTTAGACTCAGTATTTCCCTAATTTCTTCCCAAAGTTAGTTCTCTAGCCAGATCCACTTGGCCAACAATGTTTCGTATTTAGCTCTCTCTCACTGGAATGGGTTACCTAGGGAGGTGATGGAATCCTGAGAGGTTTTTAAGGCCCGGCTTGACAAAGTCCTGACTGGGATGATTTAGTGGGGGTTAGTCCTGCTTTGAGCAGGGGGTTGGATTAAATGACCTCCTGAGGTCTCTTTCAACCCTAATCTTCTATGATTCTGTGAATTTACCCTCATCTGCCTTCTCCATATTACCATTGCTCTTGTAATGTAAATACACTTGGTTGCATCCCAAAAATTATAGCCTGAATCTGAACCCAGATATTAAATGTAATTGTTTTGCACTTAATTTACATCTCCTTATTTTGGTTTGGTGGCAGTGGAGGAGCCAGTCAGAAATTCCGGGCAGTAGGGGAAGAAGCAGCCAAAAAGGGATTGCTTCACTGAGGAGGAAGGAGGAAAATCAGGCCCAGCCAGGGCCAATCTTTCACACAGGTGTCCCCAGACTCAGAACTGTCCAGGGAGACACCATCTACCCTGGCAGCACTAGGATAATGGTGGTGCTTCTTGTCCTCCACCAGGTGGCCTTTGGAGAAAGCCAGAGAGAGAAGCAAGCTGGAGACTCTAGCCAATAGGAGCAGAAGCAGGGTTCTTTGGATCTTCAGAGAACTTTCTAGTTTTGAATGGACTATCTCTGACCTAGTCTGATTGACTGTTTGCATGAAGCCTCCCGCTCCCCCACAGTCTCTTCTCTTCAGCTTCAGTCCATGCCTTCTCCTCTTACCCTCGTCTCCCCACTCCCTATTCTCTTCCTATTTAATTTATCCACTAAGTAAATCTCCCCAATAAACAAGTATTTATAAACATAAATACAACCAAAACAGTAAAATAATTTTGGAACAAATATGACATTTGCCACTATCATATTGTTCACTTTGATTCTGTTTTCTACCCTTTGACCCCACTCTATTTTTCCCCATATCTTGTCTATTTAGATAGATTCCCAAGGCCTAGCACTAAAGGTCCCACTCTTGCTTAGCCCTTAAATACTCTAGTAATAAACAAGATTAATGCATCACATTGAAATGATAACCTTCTTTTTAACTAGAAAACAGTCTTGTCTTTGTTCTTTCTAATCTGGTGATTGTTATGTCTCTATAACGTGCTGCTCAGTTAAGAGTCTTACTAAAGTTTAAAAACCAAAATGAATATGTTTGTCTTTGGAGTGCAGTTTAGAATGACCAGGATTAATGCAAGGATTTAAGGTTTGAAAAAAGGCTGAAAATTATACAGCCCAAAAGAAAAGATGAGAGAGACATTGCAGTTATCCTAATGAAATTTCCAAGTAAGTGAAAATTAAAATGATTCAAATAAACTATTGGCAGTCATAGAAAAATAAGAAAAGATAATGGAGGGAGGAAAAAGCCTTACAAATTAGAAATAGATTTTCCACAAATCTGTTTTCTCTATTTCAATCTATTTTCTGTCTATCAAAATCTTTTTACCTAGGTACTAGAAATGGCCTCTACTATATATATATATATATATATATATATATATATATATATATATATATACACACACAAACACACACACATACATATAGATATGTGCATGTGTATATTATATATATTACAATCAAAAAAATATATTAAAACATTATGTTTGCAAAGTCAAGCACTCAAAAAGCTAGGAAATGCCAGGGCAGCTGTGCACAGAAACCCTTGATTTGTCCTCTTGTGCATAGCATTATGATACAGTCTTGAATTATATGATTACATTCTATCTTTTTCTACAGACTCCTACCTTATTTAGTTCCCAGGATGAATGTTGCTGACTGAATGGGTAACTGAAATTTCTTTTTATCCTGAGCATTCAATATATGGTCCCAAGCATGATTCATGACACACCATCCAAATCCTGAACGAAATACAGAATTATTAATTTCCTAATGAGTATTTATATGAAGCTGTCATCATAGTATCTTAGTGCTTTACAATATTGATGAATTTATCTTCACAACACCTCTTGAGATGAAGTGCTATTATCCCCATTTTGCACATGGGGAACTTAGACAGAGATTAAGGCCACAACTGTCAAGAATGTAACTAATTTGAGGGCAATTTGAAAAGCCTATGGCCTAATTTCAGAGGACATAGCTTTTTACAGCACTTTAGATGCTCAGTCAAGACTTCCCATTCACCTCAGTTACACTTGTAAGCGCTCAGCATGTCTGTAAATCAGACTCCAGGTATTTCAGATTGTGCAACCAGAAAACGAGAAACAGTCAGTGGCCATTTGCAAACAGTTTGGTTTAAGTGATATTCCCACCATCACATAGGAACTGTGGCAGAGGCAAAGAAAGAATCCCATTCTCCATGGTCACATTCAACTGTCTTAAATCAAAAACATCCTTTCTCTTCCTGCCACCCCCTTCTTCATTCACTGCTCACCTACAACTTCTGTGGCGTGTCAGGCAGAGGAAGCTCGAAGAGAAAGAATGGTCATGTGATTAAGGTAGTTGAAGGTCGTGTGATTAAGGTAGTTGAAGGTCACCCTGGAGAACTGTATGACATGGCAACCTTAATTCAAGCATTTCCTAACTTTTAGGAACTTGATTTTGAACCTTAATGTTTTTAGGGTAGTCTTCTGGGTGTAATTTTATAAACTTTAAAATGGGAAAAAATGAAATTTCAGCCTGTGCAACTATAGACAATCAGCAGGGTCTTCAACTAGGTTGCAATCCTTAGAACCACACACACAGTCTTCTATTACTACCTGAGCTACTAGAGTAATTGTAGTAGTAGGCTTTTTATCTGCTATGTGGACGTGCCACTGGATGCGGATAGAAACATAGTTTGCCAATATATTTCACAGATATTTGCTCGGTAGGAAAGGGACAATAAGTTCAATTCCAGGTTCTGTATGAGAACGTGATGTAGTGGGGGAAAAAACGTCTTGTAGTGATAGAGTTAACAAAGAGACAATAAAAGGATGACTTGATCACAGTACCTACTGGGGGACAAACATTTGATAACAGTCTCTTCAATCTAGCAGAGAGAAACATATATTCCAATGGCTGGAAATAGATGCTAGAAAAATTCAGACTGGAAATAAAGTACACTTTTTTTTTTTTAACAGTGAGGTTAATTAACCAATGGAAGAATTTACCAAGGATCATGGTGGATTTTCCATATCTGGTAACTTTCAAATCAAGATTGGATATTTTTCTAAAAGATATGCTGTAGCTGAAACAGAATTAATTCAGGGAAGGTCCCTTCTGGTCTTATAGTTTATGAATATTTGAAAAGTCCATGAGTGAGACCTAAAGAAAAATCTTATTATTTTTAACCCAAAAAATGTTGGGCTCATTTTATTTGTCTTTCGGTTTCTGAGCCTCTAAGGGTTCACACAGATCATGGTTTTAAGCTTTCTCAACAGCCATAAGTTCTAGAAATGCATTTATTTTAGATGAAACTTGAAATTCTCATCTAAGGACATGAATCTAGAAGCTGGGGATTTATGAAACAAATAGGAGATTTGGCAATATTGGTGTTGATAAACAGCTGCTGTATTTTGCCCTAGAAATGGCTACATTTCAGTGTGGTTTCAGTTGATTACTTTGGCGTATAAATAACATTCACCTATCCTATGCAAAAATCCCACTTGCTGAAGATGAGATGAGGAGGATTCACCTTATGTATATGGTATGCTATATATATAGACTTTTGTAAAGTGCACTGGTATACTTCAAGGTAGAATGTATTATGCATTCCTTCCACCATATTTATTCCTAGAATGTTTCAGACTTTCATATTCACTCCAGGTTGAAAGAGTATAGAGAGGTTCATTAATTATAAGGCATGAAGTTCAACTCAAAGCTTTGATACTCACTGTACATATCACTGTTCTTACCAGCCTATTATTTATGTACACAGCATTGTCAAATCTGTGGAATTTCCTTTTTGGTAAATGAAAAGTGATCAGAAGAGCAAGACTTTAGTATATGTGACTATATAATGATAAAACGACAAAAGAGTCTTGTAGAAACTTATAGACTAACTAATGTTTTTGGAGAATAAGCTTTCATTATCTGACAAAGTGGGTCTTCACCCATGAAAGCTTACGATCCAAAAACATCTGTTAGTCTATAAGGTGCTCAAGACTTTGTCTCTTTTGCAGATCCAGACTAACACGGCTACGCCTCTGATATATAATGATGATACATTCTTTTTCTTATAGTCTCCTGTAAAAACATCTCCCAAAGGTAAGCACAACAACATATTACATTGACTTGGTAGTTTTCTATGCAGTTTAGGTCTGTGCTACAGCACAGAAATCTGAAACAAATTTGTGGACATTGCTAATTTACATAATGTTGTGAAGAATGTTCATCTATTTGCTCATTGAGATTCTAGTAGGAGTGTTTCATTTATTCAAGCAGATATTATGTAAATGTCAGACATACATAACAATGACAGAAGTGAACATCTGACAAAGCAAAGGAATTTCCAGATAACTAATTAACATGGTTGTACCTTGGAGAGAGACACTGAATATGCACTCAAGGATTCATAAAAAGTTGCAATGAAAATGCAACTCCCACAGCTGCAATGGTGCTGGTGGGACTTGGTCTGGTCAATTGGGAAGAAAAGGTGTCTGGCTTTTTTTTAAGGATCCTCTCGTCAGGTTGGGAAGAGGCAGGGAGAGGAGGGCATCATCTGAGCTCAGATCTTCCAGAAGGGGTCTGATAATCTATCTGCTTATCAGGGGGAGAGTATATATAATATATATATATATGTTCTGTCCTGCCCAACACAACCCTCTCCCTAGGGAGCCAGATGTCCCAATTTTATAGGGAGAATCCCAATTTTGGGGTCTTTTTCTTGTATAGGTTCCAATTACTCCCCACCCCCCATCCCGATTTTTCACATTTGCTGTCTGGTCACCCTACCTCTCTCCCACTCCCAGTTTGGCAGCTCATGCCCATGGTATCCAGAGTAGAACTGGGGCTTTTGTGGGCTTCTACAAAGGGAAGTAGTATATACCTTTTAGAAGGAGATATGAGACTGGCCTGCATGCTTTTATGCAGAGGACTACTGCTAATGATTGGAGGCCATTTCAGCCCTATGACAGAAGTTTGCCCATCTCAAGTCTGGCAGCCCCGCACCAATAGGATTTCTGATGGCCAGCCTTTGAACTGTTATCTAGAGTTTCAGGGGGACTAGCTGTCAGAATAAAGAGTCAGACAAAAAGAAGTGACCTGAACAACCAAAGGAGCCTCTTATCATAAGAGAGCAACAGCCTTATTTTGTGTGGGTAAAGGTATGGAAATAGCTGATATGATGGCAAAGAAAGGTATCAATATTCTGTGTCTATAGGAAACAATGGATGAGGAGTGCAGGAAAGGAGTTGAGCTTAGATTGCAAACTTTTCTATGTGGGTGACAAATGGGGTATAACGGAGTCAGGGTATTAATGAGATGAGAGGTAAGGTACTTAAAGTTATTAGAATGACAGACTGAGAGATGTAGGAATCCACATTAAGGAGTGCATCACATTTGTGATATCTGTGTATGCATCTCAATAAAGACTGTAAAGAAGAAGAGAAGGAGAATTTCCATTAGATTTGCAGACACTAGCGAACACAGCAGGACATCTAGACCATTCCTGGCATATGTTCGTCTAACCTGCTCTTAAAAATCTACAATTATGAAATTGCACAACCTCTGTAGGCAATTTATTCCAGTGCTTAACCACCCTGACAGGAAGTTTTTCCTAAAGTCTAACCTAAACCTCTCTTGCTGCAATTTAAGAGCATTGCTTCTTGTCCTATCCTCAGAGGTTAAGAAAAACAATTTTTGTCCCTCCTCCTTTTAACAACCTTTTATGTACTTGAAAACATATCATGTCCCCTCTCAGTCTTCTCTTTTCCAGACTAAATAAACCATTTTTTTCAATCTTCCCTCATTGGTCTAGTTTTCTAGACCTTTAATTATTTTTGTTGCTCTTCTATGGATCCTCTCCAATTTGCCCACATTTTTCCTGAAATGTGACACCCACAAGTGGACACAATACTCCAGTTGAGGCCTAATCATCATGGAGTAGAGCGGAAGAATTACTGCTCATGTCTTGCTTACAACACTCCTGCTAATACTTCCAGAATGACGTTTGCTGTTTTTGCAACAGTGTTAATCTGTTAACTCCTGTTTAGCTTGTGTTCCACTATGACCCCAAGATTCCTTTCTGCCATGCTCCTTCTTAAGCAATCATTTCCCATTTTGTATGTGTGCAACTGACTGTTCCTTCCTAAGTGGAGTGCTTTGCATTTGTCCTTATTGAATTTCATCCTATTTACATCAGACCATTTTTCCAGTTTGTCCAGAATTTTAATTCTATCTTCCAAAGTACTTGCAACCCCTCCCAGCTTGGTATCATCTGCAAACTTTATAAATGTACTGTCTATGCCATTATCTAAATCATTGATGAAGATATTGAACAGAACTTGACCCAGAACTGATCCCTGCAGGACCCCACTCGTTATGCCCTTCCAGCATGGCTGTTAATCACTGATAATTACTCTCTGTGAATGGTTTTTCAACCAGTTTTGCACCCACTTTATAGTAGCTCCATCTAGGTTGCATTTTCCTAGATTGTTTATGAGAAGGTCACGCAAAACAGTAGTCTATTGCTTCCTCATATCCACAAGGCTTGTTACCCTGTTAAAAAATGCTCTCAGGTTGGTTTGACATGATTTGCTCTTGATAAATCCATACTGACTGTTACTTAACACCTTATTATCTTTTAGGTGTTTGCAAATTAATTGCTTAATTATTTGCTCCATTAGCATTCTGGGTATAGAAGTTAAGCTGACTGGTCTATAATTCCACAGGTTGTCTTTATTTCTCTTTTTATTGATAGGCACTATATTTGCCCTTTCCCAGTCTTCTGGAATCCCTCCCGTCTTCCATGACTTTTCAAAGATAATCACTAATGGCTCAAATATCTCCTCAGTCTGCAACTTGTGTGTTCTTGGATGCATTTCATCGGGCCCTGGTGACTTGAAGACATCTAACTTGTCTAAGTAAATTTTAGCTTGTTTTTTTTCCCTATATTAGCCTCTGATCCTATCTCATTTTCACTGGCATTCACTATGTTTGACATCCAGTCACCACCAACCTTCTTGGTGAAAACTGAACAAAGAAATCATTAAGCACCTCTGCCATTCTCACATTTTCCCCCCCTCATTGAGTAATGGACCTACCTTGTTCTTGGTCTTCCTCTTGCTTCTGATGGATTTGTAGAATGTTTTCTTGTTATCCTTTATGTCTCTAGCTAGTTTGATCTTGTTTTGTGCCTTGGCCTTTCTAATTTGGTCCCTACATACTTGAGTTAGTTGTTTGTATTCATCCATTGTAATTTGACCTAATTTCCACTTTTTTAAAAACTCTTTTTTGACTTTTAGATCACTGAAGACCTGGTTAAGCCAGGGTGGTCTCTTGACATACTTTCTATCTTTCCTACGCATTAGGATAGTTTGCTCTTGTGCTCTTAATAATTTCTCTTTGAAAAACTGCCAGCTACCTTCTGTTCTCCCCCCACCCCTTAGACTTGCTTCTCATGTGATCTTAGCTATAAACACCTTGAGTTTGCTAAAGTCTGCTTTCTTGAAATCCATTATCTTTATTGTGCTGTTTTGCCTCCTACCATTACATAGAATCACGGACTCTACCATTTCATGGTCCCTTTCACCTAAGCAGCATTCCACTTTCAAATTCTCAACCAGTTCCTCCCTATTTGTCAAAATCAAATCTAGAACAGCCTCTCCCTAATAGCTTTCTCCAGATTCTGAAATAAAAATGTGTCTCCAATATATTCCAAGAACTTATTGGTTAATCTGTGCCCTGCTGTATTATTTTCCTGACAGATGTCTGAGTAGTTAAAGTCCTCCATCATCACCATATCTTGTGTTTTGGATGATTTGTTTGTTGTTTAAAAAAAGTCTCATTTACCTCTTCTTCCTGGTTAGATGGTCTGTAGTAGACCCAATACCATGACATCATCCTTGTTTTCTTACCACTTTATCCTTACCCAGAGACTTCAAGCAAGTCTATTTCCTATTTCCATCTCAACCTCAGTCCAAATGTATATATTTTTAATATATAAGGCAACAGCTGCTTCCTTTTTTCCCTGTCTGTCCTTTCTGAGCAAGCTGATTCCTTCTATATCAATATTCCAGTCATGGGCATTATCCCACCAAGTCTATGTCATAGTTATGTTTATTTACTAGCTTGTTCCCCATACTTCTCACATTAGCATACCAACATCTAAGATAGTGATCTGATCCGCCCCCCCGCTCCGTTCTCTCCCTATCTCTCCCTTATCCCTACTTTAAAAAGTCCATGCTCCCACCAGATTCTGATCCTTCTCCCACATCTCCATGTTTTTGGCTTACTCATGGACATTTGTCACCTGCTCCCATCAAACATAGTTTAAAGCCCTCCTCACTAGGTTAGCCAGTTTGTGATATTTCCTTCCCCTTCCTCAATAGGTGGACCTCTTCTCTGTTTAGTAGTTCATCTTCACAGAACAGCAACCCATGGTCAAGGAAGTCAAAACTCTCTTGGTGAAACCATCCTGCAGCCAGGCATTCATCTCCAGGATGCATCTCTACACCTGGGCCCACACCTTTGACCAGAAGGATCAAAGAGAACATCACCTGTGTTCTGTGAACTCCTTCGCCCTTACTCCCAGAGCCCCGTAGTCACTTCTGATCTGCTGAGGGTCATACTCGCAGTATCATTAGTGTCCACATGGATGAGTAGCATGGGATAATAGTCAGAGGACTAGATGATCCTCAAGAATCCCTCCAAAATGTCTTGGCACTCAGCACACCTCCTGGGATGCCATGTCAGACTAACAGATGGGTTGAGAGTAGGGGTGGAGCACTGACTGTTGCCAGAAGTAATAGTAGCTAATGTCCTCCCTATGACAGAGCCATATCCTTCTCCTCCAGTGGCATGACAGCAGTCCCCTGTAGTTGGATAGCTTCCTAAGCCTTGGATGTTTCCATATGAATACTCTCAATGAATTCCTCGTGGTCACGGATGCTCCTCAGCCTAGCCACCTCCTCTAGTAGCTCTCCCACCTGCTTTGTCTTCCATCATATATCCTCTTAAAACTTTCCATGTCCCTATCATAATTTATTCAAACTCTCTACTGAAGATCATCCCCTACAACAGAGCCTCCTTCCATACACCTCTCCGTAACCCCTTAATTCACACAATGTGTAGGGACTAAATCCTATATCACAATGGTCTCATCCACATGAGAATGAGTTGCAGTGTTGTGCTAGACAACTGATGGCCAGATTTGGATGCACTTGTTCATGTTGAGTAATACTTTACTCCTTAAACTGTCCTAAACAAACTCTACCAACTAACCTCAGGTCTTCTTCCAAGTCAGAACCAATTCACTCATCCATAATATTTTATTAATGGTTACTTTTTCCATCACATATTCTACAACAAAGAAAAAAAACCTTTACAAATTAAGCTGTACTGTATATAATCAAGTGCAGAGAAACAATTAACACAATGTTTATCTGGTCCGTGCTAATGTTTTCTTAAGATATTCAATACTACTAGCTACAGTTATGATTGCATTTCTTTTTAAGAATAAACAACTATCTTCTATCCACCCACCCATCTGGTATTTCTAGAGCATATATGATCCTAGTATCTAGATAATACATTTCTTGTGGAGTTACCAAGTTTCAATAAGTCTACTGATAGTATAAACTTCATTGCATATGGATGACTTATGTGACTTGGATAGAGTTAAAAAAAAGTGGATTCCACTTTTGAAAGGCTTTGATCACTGCAATCATACTGTTATGCCTTTTATCTAGCTTGTACATTGATTTTAGCCAATGCTTGCTTTCATGAAACTCTGAACTGAAAAAGCATCTCAGTTTCAAGAGAAATTTCTGTGGAACATCTAAAGGCTCAATTTTGTGATCTTTTTATGTGCATTTTATTTCTAATTTATTTTCAGTAAGATAGTTTTACTTGACTTGGCCTTCTAAAGTGTACATCACTCATCTGGTAATAGGTTGAAGCATTTTAATAAGATCTGGTTAAAATGTATCAAAATAACTGAAGGACACTGCTTTGAAATATTGGGTTCATATCTGGTGTTTTGGAATCACTTAATTAGACAACATACTGTAACTTATTGACATTGCAACTTATTTGCAGCATGAAGGACTCATTACTGAAATGTAAATCTCAAGTGAGCTTGTCATTCATTTTTTTCTAAAGATATACAGTTCTTTGGTGTTCTCGTGTAATCATTTCACCAGCATACATAATACATCTTGCATCTTTTTAAAATGTACTCATACAGAAACAAAGTGTGTGTAATAATGGATTTGCGTAGCAGGCAGGACAAGACAAAGCCTTGAAGAAGGTTACTGCAATTGTTATTTCTACGCTACATGATTTACATTACAACCTTTTAAAGGATAACTGTATGATCAGAGTGGTGAAGGTAGGACAAGAAAATGTGAGGGCTTTGAACTCTGTGAATACTCTCTTTCTTGTTTATCTGATTTTTAAAGTACCAAATCTTACATCATTAGCACTTACAAAATTTAAACAATGTTCAGAGCATGGATTTTAACCATTATGTAAATTCTAAATATTAATCTAATTACTGTAGAAAATCTCCAAACCAACCCCTCATTAGCCAGTATAAATCTGTGTGGGGAGGCTTCTATGCAGAACCACAACCCCTTGCAATACCAAGGGTTTTCTGAGGGGAATATGCCTGACAATCTCACTTAGGAAGTCAGTGGAAAGGTAAAGGCTCCTATTACAGTTGGTGCTGTTCTAACTCAAGACCAAGCTGCTCCCTCCAAGCCTAGCACGACTCCCCCCTGTAAGTATTTTCATTTCCACTGAAAAAAAAATATTCCTTATGACCACTTTAAAATCTCAAAAGCCTTAGTTCCAGTTTCACAATGCCAAGGAATGATCCCAAATGGTAGATATCAATGCAATATCAAACTGTTTGTGCATACGTGTGGTAAACTTCTTAAAGCATGACACTTTAAATCTAATTCTAGATCTCATCAGCTTTCTCAGTAAACCTTCGAGCAGACAGGAAATAAATATATGTCTAAAATATAGGTGTAAGTTTATATATTGGAAAGAGACCAGAGTAAGAGGGGAAAGTACTTTAAAATACTCATCAAATGTTTAAGTCCAGGGTAAATTCAGAGAAATATTAACATAGATTCAGAACTTCGTACAGGTGTTAGCTACCCAACTCCCCTTCAAAAGAACTGGAAGCCATGCTTAAACTTGTAGTGAGTAGACCAATACCTTATTTTAAGATGTATTGGAACTATTGTCAACATCTCCATTAAAAATAATATAAAAGAATGAAAACATTTGTTCTCATTAGATGATCAGGATAGATTTGGTACAGAAATATGAATAACTCATATTGAAGCCAGGATGAGGAATTCTTTCACCACTTTGTTGGCATATGGGACTAGCATTAGAGCGTACATTTGTGTATTTGAAAGGCAGGTGACCTATGACAGGATTTTGCAAATGGCAGCAAAACTGAGTTTCCACAATGCTGCTTTCTTTTCTTTTCTTTTCTTTTCTTTTCTTTTCTTTTCTTTTCTTAGTAAAAGTATAAAAAAGGCAACGCTCTCTCTTTTATGAAGACAGGACTACCTTGATCTGAGTTCTGAGCTCTAGTTCTCTAGGAAATTCATCTCACAATTGCAAGATGCTCCACACTTCCTCAAAGAAATGAAATGAAATGTTGAATGTATTATGTATTATAGACTCAGCATGTTATAATGTTGTTCCTTCTCTCTTCAGTCTTCTCCTTGTTCTGTATAGATAAAAAGTGTAGACAATAATGCATTCATTAAAGGATGCTATGCAGTTGCCCCATTCTCACACTCATTGTTTTCCTCTGAGCGACTATGTTTTCCTTGTATATTTAAGGGTGACGCAGCCTCTCCTTGTCTATTGAGTATGGAACTGAAAAAATACAAAGGCGGGGGAGGAGAGACAAAGAATCAGAGGTGTTGGTTTACTCTTTATTTAAGGATGCTGGCAATATGCACGGGACTAAGTTTTTCATTTTATTAATTAATGTAAATGTGGTGGTATAGACTAGAACTGATCAGATTATCTGTTCGGAATGAATTGTATGGCAAACTTAGTCCTTTTTTCTGTTTATGACTTGTTCATGAACGCTTCTAGTTTTTCCACACACATTTTTGTTATTCAAAAGCATTTATTGAATAGTTTGGATTAATAATTTTCAGCTCATGGGTTGTTTATCAGCTGCTTATGTTGATCTTTTACTATCCTCTGCTTATTATTTGTGAAATGTCAATAGTGGCCTAGTCACATAGTGCTGTTTTTGCTCCCTGATGCCTACATACATGTGCTTAAATCTCATTGAAGACAATCTGCAGATCTGGTCAAGGTAAATATGAAAGAGGTATAGAATCATAGAAGTGTAGAACTTGAAGGAACCTCAGTATATCATCTAGTCCAGTTCCTTGCACTGGAGTCAGTATGAGCTAGGCTGTCCCTGACAGGTGTTTGTCTAATCTGTTCTTAAAAGTCCCCAATGACAGAAATTCCACAATCTCCCTAGGTAATTTGTTCCAGTACTTAGCTACACTTACAATTATAGATTTTTTCCTAATGTCTAAACTAAATCTCCCTTGATGAAATTTAAGCCCATTGCTTCTTGTCCTGCCCTCAGTGAACAAGGAGAAGAATTTATTACCATCATCTTTAACAACTTTTTACATACTTGAAAATTGTTATGTTCTCCCTCAGTTCTCTTCTCCAGACGAAACAAACCTATTTTTTTCTATCTTCCCTCACAGGTCATGCTTTTTTAGACCTTTAATAATTTTTATTGTTCTCCTCTGGACTTTCTCCAATTTCTCCCTATCTTTCCCAAAGGGTGCTACCCGAAACTGGACACAGTACTCCAGTTGAGGCCTTATTAGTAAGGCTACCAGTATGTTGTGGAGGTCATGGAAGTCACGGATTTCATGACTTCTGTGACATTGGGGCTCTCCAGCAGCCCAGCCACCGCTGGCAGCGCGAGAGCCCCCTGAACCCACAGCCCTGCCGGTGGCAGGGGAATTTCCCAGAGCACCCGAGCTCAGGTCAGAGGTCCCTCCCATCTCCCTGCCACCGGGCTCCTTCCTCCTCATTTTGTCAGGGATATTTAGTAAAAGTCAGGGATAGGTCACAGCTTCCATGAATTTTTATTCATTGCCCATGATCTGTCCATTACTTTTACTAAATATCCATGACAAAATCATAGCTTTACTTATAGGTGCAGAGTAGAAGAATTACTTCTGGTGTCTTGCTGACAACACTCCTTCTGGTATATCCCAGAATGATGTCCGCTTTCTCTGAAACAATATTACAATGTTGACTCATATTTAGTTTGTGATCTATGATAATCTCCAGATCCTTTTCTGCAGTACACCTCTCTAGGCAATCAATTTTTCCTTCCTAAGTGTAGAACTTTGCATTGAATTTCATCTTGTAACAGGCTATTTCTCCCATTTATCAAGATCATTCTGCATTCTAATTCTGTCCTCCAAAATGCTTGGAACCCCTCCCAGCCTGATATCATCTGCAAATTTTATGTGTGTCCTACATGCCATTATCTAAATCATTTATAAAAATATTGAAGAAGACCTGACTCAGGACAGATCTCTGCAGGACCACATTTGATGTGCTGTGACACAAAGCACCCAGCTACTCACACCCTATCAATTTTGATAGTCCATGTACAAAATATGTCTTGTGAAGTATCATTTAAAAACTAATAACTTTCTGATCAACAATATCATAGTGAAACATATGTAGCAACATTATACGTAAATTTATGTATTTCCCCTACATGATGTTACTGTAATATGTTCAAGACCAGATGGCCTTGCCTAGGTAAAGGTGTTAAACAGGTCTGTTTTAAACAAAATAAATTGGATTTAATTCAACATACATATAAGCAATAAACAGGACCATCAAGACAGCGGGGGAGGAGATTGAAGGAAAAAGAACCATTTGCATTGTAGCAAACACCAGCAGGGGAAAAAAAAAACAACCCAGCATGGAGCTTCCTTCACCACCAGACTCTATATCACTTTCCTAGCAGCTTGACTAATCTTTACTTTCAGGGATAACCTTCAGAAGAATCCATTTCAAAGTTTCAGTGACCTAGAAAAGAAAGGTGCTTCTTTGCCCTGGTCTACACTGGCAGGGAGGGGCATCGACCTAAGATATGCAACTTCAGATATGCAAATAGCATAGCTGAAGTTCACTTATTTAGGCCGATTTACCATGGCATCTTCAGAGCATGGAGTCGGCTGCTGCCACTCCCCTGCAGCTCAACTCTGCCTGCGCCACTCTTGGCAGCACAGTACCAGTGTCAACGGGAGAGCTCCTGGGGATCATTGTGTCTTGACTAGATGTGATAAATTGATTCCCCCATAGATTGATCACTACCCGCCAATCTGGCAGGTAGTGTAGACCTGGCCTTTCACTCAAGAAGACAAAGCAAGCAGCACTTTCAACTTCTGGAGGGGATCTGACTGAGGAGGGCAGTTAGTCATCTTGCTTGAAGGACTGGGTGAGAAAAGCCATCTTGAACAAAGTCTGTATCTTGCTAGGTTAAATTTTTAGTCACTAGAGAGCATTTTTCATTTCTTTTTGTTTGTAACCATTTCATTCTCTCTCTCTTATAGTTGATATCAGTAAAAATCCTATCTTCTTTTGTTAATTAAAACCAACAGGGATTTGTTTAAAGCATTAGTTAATTCCAGTTAAAATAGAATGCTATACATTTTGTGTCTTTAGAGGCACAAGCAGCTCTTATTATTTCTCTGAGTGGTCTGTAATGAACAAAGATGGAATTGGGAGAATGCCATGCAAGAAAAGTATATTTTTTTTACAACAAACAGCAAGATACAAAGTTATGAAGAGAATTGGTCAGGTGAAAGTGTCTGATTGTGTTAAAGTGAGCCCAGTTGAGTGAATATCTGACACAGAATAAAGCTGACAGAAGAATACTTGACCAAACATGAGTGGTCCAGGAGAGGACTAGATCCACAGGGTTTGGGGACATTCAGGACTGGGAGTACATTGGGGTCATCTTGCTGGTTTTAACTAAGGCTGGTGAAGCCAGAAGGGGTTATGGGCTATAGAAAGGCTGCTGAGGTCAGAGTTGCTGTCACCCTGGGAGGGTGGAGGGAGGGGCAGTTAAGTGCTGTCAAGGCTATTCTTCCCAGGTTGCTTATAAAAGATGTATGGAATGCATGTCCACAATTTATTTGCTAGGGGTTCCTGGGTGTCAACTGTCATCTTAGTCAGGTGTTTGTTCAAAAGTCTTCCACCTCATTCAGTGATACTTCTGGCTTTCCTGGGTAAAATACCCTTTTTCTGCTCCCACTCATCAGTTCTCTACTCCCAGCCACAAATGGGGGGCCAGTTGGTCAGGCAAGGACCAAGTCCTAAATGGTGTTGGGCTGAGTGGAGAAGGGGGTCCTCTTTGATTCCTAGAGTGGGGAGGTTTCCTTGGTGATGGCAGGCAGGGGTGGGCCTCCCAGAATTAGCTCTTCAAGCTCAGTGCCAGGGCTGATCAGGTGGGCAGCAGTGTTGAGAGGCAAACTGCAGGTTTCCTGCAGCTGCTTAGACCGGCCTCTTCTTGTCTTTCCTGTGACCTGGTGGAATAGCCAGTGAGTCTAGGGCAAGGATACAACGACACGATGTATTCTTCTTATTCTCCTATTAGAGCTGATGGGATGTTTACTTTTCACTGGTCGGTAATTCCCTGGATTGTCGATATTACCCTTTTTATAGATAGGTACTATATTTGCCCTTTTCCAGTTCTTTGGACTCTCTCATGTCCTCCATGTGTTCTCAAAGATCATTGCTAATGCCTCAGACATCTCTTCAGCCAGTTCTTTAAGTATTCTGGAATGTCTTTTGTCGGGCCCTGCTGACTTGAAGATATCTATCTTGTCTAAATAATTCTTAACTTCTTTTTCTCCTCAGATCCTACCCTATTTACACTGATGTTCACTATGGTAGTCATCTCATCACTTGCTAACCTTTCTGGTGAAAACAAACAAAAAAGGCATTTAGCATCTTGGCTGTTCCTATGTTTTCTGTTACTGTCTTTCCCTCCTCATGGAGCCCACCCTGTTCTTAGTTTTCCTCTTGCTTCTAATGTTTTCTTGTTCTTTTTTATGTCCCTAGCTAGTTTAATCTCATTTTGTGTTTGGCCTTGCTTTCACCTTCAGGATGTTTCTGTCTCTGCCTCGTCCTCTACCCTTAAATAGAAGGATCAAAGAGAACGCTGCTGGCACACCCAACTTTCTCACCTTCACCCTCAGAAACACTCTCAGTTATTAGTGCCCAAATGGATGAGCAGCATGGGGCAATAAACAGAGGGCTGAATGATCATCAGCAATCCTTCCATAATGTCTCTGATAGCGGGCCCTGGCAGGCAGTACACTGCACAGGATGCCAGCCCAGGCTGGTAGATGGATGCTTCTGTTCCTCTTAGAAGGTAGTCACTGATAACCACCACTCTTAATTTCCACTTGGGAGTGGTGTCTGTGACCTTGGAGGCATGTGGATTCTCCTTCTCCACCTATGCAAGAGATTTTTGTCAGAGCATCATATCTGTTTTTGTAATCTCTGTGGATGGTGGATTTGGAGCAGGGGTAGAGCACTGCTTGCTGCCAGAAGTAGCCAGCAGACAGCTTCCTCCCTGTGAAGGAGCTGTTTCTGCCTCCCCTGGTCATGCTGTTTTAGTCCTCTCCAGATGGATTGGTTCCTCAGTCTTGGAGGTCTCCATACACATATTTTCTATTAATTCCTCACATGCACAGATTCATCTCAGCCAAGTTACCTCCTCCTTCTATAGCTCATCCACCCACTTCCTGAGGGATTCTACCAATAGAAGCCTGTACTGGAAAGGAATTACACTCGGACAAGTCTGAGGGAGAGATTCAGGTACCAAGGAAGGAACAACACTCACTCTGCTTTACAAAGTAGAAATGATGGTTTACTTAAGCAAAGGCAGAAGGGAAGCTTACACTCTAATCAGTGCAGGGAATCCCAGGGACGCATGAAGGGGTTGCGAAGGGGGGATCTGACAATTCGGGACAGTTGGTCAGGCGAGACTCTGACGTGGAAGTCCCTCACAGGGGGTTTTATCCCATTCGCCGAGTCCAGCTAGGGGTTACTTACGGCCACACAGTGAATATATAAATTATATAAATTGTCTTGTTTACAAGCTAATATATTCCTAATTATCTCTCCTGGGTCCACAGCTGCCACAGCTGTTTCTTACCAGGATATTGTTTCGCTGATCTCGCATTCATCACATTTCTACGTTGTCCTTGATCACGTACTCAGTCTGCCACTTGACTCCTCACTAATCTGATGATATTGCCCCCCTACAATGCCTCACAACTTAATAGTCTCCCCAGACTGTCTTCCTCTACTGAGGAAATGCAGGACACAGTCTTTGCAAATCCACACCAAGACCTGGTAGAAGCATCCATGAATGGTCTCCATCTGGACACAGGTGGAGGTGGAGGAACCAGGAGCAGTGTTGGCATTGGCTAGTTGGCCTTTTTGAACCAGGATGATTTTATTTTGTCTCCCTCCTACAAACTCCCTTTCAGTCTCTGCTCTTCACTAGCTCTTCTTGGCTCCTTAGGGTCTGGCTTTTAAGTACTTCTCTCCCAAGTCCACCCTGCCCCCTAGTTAACAAACAAGCAAAAGGTGATCAAAGATAAAGGACAGAAGGTTAGAGCTTTGTTAGTGCACAGTAAGTTAGCAGCTAGTAAGCCTCTGGACCCCACTCTTACACAAGTCCCAACTCACAATGCCCTTCAGACCACACTGTAAACATTGAACAAGCTGAAAGAAAAACCTTTCTTGTATGTAATGGTCTATAACCAAATCCCCTCCATCTGACTTTCACACATCTGTAACATGCCACACCAGAACACCAGATGTGAATGCTTCTGAATTTCAGCATGCTCATATTTGGTCCACCTTTGTATGAAGTTCTGGTCTTATGCTAATATTGCTAACTTGTGAGACTTTTGCTGCTTAGAAGAGCAATAACAATAAGGTAACCTGTCTTACAGGACAGCAATGCAGTAAGGGAAAATCTTTAAACAGGTGACCCACCAATGAAGTAGCTTTGCTGACCTCTTTGCATGTTTTGAATATGTGGACAGGACAGGATCATTCAGATAATAGTAGATGATCCAGTCCCCATGCATTTCCCTCTCAGTCCCCCACTTCTCCCAACCCAATTGTCCTATCCCTATCCATCCCCTGTGCACTGGCATGCAAAAAGCTCACTTCTGCAGCCATAGGACCCATTACAGCTTGATAAGTGAGCTCAAGGATTGCTTCTGAAAGCACAAGAGTGACCTAGAGTGTGCTCATTTAAAAGTTTATCCCAGTTAGAGATAGCAAAAGTTTCAGAGATATTACAGTGCCTAAAATGGGGAATATGACTAGAACTTAATATTTCTGGAGCTGGAATTAACATTTAAAGTGTGACCACTTTATCCGCTTTAGATGTATATTTCCAGAACTAATGCCTGGAAAAAATGAAAAAGTCACTTACATGACATGAGCAAAATTGACAAACTGGCCAAGAGATTTCTTAGCTACTTTTTTTCCTCTTTGATCACTTAATGTTGGGGGTTCTACCTAAGTCAAGATTTTTATTTCAAGGGACTTTCCAAAAGAAATCACAATACTGCTCAGAAAGGGGCAGTAAACTGCCTCCAGCAGATTTTTCAGAGGATTTTAAGTTCTTTGGGGCAAGATCTATCTTGGACTTTGTGTTTGTGCTATAATATAAAGGAGTACGTATATGTAATCCTTCTCTGTTCTCATTTTCCTAAATATGAGACCTCTTTAAAGCTCATGTCCTGTACTCATACACACATTGGTTAGTCTTTTAAAAGAATTCTAAACTAGCCACTATTTCAAAATACTAGATTAATTCCTGAGCAGGTATAAGTCAGCATAACTCCATTCAGTTCAATGAAGTCATGCTAATTTACATTAACTGGGTAGGTGGCCTAGTATAATTACATTCCTTTGCTAAGCTATTACAGTTGTCCATGTGAACATCCTTCATTGATGTTCCTCACAGAGTTAAGTCATTTATTTGTAAGATAAACTAGTGAGAGGGGCGACTCCAAAAATCAGTCAGCCATAACACACATCCAGATGCCTGCTTTAGTTTACTGCACAAATTAAGGCCAACAAATGTTATGATATGTGACAATCCTTTACAGAGCTGTGCACACAAAAAAGCCTCCCCTTTCCTTGTGCAACCTGTGTCAACAAGTTATAGAGTTTAAGGCCAGAAGAGCCCACCAGATCATCTAGTCTGTATACATAGTTTGTTGTTTGGATTGGTCCTGCTTTGAGCAGGGTGTTAGACTAGATGACCTCCTGAGGTCTCCTCCAACGCTATGATTCTATGATATCTCAGGCCACTCACACCCCACAACACCTGCATATTAAACCCAACAACTGATATTAGACCAAAGTATTACAGATGACAGCAGACTAAACTATTATGTGCCAGAGGCAGACAATAGGAAGGGCTAAGGTGGTCATAGACCCCTCAATGTAAGGAAAATGATGAAGTGAGATATACTCAGATAACCTTGGCAAATGACCTGTTCCCACACATTGCAAAAGAAGGTGAACCTCCACTAAGGTCTCTGCCAATCTGACCTGGGAGAAAATTTCTTTCCCTTTCCACATACGGCAATCAGCTAAATCCTGACTACGTCAGCCAAGTATCTGAAAGAGAGAATGATCAGTGCCAACTCAGAGCCTTGGCCCTCCTAACCCAATGTCCCATCTTTAGCCATGGCCATTCCTAATGCATCAGAGGAAGGAAATTAAAAAAAAAACCCTACACATCTCAGGATATGTTTTGGGGTAGGTGGGTGGAATCCCTTCCTGACCCCTGACATGGTCCGCCTGAAACCCTGAAACATGAGCTTCAGGACCATAAGACAAACTGGAAGTGAGCCCCAGGGTCGTTGAGTCCTGCCACCTACCGTTACAAGCACTCTCATCATACAACTGGACATATATCTTTTCTCTTTTCTGTGCAAGAGCCTGTCACAATTGCAGCAACAGAAGGGACTGATGTAGAGCCCATTAAAGGTAGTGGAAAGACTCCCATTGATTTCAATGGACTTTGCATCAGGCCTTGAGTGTGCACTCAGGGTTCCTGGTGCCCCAAAGAGTCATGGTCCTGTCTCTCCATACCAGCCCATGGAAGAAACTGCACTGTTAGGGAGCAGGCTGACCTCAACACTGAGCTGCAAGTCATGTAGCCCAACTGGAACAAGAGTTATTTGGTTCCTGTGACTTTCATAGTAGGCAGCAAAATCATGAGGGTTCAGCCTTTCACTATTCTTCAATGAGAAATCATTAGCCAAAGGAAAAGATTATATGCCTGGTCATCTACAAGTGCCACACATTGTTAAAACCTGAAAATCCAGCAGTTATTCATCAGTAAACAAACTCTAGTCAATATAAAGGTTGTCTTATTTTGAAGGAAACTCTTAACACAGCAGTGGAGTGATTAGTATGCAATTTTTTGGCAGAATATGAAGGCTGTTGAATTTATTTTTGATTTACAAAGAAAATCTGATGTAGAAAAACAGCTCTGAAATCCAAGTCAATGTGGGTGGTCTTTAACAACACAGTATGAATTTAAAGACAAAGACATTTCAAAACATTAATGTAGTACAAATGGTCCTTATGGCTTTTTTATTTTGAGGACTTTGCTTTATGCACATACACACAGAGTGAGCAACTTCCTCCTTATGGTATTAAAGGAGAAGAGAGGTCTGAGAAAACAGTGCGTTTTAGCAGTTCCATTGAATCCTAACTATATGGCAATTCACAGGCGTTTCAGAGTTGGTTCATCTTTCTGTCAAACCTTCTGGAAGCCTCCTGCGATATCCAAAAATATTTTTTACAGATAGGCATGTAGATTGTGTGCTATTAGTACCAGTGAATTCTATACTCCTTTGTACAGAGTGGACAAGCTGGTACGCTGATTTGACAGCTCTTGTTGCAATAAACACTAAACATACTAGTGTAACCTTGCAGAAAGGTATTAAAAAATATTTGTCATTTGTGAAAATTCAAAACTGCATGGGCATTCATCAGCAAAAGGCAAAACTTAAAAGGTTCAGGTGTTTCGGATAGTTTAGGTAATATCAAAAAGCTAAATTGCTTACTCATACCTTTTCTGAAATTGAATTTATAAACTGCATTGGAAATAGAAACAAAAAACAAACACATAAGACACCCGCATGCTTCCTTGTGATATTTCCATTGCAGCCTGTTTTTGACCAGGTTGGAAAACTGAGCTAATTGCTTTTTTTGTGGTATTTTTGTATTTCTGCTTCTGTCTCAAATGAAGAAGTGGAGAGGAGTGTGAAGATTAAAAGAAATAAAGAAGGTGCAGGTTCAGGCTGAGATTTTTAAAAAAGCATGTGCACTTTTGTATTTGTTGCAGTTGAACAAGTGGAGTTGTAACTCACCTTCTTGCACTGCAGTATTCAATTGTTCAAATATGGGAGGAAAGCAGTGGGGGAATCACATGGATTTTGTTTGTTAGTTTGGAGCATTTTGTGCCTCTCTAGGGACAACTGCACTGCAGGCACCATAAACATGCAGAATCTGATGTGCGGCAGTTACTAAACATGCTCAGTAGCCATTTTGAAAATAAATATGGAGCTTTCATTGCAGACAAAACCAGACAAAACACCTATCAGGACACACCCTAAGGCTGGGTTACTATCCATAATCATCATTAGAAGCTGAGTCAATTGGGTCTCAGTTCTAAATATATTTTGAGAGGAGCTTTAGGATCATTCTTTTTATATTAGTTGGCTTTCACTTCCCCAGGATTTGGCTGTGATATTTACTAGATAACATTTATATTTCTATAGTGAGTAAGTACCATTAGGTGTTTTGTTAATTAAATGTCAGATTATCACAGGTGTACTGAGGTTTGATAACATGGGGGTTGTTTAGCAGTCCCTTGAATATTCAGGTATTTAGAAAAATGAAGCAGATGCAGGATTTACTTTGATTTTTGTGTTCATCCAAAGGCATCACAGGGCCAGAGGGTGTAAAATGGATGGTGCAGGGCATTTATGTGTGATGGAACGTGAAAAGAGGAAATCTGGTGTATTTTCCCCCTGAATCTCCATTTAGTAGTACTGCTGTCCTGGTTTGGCTTTGGACTAGTTGCTGCCTCAGTTTTCCCTCAAAGATGTTGGATCATTCAACCTTACTTGGTGACTTAACCCTCTAGAAAAATCATAAGTGAAAACATCCATCCCTTCGAGTATATTCAAGTTGAAAATAAACAAAAAGTCTTCCACTACTTCAAACCCCCTTTAGCCCCTTCCAAGCACCTTTGAGTCCCTACTCTCTACCAGGCAGCAGCTCCTAGGCTTTCCTATCTAGAGTCTTCCTTCTCCGGCTCTCCACGGGCCCTTGTCTTCACGTAGGTTGCCTGTTAGGTGATTTTGCTCATATTCTCCACCAGAGAAGGTGAACTAAATGTGTCACAGGTGAGAATGGACCATCTCCCTTAAAGAGCAGCTATCTTGTTACACTCCCCACTTCTCCTTGGATGACTACAGGTCTGCCTAACCTACAACTTGTAATAATGTTTTTCCAAGTGTTTTGTACATTTCATCCAATTATATGGGTTAAGCATGTACTGTGCCACTGTTGATATTTCCAATGCATTCGAGTTACCGCAGGCCTGAAATTTGTTGTTTCTTTTCTGTTGGAAAATAATGTTTTGATTAAACTGATTTTGTGTGTGTGTGAAATTGTGACAAGCATCATGGTTTACTGATGTATCAGTTTGTTGATGTATCAAAAGAGAAGAGAAGAGAGGTCTAGTACTATGTATTAAAAGAGAAGAGAGGTCTGAGAGGTCTCTTCTCTTTCAATACAGTGGGACCCCTGAATACCACGCCCCGCTATAGCACGAATCCACTTATAGCGCGATGCGCGGCTGGTTCCTGATGTCGGTGGTGGCCGATGCTTTGATGTGAGGAACGCTGCAATACCGCAACCCCGCCATTATCGCGATCGGGTTTTTTTGGATCCCGATCATCACGGTATTGCAGGGTCCCACTGTACATACGTACTAGAATTCTGAGCTCAGAATCTCAGAATTTCCATTTTGTGATAATTTTGACATTTTGAAATTAATTTTCATCCAAAATTAGAATAAGATTAAATATTTTCAAAATTTTCTGCTAAAAGGGAATTCTGAAAAAATTGTTTTGGTAATTTTTTGAAAGTTTGTATCAAAATTATTTTTTTTTATGACATATCAGTAGTACTGCATAATATGACATCACAGAAGTTTAATGTGATGTGATATAATAGTTAAATTGGTAATTAGTTATATTTTATTTTTATAATCATAAAGAGCATCTGCTACTTAATATGGATTGAAACAATTCATTTTATTATCTAGTTTCTTGTGTTTGGGTGCAATTCTTTTTTCCTAGGATACTGAGAACAGTGGCTCCTCTAAGTAGCATACTCACTGCTCATCATCTTTTCTTGTTCAAAGTGTCATAGTCAAATTGTTTAATTACAACAAACAAAATTTTGAAAATTTTCCAGATATAATTTTCCAAAATGAAAGATTTTTCAGACTGATTCATCAGTAAACCATGATGCTTGGATTCAAAAAGAAATATTTTAAAGTTATTATGAGACTTGATATCCTGGTGTGGTGGCATGTGCCTGTAATTGCAACTGCTTGGGAGGCTATAGTTAGTGGATCGCTCAGGAGTTCTAGGCTGCTGTGTGCTATGCCAATTGTGTGTCTGATGCTATTGACAGTCTAGCCACTGGGTAGCTGGAAGACTGTCTAGAACAACATGTCTGATGTATTGTGATTGGTGCTCTTTCTGTGAGGGCTGATGGATTGATCAAGGTGATTATGCTTGATGTACTCTTAATTAAAGGATCGTGCTGTAACTACAAAGCCTTGTGTCTATTCAATAGCTGAAAACTCTGTTGTGGATAATTTGTCAACTCTATCTTTCATTTTTTCAAATAAGAAAAAAAATAAGTATCATGAAACTTAAAGGTCTTAAAACTGATGATTAGATTTTCAGATATGCTGAGTTCCTTCAGTTCCTGTTGACATCAAATGACACCCATTACAATGGTGGGTTTGATATAAGAACAGGAAGCAATGGTCTATGTTGGATATTAGGAAAAACTGTTTCACTAGGAGGGTGGTGAAGCACTAGAATGGGTTACCTAGGGAGGAGGTGGAATCTCCTTCCTTAGAGGTTTTTAAGGTCAGGCTTGACAAAGCCCTGGCTGGGATGATTTAGTTGGTGTTGGTCCTGCTCTGAGTAGGGGATTGGACAAGATGACCTCCCGAGGTTCTAATATTCTGTGATTCTATGATAAGAATATAAATAGAGAGTTGGAAATATAAAGAGGATTAGCTAGCAAAATCGTCTCTAAGTATTCCAAATTGGGTACCCAAAGCCTGAAGAATCCAAAATTCAAATTATTGTTTTATTACATGTCATGGCTTTCTTTACATTATTCTGTTTAATACTAGGATCCAGAGTCTAGAACTGGGGGAACATTACAATGGTTACTTGGTCTGGTGTTTAGAATGAGGGGAAAAGAGAGACAAATTTCAT
Organism: Dermatemys mawii; assembly: GCA_007922305.1. Lineage (NCBI taxonomy): Eukaryota > Metazoa > Chordata > Testudines > Dermatemydidae > Dermatemys > Dermatemys mawii. The sequence goes on along the minus strand of ML677326.1, from coordinate 32,191,796 downwards.
TTGACAAAGCTAGTTTTATGGAATAAATTCTATTCTGGGTATAAAGAATAATATATAAAGTGAGAACCACCCTAAGTGCCAACTCCCCCGACACAATGGAGGATGTAAAATGAGAGGTGTGAAAAGGTACAATTACCTTCTAGAGCCATATAAATGCCACGCTGTGTATGTACTACACTTTATCTGGGGAAAATCAAAAAGTTAACGATGATTCCTGTTTATCAAAACAATGCACTTTTAAATTTTTAAATGTTTTGTCAGTAAGGGGAATACAGTATCTAGGGGGATAAGGAAAAATATAAACCTGTGACATCTGTTATGCCTTTTACTCATGAAATAAACTCAGAAAGATAAAAAGGATTTGAGAATGATTGCTGGGTGTACTATAGTGTGACTCAACCTCAAGGGCACAATAAGCTAAGAACAAGTGCTTTAGAAACAGATCAAAGATCCACTGAATTATTTTGCATTTTTAACCTCTGACCAAAACATCATATCCTGAATACTGCTGCTGTTAATTAGAGAGCTCAAAAGATAAGTAGCATACAGGGACAACCATTGCCACAGGAAAGTAAAATTATGTGATTAATTATGGCATATTCCCATGACAATTCAATACGTTTATGTAAAACTTTTTCTTTTTTGAGCAATAATATTGGGATATTTTCCCTCTGAATAATATTTAAATACATTTAAAAGGGAAAGCATAAAAATGAGGGATAGGTATGATATAAGGTATCCCTTATAAAAACCAGGGGTATAAGGTATCACTTATAAAAACTAGTTGACTTACAGTAATGGTGGTGTAAGTGCATTTTCTCTCAGTGTATAATCACTGAAACAAATTTGTAAAATCATTAGCTCCAGGAGAAACCCTTTTCCATTTCTATCTTACAACCATTTTCACTGTACAGGTAACATTCCCTTAAAGCTTACCAAATGACAACCCATGCTTGGCCTTGTACATTGGCTGTAGTTGGGTGTCTTCAAAGACAAAATTTGGTCAAACTATACACTGTGTTAAATTGTTCTCATTTGTGAATTAACATTGATTTATGCAAATGTAATTAAAAAAATATTTCTAAATACATTTATGGGCAGAGATTGGGGAAGGCATTCCCCCCGCCTCAACTGGATATAAGGCTGAGGCAATGCGTGATATGGGGGGCAACCAGATTATTCTCTTAGCCCTGTGGAGGAATGATCAGGCAGTGGGTGGGAGGGAGCGGTGTGTCTGTTGATCACTTTGCCCACATGGGCTGCCTAAAAGGAGGACAGGAGAAGAACTCCTGATGACTCACAGCACAACCAGGTGGGGAAACTGACCAGCAGGCACAGAGCCCTTGAAGTTACATGATTAAATAAACTGTATTTATGATTTCAAGTGCATTGTAATTTAATTACCACTAACAATAAGTAAATCCAGAAATTAGACTTATAAATGTTATTAAGCCCCTTGCCCCCACCAAATATAGATATCAAACTATGCCTATGAATACACTACATTGATTGGATGGTCAGTGTTCAACCTAGGGGTTATCTATGAAATGCTGACTTTGGGCTAGATTCACAAAGAGACATAGGTGACTAACTACTGATTTGGATGCATAAATCCCAGAATCAGGCCTCACTGAGATTTGCAAACTCCTTTTTCAGATGCCTCCAAACTTTGTAGGTGTCTAAGTTTGTTCTGTAAATGTTTCCTATGCAGCTATGTTTCTGCCACCGCACCTATGCACAGCTGCCTCAGTCTAGCTTTTCGGATGCTCAAGCCCCTGTACAATCCACAAACTGGAGTGAGATGGGTGTTCTTCCACCTAATTCACTCACAAGGCCTGATGTGGTAGGTGTGTTGAGAAACCAGTTATGGGACTGAGCCTTGTATGAGTGGGCACCTAAAGGTGTGGGGAGTGAGAAACTGCCTCAAAACTTTTAGCCCACCTGTGCTGTGGAAGATCCTTGGTTCAAGTCCCCCCTCTTCCTGCAGGGAGAAGGGATTTGGATGGGGATCTGTGAGGGTTTCCAACCCTCCAGGATTGGCCTGGAGTTTCCCAGAATCAGCATCAATCTTCCAATGACTATTGGAAAGCAATCCAGTAGATTTTTAATAGGATATTTTAAGAAAATGACATTAAATCATGTTGGCAGGAAAATGTCCCAGAATAGCTTAAGTGAGAGCTGGCAACCCTAGACTATGCCCTAACCACTGGGTTATAGGAAATTCTGATATAGAGGCTTCTTCAATCATCTCTCCCTGCTGTTCCACGTTGGATAAACAATGAGTCCTTAGGCCAGAGAGAGAGAACAGAAGCATGTGACTTTATGGTCTAGTGGGGAACCCAGCATCCCCATGTTCTACTTCTGGGGGAATTCTGCACCACTGCGCAATGCAGAATTTAATGCTGTGCATGCAGAATTTCCTTTCCTCCACGGACATGGGCTGTTGTGCTGCTGGCTGCCACTGAATCTGGCAGAGTCCGCAGAGCTTGCACATAGAAGACACTGCCAGAAGGTGGGGGAAAGGAGTTAGAAGGTTTCTGGCAGCTGCAGTTCCCAGCACGGCCTAAGAGAAGGGGAGGACAACATGCAAAAAACTCCATGCAAGCCTAGGACCAAGCATCAAGCTGTTTTTGCCTTTGGAGCCTTGGGGAGAAAGGGGCAGGGATCTGGGTTTGATGGGTACATTGCTGAGCTGTATGGGGTAAGGGAGTGGGTGTCTTGGCTCTGTGGGGGAGGGGGTGTAGGTATCTGGGATGGGGGGGATTTCTGAAGCTGGGCTCTGGGGAGAGAGGGGTGCAGCTCTCTGGGGTCCCTGTGACTGGGCTCTGGGAAAGGGTTCAGGTGTATTGGCTGGGGGAGCCCTATGAGTAGGTTCTGTGGGGGAGGGCCTGTGGTTGTCTGCCCCCCGCTCCCCTGGCTGGGCTATGGGGAGGAGAGGTTATAAGGAGATAGAAAAACAGGAACTGGGTTGTCATGGGGATTTCTTTAACTCTGCTGGTAGAAATTTTGTGTGTCTATTGTTACAGACATACTTGCTGACAGGTATTTTCAAATAAATTACCAAATAATTGAAAGTGGTATAATTATGCAGTGTTATTTAACAAAAATTCTGCAGAATATTGTAGAATTTAAAAATATTGTGCATGGAATTTTTAGGTACAGAATTTTTTGGCAAAGAATGCCCCCAGGAGTAATGCTCCAGTGACTTTACTTAGTTATCCAAAGTGAAACAGCTCCAACAGAAGAGACTGAGAGCCCACCAGATCAGAATATCTCATAACCCAGTGGTTAGGACAGTCAGCTATACAGTTGCAGATTCTTGGTCAAATCCTTTATTCCACTCACCTGGAAGGCGATCTGCAAGAGGGTAGCAATTGGTCTTGCATATCACGCCTGACTACCCTAATTACTGAGCTAAAAGTTACAAAAATGGGAGCCACCCCTAAATTCCTTTGTAAATCTAGCCCTTTAGCTTATTTCCAATTTATCTAAGTCATGTGGAATTGATTCTGCTTCCTAATTGGATAACAAATGTATTGAATTAGAACATTATAGCAAATGATAGACAGAATAACACATTTTAAATAGTGAATAGCAATTTTTTTCTGCTTGAATACTTTTATTCACATGCAAACACAATTAACAACCATTCATTTAACAATAATGAAAAATTACATTAATGTTCATGAATAACAAGGGATATGTACATAATAAAATCATATAGCTATTCGGTACGTGAATGAATGTTCGCAAATTCTGTGCCTTGCACATTCCACAGGCTTTACAAATGAACAACATAGAGGAATACTTTTAAACCATTCCCCCGATAATGCTTTTTTTAATTGGACTGCCTCATATTCTCAGTTTAGGGAAATTAAGGATATTTTTTTCATTCAAAAGTACCTTCTAGCAAAATTGATATCACTTGGAGCCCTTAATAATTGTTGGGTGCATTTCATAATAGTTTGGTCATAACTAAGACAGTGTATTGATCTGTAAAGACCCTGGAATAGATTTTACATATTGGATTTGGAGCAAAATGGAAAAACCTTCCCAATATTTAAGGAAAATATTTCCTTTTTACTTCTGCTTTTGTTACAATCAAAATGCATTGTGTTAAGTTTTAGATCCAGTCCAAGTTCTGTCCTAGACACCTTCCAAGCAAGAAAAAAAAATCTATTCTTTAGTAATATTTGTTTATGTTCACTAACCTTTCAATCCCATTTTTTTCAAGGGAATAGGACAATTAACATTAGAGGTTGACAGTGATTTCTGTTGGTGAGTCAGACATAGTCAATATAAGAAATTATAAATTGTAGTCATGATTTGGAACTTAAAGACATAACACTATGCAAGAAAAAATGACTGTTAATACTAAGAGATTGACCTTTATTCATTATGCGTCATTTGTCAGACAAACCATTAGTTTTTTATAAAAAGGACCTAATTAACATAATTAGTAGCAATTAAAAGAATTATGTAGGATATTTTCTTTTTTTCCCCAACACAAGGTCAAGAATAAAAGGCAATCACTTCATTAAAATGTAAATATGTCAATTGAAATTTTGATAACAGAATATTAATGATTTAATTAACAGGATGAAACCTTCTTGGAAGCTTAGGTTGTTTATGGGAAGCCCCATTAATACTGGTTTGAGCACAGAATACCAACTGATTCCAGTGGAGTAACTATCTACAATGAAAAAAAAAAGTTTATTCACAAAATGATGAGGCAGAATATTAAATGGTTTATCTTTAGTGAATACATTCATGCAAAAAACAAGTGAGAAAGAAAGCCATCAACTGTATCACAATTTCAGGTTAAGCAATTTAGATTTACTTTGACAGGCTTTTTTAAAATAAAGCTTTGATACTTTTCATGAAAAGACACTCATCCGTATTGCATCAGACTGTTTAAATTAACTTTGAGACAGATAACTATACTTAGTAAAAAACAAAACTTTGCTGTTACTCTATATAGTTCTGAATACTAAAGAAAATATGCCAAGTACTTCTGGCAAATGGACTCCCCTTCACTCTTTTCAGTGAAGTTGCTTTGCTTATCAGAGCTGAATTTGACCCTCTATCTCAATAGTAAGCCAGTCTTATCAAACACAGTTTATTATTACTCTAGCTCCTGCACTCCTGTCTCCATTCACATCTATGTTTTTTTAACCAATCTTGATAGATATTATTTTGATTAAAGTTGAAACTCCTTATGCATGTACACAGAGAGCCGGGAGCCTCTTAACAGATCCTCTGTGCCATTCTGCCAAAACAAAGGGGTTAAGTGGCAAGAAATCTGGCACCTCTGGACAAATTGGAATTCCTCTTCCATAGTAGGATTCTCTGGGTAATATAGTGTCAGTGCATTAACTGTATCCCCGTCTACTTGTAACCTCTGTTGTAAGTGTAGTGGCTGGTGCAAGAGGTTTGGCTGGAGCATCTCTATTCCCAGCTACTGCAATGGCCACTGAAGTCACAGATCACTATGAAGCTCTTATTACAGGAGCCAAATCAGTTCCCAGATAATCCCAGAATCAGGAAGCTATAAAGGTGGTTGAAGACCACCAGAGCCTGCACCCCAACCCAGTCCTGGACCAACCATTTTTCAGACAGACCAAATCATTCCAAACACAACTTTTTATTTGGCTGTAGAATGCCACACACATGCAGTGCTGAAGAAATACAATCATCACCAGCAGCACAATAATACAAGTACTCTCAGCCAAATTCATCTTGATTGAATTAGTTTATCCAGTGCAATTAATCCACTGCATATACATCCAGTCAGATGTGGATCCTTTGGCTACCATTTTATGCCCATCAAATTTAATTAGTGGTACAACGACTCCTTATGCTCCTGGGTTGACTATCAAGCTCTGAACAAAGCACTACCCCTTGCCACTTATTAATAAACTCTTTGAGGGGCTCTGCTCAACCAAAATTTTTACTAAACAGGACCTCTGTGGGACCTACAACCTGGTCCTTGGTATCCAGTGGCTGCTCAATGTGCTCCTTGCTCACAGCTGTGCTTGGTCCTGTCCCTGCTTCTGCTGGCTCTAGACGTGCTCCAACCACAGCCTTTATCTGCTCCTCCCCCAGGACTCACCTCCATCCTGACTTCCAGCTCCAACCTTTGGCTTTGCTCCAGGACCTGCCCTGTCTGGATACAGCTCTAACTAGCAGGTCAGACTGTTGCTCATACTATTAGGCCAGACCACCCAGCCACCTCACTCTGTATTGCTGAAATTTGACGGTGACCACATACTGGCTGGTATCAACAGATCAACACACCTGACTATCACACAGTGCATTCATTTAGAAAACTATTCTGCTTTAACTTTGCTGTGCTCACTGTTAAGGTTTTGTGTAATAGAGCAAATTAGAATATATATTGCTTGTTGATATCTGTTGGAGATGGAAGTGAACACCTTTTTAAAAATGTTTTTAAATGTTTTTTAAAGGTTTAAAATGTTTTTTAAATACGTCAGAAGCAGGAAGCCTGTTAAACAACTAGTGGGGCCCCTGGATGATACAGATACAAAAGGAGCACTTAAAGATGATAAAGTAATTGTGGACAAACTAAATTAATTCTTTGCTTCAGTCTTCACGGCTGATGACGTTAGGGAGATTCCCAAACCTCAGCCATCTTTCGTAGGTGACAAATCTGAGGAATTGTCGCAGATTGAAGTGTCACTAGAGGAGATCTTGGAACTAATAGATAAAGTTAACTGTAACAAGTCACCGGGACCAGATGGCATTCACCCAAGAGTTCTGAAAGAACTCAAATGTGAAATTGTGGAACTATTAACTAGGGTTTGTAACCTGTCCTTTAAATCGGCTTCTGTACCCAGTGACTGGAAGATAGCTAATGTAACGCCTATATTTAAAAAGGGCTCTAGAGGTGATCCCGGCAACTACAGACTGGTAAGTCTAACGTCCGTACTAGGCAAATTAGTTGAAACAATAGTAAAGAATAAAATTGTCAGGCACATACATAGAAGAACATAAATTGTTGGGCAAAAGTCAGCATGGTTTCTGTAAAGGGAAATCATGTCTTACTAATTTATTGGAGCTCTTCAAAGGGGTCAACAAACATGTGGACAAGGGGGATCCAGTGGATGTAGTGTACTTAGATTTCCAGAAAGCCTTTGACAAGGTGTCACGTTACTAAAATTATCTGGAATCATACAGATCATTGGTGCAACTAAGGTCCTGTAGGGCACCAAATCTTAGGTAAAGGGGGTCATATAAGGTGTCTACGACCAGGTCATGGTCTGCTGATTATGACTATGCTATCTGTATGTGTGTATCTTGTTTGTAGCTAGAGTTATGAAGATTGGCTGTATAGTGTCTGCATTTCAAACTTATGCTTGCTTTTGGGTGAAATCCCAGACAAAGTTACTGTTAGCTCCGCCTGGCCTTCCTGATGGCCCATCAAGTTCCAATCAAGCTAACAATGAACTTTGTAGATGCCTGTCCATACCCAAGCTTCCCCAGGAATGTGGCCTGGCTGCTCAGGTGCTGAATCTTGAAGAGTCATGTAACTGGACCACATGGCTCTGAAACTCCATTTTACAACTGGACTCTGATTAGCAAGAAAGAGGCAGTCTTCACCCACAAGAGGAAGTCTATATAAACCTGGGAGAAAGATCTCCATTTGTCTTTAATCTCCAGTCTCCAGACTTCAGCCTGGCTCCTACTTCTGGATGGGACTTTGCTACAAAGGGGCGGTCTGGCCAAAGGATTGATGACCCATTCCTCCTGGGAATGTATTCCAGAGACTCTGATTTGAACCTGCAGTTATTCTACAACTGATGCAAGCCATTACTGCATGTATTTGATTTCCTTTAACCATTCCTAACCCTTACCTAGATCTTTTTCCTTGTATAGAAAACCTTTAGATTTAGATTCTAAAGGATTGGCTACAGTGTGATTTATGGGTGAGATCTGATTTGTATATTGACCTGGATCTGGGGCCTGATTCTTTGGAATCGGGGAGAACCGTTTTCTTTATTTGGGGTATACAATTGGTCCTAGGACTGACCCTTGGAGAACACCACTAGTTACCCCTCTCCATTCTGAAAATTTACCATTTATTCCTACCCTTTGTTCCCTGTCTTTTAACCAGTTCTCAATCCATGGAAGGATCTTCCCTCTTATCCCATGGCAACTTAATTTACGTAAGAGCCTTTGGAGAGGGACAGATCTGATTTGTATATTGACCTGGATCTGGGGCCTGATTCTTTGGAATCGGGGAGAACCGTTTTCTTTATTTGGGGTATTGGTTTTCATAACCATTTGTCCCCAGGACAGGTGGCTGCTGGTGGTGGTGATACTGGGAAGCTAGAGTGTCTAAGGGAATTGCTTGTGTGACTTGTGGCTAGCCAGTGGGACGAAACCAAAGTCTTTTCTGTTCGGCTGCTTTGGTTTGCCTTTAGGATAGAGAAACCCCAGCTTTGGGCTGTAATTGCCCCTTTTGGAAGCAATTTGTCCTGATCTGACACTCTCAGTGGATCACACCAGGAACAGCAAGGTCCCTCTCCAAAGGCTCTTACGTAAATTAAGTTGCCATGGGATAAGAGGGAAGATCCTTCCGTGGACTGAGAACTGGTTAAAAGACAGGGAACAAAGGGTAGGAATAAATGGTAAATTTTCAGAATGGAGAGGGGTAACTAGTGGTGTTCTCCAAGGGTCAGTCCTAGGACCAATTGTATTCAACTTATTCATCAATGATTTGGAAGAAGGAGTAAACAGTGAGGTGGCAAAGTTTGCAGATGATACTAAACTGCTCAAAATAGTTAAGACCCAAGCAGATGTGAAGAACTTCAAAAAGATCTCACGAAACTAAGTGATTGGGCAACAAAATGGCAAATGAAATTTAATGTGGATAAATGTAAAGTAATGCACTTTGGAAAAAATAACCCCAACTACACATACAATATGATGGAGGCTAATTTAGCTACAACTATTCAGGAAAAAGATCTTGGAGTCATCGTGGATAGTTTTCTGAAGATGTCCATGCAGTGTGCAGCGGCGGTCAAAAAAGCAAACAAGATGTTAGGAATAATTAAAAAAGGGATAGAGAATAAGATGGAGAATATCTTATTGCCCTTATACAAATCCATGGTGCGTCCACATCTTGAATACTGTGTACAAATGTGGTCTCCTCATTTCAAAAAGGATATACTGGCATTAGAAAAGGTTCAGAGAAGGGCAACTAAAATGATTAGGAAATTGGAAAGGGTCCCATATGAGGAGAGATTAAAGAGGCTAGGACTTTTTAGCTTGGAAAAGAGGAGACTAAGGGGGGATATGATAGAGGTATATAAAAGTATGAGTGGCGTGGAGAAAGTGAATAAGGAAAAGTTATTTACTTGTTCTCATAATAGAAGAACTAGGGGCCACCCACTGAAATTAGTGGGCAGCAGGTTTAAAACCAATAAAAGGAAGTTCTTCACACAGTGCACAGTCAACCTGTGGAACTCCTTGCCTGAGGAGGCTGTGAAGGCTAGGACTATAACAGGGCTTAAAAGAGAACTGGATAAATTCATGGAGGATAAGTCCATTAATGGCTATTAGCCAGGCTGGGTAAGGAATGGTGTCCCTAGCCTCTGTTTGTCAGACGGGGGTGATGGATGGCAGGAGAGAGATCACTTGATTATTACCTGTTAGGTTCACTCACTCCGGGGCACCTGGCATTGGCAACTGTCGGTGGACAGGATACTGGGCTAGATGGACCTTTGGTTGACCCAGTACGGCCTTTCTTATGTTTTTACCTTCCAGAATGTTGAGAATGTGTTACCAACAGTGTTGGTGCTTATTTAAGGTACTCATATGGCAGCTGTCAAAGCAATATCTGAGCACTGCTCAGTCTTTCATGTAGTAATCCTCACAACACTTCTGTAAGGTAGGGAAATACTATTATCCCTACTTTACAGATGGAGGAACTGAGGCACAGAGAGATTAAGTGACTTGCCCATGGTCACACAGGAAGGCTGTGGCAAAGCAGAAAATTGTCTCTGAAGTTTTAGGTTAATATCCTAACCATTGGACCATGTGTAGATGGCACAGAATGTGTAGATTTCTCTCTTAACTTGTTATTTTTGTGCTGTAATCAGTGCAAATAAATTTCTTCACTGCCTGTTATTCAAATCAGTGAATCATGGTTTGACAACCATAATTTTGAGACGAAGTAGCTTTTGAAGAATAAAAGGGAAGGCTAACCAATGAGTAAGTAATTTGTCAAACAGGTCAAACAAAATCCATTTTAATGAAAGCTTATATTCTGCCTCTATTAAATAAAGCTGGCTGACATTCTGATTTTCTTACTCTAATGTGGATTATTTAATCAGCTAATGTGGAATTAGGACATCACAAAACACAGAAAGGAGGAATATTCCTAATCAGCATAAGAAAAAAATATTTAATGTGTTACATAATAAAATTTAATTAATCTTTTGTCTATAACACAGAGCATTTGGTGCACAGCAAATGTCAAAAGTTTAAGAGATTCCTTTTATTTTGGCTGTTTATTTGAAGCCTCACCAAATATACTGAACATCTTCAGTGGTGATATTTCATGAGTTCAGGCTCTTAAAAGAAATTCTTAAGACTTCTTTGTTTGGCAGGAATGATAAAACAGCCTTAAAGAACCTGCATTACCAGACAAAACCAAGAATCATAGAGATTTAGAACATAAAAAAAATGATTCCACAACTTTTTATTAACCTCAAAAAAAGGTTTGAGTTATATTTAGTTAAAGTTGAGGGAGTATATTGATCCAGGGTGTTTAATTTGAACTGTTATTTATCTGTACACCAAAACCTCAAAAAAGTATTTGGGGTTCAAGCCACACATAGATTCAGAATATGATTTCACTAAACACACTAACTAGAGCAAGATGGGAGTTATCTGTCAGAATTATTTTCAATAGAAAATGTAGTTTCTGCAAAATTGATTTCTTCTTTTTTATGCAAAATAATTTCTAATTTTGCCGATTTTTTTTTCTGTCCAGAAAAACAAACAAAGAAAACAAAACACAAAACTCACCTGGAATAAAATTAACTTTTTAATAAAATATTTTAGATTATTCAACTGACCCAACATGCATTGTCCTGTTGTGGCGCACTGAACTACAATTCCTATGAGGCAAAGAACTGGATGTCCCCATTCTCTTCTGTGGGTTGGATTCCCTGATCAGACTACAACTCCCATGATGCAATATACTCGCCAAGTGCCTGGTGAATCATGGGAGATGTAGTTCAGCCAGAGAGGCCAGCCCACAGGGAAGAACAGGTGCATCAGACAATCAGACTACAACACCCAGGAGGCAAAGCACTATCATAGGAAAACAGTTAAATATTGCACTGATAGAAAGGAAACATTTTGATTCAGGAATGTTCACATGTTTCTTTTTGATTGAAAGTGCCAATGAAAAATGTTTAATCATTTTCTAATTGAAAATGTTCAGAACTGGGACTTAAGGGTTGGTTCACTGTGCTAGAAACATATTTAAATAAATGGAATAATATGTGACATGGCAGGCTATTGTTTCTACATGTGCTTCCAAGAGTTTCATGGGTCAGAACATAAGAAGTGAGGTAGTTAGTTGCATTCTAAATCTATTTACAGCCATTTTTGAGAAATACATGTACAGGGGAAGCACTTGTATACAAATAAAACAGAGGAAAAATTCCAATTCTCTCTGCACAAAGAGTTGAGTAGACTGGCATAGCACATAATTAATAAAAGTACAGGCTGGCTGGCAATCACAACCAGAGCTACTAAGACATTAAAGTAATGCCTACATGTTTAAAGGGCCATATGGTAGCTACAGTCTGCCTCTCTATACTTGGCACCTATTTCTAGTAAAGCCCAGTAGAAAACTCTCCATCTTAGACATTATTAATTCTATTAATACATCCTGCTATATGCAGCAAAGGGAAAAATGGGAAGATGGGGGGGGACTGAGGGCAACTAAAAGGCATAGTTACAGCTGGATACTTAAAGTGGAGTATCACATTGACCTCATAGTAGCATTCCAAAGATGATTTTTTTGTACAAGAATATTCATGAAGCATGAAAAAGTAGAATGTATGTGAATAGGTATTTGCAATATTCATGCCAAAAAAACATGAATACTTGTGTAAATATATACTTGTAGAAATGCTAATGCTGTTACTAATTTATTCAAGCCCTCCTTCTGTTTCAAAAAATCAAGTAGGGAAGGAAAAACTATGCTATGTGCCTTAGGTTTCAAATCATACAGCAGAAAAAGAGAACCACAAAACACAAGTTCTCACAGCAATAGTCACAGTGTATAGTTCAAAATATTTCTTGAATTATTGCAAATAATAAACACATTAATAAAAATCTTATTCCATGCCTACATATTTCACAAATATCAAATGAGCTTAATTCAACAAATAAATTGTTTATTGTGAGCATGTTCTTTAGGTCTACCTAGAACTTGGGGTACCTCAGCAAACATAGCCAGCTATCACATGTGTCTATGGAAAGGCAAAGGAGAGGTAGGGCTTAGCTGAATTCCAAGGTCCAGCAATTTAGTACATCAAAGTATGCACACTTCTGTCAATTACTTCCCAAACATAATGTATATTACTTAAATGAAGACAGGTAAACATATTCTATTTTTAATTAAACTGATCATATTTCTTGGAGAGTTTCCATAGGCGGACAGGCTGTACGACTATTTAACAGCTGGCACATAAACAATAGTTTGAGCACCTTTTTTTGAGGTGAGAAGACCCCTCATAGTCTCATAGGAGTCAATGAAAATTGAGGATGTTTAGCTTCTTTTGGGATCTGGCCTCATATACAATATACCACAGTGGAGAATGCAAAACAGTGAAGTCTCATCTTAAGAATTCCACTGTTATTTGTATGTGCCATGCAAGTTGACAGTGCGCTGTAAAAAAAAAAAAATATCACTGAACCCTCTTTCTTATAGGAAATCTTTCCTAATGAGTGATGAATAGTGTTGTGTGATATAAGAAAGATTCCAATGAAGTAACCTTACTTTGTATGCAGTCCTCAATAATTTAAAGAGTTCCATTCCCTTTTAAGATTCATTTTCTAGTTTTTTGCTTCATAGAGTATCTATTTCTCCATAAGCCTGTTTAAAATGCTAATATACTTAAAACCTGTTTGTAATGGAATATGCAGATGGCCTAAGTAATCTAGTGCATTCAAACTCAACATTCATATTAATTTTCTCAAAATTCTTGAACACTTTATAGTGCTAATTATGTCTATTACTGTGTCATTTACTTTGAAATGGTATGTATGTTCCCTTCTGAAATAGAAATCCCCAATTTTGCTTAGTAATGAAGAAAGTTCTATTTCAGTAAGCCTGTCTGATCTAATGACTCTGATTTCATTTAGAAATAATAGGTTTACTTGTACAAAGAATGGTGACACATATGTTTAATGCAGATAACTGACTGCTTATCAAATTTGTCCTAATTAGACATTTTTGCATTATAGGATTAATACAGGCTCTGTCGGGACACGGCACATGAAGCATGTGTATTCCACAAGTGAGATAATCATTTTGCAGAAGCTTTATATTCAGTTTTGTATAGGGCTTTTTCCATAATATTTGCACAATGTTGATTATATTTTAACAAGGGGTTAAATGTTCTGAAGTAGAAGTAGTCAGAACCATTACCCTAAAGACTGAGACCCTCTGAACCTGGAAAGTTCTGGTGTTGTGCATTTTTCTCTCTCACTCTCCTGCAAACAGGTAGATACTATAACTTTGATAGTTCTGTTTCATAAGAATGTTTTCTCCTAAGGGATTAATCTATTTCTAAATGCATACTATTAGATAAGAGGCTATAATTCACACAGTGACACCATTTCATGAAGAACTGTACAGTGGGCAAGATCAGTCTTTTTCTGTGGCCCTCAGAATCCAAAGGGTCTGCACACTCTATCTAAGATTTCCAAAGATGTATACACCTCCATTTGAATTTTTTTAGGGGTACACAAATGAAACAAGGTTGAAAACCATTGGACTAGATCATAGCTTCCCCTATGGCTGCTCTTCAGGTGCAAAGCAGATACAGAGACAGCTTAGCCAAGTATCTGAAGGTTCTCTCTGCGTGGCTCAGAGCCAGAAAAAATTTTCCTTATACTGCCCCCTTCTGGAGAAGACGTAGATGAAGTTTCAGACCCCACTCCTGCAAACCTGACTGAGGCAATAGCCTTGGGACCTGTGGGCTCTAAGAGTGCTCTAATTTTTGCTGGGGACTGAGCTGGACCCAGGCCTATTACAAGAGTAGAGGGGAAAGGGAAAGATCACAAAGCCACCTTCATCACACCCCCAAGTAGACCCAAAAATTAAACTCTCCTCCATGAAAGAAAGAACAAATTGCTGGTTCTGAGGTGAAATAGATTCAAAGAACAATGAAGTGGTCAAAGCAATGGGTCGGGGAGATATCTTAGCAGCAATGTTATATGGAACAGTGGTGGGAGATTTGAATTTTAAAGAGGCCAGATAGCAGGAGATTACATTAACCAAGAGACGAGATGAGGAGGACCTGAATGAAAATTTTGGCTGTCTGAACAGAAACAAAGAGATAGATCTTAAAAGTATTCTGGCAGAAGATACACCAAAGTTTTAGACAGCTTGGAGATATACAGCAAGAGAGAATCAGCAAATAAGAGAATCACAGGGTTAGGAGAGACTGCAAGGGTCACCTAGTCTAATATGCAGGATTTGTTGTGTCTAAATCCTCCAGACTCCTTTTGAAAACTTCCTGGGAAGAAGCTTCCATGACGTTCCTAGGAAGAAGAAGGTATTGAAGGTCAGTGTGTGTGTGTGTGTGTGTGTGTGTCTCTCTCTCACACACACACACACACATGGCCTGAGTGAAAAGGAGACAGAGAAAGGAGTGACAGAAGTAATTTTTTGGCCATGTTAAATTTAAACTCAGAACTTAATGTCAGACATGCTGAGATGCTGTACTTCCCCACTTCATCCAATACAACTAAGTAACTGGGGTAATGGTAGTAAAAACAAACCAAACCAAATACAACATCAAGAACAACAATCTACCAAAGTAAACAGGAGGTGAAATCATTCAGAGAGAGGGTGTAAAAAGAGAAGAGGGAGGGCAAGGATGGAATCTTCTTGACCTTGCCTTGGACAGCAGGAGAGGGGAGAAGAATGACCCACCAGATGACATAGTGAATGAGTTGGAAAGATGTCATTATTTGATAGGCCATCATCTCAGTGCACAAGCAGCCTAACAGCCTTGAAAAGTTTTTGTAGTTATCCCATAAAGGAAAAGCTTTTAGAAACATATTAAAGGAAGATAATGAAGAGAATCAAGAGAGGTAGGAGAAATTAAAGCCAAGGGAGGACAAGATATATTTGTTGAGAGGATGTGTATGCTTGAGTGTCAAAAATAGCGGAGAGATCAAGGAATATAAGGCTGGCGTAAGATGTTGACAAGAAGAAGATCAAACAGTTTTAGTGGCATAGATTTCACTGAAGACAGACCTCACAGGATTGAAGATAGTTTTTTTTTCTGGGGGTTAGGGAAGGGAATGAGAGTCCAAGGCACATAGGTACTGGAACTATGGGTGCTGGGGCGTGGCAGCATCCCTTGGTTTGAAGTGGTTTCCATCATTTACAAGGTTACAGTTTGGTTTAATGGCTCTCAGCATCCCCACTATAAACATTGTTTCACCACCTCCCCCAAGGAATGTTTGTATTTTGAAAGTGAGTGTCCAGAAGAGAAGGAAAAAATGAGGAGAAGGGAGAGGGTGGCAATGAACTTGGGGACAATGGAGGTCAGTAATCAGAGACTAGGGCTTAGGGGGCAGGTGGAAGGTTTAGAAGCAGAGACCAATGATGACAGGGGGTGGGGGGAGGAGAAGAGGACTTCAGTAGAGACAGGTGTCAGAAAGTAGGAGAAGTCATGACAGATTTTGCAATTTTTTTCTCTGATAATGTCAGTAAGATCTCTTGCCAAAAAGGAGAAAAGGTGGGAGACAGGAAGACAGCTTTTAAAGTATGGAGTCAAAAGTAGCAAGAAAGTGATTGACTCCCACACCCATTATACCAATATTGCTACCCAAGGCAAGAGATAGGCAGCCAATGTGTTTGAAAGTGGCTTATTAGATTAAAGTGACCGTATGACTGATATTGTGTTCTCTCTCTTTCTCTCCATTTGTTTGTTCTACTTATCTGTTGGTTCTTCTCATAATCTAAAATTGAAAATTATTTGGGGGCAAAGAATGTCTTTTTTTAATTAAGTGTGTGTACAAGTCATAGCACAAAGTAGAACTGATCCTTAGTTGTGATCCTTGGATGCTCCAGCTGTACAATCAGAATAATACTTAACAAGGACTATGGTAAAACTGAACAGGAAAAGACAGAAACATCTTAATTTTTGGGTGCTGGTCCAAGAAAAGAAGGTTGGTCAAATGTTCCAGGTATTGAACTAGGAGTATATTAAACTGGATTCTATTCCTGGCTCTGCCATAGTGTTCCCTGAAGAATTCACAATTTTATTTAACATTTTCCGGTAGTTTTCAGGTTCTTAATAGATGCAGCTGTAGTAGCACAAGGTATTATTTTTTATTATAAAAATTAGGAGCTAAACTTGACATTTTTGAAGTTTGTCCATCACTAGAATCATAGAAGATTAGGGTTGGAAGAGATCTCAGTAGGTCATCTAGTCCAATCCCCTGCTCAAAGCAGGACCAACCCCAACTAAATTATCCCAGCCAGAACTTTATCAATCCAGGCCTTAAAAACCTCTAAGGATGGAGGTTCCACTACCTCCTTAGGTAACCCATTCCAGTTCTTCACCACCCTAATAATGAAATAGTTTTTCCTAATATCCTAGACCTCCCCCACTGCAACTTGAGACCATTGTTCCTTGTTCTATCATCTGCCACTACTGAAAACAGCGTAGCTCCATCCTCTTTGGACCTCCCTTCAGGTAGCTTTAAAGTTCCTATTTAAAGAAAGCTACTTGAAAAACTGCTATCTAGTTTAAACAGTGCCCAGTTAGCAGGACATTCATTAAATATGGTGAAGTATTTGATATTATTCAAATTATAGTCAGATGTTGATGACTTTAATCATGCTACCTTACTCCATATGATGTCTCACTGAAGTCAATGTGACTATTCATCACAATTTAGCCCTTATATTGCATATCACTTTCATAATAATGGGTCACCCACTAAATGGCAACAGGATCCTCTATACTTGGGCAGAGCTGACGTTCTGCCTAGTAGAGAACAGTGGTATGCACACAATGATATCAGATAAGTAAAGAACAAATTTAATATTAATTCCATCTTACACCCCAAACAAAAAACAATTTAACTAAGAAGGTCTATGAAAGAAAATGAAGAGAACATCCCAACAGAATAGGAATATTCTACAGCCCAAGGAATATATAAATATCAGGAAAAGAGGAAAATTATACAGTAATAAGTAAATCATATACAAGAAAAATATCATGAAATAGAAAATACCTGTTGACAGAGTAGGATTCAATGGCTTAATTAAAAGTACTGGAAATATTAATTCAAACAGCTTATACTTTATCTGGGCAAATGGAAACCTGGCAGGATGCATAAAATACAGATTTTTGTTCATTAAAAGTATTCTTTGGAAGATTCAGAAGAATGCAATGTGGATCAGCATAATGGCATCCATCATATCCCTCTAGGGGCCCTAGAAAAAGATGTTGATGTACCAGTCTCATTCTTCTGAAAACACTTTTCATCAGAAAAGATGTAACAAATGTGACTTTCAAAATTTAATCATGAAGGACAAGGACTCTGGATAACACTAACCAGATTAAATGTTTCACAAACGTAACTGTAGATGTGTGTGATATAGACTTGATGGCAGACCAACATATACTTCAAGGCAAACTGCCCAAATTATTTTACCCCACAAAATAGGAAGGACATTGACTTAAAATGCACTACACAAGTTGACAGACTGTGGCATATTTTCACTATCATAGCCTCTGGGCAACAGACTTGTAATGTTATCTCTTAAGAGAACCCATTAAACATCATTCAGCCAGATGTTTTAAAACAGATCTCTCCTTTTCCAATCAAAAAGATAGCATGCCAAGTATGTAGCTCCTCACAAAAGATATATTCCTGCATTCGTAAATTGACTGAAAAATATAAAATAGAGTGACTAGTGATATGATGTCATAGTAATAGATGCAGAAATTACTTTGAGAAAAAATGTTTTGTAAGTTACAGGCTCCAGTTTTACAACTGAGAGACCTAAATGGATTTTCAAAGGCTGCTGCTAGTAATAAAGATCTTATTCAAAAGACCAAAATTACTAAATGAGTCAGAAAACCTGATGGTGGAAATGACACTGAAACAAAGATTAACAATAATCTTTCAATATCCTGCTAAAATAGTGTAATACACCAATTAAAAAAAAAGAAAGGGCGGGAGGAAGCAACATTTGCCTTCATAGACTATAGACTTGATGCTCAATCAGAAAAAGAAAGAATGACTTAAGTCATTACTATGTTCTGTCAGGAGAAAATCACTGACAAAGATTTTACTTGTGTAATTATATTGACGGATTAAATTTAGCAAAATAAATTAGAAAAGAGCACAGCTGAGAATGTACTCAAGAACTCTTTCTACATTAGAAAAATAAAATCTCCTGTACAACAGCAAGGGCACTGGTAGCTTTAAAAACAGACAACGTATAGAGTGTTCAGTGTATGTTATGACTGGCAAGAGTTTCTTTTCAGGTATTACCTACATGGGTCCAAATCTTGCACTCATGCTCTTAACTTCAAGCATGTACATAGCTTTATTCACTTCAGTAGGATAGCTCACATGCTTCCATAATTAAGCACACAGGTAAGCCCAGGGTCTTAGAAATGTCTTTTTCCTGAAATGTCAAACAGGATCTGCACACTAGCATCTCCTGCAAACTTAAGGGTCTGAATATGCAGATTTGATAGAAGAATGTGGCCCCAAAACAGACATATAGTTTCAATTTATTCTAGATCTCTGCTAGAACCATTATTTGAGGTTTTGATAAGATTTGGTTAATTATTGTTACATATTTGCACTTCCTTGTTTCAGCTTGGTCAGGAAATGACAAAAAATGTGGCAAAAAAAAGACAAATTTTACCCCATTGGATATCTCAAAAGGATAGCTGTAATCATGAGATTTCAAACCCAATTTTGCAGACTTGGCAGGATAAGAAACCTCCAAACTTTGGGTTACTTTTCTTGAATTAAACCATTTGTTGTTTGATCATGACTACTTTGACAAATGTCAAAGAGATGGAACAAAACCATTGTGCTACCAAAAATGAAAAGTCGCAATCATGGGTGGCCTTTTAAAATGATCATAAGAGATAAGAGTATAAATCCCATTCATTTTCAATGTTGATGGTGTATCTTAGTCACTAATCCTCCTCTATTCTGAATTTTTATTATTATTTTATTCAGTAATGGCAGAACCAGTAATAATTCAATATTTCTCAAAATTGTTTTTGTTCCTGTCATGTTTTATAGGAATAGCCCATTGGTCAATAATAGTGATTTCAATGTCATGCTGTGAATCAAGTCTTCTACTTGTCCCATCACAACATTTCTTTTGTATATGCCAGATATATCAGTTTACAAACAATTACCTCAAAGACTATCTTATACTAATTTCTTCAGGCAAGAGGTTCTTACTTCAAGTGATTTACAACACGGTGCTTTTAAAATTATGTTTGTCAATTTAAGCAATAATATTGTGTCTTATGTTTAACTTGTCATCTATATTTTATTCTTATGACACTATTCACTTCCCTTGAGAATAGATTACTGTCTTGCAACCACTAAAAGATTACTTCAAAATAAACTATCAGTTTTATTAATGTGTCTTGTTCCAAATCACCAATCATTTATCTGTTAAGGTTTTATTCTTTTCAACCTTTTTCTGAGTTACACATATCATCAGGGCTCAGAAATGTAAATCACTTTTGCCATACATTCATAGTAATTTGATTTCATAATAGCCTTTACCAAAGTAAAAAGGTGACTTGTTAAATCTCTGTCAGGTTTTGGCCACACCGGTCTGATGCATAAGGGGAGAGGGATAGGGAAGATGACAAGGCAGAGATAATTTCACCTTCCCTTTACAAACCTACTCAAGAGCCAGCCAGAGTCATGGTGCTTGTGCTCCATTAATGCAAGAAAATGTCCAGTGACACAACCACAATTTGCACTGGACACACAACAGGAAGCAAGAAAATTGATGATCCTATATATGCTCCCCCAGTTTGCCAGGATACAATCAGCTTGCCAGCACTTTCATGCACTGGCATTCAGAGTGAGCTACCTGAATGTGGGAACATCTGATTTGATATTGCAATGTAATGATGCCATAATATAATCATAATAATACTGTTTGGCTATTTAGTTTTGAATTGAGGACAAACAATGTTGGGGTTGTACCCATAACTATGATTGCTTGGGGACAGTGTGGCCTTCATTAGTCTCATTTTTTCTCCCTCATTTTTACTCATCTCTAGTACATTCTAGGATATTAATCTCAATGTAAAAGAATTCAGATTGTCAAGAATTAGAGAATAAATTGTCTAGGCCATAAAAAGGGATACAATGGAATACTGTTTAGGTAGGATGGAAACTACGGAGAAAGGCGTGCTAAAGAAGCAGGAGGCAACACATGTTATTAAGGCTACCTCAAGATGCCCACACAGCAGATACCCAGGATTAAAGATGGCAGCAAACTCACATACATAATTTATAATAATGGAAAAGTCATTAAATTAACAAGATTTTAGTAGTGTAACAATAGCACAAAGCGATACCAGGATGTGGTTTGTCTTGGGGGAAGAAGTTCCAAGTGCAGAACTGAAGTAAAGTCTCCAGGTTTTCAAGTGAGTTATAGCCATCTTTCTACATCCAGAAGGAAATGTTAGTTGTCATGATGTTCATACATAGGGATTTACAGGAAGTAATATAAATAAGGTATCTGACCTCAATGTACTATGAAAAAACACAGCAACAACACTTATCTGCTGCAGAATGAGGATGAAAATATTTCTCTTTTAGGTAGGGTGACCATATTTTCCTATGCTGCGTATGTGACACCTGGTAAAATTACTCATATCTGAGCAAGTTCAACAGCAATCAATCAGAACTATGTAGCACAAACATTCAAATTAACATCAAGTTGACTGAGTTCCTGTTAAAAAGAAATATTACATAGCTGGATTCTTTTTGTTTACCTTCTTATCTTTAAGACTTTAGGATTCACATGAGGAGAGGTGACACACACACATTCCCATACATCTCTCTTACACGGGGGGGAGAGGATGACCAACTGACCCTCCCCTTCGTGCCCAGCACTCTCCACCCACCATGCCTGGCTGGGCCCCCAGGACGGACCTGCCTTTCCTGGTACCTGGCACCTTGTCTTGCTGAGGCAACACGTGGAGGGGGGCATGAAGTAAAAAGGGATTTCCCAGATTTCCCCTCCCCAGATTTCTGCCGCACTTCACAGAAATCATTGCTGAAAACTCAGACTCAGAGATAACTGGATTCAAACTACAACCAGCACTTTCATAGCTTCATCACTGAGTTCTTCATACTCTCCTTAAAGAGAAGTCCTGCATTCCTGATTTGTTGGACTTGAAAACTTGAACTTCAGTATGTGATTATTTGACATTTGTAACAGATTTTATTGAGCTGAGATACTTAAGGTTGGAAAGGCAATAACTATTACTGAGAATGTGTTTCAAATCCAATTGGTATTATCTTCAGCCAAATGTTTGCTATGTGTAGGTTTTGCACTTAATAAACATTTCTCTGTTTTAAACATAAAACTCAGCTCTTGCTTCCTCAGTCTTCTTCCCATATCTGCTGCTGGCCCTGGGAGCCTTTCTATGCCCTCCATATTCAGCAAGAATTCTTTCTGATGAAGGTCCCCTGGAAGAATGGAGGGCAGAGAGGCTCCCAGCCCAGGTAGCAGCAGCATAAGATACAGACCAATAGATAAGATGCAGATGATTTTTAAGTTCAGTTAATTGGGGGGAACAGTCATATCAATTAATTATTTTCTCTAAACACTTGTGGTGCCCCCTTGAGTCCTTTGGGGAACTACAATTGATAGTTTGGGATGCACTGATCTATTGTTTCCATTACTGTAGTACCTAGAGTCAACATTTTCCAGCCCAAGCTGTTGGTTACTAGCACATCTAAACATCAGACCATTTAGTTGCCTAAGTATGCAATTAGTTGCCTAAATTCAGGTATCCACAACTGTAATTGTCTAAGCTCTTAAATCTTTAGTTAAATGTCAGTCTCATACACAAATATCAAACATCAGTAGCAACCACAATGTATACAGTTGTATAGAGGTTACATCATCAGTTAAGAATTTCCATTCTTTTGCGGATTTACTGTAAAGAAGGACAGACACAAAATTTTTCTCCAACAATGATAATTATTTCTTATTCTATGTATCACAATAATGCTCCATTGTGATAGATGCTACACAAAAATCATAGGGAAAAAAACATTTCCCCTAGTGTTTACAATCTAAATAGACAAGACAAATAAAGGGTGAGGGAAACAAAATGTAATTATCCCATTTGAAGAACAGAAATTAAGTGACTTGCTCAAGGTCATACAATAAGCCTGTGCACAGAAAAGAATTGAACCCATATCTCCAGACTCCCAAGCCTCGAGCCAGATCTTAAATGTGCCACAATCCTTCCTCTTGAGCATTTGTCCAGGACCACTACAAACGAGAAGAAAGTGAATATCATTCTTGTATAATGATTGTGTGGTATCCCATGCAAAGTTTGTCATGTCTGGTGTCTTCAAAAGGCTCATGATGCACTGAGTATTGTTGTTATAGGTTATAATTTCATGTATATAGTTATGAGGCTGAAAATGTATCCTCATGACTTAAAGCAAGCCCAGAGAAAAACTCTCCAGAAGCAGAGGGGCAGTTCACACCTAATTGGGACATGGATAGGACAAACCCAACTCAGCCTCACAGGAACAAAGGACTCTGGCCTCAGCAGCAACAAAAGAATCTGTTAGACTCCTCAGGGAGTCACCCCTTTTCCTTTGGTCAGTTTGGAACTGTGAGGAGGTAATGCTCACCTGACTCTGAAGCGGGGTGGGGTGGTGGTGGGGGAATCCAAGAGGAAAGAAAGGACACGCTTAAAAGGGAGAGACATTTGCCATGCTCTTCCTCTCTTTTCCACCTACATCTACTGACACCACACCAAATGACTGAAGCACAGGGAGACCCTGGCTGAAAAGCAACCAGCCACCTTGTGGTGGTAAGCATTTAAGTTTGTAAGGACACTGAAAGTGTTAATATCAGCTTGGGATGCATTTTGCTTTTATTTCATTTGACCAAATCTGACTTGTTATGTTGTGACTTATAATCACTTAAAATCTATCTTTATAATTAATAAATGTGTTTGTTTATTCTACCTGAAGCAGTGCATTTGGTTTGAAGCATATCAGAGGCTCCCCTTGGAATAACAAGCCTGATACATATATATTTATTTGTTAAATTGACTAACTCTCATAAGCTTGAAGCATCCAGCAGGCATAACTGGACACTGCAAGATGGAGGTTCTTAGGGTTGTGTCTGGGACTGGAGATATTGGCTAGTGTCATTCAGTTGCACAATCCAAGGGCCAGCTTACATGCTAGAGACTGTGTGTGAACAGCCCAGGAGTGGGGGTTCTCACAGCAGAGCAGGGTAAGGCTGGCTCCCAGAGTCAAGGACTGGACTTACCTAGCAGATCACTGGTCTGGATAACCCTGAAGGGGAATGTCACAATAGCAATTTTTTTTCCCACTTGGCTCATCATAAAAATATCAGGAAAAGACAAAAGGTTTTATTTTTCATTTTTTCCTAATGTGTTTAATGCAAATAAGTAAATTGGTATACAAATGAATTCTAAAAAATTCTAACTACTATGATTTTATTTACCTACAGAAAGTTGAATCACTTTCTTTTTAATTTGAATATAACAGAGAAAGCTGAAATTCTGCCATTCAACTTATTAATTCAGCCAAAAAGAAAAAAGTCATAATAACCTTGAGAAAGAAAATTAGAAAAAAAATACTTTGGAGTTTGACTGAAATATTATAGCAACTGCAAACAGAATGATGATGAATTATGTCTCTAAAATCTAAGTGCTGCAATTATGAGACTCTGAGAACAGTCTAAGGAATGATAGATGCAGTAGTTCTGCTACATATAAAAAAACTCCAAAAACCACTCAGCCAACAGAGTTATCCAATATTGAATTCCTTTTCCTTTTAGAAGACAATTGACAATAAGGACAGCCATCCCTTTGGGCAGTTTGTAAACACTATGGGATCCAAAATAAGTTGGTGAACATCACCCAAGAAATGATAGGAAACAAAATGTGTGCAGATTTTTGTTAACAAAATGACACATTGGATTGATTTGAAAATCAAACATCAATCAAAGTTGCATTCTTGTCTGAATCACTCCTGGGATTAGACAATAAGGATTGCCTAGAATGACAACAGACTTGGGATAAAGATGAAAAAAAAAATGAGTTCCTGGGAGGCTGACTACATGAGCAATCCAAAAGTAGAGATATCCCAAGGTAATAGTTACTAAAAAATGTTCTAGCCATTTGTCCTTGAAAACAGGAAAAAATGAAATGGTTTGTATATGACATTTTGTATCATATAAATGTAAGTAGATATATAGAAAACATTTTGTTTAAAGATGTTTAATGAATTATCATTATAGTCAAGCAGTTAAATACAAATGTGGCAGGTGTTTACTTGAGGTTGGTGAATAACTTATTTTTCAGTTTGGTGGCAGTTCTGGAAAAAAAACGAAAACCTTGCAGGTCAAACTGAACCTGACTTTTTCAGTATTTCCAGTGAATTGAAGTCTGTTTTGTGCCTATTCCAGAGCAGTGGCTCAGGTGAGTGCCTTAACTACTAGGTTAAATATTGTGGGAGGGGGAAAAAACTGCCGCAATCTGACCACAACCTTCTCCAACTGTCTTGAGAATGGCAAACTATTAATGTCAAATTCAGGTATAGTTTTGTGTCAATCAAAACTACATTATTCATTCAAAACATTTCACCCAGAACCAATGTTAGCTACTACAAATGGGGGTATACTACTACCACTACTAAAGTGCAACATCCAAAGATAGAAATATGTTTGTATCAGTAATAAGGAAAACAACAGATAAAAGATTAGAATTGCTGGATCTGAATCTTACTTTGCTTACATTACTACAAATGGGCAGCAACTCCACTGACCTCATGAGATCAGAATCAGTCCCCTAGTTTCAAGTTCCCATGGCTGTCAACCATTTTCTTTCACACAAGTTTGGTGATATCTTGTGTAAGAAAGTTATTAAAATATATGGTTCCATTCAGGCTAAGGAAGCCTCAGTGTCTCAGACAGAGAAATGAGGCCCAATTAAGCAGAAGATTTGCCCTCTAAATGGTAACTGAGGCAGCATTCCTATAGAAAGCTCCTCACCAACTGCAATGGAAGAGTGTTTTGAGGACATTTCTTATTGCTGCCTCTAACAGTTATTTATTATGATCTAGAGTGAAGCTCATCATTTCTCACACAATAAAAAGACTGAGCTAAAGAAGCTTTGTGAAATTTACATTATATGTAGTCTTGGAAAGATTAGATTTTAATGAGTAAATGTTAGTAAATGTTGATTTCATCGTAGTCACACAAATCAATCAGAAAATATTTCCCTTGATAATAACTGAAATGAATAGATAAAGAAAAAAAAAGTTCTGCTTGAGAAGTAATTAAAGTTTGATGTCAGTATATTTACTTTGTATATTTGAACTGATGTTGACAATTTGTGTTTTAACAGTTATGAAGCTTTAACTTTTTGAATCTCACCATCCACTGTCATTAAATAATTAGTATCAAATATCCTGCCCAATATCACATATCCCACCCAAGCCCCATTACTGTGAAAAACTAAATAAACATTGAAAAAAGCTTAAAAATAAACATTATCTGCTGAAATTATTTTTAAAAAACCCCAAACAAATCAAATTCTGCCAAACCTAAACATAAAGCGCTACTTGTAGGTTAGAGAGATTGAGTAGGAGAAAAGGATTACTAAACTTTAATAAGGATTATTTGGATTCTTCCTTCAATGACCAAATCCAAAGGGAGATGACACCAATACGTAAGGAACAAACATGCGAACTGAACTGAGAAAGGGGGGAAAGAGAAGCCAGCAACCCTGCTCTCCAGACAGGTAACCACTGGAAGGCTTAAGTTTTGTCCACATACATATCTGAATCCCACTCACATTCCAAACACACAAGTTCAGACTCTGATCTGTTACTCTAGATTTACACTAACTCCACTGCAGTCAAAGAATTTACAATCAGTTTATATTGATGCCTCTAAGATCACAATCCACCCAAGATTATAACATTCTGTTTTAAACACCTACTTTTTTCAGGAGAAAATATAGTTCACACAATTAATTTTTATACCTTAAAAAAGGGGATTACCAGGATGAATGTTGTTCAGTGTGGACATGCAAACAATGAGACACAGATATATCAACATGGTTATTTCAGAGGCACAACTATATTTCAGACTGATGCCTTACTAGGGAGCCTCCTCAAACTATCAGGCAGAACTATTCCAGAATGTAACTGAACCAGCACCAATGGCCCCAGTGTACTATGAACCTGAGAGTGAGTGTGATGGCCATAGCCCCTCCGCATCCACAGGCCTGCCCAACTGGCATCTTAATTTCCTGTCCACTCATGTCTCCACACCAGAAGTAGGGGAAATGAAATGAAGGGAGCCACAAGCTATATGAGACACAGAGGTACAGCCCCTCACCATGACATGTGGGTGCCCAAGACCAATGGCCAAGCAGTGATTGGTTTACAGGGATCTCAGTCAGATCCTTTCTAATTCTCTGTCTTTGTGACAACGGTAATTTAATCCACTCTTCTCCGCACATTCTCCTGCCCTCTCCCTCCCCTGAAAACCCAGACCTTTTGAATGCCAGGTTAAAGGTGTCACAGCCATTTGTCATTTTTTCTATATGGGAAAAATACCTTCTGCCACTACCAAAAGGAGCCAATCATCCAGCCCAGCAGCAACCCCTGTGCTCAATTGCAGCAGCAATTGGCAGGAAAGGCCCTAGAGTCTGAACCAGATGCATTATATGATCCTCCCACTTGCCGCTCATCCTGCTCTGCAACACAAAGAAAAGGTGTGGAAACTGGGAAAGAGAAGAGCAGCAGCCCCCACATATTACAAGCAAAGGGTGGAAGAAGGAAAAGAGAGGGTAAATATGGAACTTTGCCTCTGCTGTTCCCAGATGATACTTCTCCCTGCACCCTCATCTCCCTTTCAACCCAGAGGGTGTCCCCACTGCTCCTAGCTCCATCAAAACCACATCCCTCCTTCCTGGGTGAGCATTTTGTAACTGTTAGGATTCAATATATAATTGGGTACAAAATCTTTGCATAGTTTAACTCTGTTTCACAAATCTGCTATGTGAATTAAAATGTGGATTTCATCAGGTGCATTTTGGGTGATCTTTGAATACAATAGTGGTGAAATGCAATGTTTACTCTATTGATTTCTCATTTACCAGGCTGTTATAAAAGCAGAAAGTAGTTCACTACATCAGTGAAGTTCTTTGTCAATGATTATTGGAACACCAAGTAACTTGAGCTTTACTGAAGAAAAAAGTTATCCCTCCAATTAAATGGTTCAAAACTTTATTAAGATTGTTTAATTTGAGTTCTACATGAGCTATAGCCCTTCCAGCACTATAAAGGTACAGCCCAGAGTAGGAAGTGATGCCTAGCCCCAACAGGCTCTCTGCTAAATATTGCAATGCCTTCCAGAACTTCAGAGGACAATAGCTGCTGCCCATTAGAAGTCTGCAGTGTGCACATACTCTGTGGTGATAAGCACAGTATAAAAACCTATACAGATTAAAATAGAATTGTGTCATTCTTCATGACCAGCCAGTTCTACTGACTATTCTGTTTTAATCTAATTCGGTTTTTATACTACACCCATCACCACAGTCTCTGAACAATGATTAATGTGGCAGAGATGTGGCCAGGACTCTTCCTCTTCACCATTCATTTTGGGGTCACCAGCAACTGAGGGGACTCTAGTTCTGAACAGCCTCTGTACTTGGGGAAGAATGAGAGCTGCAGCAGTGGCTGGGTTGTATATGCCACTTGGGAAGTCTTTTGCATCTTCCCCATCTCTTGTGACTATGCACAGAGGCTAGCCATAATCAAGCCCTACAAATTTGAGTCCGTCCGTATGATGCTAATGTAGAAAAAAAGACAGGTAGGCCACATTTTAATAATCGATTGCTACTATCATCATATATCACCTGGCATAGCAAGAGTGACCATTACAATAACATGTTCTTCACCAGGACATCCTAACTCCAATGAAGGCATAATGCAAAGAATCAATAAAAGGACATCTGAAAAGAAAATTTGGAGAAACGGGCTACGAGACACACTGCCAGGAACACAAATGGAAAAATGCAACTAAATGAGAGTTCACCTAGTAAAACACATCAAAAATATATAATAAAGTTAGCCAAGATATTGCTTCAGGTACAAATGAAACAGCACAGTTAACATGAGAAGAAAAACAGCGCTGACATATTTTTCTTCATGCATTTCTTGCAGCATGTGGCAATAATACAGAAATTGATAGGAAATGTTTTGCAGTATCTCATTTGTTTTGGATGTGTGAACAAGATTTTATTTCTATAGCAATTTCGTAATATTGGCTTTACACCATTGAGAAAAAAAATAAATAGGGAAGTCAGTGTTGAAAACATTTGCTTGGTTCTGTCCCAGCCTGCTTCTCTGGTTCTAAATGTCTTTAGTTTCTCCCTCCTCCCCCTCTTTAATTAATTTTCTCTTTTCTTGTCCTCTCTTCCTCCTTGTGCCCAGAGCAGGTCTTTGCCCTATTTGCATTACATTTTAAGACCAAAATTACTGAGTCCCCCACTTTCATTCCATGACTGATATTTGCAAGAATGTGCTAATAGTGCAGAAATGTGCATATGAACTTGAGAAATCATTGCTGGATCATAATATGGAGCAAGAGACAATGTCAAGATACACTCCAGTGTGAGTGGAGCAGACTTTGAACTGTCATTCTTTATACACATGTCACATTGGAATAGGCTTAAAATCATCTGGTCAAATATTTCATTTCAAGACAAAAATTTCTATGCCAAAAGAAAATATTATGTTAATCTACTGAGACTTGGGCCCCATGCTGCTTCAAATAAGATTAAAGGGAGTGCCTACCAGGGTGAAGTTCTATTAAGTTTATAAATATTCATTGCTATATTGAAAAGTTTAAAGCAGCCTGAATTTTGCTTAATTGCTCACAGAAAGTAATCTTATTTAAAAGAATATTGTTAATTAGATTTACAAGGAAAAAAGACTGGGAATCCAAGATTTTTATATAAAGAGAGGGCTTCAGGCAGCTGAATGTTATGAAACACAAAAAGTGATTAGATCAATTACGAGGGTTAAATTGGTTAATAGTTTGGTACCCGAATACTTCAAATTAACAAGATAATATTTAATATTAAAAGAAAGATAATTTTAAATTGTAGTGAAAGATCTGTAGATGAATGGACTCCTTAAATCAGATACTTTAGAATGTTTGTCCAAAAGCTAGAGTATCCCTGGGCATTTCTAGATGAAAGAGGACTGGTTAAAATTTACAGCTAAGCCTTGGAAAAAATACTGATCTGATCTCTCAAAGTTGTTGTAAACATCATCTAGTCTAATCTTCTGCACATCACAGGCTGTTCAATTTCAGCTAGTTACCCTTCCGTTGAACCAAATGACTTGTGTTTGACAAAAGCATATCTGCCAGAAAGGCATAGAGTTTTTATCTGAAAACATCAGGAGATACCGAACCTGCCACTTACCTTGGTACTTTGTTCCAATGGTTAATCACCCTCACTGTTAAAAAATTGTGTCTGAATTTGAACATTTCTGACTTCAGCTTCTACCTACTGATTCTTGTTATACCTTTCTCTACTAGATTAAAGAGACTTTTAATACCTCATAGCTTCTTCCCATGCAGATATATATACACAGAGTCAATCAAAAATGGAAATAATTGACTCTAATGGAACGATACCCATTGACTTCAATATGCTTTGGTCTCAAATTCCTAAAAGGTTTTTATTTCTTTCCCCCCAACACATCATATTTTTTTTTAAAAAAAAAATATGCTGAGTAATAAAACACTTATGGACAATTTTTTCAACAAAGGGCATAGGTGAAAATTAATTGGTGGCTCAGAGAGCCAACGAAGGACTCTCTATACATCACACGTTGGACCTGTGTGGTTTTCTATGGGTAGAGCAATCGTAGAAGTGTTTGCTGTGCTGCAATGCAAGATATAATGTGGGTTGGGCATGGGAGGCATGAAATCCATAATTATATAGATCCTGTGGATTCAGTACCCAACACAGTTGGTACTGAGGGGCTATGGCTGCTATTCTGTGCCTCAGGCAATACATCATATTGGTCTGATCTCACATCTATTCCTCGTATTGGGGCGGAGGGGGACTTTACCCAGAGTGAATACAAAATGTTGGAAAATAGTCTTATATACTCATTAGAACAAAACAATTTTTCAATCTAAGTCCATAGAGAATGGGAGTCATGAGGGAGCAAAGAGAAAATAAAGACTAATGTTAATAACAAGAATTATAATAGATACTGTATATGAAAATGGAGTAACTGAGTCACAAATGTTCTATTCTTATCATATCATAATAATCAGAACTGCAATCTAATAAATGCTTATATGCCTGTCCTTTCTTTTCTGACTTCTAAAAACAACATAAAAGAAAAATTACTAACTGTAAAGGCTTCAGCAATAAAACAAAATAAAAAAAAAAGCCGGAAACCATTGTCAAACAGGAAAAGGAAAATTCTGTTAACAATTAAAGATAATTATCATCCACATAATCTCCTAGGCTAAATTGATAACGCCAGCCCACAATTATTATTGTAGAAGCAGCTCTCCTCTTTTAAAAAAGATGCTCCTCTGATCCATATTAAAGCATATGAAAACATTCCCATAAAATTAAATGCTGCAGTTTGCAAGGAGACAACAGGTACTTAGTCCTCAATTTTAAGATTCTCTGCCTATGATTCCCTCTTTAGGCTTGTGTAGTTATAAAGAAATAAGGATATGTGAATATTTCCCTGATAAAACTGTGTAAGTTATTATAAAGCAGACAAAAATGTTTGCGGGCATAATCTATGCCATACAGAAATATAAACATAATGAAAGCATTCAATTTAATGGCTGATCTGGAGATGGGGTTAAAGGAAACATGCTTATTGGTACAAAACTCAATATTTTTATTCAGTTACCAGTGGAGATTGGAATGGGAGTAAATAAAGAAGAGAGTAACAGCTCTTGCAGAAGACCCTCTGCAGGCATACCAGCTGGCTGTGGGTTTTAGGGGGCATATTAGGAGAGGAAGGGGATAGAGATGAAGAATATTCTGTTAACACAGCATGCTCCCCTCTGAAGCAAGTTGATTTTCAAATTGAAATCTGCAAGACAAATGTGATCCAAGATAATTAACTCCAACTATACACCTGTCCTCATAGAAAAGGTCCTGAATAAGATGTGGTAGGAAAAAGAGAACAAATAGCCTCAGAACGCCAGAAGAAGCACTGGTGGCAAGAAGAGGCATAGGAGTCAGCAATGCTGAGGAACTGTGCCTATTTTGGTGCCCTTTGGCCTATGGAGATGCAGCCTGGTATATCTGCAGAGCCTCAGGTTCTGCAGTGTTTCAAAACTATGGACTGCTTCCTCAGAATGGTTAGAAACTTGAAGGCAAATGAGAAAAAATCTCCATGAGGTAAGCATTGTGCCAATTCTAGTGGATTTCTTTCCTATCCTGATTTTTAATTTGGGCATAAATACATACAGTAGGCTGATGTCAGTGTTTAATAATCTAGCCAAACAGTTCTGAGTGCTGAAAATTTGACTAGGATGTGGATTTTGGTTTTGGTATATTTGAAGCAAGTTTAAATCCTTTATTAGTGAATAATTGTGCTAAATTGATAATGCTGTTTCATTAAAATCTGAGCAGAATTGCTCCTGTTCAGAGTCTGATTATTTACAAGAGTTCAAGAAAATTCTCTAACCACATACAGGGCAATGTTCTCCACTGCAGGGAGGAAAGGAACAGAAAGTTCCCTCCATTTTCTCCTTTACAATTCACTGGAAGCTCCTCTATGCATGCTATGTGGATTTGGGGCTCTGCAATTTTGCTTTCTGAGTCATCGAGCCTCTCAAAATATATGGGATTCTCTCATGTAAGATACTGCTGGCACTATCTTATGCCAAAGCCTCTCTGCACTCGACTCCCCTGTGGAGTTTGGTCTAGGCAAAAGACCTATGAGAGTATAGCTCCTAAGGGACCAGTGCCTCTGATGGAGAAAGAAAGAGTTAGGAAGTAATATAAAGGCACAAAGACGCTGGATCCCTTGGATTTCCACACACTGTACAGCTATTTATTTGGAGTATTTTATTTATAATTAGGGCTCATCAGAGAAAGATATTTCCACCCTGCAGAGAATTTTGAGCTTTCTAAATCTGGTTTTGTTCTGATTTTGAACAAAAGTCTTTTTTTTAAAAAAAAAAAAAAATCTTCTGGAAAGGGAATGGATAGTGGATACTGAAAGCTCTGAGATCCCTGACTCCAAGGAAGTCTGAACATAAGAATATAAGAGCAGCCATACTGGATCAGACCAAAGGTCCATCTTGCCCAGTATCCTGTTTTGCAACAGTAGGCAACGCTTGGTGCACCAGAGGGAATTAATAGAACAGGTAATCATCAAGTGATCCATCCTCTGTCATCTATTCCCAGCTTCTGGCAACCAGAGGCTAGGGACACCATCTCTGCCCATCCTGGCTAATAGCCATTGATGGACCTATTCTCCATGAGTTTATCTAGTTCTTTTTTGAACCCTGTTCTAGTCTTGGTCTTCACAACATCCTCTGGCAAGGAGTTCCACACCTTGACTATGCATTGTGTGAAAAAAAAATACTTCCGTTTGTTTTAAACCTGCTGCCTATGAATTTTGTTTGGTGGCCCGTTGTTCTTGTGTTATGAGGAGTAAATAACATTTCCCTATTTACTTGCTCCACACCAGAATGATTTTATAGACCTCTATCATATCCCCCCCTTAGTCATCTCTTTTCCAAGCTGTAAAGTCCCAGTCTTATTAATCTCTCAATAGTCTGGTAGGCTGCTAAGGTGCTTGGTGGGTGAATGGGCAGAAAAGTAGGCAGGTTTCTATTGGACCCTTGCCTGTATTCTTCCAGAACGTTGTCAAACTCAAACAAACAGCATCTGCAATTATATCAGGTTTGATGAATTGGCAAAACAAGCATTTTGTTCATAATTTTCCCATGGATCTTTATAATAAAAGTGCACATCCCAAAATTTAGGGGAAAACTTTGCTGAGAAATAAAGTGAAAAAACTGAGTTTTAGCCTCACTTTTGTCCTCCATTGTTTTTTTTGCATAGTGATGCATGGTACACCATAACAGTTGCTTTCCTCAACATTTTGTCCCAGATGAGGAGGGACCCCAGCAAATGGGCAATCTTCTAGCAGGGTATTCTCTAGACAATTACAATCTATTGGGATGTTTTGAAGTTTTTTTTTATTTATTTCTATCACAATTTCCCATATCTATTCAGCACACTGATCTGGGGTGTGTCTACTACAATGATAAAGCTCTTGGAGCAGATGAGCAGATGCCAAATAATAAAGTAAAACTGGAGCAGAGCAGATTGTCTTCTCATGTAGAGTTAAATCTGCCTTGCCCAACATATTCTGGGTCTTTCACTTCTCCAAATTCAGGGCTGGCCTTACCATGAGGTGGACTGAGGTGGCTGCCTCAGGTGCCAGACTGTGGCAGGAGAGGGGGGACACTGGGACCCAGAGTGTACAAAATTGTGTCTGCTGCTGGTGCATATGTATTCTCTCTGCTCTAGATGCACAGAGATGGTGTAGTGCTGTGCTGGAGGAAGGAGGGCACAAGAGACCTTTCAAAGTTTTGGCCCAAGCGAAGAGATATGGGGGTGTCATTTGAACTCCCCGCCTCAGGTGCCAAAATGTTGTGAGCCGGCCCTGTCCAAACTGATTGCAATTCACACTAAAAGTATGGGCCTGTGACTCCACTAATGCCTAGATCACCAAGAGAGTTTATGCATCTGCTGTTGCCTCCATATTAATGGACCTGGCCCGTTAGCCTGAGCTGTAGTGACTTAAGCTTTTGGCTCTATGATCATCTTCTAGGACTGTAACTACAGCCTCCAGATCTAAAAGCTGTAGTTTCCACAGTTTGAGGTAAAACCATGTCCATATGCCTGGAGGCAGTAGCACACTCAAACCTTCAAACATGGTCCAGCCATCAGAGAGATGAGTAAATAACCATGCTGTGTTAACTTGAGTTACATAAGTTATGTATTTGTTTAGTTTCTTTAAAAAGTGATTTGCAAAATATCAGAAAATGTAACATAAGTCAATTCTGGTAACATTCAAAGATCTATTTTTGCACCTCTTTTTCTATCTTCAGTTTCCAAACTGAAAACAAGCAAAGATCAAGGGTCAAATTTTCAAAAGCAATTAAGTTATTAAGGTTTCAAAGCCCCACTGGGTACCTAAGACAATTTTGAAAATGTGACCCTTAAGTCTTGGTGTTTTTTTGTTCAAGAGGCATGATAAACTCAGATTGCTGTTGGAATTTATACAGTTCTCAATGCCATTGCAAAATTTCTAGCAGAGGTAAAGCTCTACAGTGAAGATGCTATCTTAGGCTACATTTCTATTTTCTGGGATGCAAACCCATTGAAAAAAAAATACAAAACAAAACACTACCACCTTATATGATTGTTTCCCACTATAATAACAGCATGGATCTACTGGCTGTAATAATGCACAATAAACTGTTTTATATTCTTTTGAAGGTCCCTATAAGACCATTTTTATATGAAGGAAACTAAACACCAGCTGTGAACTGTAAGTGGACAAATTTCAAGGAACACTACCACTCACCCATCTTTCATGAAGGTGCATTAAACAAATCTCACTGTAATTAGTTCTATGGATTTGTGAAGGAGATGATGGAAATATGTTACAGTACATCATTACAACCCCCCTTTGAGCATTGTTGAGCCAAGGGGGCTGATGATCTGAAGGTTACATGATGAATTTACAAGTACACTGGACCATCACTATAGCCTGGGGTTCGGGATCCATGTGTGGTCCCGCGTTAACATGGAGACCGTGTTAATGCGGGGGATGCGTTGCCATGGATTCCAATTTAAATATTTACACTTGGGATCCATGGCAATATCAGCGCCATGCACGAACCCGTGCTATAGTGACGCGGGCTATAGCGAAGGTCCGTTGTAGTTTCTTCAGAGAGGAGAAAATAGTTTATACAGAAAGAAAGGCAACAACTGTTCTGAAAATTGGTTGTAAAGTGCTAGGGCATTTCTAAAGCATTTTCTCCTTTTGGTTTTGAACTTACTGACATCTGGCATGAGCTGCTGTGTCTACATATCCTTTACCCCACAGAGAAAAGGATAATAAATCTGTATTACATTTTGAGAAAAGAGCATTCCTATGCTTTTGGTATTGGCTCTCATACAAGTTATTTCAAGTTATGTCTGTTCTTCAATACATGCATTGGTACATGCTTTCTTTGAAGCTAAAAGAAGACTCATATTTACTTATACAAGGTACATAAATCTTTAATTACTATTACACATTTTCAACATGGAACAAGCACATTTAATAAATATTTACAGTAGTTAACAGAAAATAGTCATCCTGACATATAGCCTTCTGAATATTTAGTCAAACTCTCATTTCAGGAATCATCATGTCTGAAACTGTAATTTCATCATTTTTAATTCATCGATAACCTGTTTTATGATCAGTGAAATACAAAATCGAACTCAAACAATGGATAATTCAGCAGTTCACACATTCCATCATATTGTAATGTCATTTAGAACCTGCAGACAATTATTCTATTGAAACTATTTTCTATACACTGCAAAGTCATTTTCTTATTAATGCCTCTCAAAGTACAGACACATTTGTCCAATGTGTTATTTTCTCAGCTAATTTACACCAGTTCCACCTCATTATAATTCCACTGTCTTAATGCACTTATTTGTCTGATAAATACAGAATTGGGCCCCTCATGCTTTTCTTATGCTGAGCTATAACATTTCCCTCAGCCTCATGGTTAATTTACCTACATATTCTTAAAAAAAAAAATAAAAAAGAATCAGCTGACTAGCTGACTAGGAAATACATTTTGAGATTATTGATATATTTACACCAGTCTCCATAATTATATTATGGGTTGTGTAACATTTCAGAACTTTAAATAGGGGGACTAGATAGCAAGGGTGAAAAATTGGGACTGGGCTGGGGGTAATAGGAGCCTATATAAGATAAAATTGGGACATCTGGTCACCCTAACTTTAAAGAGGTAACTGGCTAACAAACTGTCCTTGAAATATCTTTTTCATCCCTAACTCTTAAAGTGATAGAAGCAAAATAAATGTGTTGTTATTTCTTTTGAATTAACATAGCACATTTTATTACTATTCCCTTTTTTCTTTCTGCCAACAGACCTGAATAGACACTGACAAGGCAGTGGGAGATTGTGTAGGCCAAATTTCTGACATTCAGTTCCTTCATATGTTAAAATGTATTACAATGGAAAGTAATCTGCATCCCACAATGAAGCAGACATGGCCAAATCCTTTTTACTTAAAGGTTATAGCAACTGAACATAATTTTCTCTGGCGGGAAATTCTGTTGTGTAGAATTAAAATGGTCTGCTGAGACAAGCAACATCAGAAGTCAGAGTTAACTACAACAAGCTCACTCTGGGTCTCCATTTAGTTGAGGGCATTGGATAAGAAGAAAACACCATCTGTGTGCAGCCAGAATCAATTTCTGACACTAGGTCTCAAGAAAACAGGGAAAGTAGCACAACTGTCCCCAAGGAGTGCATTGTAGCCAAATTAAAATAATAGCAAAGTAGGAGCCATGGGCTTGTTTGTTAGAAATACAGAGCACCAAGAACTTCAGTTGAAGTCAGTGGAGGCTATGAGCACTCAGAATCCCTGAATATCAAACAGATCCAAGATTTACTTTTAATTAAAATCATGCCAAGTTAGCATATACAAGCCCAATCCTTTTATCCTTACCCTTTCTTGTAATACCATGCTATTACCATTCCAATAGTTTCAGTGAGCAACTCTGGATTAAACACATCACATAAAGTGGCCAGGAACTTCTTAATAATTTTGTAGAAGTCAATAGAAAAATGTGTGCTCTGGGAGATAAACGTTGAAATATAGCTTGTTACAAATACAGTAGTATTTGATCTTAGCATCCTCATCTGAATGACAACAATTCTCTACTGAATTGAAATAAAATAGAGAGAAAACACTGAGTATTTTTGTTTTCAAATAGCATATAGTTGCTAATATACAGTTCCTTTCTAATTAAGTGCTTCCTGTCAGCTGATAAAAAAAACAGGTAAAATGGATATTAACTGCATATCTTGAATGAACAGAAACATTATAAAAAGGATACAGAACTTCTGTCATTTCAAGGAAAGCAATAGTTAAACAAAGCTAAAACAGTATTTGCTGATTCAGAAACAGAATATTCTTTTATTTATCTTTTGCCTTTGAAGAAAATGATTATTGCAACATTTCTTTTGCATCACTATGTTTACTATCAGAAAAAGTGCAGAGATGGGAATTTAACTGTAATAACCATATATAACTTTCATCCAGAGAGTATTTAAAGTCCTTTCAAACTTTATCTCTGAATATAGAAGTTACATATAGGAATTAATATGCAACCAACTCCACGATCAAATGTGATAACTTTAGATGCAATGATATTACACAATAGATTAGAACACGGAGTAGAAAAAAATAGTTTATTGAATGAAACCAGGGAGATATTTTATGTAGGCAGAACATATTTTCTCAAATAGAATTTAGACAGGAGGTTAAAAGTACTACTTTGGCTCTAAGTAAAGGGATAAAATTTTCAACAACTCTTGTGACCTGTCAGCCACAGTCTCATTTTCAGAAGTGACCTAAGTGCTTTCGAAAATTTTACCTGGGATCTATAATGATCATATTATCTTCACGTTCCATACTTAATTAGAAGGGGTCAAAAGTAGGCCATGTTTAAGGAGACACAGCTGCCTCCATTGCTGAATTTGGGTCCGTATTAATAACAGAGTGAAAGGAGAGCTTTTTTAAAACATAGAAGTAGAGTAATTTAAAAACAGTGAAAGAATTACTTTTTGGATAAAAACATTAGCTCTACATACAAGGATTACCTCTAAAGTTGCTATTTGTAAAGCTGTCAGGAATTTTTTGACATAACATATTTTAGTCAGAAAATGCCAATGTATTGAACCTGAAACTGTTCATGCAAAAATGTTGATTTCAACAAATTTCTTGTGTCATAATATTTTTTGAAAAGAAAGTTTTAAGATTAAAAAATGTTGGAATATCTATTATTGACAAAAATATATATTTTTTTAGTTTGAAATGACTTTTTGCTTCAAAAGGTAAGCTAATTAAAAAAATAAAAATAAAAGGTCAAAATTAAAACAACACATTTCAAAAATGTCAAAGCAGAATGTTTCAATTTACCCATCTGCAATTTTTTTGAGATTTTGACTTCTCCTCCTGAATAAAAACAGAAAAAAAATTAAATCTCAAAATTTGGCTAGGAAAACCATTTCCTGCCCAGCTCCAACTAATTGCCAAATTTTACCTTACAGAAGCATCAGAAAGACCAGTTTTCCTTTGCATTTAGAATAGGGAAGTAACTGAGGTATCTCTGATGCCACTTTGTGGTAACACTTGGTAAATGCTTATATTTAAAGGTATCTAGTGGATATATTTTAATCAGCAACTGAAATTATGTTGAAGGTCCGGAATCAAGTTTGCAATCTATTATCTTATGGATCAGGATCAGTGATAGGACCTTTCCAATGAGGTTTGAAGGGCAGGAGGGAGTTCAGGGATAGGGCAGGGGTGCAGGCTCTGGTGTGAAGCAGAGGATGGGGGATTTAGGGTGCAGGAGCAGGCTCTGGGCTCAGGCTCAGGGATTCAGAGTGCAGGTGGGGGCTCCAGGCTAGGGCAGGAATTTGGAGTGTGGAAGGGGTCTATGGGCTGGGGCAGAGGGGTGAAGGCTCTGGCTGGGAGTAAAGGCTCTGGGGTGGAGCAGGGGATGAGGGGTTTGGGAGGGTGCTTCAAGTTGGGACCAAGGAGTTTGAAGGGGGTTAATGGATGGGGCAGGTAATCTATGGGATTTTTAATATGCATACGTTTTCCCCCACCCCACTCTGCTTTCATTCCTGTGCAGTGGGACACATGGAATCTGAGTGAACGTAGATTTTTCTAGTGGAAGGATATGAAACTACTACTAATAGTAATAAAATAAATATGTTTAAAGTAGGGCTGTCTATTAATCGCAGTTAATTCATGCAATGAACTCAAAAAAAATAATAGGGAGTTAAAAAGTTAATCACGATTAATCACACTTTTAATCACACTGTTAAACAATAGAATACCATTTGAAATTTATCATATTTTTGGATGTTTTTCTAAATTTTCTAATATGTTGATTTCAACTACAACACAGAATACAAAGTGTATAGTGCTCACTTCATATTATTTTTATTACAAATATTTGCACTGTAAAAATGATAAACAAATAGAATTTTACATTCATTCTCATAAAAGTACTATAGTGCAATCTCTTACCATGAAAGTGCAATTTAGAAATGTAGATTTTTTTTTAGTTACATAACTGTTTTGTTTTTTTGAGTTCAATGTAAAACTTCAGAGCCTACAAGTCCTTTCAGTCCTACTTCTTGTTCAGCCAATTACACGGACAAATAAGTTTGTTTATATTTACAGGACATAATCCTGCCTGCTTCTTATTTACAATGTCACCTTAAAGTCAGAACAGCCATTCACATGGCACTTTTGTAGCCATCATTGCAAAGTATTTAAGTGCCAGATATGGTAAAAATTTGTATGACCCTTCATACTTCAGCCACCATACCAGAGGACATGCTTCTATGTTGGATGGACTTCCGCAAGGTGCTTCATCCCTTTGTGAGTAACATATCTATCCAAAAATCAGGCTCATCAAATCCACCATACCAAGCTATGCATGGGACTCTAATCGTCTGTTTCTGACCATGGAATAACTATCACTTTATTCCAACTGTTATCATTTTTTCTCGCTCCCTGCAGGTGCCCCTATTGCCTCAAGATATAGCTAGGTCACCAGAAGAGAGAGCCAGCGGTGAAGAGGGGGAGCCATA
Source organism: Dermatemys mawii (assembly GCA_007922305.1). NCBI lineage: Eukaryota > Metazoa > Chordata > Testudines > Dermatemydidae > Dermatemys > Dermatemys mawii. The sequence continues at coordinate 32,151,244 of ML677326.1, read as the reverse complement.
GAGCAAAAAGTAGCTGCCACCCATGCAAAAGAAAGTGGGTGCTTAAAAGGAAAAGGAGCAACAAGAGCTCAGAATTACCCTTTTCTCTATTTTTTCCACACAGCATAAAAAATTACAAGGTGTGAGAGGGCCTTTATGTATATCTTTGTTGATACTGACGAACAGGAACTGAATGGATTAAATGTGGGATGTATTCTCCGTTCGCACACTCGTACAGCTATTGTGTCCAGACATTGACCATAGCTTTATTAAAATGAAATGAAGCACTGGGTCTGAATCTGCATTCCCCTGCCACTTCTGTTGTTGTTAACTACAATAAAACGTAGATATAAAATACTATATAATTGTAGCATTTTGCACTCACTGCATGACTCTACAAGATGCAGGATAACAAAGAACCAACCCCATTCTCCTGCATATGGCCAAACTCATTTTAGGGGTAGATGCAGTTAACCTCAGGCAACCACTAAAGCCTGATATCTTATATTAGGATAGTAGTGGGACAGTCAAGTTACAGAACAAATGTTTTTCTCTCAGATCATTCATCTAACTTACTGGACATCTTCAGGGACTGACACAGCTGTTCTGGAGTATCTGAAGTCCAATTAGTTAACTGAAGACTTTTCCAGTCTAAATCCTTCATCTATTTTGTTTATATGTATCATTGAAACTCTTTAAAATATTGTATGTATTTGTTTATACTCATTTTTGCATTTTATTGAGAAAGCCAAACATATATATGTATAAATGCTTTTATAAAATATATTTTCACTCTACAATTATGACATAGGAATGTAACCCTTCTGGCAGGTGGAGTCAGCAGTAACCAGTGGTGGGTTCATTATCTAGGGGTTCCTTTTCAACAATACAACAGTGGCTCAAACCCTCAGCCCAGTAACCTGGGAAAATTACACAACACCCCTGGGCACCTCTAAGAAGCAATAGTTTCCCATTTGCAAACCCAGAGTGTGAGTGTAGAAAAGAAACTTTTAATGAAAGGAGGGAAGTCAGTGAACATTAATTAGGGGAAATGCCACAAGCAGGAACATGCAACTCTGAGCACTGCACTCACCCCAGAGTGTGTGGGGCAGTATCTTCTGCCTCATGTTCTTGACTTTTACAACCAAAATTTTCTTTACTGTGCCCCTCTCTATTCCCTCACCATACCCCATCATAGTGTGCACCTGTGTGACTTCACCTCCCAGCCGGGGAAGAAGGCACTTTGCTTGCTCTACCATCTGAGCACTTCCTCTCGCTGGCTGCCCCACCAGCCACTGTTCCCCTCTGCTGGCCACCCCGCCAGCTGCTGTTCCTGAAGTCTCTCTCCCTCTCCAGCTCCTGTGAGGGGAGAGCTCATTCAGACCCTGGTTACAGGAATAAGTAGCTCTCTGGAAATATATGATAATAGATGCTAATTTTGAACGCTACTCAAGAAGTTCCCAGTCTTTCAAGTTAATTACAAGTGTAATTACAGTAGTACGAACTGTTTGTAACATACCTATTAATGCAATTACTCCAAAAAGTACAATCTTGTACTTACCATATGTACAAACAGTTACAAGGTTATTTCTATCAATTTAATTGTTTCATTTTTATGATAGCAGTTACAAGGGAACAATGGCTAACATTAAGGCCTCAAATCAGAAAAGCACTTAAGCTTGACGTTTTGCATGTTGAAGTGCTATACTGAATGAATGTTTCCGGGAATCCACAAATCCTAGAGTAAATAAGCAGAACATATATAAAAAGCTAAGGGTCCATCTTCCATCATATTATTGGCACTACAAGTTTCTGGGTGCTATATTAACAACATTATAACATTAACATTCTAAACAACACACACCTTTTTTTTACATAATTGATTAGCTAACGTTAGTTTGGTTTTTATTAACTGTTTATATTTACAGTAACATCCAGAGGCACACAAAAATACAGGGCTTGTATGGGCCAATTGTTAGTGCACAGCAAACTGTGGTGTAAATCTATATGTTTTACGTAGCATGTTGCACACTTACTGTCCATATGGTTCCTACTGCCATGCTGCATATTTACACCCCAAATTGCCAAGCATTGACCGTTTACCTAGACAAGCTTGCAGTCTCTGTCTCAAAGGGCTTACAAACATAATCACATCCCTGTAAACCTTTGGTCTTCTCCACTAATCTCATTTTTAGATCTAATAATGTAAAATTCTTAGTCCTAAGCTATATTTTTAAATATATCTTTGGAAGGCAAACGTTGGCTAGTGGTCTGAGCAATGATTTAGTTTCCAAGATTTTATAATTTGGGGCCAATCACTAAGTGTTTTTCCCTCACTTTTAAACATTTTGTTATTCCGCCCCCCCCCCTCCCCTTTTTCAGCTGGATTGAGAAAAATGGGGGCAGAAAGGAAATACTAAAAGGAGAGAAAGGAGGAAAATCCCCAAACCAAAACCCAGCATATGTCTTTTATAACTGCCATTGAACAACAGTTTTTGTTTTGAAATTTCAATTCTAAATGAAAAAAAAAACACTATTTTTAAAATGTTTGGTCAATTAAATTGTTTTTAATGGGAACATTTTTCAATCAAACAGTCTTAACAAATTGTTAAATTTATCCCATTCATATCAGACATTGGTCAACTTGAATGAACTAATAGATTCAGGTACTAGAATTAATTCCCTTCATCTCCCCCAGGTGCATTGGGAGCAGATCTGAAGGGTCCGATACCTGACAGCTCTAAAATATTTAAATTTAATTTAAATTAAATTAATTTAATTTAAATTAATTTAAAATTTAATTTAATATTAATATTTAAAATTTAATATTTAAAACTTTTAAAATCAGTTTCCCAGATCTCAAATGATTCTCTTATTTCTTTGAAGAAAATTATGAATACATTGTTGTTGTTTTTTTTAAATCTAGTCATGTGCATGGTATGTACACTGCCACCCATAAAGTTGTTTAAGACCATAATCAATCATGAAAGCTCATTGAGTCTTATCCACATCTTCTATGCCTGCAGGAAAAGGAAGAAAGGGGAAGGAGCCTAAGGGATGGACATAAAAGATGATTAGAAGGGCAGAAAAACATGTAGAAGTCAAAAACAATGTCAGAAAGGCCTTTGACAATTGATGAGCAGACAAGGAAAGAGAATTGGAAATACTAGCATAGACCAGGCTAGGTTTAAGTAGCCAGAAGAGAAAGATAAGAAGGCCTATTGCAGAACTGATCAACTGTTGGATGATGACCTGGAAGAGAGTCATTAAGTGGTACTCTGTGGACTACATCTGGCAAAAAGTCTGTCACAAACAGAATCCAATGGTGTCTCTCCCCTGGTAGTCCAAAAACAATCACAAATCTTTACATCCATTTTAAATTGGACACAGCCAAGCACCTCCTTCCCAAAGGGTCCATTTTCTCTCTTCTAAGGTAAGTGTCATTCCTAGGCTTGACCTGGCTGGAACTCAGCCTTTTGGCTCTGCCTTTCAAATTCCCTTGATGTCAGGGTCTTCCTTGCAGGAGCCTCTCTTATTCTCCGCAGTTTCCCGAGCTTCCCCTCCCTGTTTTCTGTTCCTCTTTAGCTCTTTTTAGGGAACACTTATCCTCTAGATTGTCAATGAATCACAGATGGGCTGGAGCAGTTCCCTCCTAAAGGCTCAATCCACTCTATGACAATTCCATCTCAGTCTATATAGAACTATTGAGGTTTTTATACATGCCTATCACCATGGTATGTGACACATGAGCATCTCTCTTCTCCACAAAGATAAAGGTTTTGCAAAATCCAGAACAAACATGAGTTCAGATGGTGAGATCCATAAAAGGAGTGAGGCATTGCAATGTTGATCATCACAGAGGCCTAACTTTTAGGTGCTTAGAAATCACAGGAACAACATTGTGATCCCCAAAGCTGAGTTAGGTTCTTAGACTCCCTAAACAATGAATGTGGAGAGATAGGAACCTAAGAACATGATCCACAAAAACTAACCTGTTAGGTAGGGAGCCTCCTAAGCTAGCCAATGTGAGATGCTGATGACCAGGGTGTGTACTAAGCCCTGCCCCTCTCTTGGAAATAGCCGCCTAAGACCAGGATCCGGGGAGGCAGCTATGTCAGCTTAGTGATCTATAATTGGGAACCCCCTGCTTAGAGTCAGGTGGCTTAGGGACCTAAACTGACTCTTGAGAGAATGAATTAGGTACTTGCCTCACTCCACGCAAAATAGTCAGAGGATGAGCAGCCTACCTTATAGCCTTTAGCCTATTGCTTAGAGCACTCAGCTGGGATATGGGGCAGCCTGGTTCAATTCCCCTCTTTTAGCCAGCAGGGGAGAAAGGATTTGAACAGAGTTCTCCCACTCCACAGGAGAGTGAGCTGTAACCACTTGAACTATGGGGTACTCTGAAGGGGCATCCTCAGTCTTTCCTGTTAAAACTGATGAGCTGTGGGTAAATAACAGTGGGTGACTGAAGCAAAGTGACTTCCTGAGTCTTCCAGGTGGGTGCCCTAATCACCAGGCTATAGAGTCACTTTCTCTGACCCAATGACTTTTCCACTCTGAATAAGTATTGAAACAGTAACTGATCCAGGGAGAAAGATTCAATAGCTGAGTGGTTACAGGGAGGTTGGAGACCTTGAGTCCAATCTTCTCCTCCAATCATTCTTTCACTATTTATCTACAGCAGAAGAGCTTCAACAGGAGAAACCGAGGGAGCCCCACATCAGAATCCTACAGCTTATGAGGTTAGAGCATTCACCTGTGATGGGAGCTCCATTCTTCTCCCTTTAGCAAAGAGGTGGGAATTGAATCTTTTGCCTCTCCCACATCCCAGATGAGTGCTCTAACTGATGAGCTACACGTTATAAGGTAGACATCACCTCCGTTCCTACCTCTACTATGGATTTTGAATGGGACATGATCCTGTAGGCAGTCTCTGAGCACACTTACTGGATCAGACCTCGTACATGACCTCAGTGACTGAACGCCTCTCTTCTTGGGTTATGAATCACTTCAAGGCTCAAGGAGGAGATAGGCATCCAAATACCTACAGCGAGGCATCAGTGTGCTTCCCCAGAAGCTGAAACACAGGTGTCTAAGGAACTTTTACCCCGAAAACTTAAGACATTGACTGAGTTTAGATACAGACAGGGTCGGCAGGATTCTCGTGGTTCACACTGAAGTAAAAACGGGGATTTAGGTACCTACTCCTGAGATTTAGTGCAAGTCTAAGGTTTAGGTTTCATATGATTTAATACAGAGGTTCTCAAGGTTTCATTTTTGGACCCCACTGGTACTTCTTCAATCTAGCTTAGAACACTCTCCTCCTATTTAACAATATAGGGAAGAGTGGGCACAACCCCAGTCTGAAAATCACGATTCAAGAGAATTGATGACTGATAATATTCATTTAATTAAAAAAATTATTTGATCTGCTATAATTACATACTGTGACAAAGCTCTGTCCTTATCTCCATGGATCCTGCATTTCCTGGCAGATTTCACCAGCCTCAGAGGCTCACTGTGACCCTCCACATAGTCCTTCTCTCTCTAGAGACAAGGTCACAGCCTTTTGAGCAATTTTCCTCATAAGCCAGTGAGAAGAAGCTATCCTTCCTGGCACAGTCTCTGTTGTCTCCCAATCTCAGTGATTAATTAGGGGAGGCAGAAAGGGGGGAGCCCGTGCCCGCCTTCTACTCCAGGCTCCAGCCCAGGGACCCTAATAGTATCAGCTATGATGGTTGACCTTTTAGCCACAGAACACAATACAATTCCCTGGACTACTTCCGCACAGCAGGCCTCATGTCTTCAAACTCCACTTCACTCTTACCTCAGGGCCTCCTTCCTTGCGTATGATATGTCTACCACTCAGTCTCACCAACAGCACAACTTCCTTCCACAGCTCCTGACACCCACACCCACCTGACTAACTGGGAAGCTTTTAACTGGTTTCTGCCAGTCCCTGATTGGCTTCAGCTGTCCCAATCAGGCTAGCTATTTCCACTGTTTTCTAGAAGGTTCTTAATTGGCCCCAGGTGTCTTGATTACCCTGGAACAACTGCCATTTGGTTCCAATGGTACCAGGGATTTGTTTAGCCTAGGACTAACATATCTGTTCGTTAACACTTTCCTATAGCCATCTGGCCTTGCCCCATCACAACACGTACGCATATACTTCCATGTATACATGTGGAATCAGATCTAATTTGTTCTGAAAAAGAAACTTTAAATGACTGCCTTTTCTTTTCATTTAACCAAAGATGGCTGAGGGCGATATTTTGAAATCAATTTCTAATATGTTTAGGGAGATTTTTTTGCAGTTCAGGATGAAAATAAAGTGTTAGTCTTTTCACACTATCAATCCTTTTCTTTACTTGGTATTGAAAATTCACTCCAGAGAATCAGTTAATTCTGATAATTTTACTCTTCACCACTTTCAGAGGTCTCCAAAGATGACACTTCTTACTTCAAATGTGTATGACACCTCTGCACAGATGAAATAAGTTGGAAGCAATAAGCACAAATTTTCTGTGGCACTGAAGCTCTTCTGAAAACATCCCTGTAACTGATTTATTTTATTTTAATAGATACAGTATCTTCCTTATAAGAGAGGCCAAATATACAGTAAGTCTGTGGGCAACTCTATTGACAGTTCCTTTTGTTTTTTTTCCTTCTGAATAAAATTACAGAAGAAAATGGAACACACTGATACACACAAAATATAAAGAAAGTGGGAAACTAAAAATAATTTATAAAGAAATTCATATCTTGATAAATATTTTTTTCACATTTCTGATATATTGCCATGCTTTTACAAGAACTCATCTTACTCAAAGGAATTCATCCCATCTATATAGCTGTCAATCTAAGTTCTTAAACTATGCTCATCTGCACTACAAGAAATGCCCTGCAGGACAAACAGAATTGTAAGGTTTCAGAACTACACCTAGAACAAAATGAGGTTTACTTGTGCTGTATTTTACATGCAGTTTGGTTATGTTCTTTATATGAATTCAGATCTTATTTACATCAATACTTTGTATTAATTTTCCTTGTAGGCACAGAACAGAATGAAAAAAAAAAGATTAATGCTTTTACCATATTGTGATTTCTCAACAGGAAACAAGCTAGCATCTCTGTTGCCTAATCCTACCCATAATAACCATTACATCCTTAGCCTTGGGCTTGCTTCCCTTGGTCTGGATGACCCAGAAAGTATGTTTTGAAGTTACCTCTTCAACTGACATGTTCATAACCTGTTACAGATCTATGTGTTGTATCTGGAGGTAGAACCAGGGATTCATTCCACCTGGGGATTAGAGGGGTCTTGCAGCATCAGAAAGCCTGGAGGAAATCTAGCTGACTCTGATCAGTTATAGCATGAGCTCCTCTACCCTTTGATAGCGTGTAGAGTGTTCTCTTTCCATGCTGGGGTAGCTGTACTGACAGTTGTGAAAAAGAAAAAGATTGTAACTTTGGCCCTCCCCCTTTGGGAAGACCATGGTGGCTGAGGTGTCACACTTGACCACCCCAAATGTGGCTAACGCTTATACAGAAATGTAAGGAGGTTGAAAACTCAAATAGAAAAGGGAGATAGAAGAGAATTTGAAAAGTTGTCAGATTTTTAGATTCACATAATTTTGTAGAAAATACAGTTTGGAGGAGTTGAAAACTAAGCAGAAAGAATAGGCAAAAATTTTCTTGTGAAATCTCATGAAAAAAATGTAAGCAGGCTCTATGCCTGTAGCCAATCTGTAGCCAATCTACAGTCTTTTAATCTTCTGTGATGTCACACTTCAACATATTCCTTCATTTTCTACCTCGTTTTGTCTGCTTTTTCATCTTCTCATATCTGTCCTGTGAATCTGTCCCTTTAGATTGTCATCAGTTTAATGGCTTGATGGCAATATATTTCTCTTAAATATTATCAATATTTCCCAATATTCCTGCATATTTCTCACTGTTATTTATTTGTAATTTCAGTGAGTTAAATGATTTCTTCCAAATGCAAAAATAGTTTCATTATGTGAAAGAAGTACTAACATCTGAGACTCTAGCACTTGAGATTTTTTTAAAAAAACCCACCTCTGCATAATTTGTGCTAAAGCAACAATAAGACTTTCTACTTTTATGAACAATAGCTGCCACTTTGTTTATGTGAGTACAACCTAGGATTCCCGTGACACACAACTTTCATTCTACTTTATCATAAGAGTATATTATAACTGCTAAGATTTCTTGTTTATTTTTAATTACTACTATCCTAAGAGACTTCAGCAATTAAATATAATTATGAGCTCATTAATAATGGCCCCAAATCCAGAAGTCACACGTGGACTTCAGTATTAAAACCAGTTTGCCCACATGTGCTTTTCCGTATCCAATTATCATTTCATACCAGGAAAACATTAACACTAAATTATGTTTTATAGGTATTACTATGTCAGTTCATTTTTACTGAGACTATCTCCCGAGGAATTAATGGAAAGGCGAATTATAAGTTTTAATCATCTCCTCCTGACATAACTTGTATTTTAGGCTTTTTTTTTTACTTACATTTTTCAATCACTATTTCCCATCTGAACCCTGTGCAACATAGTCAGTGGCTCAAAGCCACTGCAGGTAGAGGAGGTGAAAAAAGAAAAAAAAAACCCTCTGTGGCCCCTACATATTGCTATATCTGATATGTCCAGATTTAATCTCTCAGGAATTTCTTTTGTCCATGATTCTCCATGCCACCAATTTTAGAGACTGTCTCACTTCTGTCTCTCCAACAGCTTGGTTCTTACCTGCAGATTCAATAATGCATCTACGTTCCCTCATACTTCAGTTACAGTTGTAATACCCCTCTGATCTAGGTCAGTCACATCCCTTCTTTTAATAGCTAGCAGCTTTGAGTGAACAGCAGTTCTAAGTACCTTGATCTTAGTAAAAACTCTTTCAGATAAGCCTTTGAAGCAGGGAGGGTCTTTTTCTATCTCTGCCTCAGGTGGCCTGGGCACTATCTTGTCTCCTTTTTGGAGTGGAGATGAATCCTTCTGAGTTATTGCTTCTGAGCCATTGCCTCTTACAAAACAAAGTTAAAGGTCTGGCTTCCTTTTGGAGGACACCCATTGGATCCTTTCTTGATTATTAAGTTCAGTTCATGAATCTGGGGGTCCGATATGAGTAGATTCTGCAGCTGCTCACTCAGAACTGGAAGTTCAAGAATCCTCAGCAGGTGCCTCATTCAGTATACTTTTAACATGTATATCCCTATATGTTCTAGTCTAACTACAAAGTTTCTTTTTTCCCCTTACTTCCTTCTTTCCTTCCTCTGTGCTGCTGCTTGAGCAAAGAATATAAAAATGGCATCAGCTTCACTTGCTTGCCACTGACTTATACTTCCACCTACCACATAACAGAATATTTTTCAAAGTAATCTTTCGGCCTCACATGTCAGAATATCACAGCATCATGCATTAAAGTGAAAGGCTGCATTTATTTACAGCTGGAGGTCAGAACCATCTTTTCTCAATGGGTTGAACATGGTCATTATTTCAGTGATTATCCTCTTATTTTCCCTCTGCTAGCAATAAATTTAAAACTTTGCTAAATTAAATGGCATAACTCCCTAATGAATCTGTAAAGGTTGGTACAGAATTAACATGAAATTTTATTGCTAGATACTGTTTTATTAACCTGAAGTTTGATTTAGCAATAAGAAGTAGTACAGTAATATATTTTAAATACATCAAGTTCATTTAACAGGTATATAAAAGATATATTGAGCTATATTGATTATTTATATTTATTTTGTAAAAATCAACCTAGTTTAGCATGTATAGTTTGTTTTATGGACAATAAGGACCAAAATAACACATAACTAGTGTCTGTGGCTAAGGCACTGGAACAGGTCACAGGAAATCTGGCCACAAATATCCTATGTGATCTTGGGCAAGACCCTTACTTCACTATGCCTCAGCTTACTGTCTGTAAAATGAGGATAATCACACTTCCTTTCTCCCACCCTTTAACTGTTTAGATTGTAAGCACTAACTAAATGGGACTCTTTTAATAAATGTTAGTTCAGTGCCTAGTCCAGTGGGACCTTGATGACAATTGTGGTTGCTATGTACTGCTGTAATAATGAAAGGATCCAAAAAGTGGACTAGATTTTTCCCTCATCCTTCAGTGGTTACTGGATTTTTCTATTCCAAATGTCTATGTGTAATATTTTACTTTCTCCTCAATTTATGTTCTTTTTTTTAAAAAAAAAATTTAGCTACTGCTGCTGCTCTTGCTGTTTTGAAAGAGCAAACTCAAAACAAAGTGTATGATCCATTCTGTCTGAAAGTTGTCGAGCTTGTATCAGTTCTTACCTCCTCAGGTATTTTCATAAATGTGGGCCAATTGCTGTGAATACTCTGTCCCCTGTGTTCACAAGTCTGACTCCTGAAGTACAATGCTTCAGGAGAGTTTTTGGCCCCTTAATTAGATTCACCTTGAAATAAACTCAGAGTTTCACAGAGAACTAATGCAGTAAGTGGAGCAACAGGCTCAGGAACATAGCTACACATTTTGGATCAGATGAATTTTTTAAAGCACATTTTCAAGTGAAGTGGACTGCAGTAATTCAGCATGAAAGACATGAAGCATAGACAGATGTGGTCTAATCATTGTCTGACAATCAGGGCCAGCTTTCTTGCCTGTTGCAGTTGAAATAAGGTCTTTTTGGCAGCCATAGCTACTTGAGTCTTCAGAAACAGTGAGAACTGCAGAACTCCTCCCATGTTAGGGACTGATTTCACCACTTGAGGGCAAACTCTTTCAGTAGCGAGAGATGTTATGGTGGTGACTAGCTCTTAAAAACCTCTTTCCAACATAAACTCTGAATCGTGAGAGTATGGTTTCAGCAGCTACCACTTACTGATCTCAGCCAGGCACTCAGAAGTGAATGAGTCTTTTTTGAGTTTCACGGGAACATTTCCAACTAGCTGTAACATATTAAAGCTCTTAAGGCATTCAGATATTATGGCAGCAGGAGTCATATTGGGACTTAAATTAGATACTGTTGAATGCTTTTACTTCAAGAACAGGTACAGCAATTTTATTGTGAGAGATACTCACAGGCATCCTTGACTCCACTCAACTGAAGGGTAGGACTGTAGCCTTTTTTTTCCTCACCATCAACCTTGAACAATATATATTAAATGTTTTCTTCCACTTTCAGCCTATACACTCTTTCTATAAGAACTTCTTCATATAACTTTCAAACAATTAAGTCTCTACCATACACCTATGTCATGTTTATTCCTCAGGTACACAGAAATCACAAACTCTAGCCACTAGAAATAAAAGAAAATGTGTTATTTCTCAGCTGACATGGGGTTTATATCAGCGGCAGGCAACCTACAGCCTGCACGTGGCCATCAGGGTAATCCGCTGGGTGGCCAAGGGACAGTTTGTTTACATTTGAACAGCCACCCACAGCTCCAAGTGGCCACGGTTCGCTGTTCCTAGCTAATGGGAGCTGCAGGAAGCAGAAGCCAGCACGTCCCTCACCGGCTGGCAGCCATGCATATGTAAACAAACTGTGTTGCGGTCCACCAGTGGATTACTCTGATGGGCTGCATGCAGACCACAGGTTGCCCACCACTAATTTATATCTTTTTTAAAAATCAGACAGAGGTCAAGACCATTAGAACTTAATACACTTGACTAGATTACAGTCTATCCAGTAGAAAGCATTAATACAGACAACAGTACTTCATAGGGTTCTTATAATGTATTATCTAGTAAAATCAAACAAAAAATCTTCAGTATAATCTGAAGTCTAACAGTTAGTCTAAATGTTGATGTTGCTACAGAATTCTGTGGGCTTTGTGAACATTTTCATTCGTACCAAACTGTTGAACTGAAAGTCAGCATTTTCCCTACAGTGCCTAATTTCTCATGAACACTGTCTCAGCTTGAAACAGTTCTGATCAGACAGAATTATTTTTCTTATTTATTAAAAAGTATATGCAATATTTTTTAAAAAAAATGTGAATATATCTATATCTATCTAACTATCTATATATATCAATTGTATTTAATTTCCCCAGAGGAAAGATTGCAATTATTGTAAAATGGAGTCTTGTTTACATTCATCTTTCAAATGAAGTTGTGATAAACTATAAGAAACATTGTACTCTTTAGGTTTAATCCCAAACCACAGTTTAATTAAATATCAAATAGGTATTCTAGAACATGCATGTAGGATCTACCTTCAAATAACCGCATCAGGGAAATTATAAATGAGGCTGTGTTTAATATAGCACTTAGGAAAGGTCTCAGATTAATTTGGGCACTGGAGTAATCTGCCAACAGAGCAGGCAGATTTTATAAGCAATGTGTGCAATTTTATAAGTATCCATACATTACCTCAGGAACATCTCTTAGCCTCAGTGGCTCAAAGGATGTTGCAGTATAAATGCTGATTCAAGACTTGTCTCTCAACCTGAAAATTAGTGTTTTCTTAATGTGAGCTGACCCCATCCATTCATTTCACACTGGGGCCCAAAAAGCTCCCAGATTGTAACGAATTTTTGTCACTGGCCACCATAGGCAGATTAAAATCAGTGACCTACACATTCCACTATCTGACTCAAAAGTCATTAATATGCAGTCTATGTTATCAAGTCTTTGCTAACCCTGATCAGTGTGGTCTTCTTGCATCTGCACAGTCTACCACAAGCTGAACCTGCTGAGGATCATTCAAATATCAATACTGGGAACTCACTGAGGGTTTTCCTTTTCTTTTCTTTTTTTTCTTTTTTTTTTTTTTTTAAGAAGAAACATCTAGTTAAGGTGGATATACTTCTGAATATACTGTGGATACTGGAAATTGTTGGTAGGGAAATAGGACTTCAAGGCCTAATCTCTTGAAATCATCTTTGACCCTGGCCACATGATGCGACAAAAACCTCAACTGAAAGTAGCTGGTAAAATCTACTATGTCCCATGTAACCTACTGGTGAACGGGTGTTACAGGACTCCCTCTTTGCCTGATCCACAAAGGATATGAGACTGTTACATAGTTAGAGTAATTTGGCTCATTCAATTACACTGCATGCTTTTAGCTCTGGAGAACCTCAGCTCAACAACCTGTGTCTTGGCCAGTAGGGTGGCCTTCACAGTTATCCTTATCTTCAGGTGCAAAAGTTCCCAATTGCCCAAAACTCTGGTTTTCTCCTAACAGCTTGAAATCTTAGGTATTATTAACACAATATCTTCTCATACACTGGAAAAGGAAAACTTGGGGGCACCTGACACTGAAAAATATTCCCAAAATTAGATTTGTATTTAGAGTAATGTCAAAAATAAAGTAAAAAAAATAGCAAGGAATAGTCTACAGATTGTTATGTTTTTCCCAAATTTAATTCTGTAAAAGCCTCTTGGGTTTGGATTTAACTTGAAGGTGTCTTGGATGATTCAGTGTGCCAAGGAATTTAGCACACACTTAAACTGAAAAAATCCCAGAAGCTTTGTTACAAAATTTAGATCCTGTATTCCCTCAGAGTATACAGGCGTCTGGTTATAATGGGAAAGCTGAGTAGGAATAACTGCCCCTTAACAATGTAATTCTGCCTCTTTTTAATGTTAATGGCAAAACTCTCATTGACTTGAGATGCTGCAGGATGAGGCCTATTAAAATTCCTGTTACATGCCTTTCACGGCACCACCATGTCTAATCATATATTCTGCTTCATTCCTGTGCTGAAGTCCAGTATTTCTGTTTAAGGTGAGCTGAGTAATACCAGACATTCCAACAACTTGATACATATTTGGAAAAGCTTTGTGCAAATCTTTTAAACTAGATCATAACCTTAACCAGAGAGAGAGAGAGAATACCACAATGGGCAAAATAATCAAGCTTGCTCAACATTTCTTTACTTTTTAAATGAGAAATGTATTGTTACTTTATTGTTTGGATACAGGAAAAAAAACAAAAATAAATGTATTATTTTATTACATCAGTCACCAAAAATTTGGAGCCTATATACTTTCAATAAGCTTGTTCACTAATGAAAAGTATTTCTTTCCATTTACCCAAACCCCTAATTCTGTAATAATCTAAATTTACAGAAGCAAATCTAATTTTATTGAAGATGCCCAATGATCTTACACCAGAATTGGTTAAATGCCAACAGTTCTAGTTGTGTAATTGTTTACTTGTGCTAGGACAGCCCCTGCTTCCCCCCAACATACATATTTATTGACATGCCAGCATCAATGTGCTGCTGATGGAATTCAAAGCAGTAAATTTCCCATAGAAAATAATCTTGCAACAATGTCAATTTTTAGCAAAGTCTAACTACAGTTTTTTTATAGGTGCAGGGTGCAGCCTTTTTGATTGACTCATTTGACCACCGACCACCCCTGGTTGGGATAACCCAGGAGTCTCCAAACTTTATGAGACGAGGGCCATATTATATTTTTGAAGGGGCTTCATGGGCCGAAGCGACTGTGAAAAAGTTAAATATATGAAACATCGTTAAAAAAAAGAACATTACTCACTGTGTCAGTGTTGCATTGATTAAATTCTAAATCAGGTATAAAAGTAGCTGTATAATCAATGCAGGTACTGTGAAATTACACAAAATATTTGTAAATACATTAAAAATCATTTCACTTTTTAAAATTTTATTTATTTCTAAAAACTCACAAATTTGTATCATACAAATACACATATTCAAAAGTTTGGTTGTACTTTGGTAAGAGAAGCTCCAAGTTCCCATTGTTGGTTGGGACTGTTTGGTTCTATTAGTGCTGTAGTTAAAATTGCTCCCCCCTTGCTCCTCCAGCCATGCAGCTGCCGCGGCCCACCCCTTTGCTCCTCTGGCTGCTGCTGCGACCCCCTCCCCCTTTCCTCTTCCAACCATGCCTCTGCCTTGCCCTCCCTTTGCTCCAGGGGGCTACTGGCAGTGAAGGCTTCTCCACCTGCCTGCTCAGCTGTGGGGGGGAGGGGGGAGGGGATGGACAGATCGAAGCCGTGGGCTGTATCTGACCCACAGGCTGTAGTTTGGAGACCCCTGGGGTAACCCATTGCATTTCTAGTCCATAAACTCTGAAGTCTTTAGTCTGTACTCTATTCTTTCTTTTCCTAACGTTTAAAGTGCTGTGTAATTGCAAACCGCAAGTGGAATAAATCTTACATTTCTCAGAGAGCAACATGCCAATAGCCCTGCCACTCGATCAGGATTCTCCTTTGTATGCAAAGCTGGATCTGAAGGAATAGGATGGCTATTTTCCCCTAGCACCACTGGCTGTTCCTTATTATCTGGGAGGCACCTCTATTTTAATTCTGGATGCCTATGTTCTGAGGCTCCCTGAAGGTTGGATTTCTGAGGTCAAATGGGATTTGTACACACATAACTTTCTGTCTAACTATACAATTTTTGCAAGATTTCGGACACCCAAAAACTTATGAACATGAAACTAGGAACTCAAATTAGAGGCTCCTTTCTGAAAACCTGTTCTTTGGGAGAATTTGTTGTATAACTTTTGACAGAATGCACCAGTTAAAGTTAGTATTTAACCACAAACAAAATTAGCAATAATTTACAACAGGTTGTCATAAATGCAGAATATTAGAGAGCCACTAAAAAAAAAAATCCTCAGGAGAGTTACTGTTCCTTTAAAATCCTGCCCTATGTTCTTAAATACTAATTGAATTGTGGCTGTGGTTTTTGTTTGATTTTTTTTTTAAGTACTGACAATTTATTTGCTCTGAGGATACATTTTATTATAATGTGAAATATGGAATGTTATTTTGCTTCAGAAGATAAAAGCAATTTAATTTGAATCCCTCTAGAAACTAGTGCATCAGTTCAGCTAAGTCATCTGTAACATCTGTGAGCATTACCTTTCAGTAAACTATTCTACACGATCCTTCATTTGTGTGAGGCCTTTACAGACTCAATGTCTCATGAAAATGACATTCTTCTTATACTAAGTAAGATCAAATTGTGGCTGTTGCAAACAGCTTTTACCCTTCTGGATCTGAAACCAAAGTATCTATATTTTAAAACTAAATTGGTGGTATTATAGTTGTGATTCTGTCACAGCCAGACTGCAAATGTGGATATTTCACCAGCCAGCCCTCCAGCCTGTGAACTTTTTCTTTTCTAAATCTCCTACTTCTTTTCTTTTCTTTTGGAAGTTCTTCAGCTATTAAAAAACTGTTTTGGTCTCCTGAGCTTTCTTGATCAGTTTCACAGTCCATGTAGGCCTTAACCAATCATAGCATGTTGCCTAATGGTGTTAATGGGAATTCATTTCTTCCTCTAATTAAACACAGATGTAGATCTAAAATTTAAGAAAATAGGAAAAGCTGTATTCCCTTGCCAAGCTCATAATTTCCTTTTTCTTGCACATACAGTGTCGTTGACAGTACCCAGGAGCCTACCACAGATGCACATTAATTACCCATTCTCTAATTACTAGGGTACTGATATAACTGTTCAACCATTCATTATGCTTTCTTCTCAACTTTGCAAAGCCCCAGAGACATATGCATGAAGCACAGAACTTGGCAACACTAATTGAACCCTTTTAACTCTTAATATGTATGAAAAGTGTAGCTATTGATAAAAAATCCTTTTTCATTGTGTCCACTCAACCCATAATGTACAAATTTGTGCAGTATGTTTGGAAATAATACAATGCAGCTGCTCACAGACTGTTAATTATCAGGAATACATCAACAGGATTAAGCTAAAATCCTAGCTGTAAAATTAGCTGCCTAATTTCCCATTCTTGAAGTTATGCACATTGGCAGTTAGCTGTATAAGCAAATCTAAATAAAATGATTAGCTAGAAAGATAGCAAGATGAACAAAATTATATCCACAAAATAAACAAATTATCAACATCAGTAAAAGCAATATTATTTAAACCTATTTAAAATTGCTATATAGCTAGTTATACATCCAGCATTTAAGGAGACATTCAGCCTTAATAATTTTTAAACTGCATTTTTTACCACCTTCAGCAAAATTTATCCAAAATGTATCTTGACTGAAGTCAATACCGTTATATCAAAGTTCAAATTGGCTCCAAAGAATTAAAATCTGTGTTAAAATAAAGTTCTTCTTTCCACTCCTTCCAGATCTTCTATTTTTAAGGTTCATACAGTTGTAAAAATGTAAGCAGCCCACTTGAAATTCCAGTACTTCCTGCTTCACATGCACCGGGATAACACCACTGACGTGATTGTGATTTGATCTCATGATTACATGAATATCATGGAAGCCTCTGAGCACTCCTTTCCTGGTACAACAGGTATTATTTCTTGAGAAATGTGAATGCTAATCCATGTAATACATTAGAATCTCATTAATCTGCAGATCACGATATCACGTTATAGATTACATTAGGAATCTGTGGGTTCTCTACAATTCTTAAAGCTAGATTGTCATCCACTTAATCATCTTCAGTAGTACCTTCCTCCACAAGTTGTCTGATTGACTTCAGTGAAACTATTTTCTTGTAAACTCTTAATTACCATGAATAAGGGGATCACAATCTAGCTTACATGCTCAAGTCACCCCTGATCTTTTAATTGAGATGACTTCTCAGTCTCTGTGGCATGGCATCAAAAGTGCATGTGTGTCACTTGGACACCTTAGAGCCAGGGGATAATGGCAGCTCTACATTTCCCCTCCAATCGCCTCAGAAAACCAGTCAAAAGATCCTCAAGGCCAGCAATAATTCCACTTTTGGAGTCAATAGCTGGCCATCTCCCCAGCTTCCAGCTACATAGGGAGTCTATAGTCTGGATCCTAAGTGGCATAGTTTCTAGGACACAAATCTCATAGCAGAAACTCTTAGTACTGTGCTGTTTTAATTCTAACCTATCTATAACCTTGCTCCACTGAGCTCCAATTGAATCAATTTTTGATGGTGTACTAAAGTTAAATATCTCTCTCTGTCTCTAATGATTATAGAGATCTTAGGTGTAACTTGTTATAATAATAGAAGATAAAACTAAATGCAGAGATAAGTCTGATTGTGAAGTTGAAGCTGTATCTTACCGGTCTGAAAAATCCTTAAAAGTCCTTTTAATCGAAAATTTTCAGGCAAACTTAATATTATGGTATGGTACAGCAAAATGAATGAACTAGTGAACTGTGACATGATTTCCTATTTCCTAAGGCAGAATCAAAGGTTTCTAAAGAGAATCTGGCTTTTGCTTTAAGAAGTCATAAATTTGACAAAGAATTGCACAGGTAATAGCTGTACATATATTCTTGGTAATTCTAATTTATGGATGGTACTTCTTGATATTGATGCCGTATGAATATAGAACCTTCACTGGTGTAATTTGGTGTAGCTCCCTTGACTTCAATGAAGGTCCATCAATAGCTATTAGCCAAGATGGTCAGAGATGCAACCCCATGCTCTGGATGTCATTAAACCTCTGACTGCCAGAAGCTGGTACTGGATGACAGGGAGTGGCTCACTTGATATACTGCCCTGTTCTGCTAAGGTCCTCTGAAGTATCTGGTACCAGCCGCTGTCAGAAGACAGAATACGAGGCTAGATAGACCAATTCTCTGACCAAGAGTGGCCATTCTTACGTCTTATGAAGCTCTGCCAGTTTACAGCAACTGAAGAATTGACCCATACTTCATAGTTTTGCAAATCGTAGATAGTGTCTTGGGGGCAGTGGAGAACAGATTGTACATTATTTTCCAATTTGCCCTTGTCATAAAACATCCTAGAGGCAGCAACAATGTCATTAGACTATTAGGAAATTATTAAGTAGACTTAGGCATACATCATTCCTTCAAAGGAAAATATATGTTGGAATATTTTTATAAGTGGCAAATTAAACTTAATCTATCATTTGTCTGTCATGGTTAATTTTAAAGAAAAAATAAAAGATACCAGTACATTCTGTGGTTCACTGTCACATACACCATATTTTTTGTGATCATCTGCCTATCCTTTGATTTAATATTCTGTTGATGGGGTTACATTTCAAGCACCAAAAAATTAAGGCATGTTTGGATCCAGGATTATAAAATGATGGAGAAGTAGAATGGGGAAAAAATATACTGTATTTGGATAAAAATAATAGATTATTTGATTCTTGTTACATCACTGCAATATACTGAATGCAAAGGAGGAAGGAATGTTGTATTAATTATATAATGTGATATAATATTGCACATCTATACTGTTATAGAGATTTTGATTTCATATCCTGAAAATCAGCATTTGCAGAACTATTTTCTAATCAGGTAGTCTTTTTCGTGAGCTTTACCTTTCCCTATTTTTATTCAGTTACATGTTATTAACATCCTGTAAAGGGACTTGTTTGTATTTAATTCGTTTCTCCATAAAATGATTTCTATTTCTGAAATTAGGCATTAGCACATTATAGAACAATCAAATTGTAAATCTCACTGCCAAGGATCAATTCAGAACTCAAAGAGGTAGGATGAGTTAGGCTCTCTACCATTAAAATTGCATACAAAGTCATCAGCATTGTCAAAACAATGCCAATGGATGTTTTTTAATTTGTTTATAACTAGCAGGAATTAATGGCATTTTGGAGCACGACTGAATTTTCTAGGAAGTTAATCTTTCAGTGAGTAACAAATCTCAGGAATCAATCTGTATCAGTTGTTTCTAGGTCTTTGCCTATTAACAATGCCTAGTCTATCATTCTTAAGATAAGCACTCAGATGTCGCATAGGTTCTAATTGAAATGTGATGGATTTTAACATCAATAAAGTTTAC
This sequence comes from Dermatemys mawii, assembly GCA_007922305.1. NCBI lineage: Eukaryota > Metazoa > Chordata > Testudines > Dermatemydidae > Dermatemys > Dermatemys mawii. The sequence goes on along the minus strand of ML677326.1, from coordinate 32,131,493 downwards.
CTTTAGTGCACTGGATTGTGAAATAGAAAGGAAAGGAAGCCTAAAGTTCTGTTTTCACCCTCTAAATCTTTATTTCAGAGGATGCTCCTGAGGAAGGGATGTTAAGAATGATATATTGAAATAAAATAGTGGTCTGTGCTCCAATCCACTTACAGTGGTAGTGGAGAGTAAAACAGGGCAGGTGGAATAGGGAAAAGCAAAATTCTATGTAAGCCCATTTTCACATATACATCCCTAAACACAGAAGTCATGCTGGGGAATGTAACAAATACTAATGCCACCTCCCCTCTTTTAACCTCTGGTGTGAGGGAGGTTTGGAGCAGGCAGGGAAGAAGAAACTCTGGCTACATGTTTTCCTCAGGAGTTACAGTTCCAGTATTCTCAGATAGCTGAGCTAAGGAAGGTGTCAGAATTGTGTTTGTGCAGCCTGGTTTTCCCAAGAATACTAGGGATGTTCTGGGCTTCTGAATCCCATCCCATCTCTTCTGAATAAAGTTAATAACCGTAGCATCTTGCAGGGAAGACGTAGAGGGAACTCTGTGGTACTCTCTCTGTAAGCTTTTCCACAAGAGAAGACAACGTAGTCCAGAGTTCTTTTTCTAGAAAAAGATCATTCAAATTAGGGAGAGAGGAAAATCTCCCTATTTCTGCTGTGTTCGAAAATAATTTTTGCAAAACAGCATGTTTGATTGTTCAATAGCCATTTGTAAATCTTATCACGAAAAATGAAGAACTATTAATTTTATAGCTTGAGTATTTATGATGAACTAAAGATTACATAAGAGTGAAACTCTTGTTTACCTTTGGAAACAAAGGACTATATTTAGAATGGACAAACCACTTTCTCCTTCCTTTTTCTTTCCCCTAAGCGAACACTGGATATTGCACACTATCATGTAAAATCTGTGTGTGTTAGGAATGGGGGACAAACAGGAACCACGCGCCGCAAGGGGAAAACGTTATTGTGGATCCAACTATTTAAATGTTCTTTATTGTTACCAAGTGTCCTTGGAAAATTGCAAACCTGGCATTATCCATGGGCTGATCTGATTTTCCAAGGAGAAAATGGAACTTTTAACATTTAACTGTAGACGGAGAACATCAGATATTACATGGTTTGGGTACTTGATTTGAACCCACCTTCGCTGCTGCCAAAGAAAAATGAAACAAGATTATATTCCATAATCTGCTTCTGTTTTCAGGATTTTTTTCTTTCCTTCAGCTGCTTTAACCACCCATCAACAATAGTAGTGATGCTTCCACCTATCAAAGGGCATCTGAGTGCCAGAATTAGAAGTCTGATTGTTACTGCTATCAATGGTAGAGCGCTTGGCATGGCCCACTCTGACCTTAGCACAGATTTGCAACGGGGCAGCCAGCAGCATGGAAGTATCTCCTTCCAGTGTTTCCATCTTCCATTTGTCCCTGAAATGGAATGCAGACTTCCAAGGGTCAACCTCTGTAAAGGATCAGATCAGGACGACAGACCAGCTGTTCCAACTTCAATGTCATTTTCAAAGCTGGATCTATGTCCCAGTCAGTTATCTCCTGAATGGGCCTTCAGAGTTGAAAGAATAAAATATAATTAGTAATCCTTAAACTTCTCTTCTGCATATTAAAATCAATGCTGTATTAAACTAGAAACTGCTTTAGGAGCTTTTACAATAGGATCTGTAAGTAATACTTTTCAAGCAGATGGCTTCCACCACCAGTAGTCTCAGAAATGCCAAATATAATTTAAAGCTTTATTTTGGAATGAATTTCATAGTTTACACATGGTGGGAAGTGCTTATTACCATGTGAACTTTGTGAAAACTGTACTGAATATAACTAGTAGTGTTATTTCAGAAAACATTTACTTACAGGATCTCTATGTAACATGACTGTACTCAAGCACTAGTAACCATAGTGGCACTGGAGATTCTCATGTCATATTAAGAGGCTGATTTCTCTCAGAGGAAAAAAAGATGAGAAAAAATCCATCTAACCAAAGCATAAAGGGAATGACTCTCAGTTTCATAGGAGTGAATGCATGTACACACTAACATGTGTTCATGTATGTGTTTTGACTGGCATTGTAGTCTTTCTGGGACTGATTCGCTATTTTCTATCACTTTGTGTAGTCATTTGGACCTGTGCATAAAGAGTCAAAAAAAGTGAGTGTAAAGTAGTTGCATTGTATACTCAGGTATAAATGACCACACATGTGAAGAATCAAGCCCCCTCTCCTTATATCAGTGACTGATATATCTTAAGGCAATAAGATATCATTTTGATCATCTGACTTCCTGTGTAACACATGCCTTACAATTCACTCAGTAATTCCTGCATCAAGCCCAAAACTTCTGGTTCAGCTAGACAGCCAATGTTAATTTAAAGACTTTTTGTTTTAGAGGGTCCACCACACTCCTTGATAAGTGGTTCCAATTGTTAATTATCTTCACTATTTAAAAGATTGTGCCTTATTTCTGGTCTGAGTTTATTTAGCTTCACGTTCCAGCTACCGGATTTTTTGTTATGCCTTTGTTTATCAGATCAAAGATCCTTCTCTGATAAGCTAGACAGACTGAGCATTTAAAGTTTCACGCTGTAAGGCAGATTTTCTAGACCCTTGAATCATACTTCTAACTCTTCTCTGAACCTTTCCAATTTTTCAGCACCCATTTTGGTGTTAGAAGGAATGCCATTTCCTTACTTCTACTCAATATTCCCCCAACTTATTCAGCCAAAGATTTTGTGATGGGACTTACCTGGGTCTTTCAGACAAATGGGTGAGCATAAGTATTAATCACCCTTGGGCTGCTCCATTCCCCACTCTCCAGATTATGATATATGGGGTTTTGGAGCAGTCTACGTGATCTTTTGGGTCAGAGCACACATACTTTAATGAGAGTAAGCGGGAACCAACTCATACAAGCCATATTTTAAGGCCAAATTCTGCTCTCACTGTATATCCACTAAGCCTAATTATCTTCTCATGCAGACCAGTTTTATCCCAATTTATAGAGCACAAAACTATGCTTTATGTTTTATTGAACAAGAGAGTTAATATTTTCCCTCACAGAAACAACAGAAATCCTAGAATGTATTGCAATAAACAGGGATTATATAAATTAGCTAATCTAGTCTGCAGAGAATGGAAAGAAAACTAGTTGCTCTTCTACTCACTCAGATAATGACAGATATAAGTGTGCACCTCTTGCAGAGTTATAAGCAGCAGTGGAAAACAGCTTTCCTTGCACCTGATCCATATACGGAATGGTGCACTTGGCTAGCCCCATTGTTTTCCTGTCTGCTGCATCAAATATTAGCCACTTTTAAAAGCACATAACAGACTTGATAGGCCAGTGGTCTGATAAAGTCTGCCAAATTCTAGAATACTGTTAAGTCTTCAGCAATACTCCCTACAATTGCTTATGATTTCTCTTCTCCATCGTCTCTTATTTTTCCTTTTTTTTTTTTCAAAGATTCACTTTTACGCTCATTTAAAGAACAGAAAGTTGTGTGAGCCAATATCTTTAAAAAGTATATGTACCAGCCAAACAATTTCTCAATACTGCACAGCCAACTGCAATATGAAGTAAATTGAAGTTAGAGCATATACTTCTGGGAATTTTGTATTTGCCTAGAAGAGACAGATGCAGGCAGATGGCCAGCTGGTTTTTTGGCCATGAGAATGGTAAACAATTCCAACTGGGATTTTCTGCTTATTTCAGATAGGACCCAACACATGGGGCATAATGCCCCTTGGAATGTTAATTTTTCAAAAGTTCCTCTGACTTGAAGTGGCAAGGGCTCACACTGGCTTTTTATACTTTGTACAGTGGGTGGGAATAGATTAGTAATTGCAAAATTTCACTTTCACTTTGTGAAATTTAACAAAAATTACCCTTTGTCAGTCAAACTTTAGTAAAGCTGCTGCTCTTGTCATAGAAACAGAGAGAAGGGAAAGGTGTTTTTGGATGTTGCTGTTAATTTGCTGCTTGTGATTTATGATCATTAATCATTTCCTCACCTTCCTCTTGCACTTAAAGCATCATTATTAGGTTTTACAGTTAAACACCCAGTGATATTACTGAGGAGGCATTCACAGTTCTCAGAGATAACGTTCCGGGCTTTATGCAGACTCAGTTTTGCAAACATGAGGGATAAAAAACTTACTTTTAAAGAAATAAACATATAAAAAAGAATAAAAGCTTAGATTCCGCCAAAATGGAATATACTACGCTGATCACACACACACAGGCACCAAGCTGGCTGAATCAGGCCATGGCCAGGGTGTCTGACAGCTCTGTTATACAGGTATCTTTAATTTCCCCCATGGAGTAAGTAACCACAGATGCTGCCTATGTTGCACAGACTTGTATAGACTCCACCTACAGAAACTAGCAGGCTGGAAAGGAACTCAATATGTTCCGTACATGAGGAGAAATAAAAAAATGAAAGCTTTTGTTCCTTAAGATGTATGACATCCAAGTACAAAGAGTGTGGACTATAAGAATGTGCGAAGGATTTCAGCTTTAGGCTCAAAGGCACAGTGGTATTGTAAAACCTATGTAACAAGCATTAAAAAAAAAAAAAGAAAGAAAGAAATCCAGGCAGCAAACATCTTCATTTTCATGGAACAGCAAATTGTTCGGAAAGCTTATTTTATGACTAGTGAAATCTGTACAATGGGTTCTCATGTAGTAAGTTAATTGAAAGAGGACACTTGACATAGCTGTTTAGTAGCTGATACCCAGTTAATCCTATGCTACTACTTTTTAAAAGAAACAAGATCTGGAAATATTCCTATTAAACTCGTTCTTATGAGTAAGAATGCAGTATAATTGTTGGGCAAGTAACTAATCTACAAAAATGAAACTTTCAGGGGGAAAAACAAAATAAAAAAGATTAAAAGTTGGTAACCTGGAATAAATGCAATGGCTGTTTACAAAACCTACAACTATCGCATCCAACTGTATGACTCTTTCATGCAAATTATGGTCTTGCTTCTGCTCCAAGATAAGTCAATTAAGGGCCAGGGTGTGCAATCCTTAGTGAGTATTTACAAACGTGGTTGTATTAACCTCGGTAATACTATCTGTGTAAGATCCCAGTCAGGAAAAAGGATCAGACTGTGTGTTGGGTTTTATTATATATATATATATATATATATATATATGTGTGTGTGTGTGTGTGTGTATATATAGATATATAGATATATAGATATATAGATATAGATATATAGATAGATATATAGATATAGATATATAGATATATAGATATATATAGATATATATTTCTCTTTCCAAGTAACTGCAATGAAGTCAATGGAGATAAATAAGGGATGAATTTGGTTTAATTGCTTTCAATCCATAACTGTGGCAACTAAATATTATATGTCATGCCATACAACCTGGTACAATACAACATGATACATTAATAGCACGAATGGAACAAAAAGAAAATCACACCTTATTTAACATTGACCAGAGGCTGTGTTACACATGTAGTTGCATATGCAGCAAGCTGACTGGTGGCTTTAAAGACTTGATTGGACATTTACACTACATAAAAGCAGAAACTTTGTCTCTTTGGCTCATTGACTGGATGGATTAAATGAACTTTTAAGGGAAACTTTAAAGCTACTAGTAAAACCCACAAAATCCATAAATATATTCTGTTTCTTGCTGTATTGTTTTACTTCTTATATATATTAATCATATTTAAGAATGGGCCAATATCTTTTTTATAACAATTTATCATTTTAATTAAAGCAAACAACTGCAATGTAAAAGGAGAAAATACTCACAAATCAACAAGTCTAGTTTAAAACTTGAAGCTCTATTGTGAAACCCTTGGTAATTTTGGAGAATATTTACTCATGCAAATAGTCCTAATACCTTCAGTGGAGCTAGTATCATAAGTACTCCTCAAGGTGAATAAGAGTTCTACAATATATGATTCATATAATACGTTATAGGTCATTAAGGCCTGATATAAATGATGTGTGCTTGACATGAATACATGTGTTGCAAGTTGGCAACTGAAGTAAGAACTTGAGGTGAAGAACTATTAGAACTATTTGTGTTAAAACAATCTTGTTATGTTCCAAGAAAAATACAGAGAATCAGCAGAAAAGGAAAGAACACCAGCTGGACTGATATAAAATTGTGTAAAAATTGGAAGAAATGGTATACCTTGGATCATGACAGCCCACCTAGGATAGTCTCTTTGGAATTGTATGGATAGATGGCTTAGTAAACAAAGACAAAGAACAGATGATGCGACAAAATGGACTGTAAATGGTGTCTATGATTTCTGCAAATCTGATTCCTATATGGATATACATGTGGTTTTCGCTGGTTCCCCGCATCTTAAGATCTTATGATTGGAAGGAATCTTGACTGGCCATTGGATCCATTCTGATCTTTGGACTCTGGTATATTATGTTTGGGGTGTGAATTTGGAGTGAGTAAGGTTTGTTTTATAATCAATAAAGAGCATTTAGCATATTATATACCAACACTGTGTCGGTATCGGCCTGCTCCCCATTCCATAGGGAGCCCTCTATTGTGGGTCTAACATGTGGCAGGTGGGAAGGGAAGGGGAGTGCCAGATTTCAAGACAGGGTCTTACAGTGTTGGGGGAGTTCTTATTTAAGACTAATAAGGGTGGCTCTTTATTTGTGAAATTAGTAAGATATCTGTGAGAAAAAAATGCATGGGAAGATACCACGTGGTGTTATTGTGATAATTTTTAAAATACTGTTTAAAAAGAGAAATAAAGGGGAGGAAAAGGCACCTCTGTGGATTAAAGTTAAAGCCCCTTCTCTGTTAGAAAAGGAGATTATTGCATTTGGGATGTACCCTTGGATGGAACGTGCAGTGGAACTGGATGTAATGTGTGAAACCTTAGAAAAGATGTTTAAAAAATATGTACAGCTGTACAAGCCTAATGCCAGTAAAAAGCAAATGTCTGCTGTGGCAAGCTGTAAAACAGGCAACTGTATGTAAGGGGGAAGCGCAGAGTTACAAACATTACAAAAAAAATTTAAAACTTGCCAGGAAAATTTGGAGAAGGAAGTAAGTCAGGTACAGATAATGCAAACTCAGTTAATAAAAATGGAGAAACGAAATAGGGAATAGGAGGGAAAAAAATTATAAATTGGGAAAAGATTAAAGCAGACAAAAATAAAAATTAGACCATCAAGTAATAGGAATGAAACAGTGAATTCAAGATTTGACTAAGGAGAAGGAAGAGGAGATCCCAAGCATTTCTTACAGTTGGTGACAGAAAACTATAGCAGCATTGAAAAATCAAGTGAAAATACAGGAGCTGCAAGTTGCGGCTATGTGTCAAAAAGAGAGATTTGGATTTGGATTCCAATGATATTTGATATGGAGAGAATCTGCAAGAGAAAAGGGAATTTGATCAACCTTGAGGTGGGCTTACTACTAAGTTGAGGGAAGAAATAAGAAAATACCTGGAGAGCCTAAGCCAGAAAAGTCTGCAGCAGTGATAGAACAGAGATACATCATTAAGGGTGCAGCGAGGGAGATACAGTCAGAGCAGGCACAAATAATTCCTGTGAATTTGTCAGACTTACAGTTGATGGTAAGGTCAGGTCCGGTAAATATAAAAATAAATTAGGCACATGGCTAGTACAGTGGGCAGAGTTAGGAGAAACAGAGAATTTAAATATGAGTGAATCTTACAGGTTAATCAGGGCAGCTACCACTGCAGAGATTAGACAAGCAGCAGAGCAAGTGAAAAATGCTTTGGACAAGCAGCCAGAAGCACACCAACTGATACCACAATTTATTATGCTGTTAGGAAAAGAGATAGGTCAAAGACCCATGAAGGTGTTATCCGGTGCAGATTACATGAAGCCTGAAGATTCACCCAGAAATTATCTGTTAAGCAGAATAACATTGATATTAATGGCTGGAGAAATACAACCTGTGATTAATCCCACAGCGAAGGTTGCCAGACATGACAAAGCTGATTCTTTGATGGCACTTGATTTGAATCAGAGGGAATTTTGAAATAATGTGTTTAAAGGATTAGACAAAAATTTGTTAGCAGTGTCTACTGATTTGGTGAACCACGTAGCTCAGGATGAGGGGTTAACTGTTATGGATGCACTGGAACACTGGATAGTATACCAACGAATAACGATAGGGGGAAGCCAGGTAGGATTGAAACCCATAGTACCTTTTTTTGACGAAATAACATATTCAAATGAGAATGCTTATGGATCAGGATTCTGTGAGAGAGGAAGTGGTCATGGCAAAGAGCAAAACACCACACCGCAAGGAGACAGAGGGTGGAATAATCAAAATGAGCTCCAGAAGGGAGCAGATGTGATTCAGAATATTGCTTGGAGGTATTTGAAATTGAGGGGAGTAGCTATGCGTAACTGGAATGGGAGGCATACTAATGAATTAATCAAAGAAATGCAAAGGATGGAAGAAAAAATGTTTACGAAGCGGAAAAAGGTTTCAGCTATGCAAGCTGAGTTTTCAAAGAAACCTGCTCTGTAAGGAAGCCCTGATTACAATTTGCTCCCACTGTAAATGAGTCCTCCACATTGGGAGATGGTAACTAAATTAAGATGGATTCAAATGGGAGGTCTAAGATAACTGTAATTGTGGGAGATAATGGACGCACAGATGCCCTATTGGATAGTGGGGTGATTGTGATTTGACTCGATATGTGTCAGAGATCATTAGAGCAGCCTCCTTTATTGGGAAAAGAGTGACAGGAAAAATGTATCATTCAGTTAAAATAGCTATACCCAGAGAGAAAGTGGGAAATTTTTGTTGTAAAGAACAAATGCTTCAGATAGATCAGATGGCTGAGCCAATAATATTGAGGGACTCCTCTTTTGAAGAGAAACTAGTTAGTTTGGGATTTAACTAATGGAGTTCTGTGGCATGTGCCCAGCTGGATGGAAAGTGTCCTGACAGCAGGGTACAGTCTAAGAATATGTTCTGCAGAAGCAGTGGAGGGGATTATACTGAATCAACAGGATGTGTGGGTAATGGAGTTTCCTGATGTATGAATTAGAAATAAAGCATAATGTGGTAAAATAAAAGCATGTGTTAAAATCATGGGGGACGAACTGCCACCACAGAGATGATATAAATATCCCGTGCAAGCAGAGGCAGAAATTGAAAAAATAATTAAATCATTAAAATAACAGGGAGTTATTGAAAAGAGGAAGTCCGCATATAATAGCCCAATTTGGCCTGTATTAAAAGCCTCATAATTCAAAACGTGTAAAAATATGGTTTGTAGCTTTAATGTTTTTTAAATATTTGGAAAAATGTAGGGGTACATGGATATACACATGGGAGCACCTCTAGGATAAAGATATGAAACTAAAATAATACATTCAACTATTTGTGGGACGAAATGGAAAAAACAGGACAGGACCAAACAAAACCAGATATAAAGAAAAAACCTTTTCAGTTACAATTTGAAATACAGTGGGAAAATGGCAAAAATGTGACATGGAATTTTCTAAAGCCAAAATATTTGAAAGAGCAATAAAGGTATTTGTACATACTAACAGAGAAAGGTCACTGAATGTTTGAAATTTAATGTAGTCACCCTAAATATGACTAATAAACAAGAATTGGCTAATACTCGTGGAATGGAATGAGTTAAAGGCTCTTAACTTATGGAAATATGATGTCGTAGCAAATCCTTCCATTATAATAAAATTGAGATGCTTTAGAAAAATTAATGGGGGGATATACTTTTGGAAATATGGTAGGTTTTTTATGTTTATTAATCAAATATCAGTAAACAAAACCAATAATCATGGCAGATGAGCACCCATATAGGACGAGAGAAGTAATCAAAGCCCCAGCTACTGTGGATCAAACAATCTGGTTGGAAGAAGCTCAAGTAAACATAAGTGCACAACATCTGGAATGTACGTCATATGCATTGCCTCTATTACAAGCATGGCAACAACAATAGGGAGACAGAACTATATGAAATAAGAGAGGCATAGGGAAATATATTGTAGGTAGTATTGGTGCTAGAGTCTTAAACATTTAATATTGAGACATTACAAGGGAAAATTGCCAGCTTTGGGTAAGATTTTGGGTGCTATACAGTCACACATAATACAAAATTTTGGTACATTGTCAAAACAAAGAATAAAAACTGTGAAACTCCAGTTGAAAAAAGCCCAAGCCTTGAAGACATCTCTAAATGTAAATCTATTTGGTGTGTTTAAAATTAACAGTAAAACTGTACAAGCAATACAATGTGTACAGATGCAAATTCATGGAATACAATAACATATTAACAATTTTTTAATGTAGTGGTCAAAGGCCTTTTGAATGGCTCAGAAATCCTCACATGTGGAATCAACAAATTATAGGATGGAAGAAATATGTACAGTTTAATTGGAATCAAGCTACTCTGAAGGAAAAGTGAAAAGACAAAATGCTGTTACACAACACAGGAAAACAAAGCAAAGCAGCGTTGGCCTGGGTGTTGGCAAAAATTATTAATAAAAAAGTTATGGCAAATAGAAATAAGCAGGAAACCATTAAATCAAGAAGAAGGGGATTATACATTAGTAAAATTAACAAAATGTTGTGAAAAGTGGGGATGAAGTAAATGAGAGGCCCACAACTAACTTAGTCCCTAGAGGGATGTCATTTGAATCATTCAAGCAGACAATGTACCATGCAATATTTAGCCTTTAACAGCACAAGAGTGTTTGATTTAGACAATGTGTGTATTTGTGTGATAACCACTAAAAAACAGGTATTTTGTGGAAGTATGACAGAAAAAGGCCCAACTGAGTTATGTAAATATAATATAACAGAGGTCATCATTAATAAAATTATTTACTGAGATCCTCTATTTTTTTAAAAAAAAATGTTTTGAAACCAAAAGATGTAAACTGGCCCTTTAATTTGAGAATAGATTAAAAACAATAAAAAAGTAACTAATAAAAGTAAAAAAATCAGGCAATATGCAAATCATGTATCTAAGTCTGCTCAGCTGGGAAAAATAAAAATTTCAATCCACACTGGTCAAATACTGAAACTGGGAAAAGGAAAAAGAATTTGTAATTTCTCATCAGTATGATATTTTTAAAGAATGGTCTCCCAATGTCACAGCTTTTCTAAATTTAATGCTACATCCCATTGTCATATTATATACATTAATGATTTTGTTAACCTTTATTATGCTATGTTTATATTGCCACGTAAAAGAGTGACAAGAAATTTTGGGCAAGTAATATATAAAAATGAATTGCTTTCAAAATTATCAAGTGATACAATAATTAATGGCATTAGTCATGATCAAGAAGGGGGGAACATTGGGATATATATTAATATACATTGTGATTGATATAATATGTTATAGGTAATTGAGGCCTGGGATGATGTATGCTTGACATGAATATATGCATTGCAAATTGGCAACTGAAGCAAAAACTTACGGTTAATAACTATTAGAACTATTTGTGTAAAAACTGTCTTGTTATGTTCCGAGAAAAATATGGAGAATCAGCAGAAAAGGAAACACCACCAGCTGGACTGATATATAATTGTACAAAAACTGGAGGAAATGGCTCGTCTTGGATGATGGCGGCCCGCTCAGGATTGTCTCTCTGGAATTGTGTTGGTAGAAGCCTAGTAAACAAAGGCAAAGGCCTTCACTGGGATGATTTAGTTGGTCCTGCTTTGAGCAGAATGTTGGACTAGATGACCTCCTGCGGTCCCTTCCAACTCTGATATTCTATGATTCTATGAATGGACTATAAATTGTTGCCTACGATTTCTGCAGATCAGAGTTGTTTATTTATAATTTTATAATCTGTGTGATCCACAAAATTGAATTTATATATCAGTTTACTTACTTGAAACTATTTTCTTCTGAATGTTATTTAACAGAAGGGGAGGAAGAAATAAAACCTCTCAATATGGGATACTTTGCAAACAGACTGATATGTTGCAATACATCAACTATTTACACTCAACACATCTGACTTTCATGGTGCACACAATTCTAGCTGCCACATCCCTCAGCATCACCCATGGTCAGTGGTGGGGGGAGGACTGCACTGCCCGGCCTGTCCAGCACAAAGGACCCACACTGGGAGGAAGTGAGAGCTGAGCCGGATCCTTGCATGAGCGGTGGGGTGCTCTTCCTCGACCCCACTCCCCGGGATTCCAGCTGGGCAGGTGTGGCTTGATCCAGGCCAAGAGAAGAGAAATCCAGGTTCAAGTGGTGTGGCCCAGAGCCCCTTTGTACAGGAGCAATGGATTGGGTAGGGTGGAAAATTAATACCCTTCCCCCCTGCTTTAAGAGAGTGATAGAGATGGGAGTGGTTATTGGATCAGTGCTGCTTTCCCTTGTCCCCTGCCCCATTTGGAAACTAAAGCACCAGCCCCTTTCCCCCAACAATAGCACGGAGGTATGTTTGGGGTGGGTATTTGTAATGGGGTATAGATTGGGGGTATACATGGGGATGGGGAATGCATGGAGGATAGGCAGGGTTGAGTCTGTAGGAGAGGGGGTACATCAGTGCTTAATTTATGCTGGGGCTTTCCAGGGCTGAGGGCCAGCACCTATTTCATTATAAATTAAACACTGGGGAGGTCCATTCTATCTACCAAGCAATTAAGCTTATCCATAGCTTGTAAATGGTACTGTTGATAAATCTCTATCGCTGAACAAAATCCAGAGCATTTCATCCTGTAAGTGAGTAGTTGGGCTAAAGGCAACATGATCTTGCAGACCATGAGAATAGGAGCCAAGAAATCCTGTGTTTTAAACCTGGATCCACCACTAATCTACTGTGTCCACTTTATTTTACCTCTTTGCCTCAGTTTCTCCATCTTTACCATAACAATACACTTAATTGCGTCAGAGGCATGTTATGGAGCTTAAATAGGTAATGTTTATATAGCATCTTGAAAATGTAGCGTGCAAAGCATTAGTGTATAAAGGGAATGTACAGCATGTCTGGAAAATTTTAAAGCATACTAGAAGCAGTATGCTGCAGTCAGCTTTACTGCTTTTCTTTTTATACTGTGGTTGTAAATAACAAAACTACTGATGCTTCAACATTTTTTCTATCCTGTTCCACTAAAGGGCCTCTAACCCCATTCTTTCACTTAATGAGCAGCTCTTCATAAATTGTGCACCTTTCCATTATTGATTTAGCTATTGCTCTGACAAACTTCAAGAAGTTCAAAATTAAGCTATAAGTGCAAACGCAGGTGGTATTGTTATGCCATTATCAATCACTGCCATGAGCATCAGCCAATGAGCACTTTCCTTTCCTTTGTATTCAGAAGCATTCTTGCATTGCTATAACACAACATATAAAAAATGGACACAGCCTTCAGTTTAGGGTCAGACATTGAAGAAATGGCAACATTCATTCTCTGTGATTTTCCCCACCAATTCACTATTTATATTTCCTCCTCCACTAAGGAATTGTACTTGCAGCTCGTGAGACAATATTTATCAAATATATTATTCTGGAATTTTCCATCAATTGACAAATAATTTATTTGCCAATAGTTCCCCCAACATTATTTGGCCATCTTCAGTTGTACTGTTATCTCAAACATACAAACAAAAATCCTATTCTAATTATTCTTCTTGACTGCTTCCAGACCCTGGGGAGTTATGCTAGTGTCCCCCTGCACTCCAGAATCTTTCTGGGGTGTGCTGCTTTCATCTCACTCAGACTCACAAGGACCATGGAATATACTGTATTATAATTAATTTATTATTATTATTGTATTACTATTAACTCCTAGGATCTCTAGTCATACACCAGGACTCCATTGTTCATTCTGTACAAACACAAAACAAAAAGATAAGTCCTTGCCCTAAGTGGCTTACAAACTAAGTATAAAAAGGGGCAACAAATAGATACAGAGGGAACAAATGTAAACAGTCAGATAAAATCCACCCACCTGTGATTCAATGGCTGAGGGAACTTCATGGAGCTATCAGTGAAAGAGACTAGTTCTAAGAGGAAGGCAGGAGGATGCTCACTCAGGGACATTAGGAAGATCCTCTCCCCATGGAAGAATCTAGCACCCATTGGCCAGCTGAGGGGAAGGAAGCTGATTGGCTAGGATTCCCCAGTTCCCAGGATTTAACCTGGAACAGGGCCAGCTAGAGCCTTTTTTGGTTCTCTTTCCACAGAGAAAGGGTGTTCATTCTAGCAGCAGCAGCACCACCACCACCACCACTACTACCACTACTACTCATCCTTGGGATGCAGAGGAGTGCACATAAGGGTTCTGAGAATCTCTTTCCCTTGGGCCAAGGGGTCTGTCCATCAGGTAGATCTTTGCTCTGCTGCAAGGGTTGTATTCCTGCTCCCCAGTATGGGGGCTCTGCCTATTATTGCAGCAGGAACCCCCTTAGGGAGGGATTCCATGTGAGCTCCTCCCCAGCCTCCTTGCTTGAGGAGGGCCACATGGGGAAACCCATAGGGCCACTGTGTCTTCAGGTGGTGCAGCTCTGGTAGGGCTGTAACCACAACTCCTCCCCTCCCTCTGCTCATGAGAGGTAAGTTGGGGAGGGCACATGAAGCTTTGATGGCAGCTGGGAAGGACCTTGTGTTCCTGGGCAGTCTGCCTGGGTGGGGTCAGTTGCTATCCCCCCTGCCCCAATTATGGGAGGGGGAGCACAGGCATATCACCCCTGATACAAGAACACAATGTGTCCTAGTACACCTCCACTTTTTGCTTTGATAGTTGGAGGGGAAGGGCTCATGGGGCTTCATCCAGGAGTATGGCTAATGGCCTGCTCCAGGAACTGCTCTGAGCATGTGAAGCAGAATGCCCAGTAGGGGACAGGGTGTAGGTAATAAGGGTTCCCTCCCACAGAGGGATCCAGATCTGCCCTACTGGAGGCATTGAGCATGGTGGCCTCAGAGATGGGGAGGGGATGTCTTCAGGCAGCTTTGCTGTGGAATTGTGGGCCTGGAATTGCACACCCCCACCATGTTGAAAGAAGTGCTCAGTTTTCATAGGAGTGCAGACTGGGTGAGGACTAATACCCTGCAACCAACACGACTGAAGATCCATAGGATAAGGGAAACAGATGACCAGGAGCTATGACATCAGTGGACCCAGTTTGCTTTGTGGACTGTAGTGAGTTGGAGGACTAGATTCCTTCTGGATTGTGTCCTGAGCCCTTTATACAGGAGGTCCATGGGAGAGATTCAGGGCCCAAATGTGGGGACAGTGATCATCTGAGCCTCATTGAGGATAATGAGGAGCAGGTGAGTGTCACTGGCCTGGGTCTAACTTGCATAACCTACCAAGAGTCCTGTAGTCCCCCTTAGGAAAAAGCAGCACAGTTCATCAGTGGTCCACAGATAAGGAAGGTGGGGTTGCAAGTCTTGGTGCTCAGGGGCAACGGTTGCTTCCCAGGTTGCTCCTCTCTCTGACACCCGTGCCCCCCCCCCCTGCAAGTGATGTGGGCTGATCTGACAAAACAGGTGGCCCATAGACTAGGCAAAAAAGTCAGTCCCTCTCAGACAAGGGAATGATGCTATCACAGACTTGGGGGCAGGACTGACCTTCTACTAAAGAATACAGAGCAATCGGTGTGGTGGTATTGTGTCTTATTGAGACACAACTGGGAGATATGGTGGCTAAGACCCCTTGAGAATTCTTTGGCTAAAGGAGTCCAAGAAAAAAATCGGAAGGGTGTGTGTGTGGATTAATTCCCTTTGCTGTTTAGGGAAAAGCAGGCAAAGGAGGGAGGCGACAAGGATCCCGTGCTATAGGAGAGGCATGCTAATAAGCTTACAAGAGGTCACCACTCCAAATTTGGAGTTTGGTAGGTATCAGTCTTTCCAACTCTACCCTAAGCATGAGGAAGCCCACTTGGACAGAAAGCCCTGTTGATTAGTTTAAACTCAGGCTTGTTATCCAACAGTCCTTACTTAGGCTGTTGGTTTCTGGAGAATCCAGTTTGAAGTGGTGTATATGAGTTTCCCCAGGGGGTGGTATCTCTTAGGCACATAAACTTGGTTGTAATATCCCCAAAATCATCACCACCTGCTTTTTGATTCTGTGTGAGCTGAGAGAGCCCTCCCCATGAAGCAGAAATCAATCATATTAAAAACATTCATTTAAATAATGGATCCCTAAAGGTATTAGATGGGGTTGTAATACCTATCATAAAAACAACTAGAATTTGATCCATAATTTGTCATTTAACTAGTGGGACACATGCTTCATAACTCATATAGGCTTAGTGTAATGCACACACCAGGGGCTCCTGGTACTTTCCATTCACCCACAGGTTTCCTGTGCAACTCTATTTCAGGGTTGCCCTGTGACATCCCCCAATCTCCACCCTGCCAGAGGTTTTGTGTTCTCCTCATTTGTCTTCATTTCAGGCTCCCCTATTTTTCACCCATGTCAAACTGTGCATACCTCCCCCCATGCCAGGTGCTCTGTGGGCCCCCCTTTCCTTACATACCAGGCCTTCAATCCCCATCATTGCCTCACACCCCTGCCTCCCATTCCAGATTTTCTGCATTTGCCCCCATGGCAGGAACTCATGTGTGCCCTTCATGTCCCACTACTCCCAAAGCTGTGTCCTCCATTCTCTATTGGGATCATGAGCAGAGGTGGTATTATGTGAAAGATGTCCTTTGGTGTCATCATCTTTTTTGATAAGACACCTGCAAAGGTGCTTGAAGCTGTGGCTGTGCTAATCACGTATGAGAGGCTCCATCTGTACTTTTTCTCCCTTTTGGTTTTCTGCTATTTCCTGAAATCTACAGGGCTCTCTCTATTGATGCCTATCACAAGGCACACTCAAGGCTAGATTACCTTCTCCTGGTCATTTTGGGAATTAGCTGTTACCAGGCTGCTGTGCTGTCCTCTGGCAGTCTCTCCACCTATTGTCCTCTCTCAGCCTGAAGCCCCATTCTACTCTCAGCTTCTGGGCTTGATACAGGCCTGTTGTTGTCTAGCTGAGGTGCCTTTAATGAATCCGGGCTCCCTGACTCCAGGTGCAGCTTGGGGAGTTAATTGGCCTACTTAACCCTCTTCAAGTCTTGTGTGGGATGGACCACCCATCACAGTGTCTCAAGCATTTCTTGAAATTTTGAAATTGATTGGACATGGCACTGAAAAGTTATTGCATTACATACAGACAGACAGAAATGCTGTAAAATTCAGTGTAAAGCCTTCACAAGCTCAATCTACAAATCAAGGAAGTTGTATCCAGGGTTCATCTGCTTTTATTATTACTAGGGATATGAATATAGATGATGGGAGGAAGAACAACAAGGAATAAAGGAATCCAAGGACAAGAAATACTCATTTTTGCATTGTATTTTGTAAGGGGCTTCTTGTTGTTCACAGAGAGTTTCACTTGACTTGGATTTGCAGTAGATTACATGAGTTAAAATTTAATCAGAACATTTATAAGCAGCTCTCAAATTCTTACTTTGCATTCTTCCACCAAAAAGTAATCAGGCTGACGAAAACACCTTAATCCCAAAAGGTTCAGTTACCTCTTTACAATTTAATATTATCACATCATTGTAAAAGTAAGCAAGATCCCTTAAGATCAATTCAAGGATAAGTGTCTCTGATAAAGTAAATAAAGCTAGTTTACTACATTCATTTATTTGTATATACTTTTATGTGGATAAAAGCAAAGGTCAAGTTTGATTATCTTAGAGCAGACATTATGAATATTATGTAAAGATTTAAAAAGTCACATTTCACATCAACTGAAACATTATTGCAATATGCTGTTGAAATACTGTTATCACAATATACCAAGATAACTTATGTGTCTGTAACAAAGTAAAGATTATAAAGGTAAGTTTTGTTGAATGGAAAACTCCAAACTTTCACCATTTCTGCAATTTGCAGAGTCCATTGAAGTCAATGGGGCTCCATAAAGTGTAACACTTTACATATGGATGAGAGATTTCAGGATGTTTTATTACATCTAACCAACTTAACGTTTCAGTAGCTTTCTTCATTCATTCATTAGGTTAGAGGTGGGCAAATGTTTTGGATCAATGGCCACATTGGGGTTTCAAAATTGTATGGAGACCGGGTAAGGAAGACTTTGCCTCCCCAACAGCCTGTCCCTGCCCCGTATTTAACTCCCTCTCACTTCTTGCCCCGTGACTACCTCCCTCAGAACTACTGATCGATCCAACCCCCCCACACTTCTTGTTCCCTGACTGCCCTCTCCCGAGACTGCCCCCACTCCAGGATTCACCCCCGGCTCTGTCCCCTGACTATCCAGTTCAAGATCAGTGTTCTGGTATCTAAAACCATTCATGAGACTGGGACTGATTTTTAGCTAGTGGCAAAATTTCCTCTCTTTGTGACAATGACCACCTCTGATAGCTATATTCTAAAGAAACAAACAAATACTTTAATATGAGGGGAGCTCCACAGTGAGTATGGATGTGACAGGTTAGATCCACCTTCCAGGGTACCACCGGATGTATTGTGGTCTGAGTAATCCCACCCGTTCCACCAGCCTGGGTTCCCTCACCCTATCCTGGCGCGTGCGTGCACATACACACACGAGTCTGCAATCGGCTCTGTGTGGGAAGACTCAGCTCGGGGATTGTCCAGCACCCAAGTGCACATCTCCTTTGGGGTGCAAACCCAAAATATTTTTGTACAGCATAAGCTCATGTAATTCACTTCCTCTCTCAATGTGGAGGAAAATATGCACAACTTTTTGCCCCACCCCCAGTTATGAATTACACGAACTGGTTATAGAATAAATAAAAATAAGCTTATTAACTACAAACAGTAGATTTTAAGTGATTATAAAAGATAGCAAACAGAGTAAAGCAGATTACTGAGCAAATAAATCAGACACACAAACTGGGCTTAATGCATTAAAAAATTGCATACAAGTAGTAATTTTTCACCCTAAATGTTGTTTTATGCAGGTTGCAGAGTTTCTTAGAGGTAAACTGCACTGCTTGCATCTTCAATCTCCAGGTATTCCTTGCCTGGGCTCAGCCCTGCTCCCCCTCCCCCACCATTTAATTCCTTTGTTTCTTCCAGTGCTTCCAGAAGTTTTCCTTTGGCTGGGGAGGCAGTGGAGAAGAACCTAGATTAATTTACTCCCCAGCCTGAAATAGGATTTGCATATGGCAGCAATCCTTTGTTTTGCAGTTTGACCTCCCACCCACTTCTAGTGGAAAAATACCAGCAGTCCTAGATGGTGTCCAGTACAAGATGACATGATCACATGTCCCTGCATGTGAAAGCAGCATCTCAGGAAACATCTCAGAGAGGAGGGAGATTAGTACTGTATCTTCAAAGTACTATTGTTTTTCCTCATGGCCCACCCATGCTGGTTCCATACTATCTGGTAGGCATTCCCGAAGTGTACACACAGTTGTAATTGTTACATAGTTAATTTTCCTAATTTCAGATACAAAAATGATATATGCATACACATTGGATAATCATATTTAGTAAATCATAACCTTTCTGATAAAAACAATGAGGAGTGGGGTGGCACCTTAAAGATTATATCTCACATGACCCAAAATGCATCTTATGTCATATGTATATCATATGCATATTTCTATAAAGAATATGGGGAATAATGTCACAACGGTCATTATAGATTTGGCAACTAAAACTCATTTCTTTCCCTTGACTTCTCCTAAGT
This sequence comes from Dermatemys mawii, assembly GCA_007922305.1. NCBI lineage: Eukaryota > Metazoa > Chordata > Testudines > Dermatemydidae > Dermatemys > Dermatemys mawii. The sequence goes on along the minus strand of ML677326.1, from coordinate 32,111,810 downwards.
AGGATCCATAGCTACCCACCAGCACTACTTGGATTTATATGCTGTGCCAGTTAAGTGAGTTTTGGTCCAGCAAAGAATAATTCTAAAGAAGTAAATGTCATCCCAGAAAGTGGCATTTCTCAATAGTTCTTAGCATGAAACAGTGCATATTATCTAATTTTCTGATATCACTGACAGAAATATTATCTCTTTTTGGTAGTGCTTGGAAGTAATTCAAGAACAGAAAGTACTCAAAGGTTTCTGTAATAAGTGGATAAGAAGGAGTACTCATAGGAAGTTCACATATTAATCAGATTTTCTTAGTTAAAAGAGAGTTACAACACAAAATAGGTCAACTGTGTTCTTGAAATTTATTTTGCTGTTGCTGTTTAAAATATAATGGGCCATTTTGCAAAATGTCCTGAATTATATCAGTTTGCTACTTGGAGAGGAGAAAAAATGAGGGAGAAAAAGGGCATCTATCTGGGGCTATCCCTCCACCCAAATTTCCACCTCCCCAAACTCAGACCTGTGCAGAGGAGACCCAATAACCCTGGGGGCATTAATTCCCAGATGGTACCTTTTCCTCCCTTCCCCAGGCCATGAGAACTGTTGTATTAATTTAGATTGTGTGATGGGTTCAATTACAGAAACGCCTTTGGAACCATCACCTAATGTGCTGAGACTACCTCTGAGCCAGTTTTCCCTGCCAGCTTGGGACTTCAGAACCCTGCCTTGTTGAGCCAGACATGCTAGCCTGCTTCAGACACAGACCCAGGTCTGAACCACATCCCCTAAAGCTGCAAACTTAACTGAAAACAGCTTAGCAAGTGTTCCTGTTTCTAGCACCTAGACACCCAGCTCCCAATAGGACCCAAACCCCAGATGAATCTGTTTTACTCTCTATAACTCTTATACATGGTAAACTCTGAAACTGTTTTCCCTCTATAACACTGATGTAGAGAGATGCACAGCTGTTTGCTCCCCAGGTATTAATTACTTACTCCAGGTTAATTAATAACCAAAAGTGATTTTATTAAATATGAAAAGTAGGATTTAAGTGGTTCCATGTAATGACAGACAAAACAAAGTAAGTTACCAAGCAAAATAAAATTAAACGCACAAGTCTAAACCTAATACAGTAAGAAACTTTTATTACAGATAAATCTGACCCTCAGAGATGTTCCAATAAACTTCTTTCACAGACTAGACTCCTTTCTAGTCTGGGCCTAATCCTTTCCCCCAGTATAGTACTTGTTCCAGCTCAGGTGGTCATTAGGGGATTTCTTATGACTGCAGCCCACTTTGTTCTGTTCCACTTTTTATAGCTTTGGCACAAGGTGGGAATGTTTTGTCTCTCTGGGTTTCCACTCCTCCTTCTAAATGGAAAAGCACCAGGTTTAAGATGGATCCAGTACCAGGTGACATGATCACATGTCCTGAAACACCCCCAAGCCTTCATTCATCCCAGCCTGACTCACAGGAAAGCTTTCCAGTAAACAAAGCCATCTACAGTCAATTGTCCTAATTGATGGGAGCCATCAAAATTCTGCACCACCATTAATGGCCCCCAAGTTGCATAATTATAATAGGACCTCAGTTATATTTCATATTTCATAGTTTCATATACAAGAATGATACATTTATACAAATAGGATGACCACACTTAGTAGATTGTGAGCTTTGTAATGATACATTATGTCAGGATTGCCTCCCCACTCTGAACTCTAGGGTACAGATGTGGGGACCCGCATGAAAAAAGAAATAACCCCCCCAAGCTTATTTTACCAGCTTGGGTTAAAATGTTTTTCCCCAGAACACAACTTCTTCTGTGTCTGGACCTGGTACGCTGCCACCACCAAACTAGGTCTAGGGTAGTTTGGGACCCTTCTTTCCCTTTCCACTAACCCCGCAAACTTCTTCCTTCCCTGGAAAGCTTGAGAGAATAAAAAAACCAAACCTCGCCAGATCCTGCGAGATGTGCCCGATCCAAAACCAGGACCTTACACAACGGAAAACAAGCAGTCAGCTTCTTAAAAGAAAGATTTTAATAAAAGAAAAAAAGAAAGGAATAAATGCCTTATAACCATCAATAGAACAGCATCTACCATAATCAACAAAAGGATTCAGAAACCAAACCTCTCCCCCGAGGCAACTTTCTTCCACTGTTAATATCTCTGCTGAAGCTTACAATCTCAAGAAGCACCCAGCCAACACTCACCACTGAAAACCCTCCAAGTGATAAAAAGAAGGTAACTTACTGACTACAGTACTTGATAGAAACTTACAGTTATAGTGAAAGATATAGCTGTGTTCATCCCATAGCCGAGGTGAACAGAGAGAGACCCAGACAGAAAATGAAACTTAAAATCCTTTGTCTCCTGAGGAATTTCTCATTGGTCAGTTGTCCACCTCTCAGGTTACCTTTAGCTTAACCCCTTACAGGTAAACACTAATTCTAGGCTACTTCACACTTATTGCACCTTACAAGAGACCTTTTGCATAAAGCATACTCATGGGAGGAAGGATAACTCAGTGGTTTGAGCATCGGCCTGCTAAAGCTAGGGTCATGAGCGCAATTGTTGAGGCGGCCATTTAGGGATATGGGGCAAGAATCTGCTGGATGATTTAATTGGGGATTGGTCCTGCTTTGAGCAGGGGATTGGATTAGATGATCTTCTGAGGTCCCTTCCAATCCTGATATTCTATGTATTCAGTTACATTATATTCACACGTTGGCATATTTTCATAAAATCATACAGAGTGAACATCACAGATCAAATATATGGGCCTAAGATGTTAGTATAACCCAGTCACTGTCTATCATTAAACAGTGTTAATCAGAGTTTGGTATACAGAGACCTCAGCCTGCTTAGTTTCATGGCAAACCCTCCTTTAAAAATCCATTTAATCTGTTATTAAAGATACAAAAAGAAGAGAAAACAGTTGAAGCATTTGAAATGTAAACTATTAAGAAAGGCTTTTATTTTAATATTTCTTGTTCCCTTTACCTTTAGTTTTAGAGAGCCCTCTTTTTAGATAGTGCTACGGAGGGTAATAACTGTCCTTTGGGAAAAAGAGAAGCTCATTGAGCTGGACCAGAGTTGTTGTTTAAAACAATCTTGTTTTATCTCAGGTGATGTTTGGGATTCAGCTGGAGCTGGAAGGATACATGATGTTATCTCTATACCTCTCTCTGGTCTGGGCTAGTCAGGATCAGGATGTAGGTTTGGGGTCCTAAAAATGGTGGGTGAGCATGGTGGCAAAGCTTGATCTAGTAGCTTCTATCTGTTTTTCATGTTTTCCCTGCAAAGCCTCTTTCTTTAAGGACCCAAAAAAGGAGTGATGGGTGGAATAGCCCATCCCGTTATTTAGTATCCTCGTAGAGTCTGTCAGGTGCTATTACTGTGCTTTGTTAACAAGAAACCTAACTTGGCGCCTTCGTACCTTAATGGATTTTGTTGTCATTGGGCGATTCACCTGAGGTCTGCTGTGCTGGCTGTCTACACAAAGCTGGGGTAGCACACAGGATAAACACACATATGCAAGTGAACATCTGACCACAGTGTATTGTACCCTTTCTCCCTATCTGCATCTGTCTTGTCTGTTTAGAATAGATTGTAAGCTCTTTGGGACAGGGACTGTTTGCTACTCTAGCATAATGCTAGGGCTAGCATAATGTGGCCCCAGTCTTGGTTGGTTGTTAGGCACTACTGCAATAAACATGCTTAAAGTACATAGTAATAATGTTGGGTTATATTATGACAAAGTAAAACAGAAATGGCGTGACACATGCAATTGGATTACTGTGTTTCACCTACAAGAAGCTGACATTTTAAAAAATAGCAGCTATTCTTGTCCCATTACAATTCCTAATCAATTGTGGTTTTGAGTTAGAATGACAGAATTGTTGGGAGATGGAAGGAAGTGGGGAAAATAATTTTATTCTCATCTGTAAATAGGAAACTGTTAATTTTAAAATGACCAAATATTCAGTATTCACACTGAGTGAATCAGCATCCTCATATAATTACGTCAGTGGTCCTGAATAGGGAGACACCACTAACCCAGTGAATATTTTTCTGACGTGAAGTTATGCTTCTAATCTACAACCTTGACCAAAAAACTTGAAATGTGTACATCAGATAATTTGTAAGACAGAATTATCAACTTTAATTACTCAATAGCCAAATAACTTTCTGACTTTACAGTCATGACATGCTTAGCTTCTATGAAGAGAGACATGGAGAGAACATTGTTCCTTGTAACTGCCACCATCAGGATTAAAGAGTCTAATGATTAGTACAATAAAGAGAATTTTGTTAACAGGTAATTCATGCCCATTCATTGATTTTTGCCACTTAATTGACTAGAATAACTTCTGTGCTCTGCTTTCTTACATTGCATCTTTTCTATGTTCTTTAAACACACATGGCCATGTTCAACTGGCTATGATTTTCTAAGGAACAATTAATGTAGGTTTAATTAGAGCCATGGTAGCTTCAGCCTAAGGATATCCTTTGATTTTAAAGGGTTGGCTTTTTCTTATCTAAATTTGAAAATTGGATTAGTTTAATTTGATTTGATTTTTTTCAGACTGTCTGTATGTTCAGCTCATAAATTAACTTGTATCTTTACCCAGCTGTTACAGCAAATTTGATAAGACAATAAAATAACCTTTCACTTTCTACTAAGGATGAGCTGTGAATTAGCTAGAGAGGATATTAGGACCTCAGGTGAATATATAAATTAACCCTGTACTTGGCCAAGTAATTATTTTTCAAGCAAAACTCCTTACTCACTGGTCCTACTCATTCTTAGTTGTATATGTCTTATGGTCCTTATTTATGGGAAGTCTGAGCCTCTGTCAAGTTTTTAACATTATTGCTTCCTCCATCTCCTTTACCCTGCTTGGACAGTATCAGTTTGAAGCTTAGCAGGTGAATTCTATAGCTAGAGTGAAAGTCAGTGAAATCAGAATAGTCATGCCTTCCCGAGCTATCCTGTCTGAGGACCATGGGGTACCAATGCAGAGGGATGGGGTCCCCTATGATATTTGTGTAAGGCAACTGCTTGAGGCCTCCTAACACAGGGATATACCCAAACAGTTCTGGAACAGACCACAGGATAGCAGCACAGCTCCTTTGCAGGAGCTACACCCTGAAGTGAAGTAGTGGCCTCTATCCTTCCACACTCAATGCATTATGCACGTATGCATAGATTCACAGACTTCAGTTCCACATAAGCATATTCAGCCTATTTGGAACTGACATGGAGCTCTTCTCCCCTTTAAAGAGGGCTGCAGAGGTGCCACTGAATGTCTTCTCCACCAGATTTCCCCCTTTACACCCCATCTCCCCACACATATACACTGAGAAGCTTCCACAAGCCCTCTGCCGAGGAGTGATTTTCACTCTTCATGAAAATTCAAGCCATTCTATGCCATTACAGCAGAACTAATGCAGTATAATGAATTTCCCATCCATTTGCAATAAATCTGGTTTTTATTACCTGTATTTTCAGCTCTGTCAAAAACATTTTGACATGCTATTTCCACCAGAGCTGTTTGAGAAGTGTCATGAAGCGGTACAGCACTTCCCTTTTGCTTAAATAAAAGTAAAGATGATCAGGCTACTCACAAACAAAAGGGTTAAAACAATACTCAGCTTCATAGCTTGGCTGTCATGCCCACTGAAATGGCATATTTTCGGTTTTCACATACTCCATTACTTCTGTTCATTGGCTTTGTCATTCTGCCAATTAAATGCATATTGAGAGCTCCCATTGTGGAGAAAGATAGTTTCATTCTAATGAGCTTCTATTATTGTTTACATTCTTGTACAGTACCTGGAATTTCAAGGGGTAAACTTCCATGATGACAAAGGAAGGTGTCCTTGTTAGTGAAAACTTGGATGGAATACAGTAGCCTTTCTGACATGCAGAGACGTATCTTCACAAAACTATATTTTTTTAAAAAGTACATTTTACTCAAAAATAACTGCTAAAAATCTGGGGTTCATTTGTTATATTTTGAAGGCACATTTTTAAAAACTAATACATATCAATGGTGGTACTTCTATATTTCTAGAAGTCTATTAATGTGACTTTGGTTTAAATTATAACTATCTAATCTAAACTATTTACTATAGCTTCAGTGAGACTACTTGTGCGAGAAATAGTCCTCTGAAGAAGTCTGCAGGTGCCAGTCTTGTTTTGCAATCGCTGCTGTAATTAGATTGCCATTGCTCTTGCAGCCTATAGATTTAGTGCTAGTCAATGTTTTATATGTAATAAAAAAACACTTGTGCTTGTGGGATGGTTGGTTGGCTGATTCGCCAGGACTGAACCTGGGACCTGTAGAGCTAAACGCAGAAGTGGCTAAAACTTGAGCTAAAGAGTCCAGTTTCTGTAGCCAGTGGCTCTAATAATTCATATCCTCTACAATTGGCATAGAATGGAATGTGTAAACTTACACAAACTCACCAGTGGGTTATATCTGTCTTTCCTGCTTCCAGATAATTAGGCTGATCACACACCCCACACAGCTGCCAGAACTGCCAGTGGCTGAGACATTCACCTGGAGCTGTGATCAATAAAGAAAACAAGCCCAGTTATAAAGGAGAAAGACCAAAGCAGGGGAAGGTCTGGGATAGCACAGGAGTAATTGTTCCTTGCCAGGCTGCCTGTGAGAGACAAATCAGGAAACAAAAGGAGTGTGTAAGGCCTGCAGTTAAGGGCTGATAAGTGTTTATTTTAAACTAAGTCTATTGACTAGTCTGATTGCCCATGAATTGAAGGGGAACAGAGGGGGAAAAGTTTGCACTCGTAGAGAGAGTGCATCAAGAGTAGATGACAAACAGACATGCATATTTACATGATATTACAGTGCCATAAATAGATTTTGTTTACACATGCATAATTCCTCCAGATAAGCTTTAAACAGAACAGATTTTAAAAGCAAATAAGTTCACACAAGTGTTAAGAGGTAATGTTTGTCACTGTGTACTCTGGAAAATCCTAAAAGATTCCTTATTGCACATGACTCTGTTTATAATCTCAGACCCCAGAGTTAAAGGTTCCTGGTATGTAGCTTTACCCCAAATATTATGGGTGAAATCCTGGCCCCTCTGAAGACAATGGCACTCCCATTGACTTCAGTAGATGATAATTCCACCCTATGGAAGGCCGCTTTAAATTAGGTTAGTTTTATTGCTGATGTTTTTCTATATAATATGCTAGAGTTCAACTAGAGCTATGGGACTTGAATCAGGAGTTAATTCAAGGAAGCCATGTGGCCTGTGTGATTCAGGTCAAACTAGGTGACCCTGCCCTTAAAATCTGTGAATCTATGCCTACATGATTTTAGGAGTTGAGCTGTAAGGATAATTCCCATGTTCCTATTTAACAAAAGGTATCATGAAAGAAAATTATACTGGAGAAGGCAGCATAAGAACCTATATGAATTACACCTGTTATAATGTTATACTAAAAATGCTATAGAAAAAAATCCTCTAGTTTTGCTGTCAGTTGCAGATGCCGATCATGAGAACCACAATCAAGACACTCAAAGCCTGTGAACACTGCAAATTTGGATCTAAATGCTTCCATTACCTTTACCTTGTTTAACGTGTTTTTTTCTAGCATACTGCAGTGAGAACTTCTCAATAACTTCACAGGTGTCACTTTTTAAAATTCCAGCCAAACTGATAGGCCAGCATGTCAGCATCAGAAGTACCAAAATAATGTGAGAGACTATTTTCACAGTATTTTTGACCAAGCTGGAAATACAAAGCATAAGAAGTCTCGCAAGATAATGTGTTCTTATGAGATTTTCAGCTCTATTTCTAAAATCAAAAAGGCTGAATGAGTTCACAATAAATGCCAACTTTTCAATGTTCTTTCAAAATGAACTGAATTTCCAAACCTTTTGAAGTTTGTCTATCATTTGCTGTAATTCTTTCTTATCCGAGTGACTCACAAATATATAAATAAAATATGAATGACAAACACTATCCATTTAAGTTAGCTTAATTATTTTGAAAAAAAGGTAGCAGTTGAAACAGAAGAGGCATTGACATCAAAATGTTTTAAATAACATTTTTTGGTTCTAGTTGTGAAAGATATTAGGCAAATCAAATTCTTAAATATCAAATGATGCATTTGTTTTGAAGATGCCTAGAACTTATAAATGTCACATTTGAATTATATCTTTGATAGCTTATCATTGTAAAGCACTTCCTCCCACCCACTGCCCATCCACAGTGGGGCTTAGAGAACAGAATATGAGTTTTCAAGAAATGAATTCTTATATTCTAATCCTAGCTCTGGGGAAATTGCTGTCCTCAGTATGTCCATTTCCTTTCATATAAAATGGGGATAATATTACCTAACTCATACAGGCATTGTGATGAGTGATTAATCTTTGCATAAAGATATGAATGTGTAAAACAGTATGTATCTAGTTACCAGGGATGGATGAGGACCTAGGCACTAGAGGCTCACACCTAGGGAACCATCTCATTGTTACAAGCTGACATTAGTATCATATATTTCATAAACAAAAGAAGTTGTATGGCCATGAAGGAAAACCGGAAATTATAAGATGAGGGTGACCAGTGAAATGGTTACTGTCTTGGTATGCACAAAGCCAAGAACAGTAGCCTTGAAACATGTGAGCTGCTCCACGCAGTTTGAGGCAAGGGTTACCTCTGAAACATGCTGCTTTTGGGACACCAGCACCAAGCAAGAAACTCACTCATGGAAGGGATCTGGCTGCCTCCACCCTGTAGCTCTTCTGTGGTGGTACAGGCTGTGGTCACCAGACTCCCAGTCCTTTTCTCAGTTGGGCAGGGAATGAGTCCTCCCTCTTATGAACAGGCAAGAGACCACCAGGAGCCAGGGAACGATGGTCCAGGGAGGGGAAAGGGCCAGTTTGCCCTCAAAGGGGCAGGGAGTAACCCCCCTGGCAGCCCAGCAGTGAGTTCTTGTGTAAGGTCCTGACACTGTAACAAAGGTAGATCCAGACTGTTGGATATGTGGCCATGGTAGGAGGAGATGAACATGGCAGCATAGGGACAAAGTGCAGCCAACGTGTCTAGGTCCCTAGATTTCCTTAATCCTGCCTTTGTTTTCCTTTGTGATTAGTCCATATTTCAAATTTCAGATTTCATTATGGATTAGAATCTCTTCAATACTTGGAGATGGCAGAATCAATGCTTTTGATTGAGGTCGATCTCTGATTATTATGAGAATGCGTTTCACATTCTGCTAGTTATTTGTTCAAGGCCAAGTTGTTAACATTTTAAAATATATAGATGTACCAATTTCATTAGTGAACACAGAAAACAAGCAAATACAATTATGAAATCCCAGTCCAGGGATTAGAAAGATGCAGTCAGCTGAACAGGAAAAAGTGCTACATGCTATGATGGGAAGAATAGTTATCGTTAGGCGTTGGAGCCATGTTATATGTTATCCAGAACACAATTCAGGGTAATTATGCCCCATATAGGATATGACAATTGCCACCCAAGAATTAGATTCACAACTACAAAAATATGTTGTAATTTTCACAGTTTATTGAATGTATTTTAAGAAAAGAGTCAATCGTATTCTCTCTCTCGCTCTCTCACACACACATGTACACACATACACTGCAGATATTTGATGTTTTCATGTTTTTATTTTAAAATGATTTTTTTCCCCATTTTTTCATTTTTACGGTATTTAATTATTACACTATCATGTAACTTTTGCTCTTTTTAAGTATTAAATTATTTCATTATCCAGCAAGTCTTAATGACAGTTTATTTTTACAACTGACTTATTCACCTAGGGTTTGATCCTTCACCTATTTAAGTAAATGTCCCTACTCCTTTAAAATACTGATGTGAAGTGTGAGTTTGAGGCCACATAAGCCAGAATCTTGAGCCTACCTCCACCAACCAGCTTACAATTGAATGTTTTCCCACATCAAGGAGACTTTCCTGAAAGATACAGCTCTCCCTGTGGTGTCCATAATCAAGTCTACCTGCCTGAAGGATTTATTTGATGGCACAAAAGAGGCATTTGCCTTTGGGGATTATTTTACTTTCCACTTTGATTAACTGTTGGTCTATCTTCCTTCTCTTTGACAAGTCAACAATGAAAGCACTCATGGAAACTGTTAGGCTTTATCTACAGTGGGATTTGTAAGTGAGAGATTAGAATATGTTAGGAAATACATCTGAAATGTCTAGAAAAGGAAGTGCATATCTTAACATGGGTGAAGCTGGTCAAGTTTACTCCAAAGCTCCCTTCTAGGCTTTCATTTGACCATTTTTGAAGCAACATGCCTTGTCTACGTTAGACTTTGTTCAAATGTTGCAGCATCATACCTTTATATCTTAGTTTACATAAGGACATAAAGATCAAGAGTACAGACTTAGCCTTGTCAATGTCCCTCTGCAAGTCAGATGCTCCCCACCTCTCATCACCACCTCAGGCAGTAACAAAAAGTACCACTTATTGGTGTGTTCCTTGGCTACATCTTTCCTTCCTGTAAGGTTTTTGTTCACTAATACAAAATGCTTATACATTATAGAGACTTCCAGGAGTCATCTGGATGTTTACTACTAAGCATAGTCTCAGGCCTTCTTGCCTGAGGAGTCTTCTTATCTAAAAGGCCCATCTGTCTTACTGCTTTCCTAGCAAACATGAAGGGCTCATATACTACAGTGATGAGAGTCATGTAAGTAAATATATGGAAACAAACCAAAACAAGGTGCAATCTATCCTCAGGATCTACAGGAGATTATTGCTGGTCAAAATATTTGTCTGAATTTTTTTGAAAGATAAAATGTTTTTTTGACTAAAACAATTTTTAACAAAACATTTTCATTTTGGTTGAAAATGTTAATTTTTATGAACATTTTTGAAATGTAAAAAAGTTGAAATTTTTCACTGTTACTTCTGTGGAGGAGGGGACCTTCTCTCACACTTTTCAAAAGCTTTCTTCCATATTTCCACCAACTTTCTTTTACTTTTGAATATTAAATATTCAAAAATATTAAAAGGCAAAAGTTTTTTTCCCCACTGAACCAAAACAGTTATCATAATATTGCATTCTATTTTATTTTAAAGAAAAATAATTGATAGAAAATATTGAACAAAACCAAAAAAACACATTCTTTTCCTTCATATATATGTTTTATATTTTTTTAATGCCTAACTTTGTTAGAGATCTTACCCCTGTTTTGTCAACCACTTTCTGCAATGGTAAGAGATTTAAACACTTGGCTTGTGGGCTCTCTTTATCCTTTGATGAAATATTAAAATGTTTAGATTAAAAACCCAACTGTGGAAACTAGTCTCACTAAAGTGAATCTGTTTGCTATAGTAGTTACTGAACATGTATGATAAAGTTTAAGAAACATAATTTTATAGGAATTTTAATATGTGGTCATATTATGCTGGCAAAACATATTGATATATTCACTAAATAACCAAAATTAGGGTTCCCTACATGCCAAAACTCTGCTTGCTCCATTTTAACAACATCCACTGCGCAAGATCAATAATTGAATATAAATAGAAATTTATTCACATTGCATTTGTTGATAAATGCACATTAACCTACCAGCAAAGGTTGGCCTCTCCTTTCCATTAAGGATTCTTTTAAATATCTTAAAATATGTCAATGGAAAAGGGTCCATCCATAATCTCCCTAATTATCAATGTTGATATTTAGCCAATAATTTAGAAGAGCAATTCTATGTTTACTTGAACCAACTACCCAATAGGGTGTGCCAATTAAGTAATCTACTGTAATACACAATTGCTGAAAGACAGACATTTATGGTATGTTATGTATATGCATTACTAAAACAGATTTTAATATGTTATTCTAGTGTTTCTTCCTAAATATTAAACAACAACAATTCAAATAGGATAATTCAGGCACAAAATATGTCCATTAAATGCACAGATCCATAATCTTTGACAAAAACATACTGTACTTTTTTCAGCTCTATTTTTGTTTTATGTCTTTCTCTAAGTTAAAACAGAAAGATGAAAATATTATACATTTGAAGCAGTCAAAAGCTTTTTTTTTTCAGATTGAACCATAAAAGAATACATGTGAACAATGTGAAGGATCTGACTGACATTTACAAAAGCAAGGAGATTTAAAGCAGAAGATAAAAGTATGGATTGGTTGAGCCAGCCTTGAGGCACAGTGCTAGTGCTGTATATTGCATGAAGGAAAGCCAGGTTTGATGGTGTTATTGCTTAAGAAAAGTAAATCTGTTTGTATAAAGATAAATTACAGAATAATAGTCTATCTTCCTTATGTGGTTTCAATTTCTTCCCTAAGGACCTTCCCTCAGCTGTCCAATGCTCCTTCAACTCCCTTATTAGCTTCTTTTCCCCCCCTTTAGCTATCTGTAGTGAGCACAAGTGGCCTCCCTCTGGACTTGAGAGTGCGGGATCACTACCCTGGTGGGCAGAGCCAACTCTCTCCTGCCCTCCTCGCAGGAAGTACCAAGGCTGGCTAGGAAGTATGAAAGAAGGGCCCTGCAGTTCAGTTGACTGGGAGCCAATAGGAGACAACTTTCTCCAGCGTGCTGACTGCTGCAGACAGAAGTCAACAGAGGAGATGCTGTCTGCAGTATACCCTGAGGAGACAGAAGACCCTTGGACTACAGAAGCTCCCCTCCAGACTGGTAGGAAGTATCCCCAGGAAACCATACTGGCCAGTTTTGTTGCCGGAGTAGCAGTCAGCATGTTGCAGTTGGAATCCCTGTTTGGCTTCATCTACCAGGAAACACTGTGGCAAAGAAATCAATGAATCAGGCAGTAAACCAGATTGTCAGTTAGTGTGAACTGAAAATTAATGCTGGTTGAGACTCTGACACAATACATAGAATACAAGACTGCCCCTTCACAGTTTATAAGGAACTTAGCACACTTTCAGAGGAGAGCAGAGTCTGTTGATGCTTTCAGGTCCAGCTAGTACACCCATTATACGTGTGTGGATTAGATCACTTATATGTGTGCAGATTAATACAAGACAAAACCAGCCACTAGTTCAGTCTTTTATGCCCAAGAGGGCATACCCTGAATTAAATGTTAATTCATACAAAGAACATGCTCATGTTCCAGTCTGATGCAGTTAATATTGAGGTAGCCGCTAACAGAATGCACTCTCCTCCGTGGAAGAGACCAGATCTGGACAACAGTGCTAGAAAAACACCAGAGCTATTTGGGAGAGCAGGCACATGATAACCAGAGAATCTAACTTCCCCCTCCAACTCAGAATGTGTAACCCCTTCAGAGATTGCCAGCTCCTAGAAATTGAACTTCCTCTAGAGGTCCTACCCTGTGGTCTATAACAACACATCTCCACTCCACACCGGTGGAGGCATCAGGTGTCACAACATCATTTCTCAGCCTGCTTAGAGTCTGTTGAGGGGACGGAATAGACCGGATATTCCTGAAAAAGCCAATAGAGACTTCTGATGAGATGATTTGTACAGACAGTATAAATGAGGGACAATGAGGAACAAGGACTGCTCAATCCCTCACTGGCAAAGGGACTAGTTTTAGTTTCAATCTGATTGTTTGAGTAGAGAGACAAGAGAAACAGAACAGATTAGGGAATATGGTCTCTCCCAAGAGAATCTTTGCATTACTGCAGCCCTATGGAGAACACTGTGCAGGGAGGCAGAGAATCAATTTGGTGCTGGATACCTAGAGCCAGCTGAAACCTCCTATAACTCTGTAGTATGGAGCCAAAAAGAGGACCCAACTCACTTAGGGAGTTTTTTGTTCCCTTTGAGTTGGAAAATGCCCATTGTACCACTCTCTGGACTCATTCTAGTCAGTCTTTCTGCCTGGGAGGTGCCAGAGTAGAAACTGGACGTAAGGATACAGTTGTGAATGGTGAGAAGTGGGGAATTTGTTGTATTATGCTAATATTTTAGCATTTATTAGTTATCTGTAACCCTTTCCTTCTCTAGAGCCTCTCTTTCTGGTTCAAATAAAGTCCCCTTTGTTATACTGTTATTTTAGGTCATAGCATTTTATTTATTAAGGGTTGTGTTTTGTTTCTTGTGTACTGGGTCAAAATCCTTGGTAAGAATAGTAGTAATAGGGATAGCCCCCCTTGTGACTCCGGCACAGGGAGGAGTCACCTTGGGGAAGGCATCAGATGTCACAACAAAGAACCCAAGACCCAACACATGCTAGGAGTGGGGAGAAGTCCACTCCAACTAACAAGCATCGGGAGGAAGCCTGAGTTCCGTCTCAGGCGAGGGGCTACAAGTACAATATAAAATTCTATTTTTGATATTAGCTTGCTCCTAAGGGCTCAAAGAAAAGGAGTTCAAAGATTCTTTAAAAAAAACAAAACAAAAACAAAAAAACCCACCTTACCAGTGCTCTAACACTTGTTCCTCTTCAGAGCAAAACAGATGGGAGACATTATGATGTAAACCCAAATAATAAGCTTGTCCTTGAGCTGCAGAAAGAAAACCCTTTTTAATACATTCAACAAAAATAATAAAACAGACTGGAAAGTACATATTCTGGCACATATTTCTCTGAACAGCAGGAACTGGAGATCCACTGTATCAGTGACACTTCAAGGTGGAGTCCTTGTGGATGCTACCAAAGTAATGTCTGTGGAAACACAGTACACAGTGAATTCTCTGCAAGTCTCACATCTGTTCATGCTCCAGGCAGGCATGGGTAAAGGGAAGGGACATGGAAATGCTGACCAAGATGGAGTGGGAGTTGGAACCTGGGCTTAATAGGTTTGGGAAACTATCAAAAAAATCAGATCTTGATAGTAATCAGTGTCACAGTTCAGGGCAACTGCATCTGTATTCTACACCTGTGGTCCACCAAGGGCACCCACCTTTTCAGTTTTCTGCTCACTTCTCTTGGGTGGAAACACATCTCTTTTCCTCCTGTTCAGGGTATTTCCAGGCTTCAAAGTTTCCTGCCTATACTGCATTAGTCCTGGACAGGCCTGTGTCTGCCCTTTGCTTACTCTTTCAAGAATACAAACAGCGTAATTACCACAGTTATAAGTTACCTCATTGCTCTAAGCATGTACATTTATTACTAATATAAAAGCATTACAGAAAAAACACATTAAAATAAAAGGACCTACACACATGCTAATAAGCTCCCTAGAGATCTCCACAACTCCAGCAAGAGCTCTGACCAGAGACCAGGCCCCACCAAGAGGTTTTTCTATGGTCACAAGTTCAAACATCTCTTATTTCTGAACAAATATACCCATGAATCCAAAAGTCACTTTTTTAGCCAGTTTGGGCCTCTGGTCTTGTGTAACAGGTGATCAATCAGGTAAATGCTTTCTCCTTAGGATGGGTCTGGATGTGAGAACTTGCCTATCCAATCTCCCAGGTATTTCCTAGAAGTCACAGTTTGTTTGGTACATTTTTTTCTGAGAATCCTTTGACACTTATAACACTTTCCAGTGTTTTCATCAGTCAGGTCTCTTCCTCAGAGACTTTTACATACAATCCCACGATAACACATAAACATTTGCATTTTTAGTACAATGAACTCCTAAAATACATAAATTTAATTTAATTTAATTCAGTAAGTGACCCCCTATAGACTGACATTCAGTCTGACTCTATTAGTGGTTCAGAGCCTTGACAAATATGGAGGTCATCCAGCTGCCCCAGCCAACAGGTACTCTCCTTCTGAGAAATAGCAATGCTCTCATTAATGCAGAATTGGGTACCCCTTTGCACACAATTATAGGTGGAGATTACATCCACAATATTCACTATCCTGTAAAAGCTTATGGGTGAGTAGCTCCACTTTTAGAGGGATGGTACTGGATCCTTTCAGAGTGGCTCAGCTCATGTTTAGCTGGAAATAAAATTGCTTTTTATCTGTGCCTTCTAGTGTTAAAAAATGGAAAGAAAGGAAATATTTTTTTTCCATTTTGTCTAATCATAAATTTTCAAAGTTTCCTTAAAAGGCCATTTACTGTACATTTTAACTTTAATATCAAGGTAAGTGGGGAAAAGCTGGGTGAGCTGGGATTAGTTACAGTAGGCAGAGACCTGATGTGACTGACCTTTTTATAGATTAGATTTAATGATTTTTGTGGTTTTATTTCTGCATATTTATTAATTAACTCTGATTCAGCTTCTGCAAATGCTAATTGTACAAGAACATTTTTATAATCAAAATGAGAACTTGTATCAAATCTGTGGCTGGAGTTTCCTATAATAATAAAACAGTGGTGGGGAAAAAAAGGTTATATTCTCTACCCTTTTAAAGGCCCATTGGAGTAAATGTGAAATTGCTTTGAAAAACATTCAGCCCACAGAAGAATAGAGGGAAGCAGTTTCTCTGCTTCAAAAGATTTTCTAATGTTTTTTCCCAAGTTAACACTTAAAAGGGATTTTACTGGAATTTGAGGAGAATTTTTAAAATTTGAAAGATTCAATGGCTGTGCCCAGTTTCAAGTGCTTGAAATTTAACCTAAAAGGTTCTGTAGCTCTCTGCTGTCACTTTACCAGAAGCGAATGACAGTAACTCAATAGGGCCAAATATGGCTCATCTTAGTTACAGTAACAATTCCACTAGACTGCCATCAGGAAAGCTAAAACTCATAAAATGATACATTTGTACTTTAAGATTAGATCATATTTCTAATATGTACATCACAGACCAATTAAAAACAGAACTGCTATGCTAAGACCAATTTGTCAAGCGTCAGCTCTCACTGATCTTGCAAGGAAAAGATCAGACCTCACAGGTTGTTACAGTTCTACATACGAGGAACTAAAGAGATGAAAAAATCCTAAGTGTGACAGATAATATATTATGATTATTTATAACTATGATCTCAGTGACCTAAAATGTGCTAAGTACCTCATGAAAGCAGGTAATTATTAATATAGGATAACATTTCAAGGTTACTTTGAGAAAGTGTTTATTTGAATGTTGAAAGTTCCCACTTTAGTTTAATAGAGCAAGAGATTGTGTTTTAGCCGTTACCACTTTGTTATGCTGGTGTGTCACACCAGAATCAGTGCAGGAAGGAACTCGGGCCCAGAGAAGCATGATTATCTACTTGCTCCCCTCTTGCTGTAGGAGGGTAGTAACTTGCTGCATTATTCCATACCAGTAGTAAATTACTGGTGTCCCTATGCTAGATTATTCATATTAGGTGATGTATTACTGGGAGGATGGAAACTTCCTCACCTCTGACTCATCTGTTGTAAGGGTTGGGTAAATAATCAGCATTTTCCTTATCTTTGTGGATCTGGGCCTAAAATCCAGAGAGGCCATGCAAGAGTATGCATTGATGTGTTTCTTATTCCTCGTGTCTCTGTGCAGGCGTGTAGTGCAAAGAACAATTGAGTGCTGAGACAGAGCCTAGATAGATAGAACTAGGAAGACAAATACAACTGGCAGACAGTAAATGAGCTAAAATACAGTTTTATTATGAAATCAGTGCATACATGCCACATGTACAAATTAACTAGAAAAGTACCAAAGTATCAAAAAGAAATACACTGAAAGGTCAAATTAAGCCATTTAAGTAACATAAAATGTGCCAACCTTTTTCAGAGAATCCATTCCATAAATTTCACATTGACACATATTTTAGTTTCTAGCATTCAGAATCATTTGCACTGAGGGATCTATTTACTGTAAATATACTAATGAAGCCTAGTCTACTTTTAGGTTTGGCAGCACCAGTTTCACTGGGTGTATGGTTTAGATACTGCTTAGTATAAGTACAGATCCCAGATTCTGTCATTAAATATATAAAAAAGGATGAAGTTATAATTTTGCTTTCTTCTTGCCAATTTTCTGTAATACTTCAAAGAGCCTGAGCCATTCCTATTAAAGTCAATAAATTTTCATAGTGGTTTCAAAGGAGGTAGGGGTAACATCCCTCTTCTGCAAGTCATAGAGTGTCTTTGGTGATTTGCTTGATGCCCTCAACTCTGGCTGACATGAAGAGGAGTAACTGGTGCACAGCATCTCCCAGGATTGGGCACCAAAATTGCAGAGAAAAACATGCAACAGCATGGCAACAAATTTCTAGGAACCAAGGCATCAGGGAGTATGCACTGTGGCCTTCCCTTTCCCTGCTGCTTTTGGGTCGCTCAGGTGTCACTAGCCAAGTGCAATCCTTGACCTGAGCAGAGCCCGTGTAAGAACACAAGACAGAAAGATTCCTTGGATTCTCCCCCTCATCATCTATCCACATGGATGTTTGCTACAATTTTGCTTGGAGATACTGGGGCAGAAACTCATCTGGTGTCCATTAGCTTAGGGCCATTGCCAATACACCATGACTGAGGATTTGGCCCTATATGTCAGAATTCAGCTAAAACTACTACAAATCTGCACTCATGTCTTAAAACAGACAGACAGACATGACTGGACAAACAGTTCCATTCATTATAATACAGGAATTAATTGCAGCAGCACTAAAAAAAAGAAAGACAACCCTGGAGATTGAGCCTCCATGTGTAAGTGGACCAACTAAAAATACTGACATCTACATTAGCTGGAAAATATAGTGGCTGGGCAAAGGTTTAACTGAAGCATATAAAATTGTCAATAATATCTGAGAAATTTTCAGTTCAGCACAGGAGATTGAATATGGGAAAATACAATGACCATTTAAAAAAAAAATCAAAATAAGTGTCCAGAACCACTTTTTTTCTCATGAAGAGAATGATAAATGTGTGAAACAGGCAGTCAGAGAAACCTGCTGAGGCAAAAACACAGAGGTTCTATGAGAAAAATGAGATGCCGTCCACAGGGAAGTGGAGTACTAAGAATGGATGAACTTGGAAGGGCTGAAGATCTCTCACTCCTCAATGAGTTCTGTGTTCTCTTCTCAGTTGTCTTTCCAGCAATCATTTAATTGAAAAAATTAATCTGGTTCACAGCCTTATCACACCATACTCACAACTTAATCCTGGTCCTGAACTGCCATTCCAATGATGTGTCTCTTTTTCAGATGGATATTAGTGTAACATTCAGCACTGTTGATCTTGGCATTAGTAATATTTTAAAAGTATTTCAGCAGGATTGGCTGTCACATTTGTACAGATTTCAGACCAATCTGCATTAACCTTAAGTCTCATTTGAGTGCTGCTGTTTGTATCCTATCACGCCTGCTTCAAGTAAGAATTGGGTACAGAACTGCAGGGGCGTTAGTTGACCTACAACTAGGAAAAAGCCTTGGACACAAATTTGTTATAGTCTTTTATAAAGCTTTCCTCTTTTTTGACAATTGTATTTTTTTTTCAAGCACAAGTAATTTGCAAACTTAATCAGTTTTGATTCTGAGGGTTTTTTTCAGTGCTTATATCTGAGACGTCACCAAAGTAGTTAATATTTAATGTCACTGTGTGATAGTATTTACTATTATAAAAGCAGTATCTTGTCATACTAGGTATCTGTAAAACTCTGGACTTACCAGTGCTACCATTATTAACCTTTATTTTATAATTATGCACTAGAATGATGTTTTGAAGTCAGAATATTTTTACCTTTCAAACAGCAGGTGTTATTTGGGGGAGGGGAGGATTTTGCAGCTATATTAGGTATAAATATTGATTCTTAATTTCTCCACAGACAATCCTGAGAGGAAAATGTTTACAATGCCTTAATGCCTGAGCAACAGGAAGCATTTTGGGGGGAAAATGATTATGCACATTGTCTGTTGTGTCACAACCAGGATGAGGGCAGTCATAGCTAGTAGTTGGAGCAGGAATCAGGCCACATCAGGTATCAGGAGGTCAGAGTCCAAGATGAGCCAGAGAGTGAATTGAGAGTTAGGCTCCAGGAGGCAGGCAAGGTCAGGTTACTGGGAGGTCATAATCTGAGACAGGCCAGAGAGTAAATTAAGAGTCAGGAGACAGGGAGGGTTGGGTTAGCAGGAGATCAGATTTGTATACAAGGTTACAGACATCAATCAAATAGTGAAACTGAGGAAAAACTAGGGTCAGAGCCAGAGTCTAGGCTAGACTAGTCTGTATTGAAAACAGAGTCTTGTGCAGAGATGGGTAGGCAGTTTGTGTTGTTGCTCAGACAGCAATTTTTCATGGCTTCCTGGTTTAAGTACTGGTATTAGCCAATCAGGGGGTTGTGAGGGGCTGCCCATCAGGTCCTGGTGGGCAGTATTTGCTGCTGAGCCTAGCCTCCCAGGGTCCTCCTGTGGGAGCCCGCTGATGCCTCCTGTAGTGATATGGAAGAGTCAGCAACCCAGAACCCTCACAGTTCCAGCCCTGCAGGTTCTAACATACTGAATATTCTACATTCTATATCATCCTGAAGAACCCCTCAAAGTCCTCTTTTTTTTTATTTCTACTTCTCTCAATATTGTTGCATAACACTGTAAAAAAGAAAACAAATGAAAGCGAGTATGTTGGCCTTGTTAAAAGGTACAAGCCACAGAAGTTCATGTGTTAGTTTTTAAACCCATTGTCAGTCTTTTATAGAAATTGTGGCAAGAGGGTCCTTGGGTTGATTAATAGTTTGTATTGATTGCTTTGTATTCAGCTTATTAGTTTTCATGCATTAGTCACAGTTGTCATTCATATTTTAAATAAACTGAAATTCTAAATTCAATACATGTACTTGTCATGAAAAAAGGAAAGGAAAGATACCAGTCTGGCTTCAATTGCATATGGACACCAGCAAAACTGAAGAGAAACTCAGATGGTGATTGCCCACTGAAATATCTGATCGACTATAACATGATGAATACTTGTAAAAAGTAAATTACCCTTGCACAGTAATAGCCATAATCATGTCTCATGTTATATTGTTTGTAAAACTGTAGCTACAGCACATGGATACTTTTGTCTCAGAGAAACAGATTAAAAATAGCTTCCAATGACCCTGATGGTTTCATGAACAACAATACATGCACAGTCACAGTTAGGGAACAAAGACCAGTACCATGTAACTAAACTACATGATCAGTTCTAACTAACCTTAGTCAAAAACCCAGGTGAAAATACATGACAAAGCTGCAGTAAAATTTACTCTGCTCCATAAAGGAATGTTATAAGAATCCATGGCCTGTTGCATATTCAAGAAGATAGAAAAAAAACCCTTTCCATTCTCTTTAATATGTCTTCTGTAATTCTTTTTGCTGATATGTACAATAATTATAGTTGTAGTTGTTTTTGAATCTTTAAGATTCTAGCTTAAGTAGGAGCCATGTATCTGTTCATTGAGAGAAAAAAATAGTTTACAAACATGCATTTCTCTTTCTGAGTTCTACCAACAGTTTCCTAAGAGTCTTATTTTAAAATGCATGCTATCTGGCATTTTTGATAATGTATGCAGTGTGATATATAGCTCTTCTCTTTTAACTTCAGGATAGTTTTCATCACTTATATGTCATAGATGTCATGCTGATGGCTTTCTATTTTGCTGTATCAGACATATCAGTCATTTTAAATGGTGTTACTATGTTAATTTGTTTTCTGTTATGTGAAATTTAATTCACACTTAATGTGTTTCATTTTGCAACATTCATCGGCTATAGACATCTATCCTAATATCGTTTAACGTTCTTACCAAACCCATCTTCTGCTCTTGATGAGCTGTCAATGTTATGTTGCTATTATTTAATTATCCCTACTATGTCTTTTCTAAAACATCTACCATTATCTACTAGTGTTTTAAAATCTCTGGAAATATTTACCATCTCCTCCATATTCACTTTGTGTAAAAAAAACTAACAGAAGTTTGTCATGAGAGTTCAAAAAAATCTTTCTAAAATATTTTGTAAGTGGTCCCAAAGAAATATTAGATATATAGGAAATAATGTGATTTTGAGGAACAAATTCAGCACTGTTGTAATCCCATGGATTTCTATATTTGCCTGTGTAACTAGACTGGGGGAAATTTCAACTACATTCCTTCCTTTATGTAAATTATGTACAGCAAAAGTTTAAGAACTGATCAAAAATGTCCCTGGGTTTTTTTGGACTCTAGTAAATCTCCACACATAAGTATAGCGAACTTGCAGATATTCAGTTAGAACCAGATTTGGCTAACATTACCTTGAATCAATTAATGGGCTTGCTCTTGGAATAGGAATGGCAAAATTTGCCCCTTAATTCTAAAGTTATGGTAGTGTTTATTGTCTCTTGTTTCTTTTTTTTTTTTCTTATTTTTCCTCAGCTTCATTTTTCTCCTTCACCTAATTAATCTTTTGCAATGCAGATTTTTCTTAAGGTGTATGAAATATGTGTGTCAAACATCCTCCTTTCTTTTCTAATTTTAGCCAATTCATCTTATGTGCATTTTTTATTTCATTTTATTTCTTGAATGTTTAAATAAACTCTTTGGATAATGTTCTGGCTTCACAGAAGTCAATGGCAAAACTCCTATTGGCTGCAATGGAGCCTGGATTTCACCCATCATCTTTGATGATTTAGGAATGCATTTTGTATTGCTATACTAGGATTTATCCTAAATATTCACTAATACCATTTGCAGATGCCAGTATTTGGAACAATACAGACACTGTACTGTGTGCTGGGTAATAGCTTGAAAGGACTCCAGTTAGCATTGTAAGAACCTGCATATCATCTAACTTCCTGGTGCCTCATTGAAAATCTTTCCCCCATGCAATCTATACAGCTCCCTACAAGTTCCATGTATTTGCTTGATACTAGTTATATTTCAAAAAATAAGGATTACATTTTGCTGTGCTAAAAGGACCACCTAAATAACATAGAAATAACATTTCTGCTCCTCAGTAAGTATGTGATGAGGATGCCAAGAGAGGATGATTAATTGTTCAATTCCAGGTAAGGAATTTGTGATTTGTAAGCTGAAGCACCAAAGAACGTCACTCAATTTAGATGAGAAACAAAGTGGGTGAGGTAATATCTTTTATTGGATCTGATGGTGAAAGAGAACTTTGTGGCCCCTTTCATCATCAGAATTTGGTCCAATTAAATATATTACTTCACTCAGCTTGTCTCTTTTGTATCATGGGACCCATACAGCTACAACACTGCAAATAACTTAGTCTAGATATAATTTCTGAGATATAACAATTACATCAAATTCTTACCAAATCAGTCAACCACACTGTGACCCTTATATGCTCAGTTTCTGAAAACTAAGACACAATCATCTGCATAAAGAATTATGAAACTGCATATTAATTAAAACTGTAATATATAATATGACAATTGCTTACTAACACCATCAGTATCCTTATTAATTTCAGTCTACACTTGGCCTAGGATGGTTCATTTTATGGTCTCATGGATATGCTTTCTCAAGTCTTTCAAAATGAGGACAAAAAATGAAGGAGAAAGTAGTTAAGGACACAGTGACCAATTTTAATTGGGACAAAATATAACATGGTTTTACAAAAGTTAGATCCTGCCAAACAAACCTGATCTCCTTCTTTGAGAAGGTAACAGATTTTTTAGACAAAGGAAACAGTGGATCTAATTTGCCTTGACTTCAGTAAGGCATTGATACAGTTCCATGTAGGGATTTATTAGTTAAATTAGAAAAGATGGGGATCAATATGAAAATTGAAAGGTGGATAAGGAACTGGTTAAAGGGGAGAGTACAGCGGGTCATACTGAAAGGTGAACTGTCAGGCTGGAGGGAGGTTACCAGTGGAGTTCCTCAGGGATTCGTTTTGGGACCAATCTTTTTTAATCTTTGTATTATTGACTATGGCACAAAAAGTGGGAGTAAGCTAATAAAGTTTGTGGATAACATAAAGCTGCGAGGTATTGCCAATTCAGAGAAGTCCCGGGATATCAGTCAGGAAGATCTGGTCAATATTGTAAACTGGAGTAATAGTAATAAGATGAAATTTAATATTGAAAAGTGCAAAGTCATGCATTCAGGGAATAACAACAAGAATTTTAGTTACAAGTTGGAAGTAACGGAGGAGAAGGACCTCTGTGTATTGGTTGACCACAGGATGACTATGAGCTGCCAATGTGATAAGGCTGTGAAAAAAGTAGTCTTGGGATGCATCAGGTGAAGTATTTCCAATAGAGATATGGAGGTGTTAGTACTGTTACACGTGGCACTGGTGAGACCTCATCTGGAATACTGTGTGCATTTCTGGTCTCCCATGTTTAAGAAGGATGAATTCAAAGTGGAACAGGTACAGAGAAGGGTTACTAGGATGATCTGAGGAATGGAAAACCTGTCCTATGAAAGGAGACTCAGAGATCTTGGTTTGTTTAGCCTAACCAAAAGAAGGCTGAGGGGAGATATGATTGCTCTCTATAAATATATCAGAGGGATAAATAGCAGGGAGGAAGAGGAATTATTTAAGCTCAGTACCAATGTGAACACAAGAACACATGGATATAAACTGGCCATCAGGAAGTTTAGACTTGAAATTAGACAAATGTTTCTAACCATCAAAGGAGTGAAGTTCTGGAACAGCCTTCCAAGGGAAGCAGCAGGGGCAAAAGACTTAGTTGGCTTTAAGACTAAGCTTGATACGTTTATGGAGGAGATGGGATAGCCCAATTTTGGCAATTAATTGATTCTTAACTAGTAGTGGCAAATATGCCCAATGGCCTGTGATGGGATGTTAGATGGGGTGGGATCTGAGTTACTACAGAGAATTCTTTCCTGGGTGTCTGACTTGTGAGTCTTGCCCACATGCTCAGGGTTTAGCTGATTGTCATATCTGAAGTTGGAAAGGAATTTTCCTCCTGGGCAGATTGGTAGAGGCCCCAGAGGTTTTTCACCTTCCTCTGGACCAGGGGTCACGGGTCACTTGCTGGAGGATTCTCTGCACCTTGGAGTCTTTAAAACATGATTTGAGGACTTTAATAGCTCAGACATAGGTGAGAGATTTATTGCAGGAGTGAGTGGGTGAGATTCTGTGGCCTGCGTTATTCAGGAGGTCAGACTAAATGATCATAATGGTCCCTTCTGACCTTAAAGTTTATAAGTCTATGAGAATCAGGTTCCCATTGATTCTTTCCTTAAGACTAAAAATGCCCCGTTTAACATTTCTTCAGGGGTCAGGTTTTCTAAACCTTTTATCATTTTTGTTGCTCTCTGTCTGGGCTTCCACCAAACTCATTTCCTAAAGCCAGGTTTGGACACAATACTCTAGCAGAGGCCTCACCAATGCCGAATAGAGTAGGACAATTACTTCCGGTGTCTTACATATGACCCTCCTATTAATAAACTCCAGAATGATATTAGATTTTTTTGCAACTGTATTAAACTGTTGACTCATCCAATTTGTAATCAGCTATAACTTTTCAGCAGTACTACTGCCGACCCATTTTGCAGCTGTGCATTTGATTTTTCCTTCTGAAGTGTCCTTATTGAATTTCACTTGTCCTTATTTAATTTCATCTTGTTAATTTTAGACCAATTCTCCAATTGCTCAAGGTCATTTTGAATTCTAATCTTGCCCTCTAAAGTTCATGAAATCCCTCCCATATTGGCATCATCCACATATTTATAAGTATACTCACCACTCCATTACTGAAGTCATTAATGAAAATATTGAATAATACAGCTGCAGGACTGACCCCTCTGGGATTCCACTAGACAAGTCTTCCCAGTGTGACAGCAAACCATTGACAAATATTCTTTGAAGCCAGTCTTTTAACCATTTATGCAACCACTTTATATTAATTTAATCTAGACCATGTTTCCCTACTTCATTAATATACATTACCTTGTTATTTCCTTGACCTTTCTCAGTTTTAAAAACAATGCAACTGCAAAGGCTTCTCAAATTTTCAATATTCTCTTTGGGAATCTGTGAACTAGCCCAAAATTCACTTTATCACCTTGCTTTTCTTTTTCTTAGCCATGAGTTACAAGTCTGAATGTCAACACTGACATAATGCTTGGCTTGGAACTACTGAATTTGCACAGTGCATTTTCATATTTCAGTTCTATCAGGAAAGAAATACATTTTGGTGGTGATAAGCAAAAGTGATTAGCCCTATAGATAAAAGGGGGAGAGTGAGACAGGATTCTCTGGAATCTGTATAGATCCAAACTAAATGGCATACAGTCAGGTTTGGCAGTTACCAATAGCCTGCAGCTATAGCAACACCTTTTCCCCAGAAGGAGATGTTTTAGAGGAAGGAGCCTTAGCAGTGACAGAGGTATACCTGGAGAGAATATTAAAAAAATCTGTATGCAGCGGTGTCACTTGATGCTATGTGCTGAAATGTAGAATGATTTCTCCAGTACAAAAATCTATTAAAATTAATTCAGAAATACCTCCGGGAGAGATTTGGTGTCGAAGAATTCTACAAGATGTGCAAATACTTTCAGCTTTGATAAGGGAATTTATTAAAAGCTAAGGGAAAGTAGTAACCAGGAAATTTAAACTAGCATAAATTTCTATCATAGTCCAAAGCAGAGTGAAAATATATTTTTCTTATGTTTACAAATAAAGCTTTCTTAATTAAAGTAGTGTATCAGATTTACAAGCTTTCAGGCTAAACCCACAGACAGGCTAAAACCACACACATGAAATTTGCCTAATGCTTAAGTATCTAAATACTAACACAGATGTTTGGGATCATAATCTGTCAGGATTGCCTCCCCACTCTGAACTCTAGGGTACAGATGTGGGGACCTGCATGAAAAAAGAAATAACCCCCACAAGCTTATTTTACCAGCTTGGGTTAAAATGTTTTTCCCCAGAACACAACTTCTTCTGTATCTGGACCTGGTACGCTGCCACCACCAAACTAGGTCTAGGGTAGTTTGGGACCCTTCTTTCGCTTTCCACTAACCCCACAAACTTCTTCCTTCCCTGGAAAGCTTGAGAGAATAAAAAAAACCAAACCTCGCCTGATCCTGCGAGATGTGCCCGATCCAAAACCAGGATCTTATACAATGGAAAACAAGCAGTCAGCTTCTTAAAAGAAAGATTTTAATAAAAGAAAAAAAGAAAGGAATAAATCTCTTATAACCATCAATAGAACAGCATCTACCATAATCAACAAAAGGATTCAGAAACCAAACCTCTTCTCCGAGGCAACTTTCTCCCACTGTTGATATCGCTGCTGAATCTTACAATATCAAGAAGCACCCAGCCAACACTTACCACTGAGAACCCTCCAAGTGATAAAAGGAAGGTAAATTTACTGACTACAGTACTTGACAGAATCTATAGTTACAGTGAAAGACATAGCTGTGTTCATCCCATAGCCGAGGTGAACAGAGAGAGACCCAGACAGAAAATGAAACTTGAAATCCTTTGTCTCCTGAGGAATTTCTCATTGGTCAGTTGTCCACCTCTCAGGTTACCTTTAGCTTAACCCCTTACAGGTAAACACTAATTCTAGGCTACTTCACACTTATGACATAAGCTTTCAAGGGCTAAGACCCATTTCATTAGAAGAAGTGAGTCTTTCCTCATGAAAGTTTATGATCCCAAACATCTCTGTTAATCTATAAGGTGCTACAAGACTCTGTTGCTTTTGCAGATCTAGACTAACATGGCTACCCCTCTGATATTTAAGTACTACCTTTCCAGCAAGATTAATAATGAAACACCCAGTATAGGCAATATAATTATCCTATATAATGAAATAAGTAGTGTTAAAATAAAGATACCAAACCTTCACCCATCTCACAAACCAAACACAAACCTTTTCTGTGATATGGCCAAATCCTTAAATAAATAAATAGAAAATCTGCACAGCATTTTCATTCCTTGACTTAATGCCAGGTGAAAGGCTACATTGCAGTATTGTTGAGCTGCCAGACCCAAAGGATTCCAATAAATTTGGGCAGTGACATGCCAGACAGGTACCATGTTATATTTTTAATTTTTGGTACTGTGCCATGCATACCTGCAATGCTTTATTATGGCACGAGCCAATTGGAATTGCTGTTAATCACAGTTCCCATGTTCCTTTCTAACTTCATTTCGGTCACTTGCAATATTTTGAAACTTCAACATTTTACCTGAAATTTTCTGGCTTGTTTAAATAATACATATTCCCCTCTCCCACAATAAACCACAAACCAACAACATTCATGCTACCTTAAAAGAATGCTAAAAAGTTTAGAAAGTCAAGAGCTCAAAACAGGAAATGCCAAAATTAAAGTCACCTGTGGTACATTAATTCAGCCTCCTTGTGCATATGCATGATGATACATGACTGTTTTTTCTCCACAGGCCAACTGCCTCATTCTGTGTACAAGATGAGTCTGCTCTAGAGTTGAGTTAGACTTGTACAATAAAGGACGCTGTTGTCCGTAGGACCCCTAAGTAATTTATTAAATGAATTGTGACTGTGGCAGGGGACAGCAGGAAGATAAAGGAGGGTCTCAAGGTTAAGGCAGTTGAATGATGCCCTGGAAAACTGGATTCTGTCTTTGCCTCTGCCACAGATTTTCTACATGATGCTGGGCAAATCGCGTAAATGGTTGTTGCTGATTGTGTGGTCCTCATGTTTTGGACACCTGATCTACTATCCTGTGGACTGTTTGCAGAAATGGTGAGCGTTCATAGCTCCAGCTGAAGTCAATGGGGGAAGCGGCATGGTGCTGGTCGCTGTTTCCCGCAGCCCCCATTGGACTGGGATGGTGAACTGCGGCCAGTGGGAGCCGAGTCGGCAAACCGGCAAGTAAACAAACTGGTGGGGCCCGCTAAGGGTGCTTACCCTGAGGTCCCGCATGCCAAGGTTGCTGATCCTTGTGCTGGATACTATCGAGTACTCTGAAAAATCAGGTCCTAAGCATTTCACATGGGGCAGACCAATGTAGCAGATACTTTTTACCATAATCTCTCTGTGCTTCAGTTCCCCATATGTAAAAAATCTCTAACCTCACAGGGGTGTTGTGAAAACAAATTAATTAATGTTTGTAAAGCACTCAGATGCTATAGTGATGAACACCATAGAAAAGCCCATGAGGAAATTAGTAACTCACTCTTCACAGCAGGGTTTGAATAGTGCAGTAATAGAACAGAATAGTGTAATAGTAAAGTAAACAAGGCATGGGGATACACATTAAACAACAAGGAAAAAATAAAATGGCTATGTCATTCAATATCTGCTACACCATCCATCCGGTGCACTGTATGACACCGGGGTCCTGTAGAAAAAAAAATAGGCTGTAATTATGTAATTAGAGACTATAACAATGCATATACTCAAATGACCTAAATTAAAGTTGCACAGGTCCTTAAATATCAATAGTATATTTAGTGAAAAATGTGTTAATGAAGCACCTTTGATACTGACAGAAGTAAAGGCAACAGCCGAGATTTTCCAAAGGTGACTAATTAAGCACCCAAGTTACTAAAGAAGCCTGATTTTTTTTAAAAAAAAAAATGCTGGGCACACACCCTCTGAAAATCAAGTCCCTTTAAGGTGTCTCAGTTTGGGCATCCAAACACTGAGGCATCCAAAATCACTAGTCACATTTGAAATATTGGCCATTACTCAAAAATTTGTATTTAATAAGGGTATTGTTAAACCAGCAATGATATTATCCTCTTGATATCATCTGCCACATTAAACCACTTTAGTCTCTCTTTATTTTACCACATTTATAAAGTGCTTTGAGATGCCTTAGTCTATCTTTGAATAGAAGACTCTGTACAAGTGCTAAGTACTAATAAAATGACTCTAAAAATGTAGAAAAGTGAAAAATAAAATAAAATTAAAAAAAATTTCAGTCATCTTCCTCCCCATGGTCTTGTGTGATTCTGGAGATGCGAAAGAAGATTGAGTGTTTTATTTCAGTGGGAAAGGGTAGGATGGCATCCACAGAAGGGGAGTATCTCCTTCCGTCTCATAGCTCTCCCCCCTTGACCCATTTTTTTTTTTGTTTTCAGGGTCAGCAAGGTGGGGTTTTATAAGCATACCCCTTCTTCCAGGTATCGGCACAATAAAGGGTGAGTGCAAGTGTCTAGGGGTTCCTCTTGAAATTAATACACACTACTATCTTGAGCCCCTACCCAGGTACCTGAGGAAAAAAAAACCAAATATGTTCCTTGGGCACCCTCAGCATACAATACTTCCCCTCTCACAAGCAGTCTATGTATCAAACAAGGAAAACTCTACCAAGAGGAAAAGGATATCAGCATTGATTTGGGAACACAAGAAGTCAGGAATAATATATGAACAAGTAAAACACTCATCCTCAGTATCTTTGTCAGCAGTCTTTTGCTTCTGTGTCCTCATCTGATGGCGTGACCATCCAATGGGCAAGTGTCCCTGTCACATGATACTTCCCCCTATTGCCCTCCTGTGCACTCCACTCATGGTTCATGAAGTCTCAGAGTACAGGAATGCATTCAGGCAGGTACATCTCCAGCCCTAATGGGAAGAGCTACCTGGCTTCTGTGGAGAAATACCTTGCTATCACCTCTTACCATGATGCTGCCTCCAGAATCTCTCTCACTATAATGCTGGCTCCATAGGTCTTTCCACCACCACGTTACCTCTACTCTGTCTTTCGGTATGCTCTCATTTCTAGCCAGGTGCCAAGATCAGATCCCCAGTCTCCTAACTCAGTTATAAGGATTAGTGGTCTAGAGATACTGGATAAGACCACGTTGTTACCACTTTTATGATGCTGGATCCAGGCCTTTATCAGAGTTCACTCAAGTTCAATGGTACATAGGATCCAGGATTAGAGTCCTTGCTCCCACGGATTCACTCCTCCTGATAAAGTAGGAGCCTTTTTTACTCTGCCTTGTGTTCAGCTCCACTCCTCAGCTCACTCCTCACTGAGAGCACATTACGTATAGTTCTGTTTCTCTTTTGTCACACAATAAGAACATTTTATTAATCCTACACCCAAAATTTAAATTAATCTTAACCAAAATGACCAAAATGTTCATACTGGGATAATATGCAAGATATCCCAATAAGGTCTGGATGCAGTGCTGTTGTAGCTGCATTGATCCCAGGATGTTACAGAGACAAGGTAGGTGAGGTAATATCTTTTATTGGATCAACTTCTGTCGGTGAGAGAGACGAGCTTTCAAGCTTATACAGAGCTCATATTCAGGTCTTGCTCATTGTCTCTTCTTCCACTTCACCATTAGATGGCAGCAGACAGCTCCTTCCATAGTACTTTAGAATTGCCATAAGCTTACACATATACGGCAAAAAATATTGGCACAGCATATTTGTGCATTTGTAGACAGATATCATGGCTTTGGCAAATGAGAATATTATAGTTTACAGTGATCATGGTATTTCAACGTAGTCATTAACAGTCAGTTTAATTATTTTAAAAAATTAAAATTACATTGTTTTAGTTTGTTAAATATAGATCTCTAATGTGACAAATTCTAATCTCAGTTACACCCGAGAAACCACATGAAGAAAAAAAAAAAACAGTAGCACAGGTGTAACTGACAAGAACTTGGCTCTTCAGATTCCAGCAATGATGACAATTTATATCTATATAATGATTATGATTTCAGATCTGGCCAAATCCTGTATTATTTCTATAAGTCCTTGTGAACAAGGAACCTATCTAATTTACAAGAGGAATAATCTCTGGTGATTTCTGATCCCTCTCATCCAGCACAAACCAATGAGGATGAAACTATTCTGCTACCACCTTTTATGCATATTGATATTAAAACAGATTGATGGACAGAGATTAAAATCATGTATATTGACATAATTTGAGGGTTATGATAAAAACAAAATCTGTAACCTTGCAAGATATTTTCTGATTTAAATACCACACAAACCCCTCAACTGACCTCTCTCAAGTGAGCTGCAGCAGGAGTGCCATACAAATCAAGTTAGACCAGTGCAGTACAGGAGTACCAGTGCAGTACCAGTTCAGTACAGGAGTACCAGTGCAGTACAGGAGGCCAGATCCTCGAACCCCTGTAACTAGAGGAGTAGTCCCACCATGTTATGGTGTAACAGTTTGATGTAGATGCCTAATCCCATCTTCCATGTTTTCACTTAGTTTGAGGCGTTAGATGTAATCTCTTTACACTCCATTCATTGTAATAAAGGCATGCAAGAGGGAGAGAGAGAGAACTATTGTATGAGTTAGATTTTTATTTTCTTGGTTTCCCATTAGTGAATCTGTCAGCCCAAAGTGGGGGTTTGTGGATGATGTACCAAACTATATTTCATGAAAGAGAGGTGCTGAGAAATCATCAAAGGTATATACCATGCAATTAGTAGAACTGAGTAGAGAAAACAAGGACACAGCACATTATTGTCAATTAGACACTGATTTTCAATGATGCTGAGCACCCACAAATCTACTAAGTCAGGAGGAACTCTGCGTGCATTACTGGCCTGAAAAATTTACTTTTCCAGCCTGAGTGATAACAGTTTTTAACCTGAAACTGCGGGGGAGCAGGGGGTGATGGACACATGAAGATGTCTACAATTTGATTTTGCAAAGCCTCCCCTGGTTCAGGTTCAGTTTTGCAAAAGCAGAGTCAAACCCGGAGACTCAGATCAGGGGGCCATTTTATCCAACCCCCAAAGTTTGAGGTGTTCACATTAGTGGGTCTGATTTGGAATAATTTCTGCTCTAAAGTTAAGTAAAACTGGCCTATTCAATGCTATTAATTCTCTGTTTAAAGGTATTTGCTATTAAAAAAAAATTCTCTTTCCTCCTACCCCCAAAGCCTTCCTGTTCTGTTCTGGATTCATCCATTAAAAATTGACAGTTTGGCATTTTGCATATTGTGCATCCGACAATGCAGATTGATATACTGCCTTGCTACTGAAAAACTCAGAGCACTGCAAAGGAACATAAACTAAAACCAACAATCAATTCCCCATACTAGCATCAGGGCTTTACCTGAGGCTCTTTAAACTTTTTTAATTAATAAAAACTAAACTGAGAACACGAACCAGCTCACAACTTAGGTTCTTTGATTGTAGCTGAAAGTAAGAAGTGGTAGAGCTCCAGCTAAAGACCTCTAACACTGAGCTGTCAAGTCAATTTTTCCTTCCACTGTGAATAGAGCAAAGAAGAAAGTGTACCATTGAATTATTAACTTGTCAATACTTTTTAGTGACTATCTCACTTTAAAAATAAGAGCAGAAAACTATTTCATCATCTTGTACTACTAATTTGCTTTGGTCCTGAAAGTATTGAGAAGAAAGAAAACATCATTTAATGGCAGTGCTGAACAAAGTAACATGACAAAGATCATTAAAAAGATAAGTGACCTCTATCCGAGTTTTACTTCTAAATGAAATGCCCCAGAAAACATGGTTGAAGAACAAGTGCAAAAATCAATGGGGTAACTTTAAGTGCTTTATGAGATGATCCAACATGTATGGAACTAACCGGCAAAAATGTCTAAAAGAGATCCACCGGAACATGCCATCATTCTAGAGAAGAACTGTAATATTTACTTATGTTTATCAGCAGAAGTGTATAAGTGATTCAAGTTTCTTGAACCTTCCCTCTGAAAAATGTATAAACTCTATTGTAGACATAAAAACAGGGATTTGTGGATTTATGATGCCAAGATCATCCATACTGAATGATGTGCCATTTGAGAATGCTGTAGAAGAACCTAGATAGGCTGGATAAGTTATATAGGGCTGGTCTACACTAGCGGGGCCGGGGGAGGGATTGACCGAACATACACAACTTCAGCTACATGATAACAATGTTCTTTTAACATACAAATTATTATTTTTTTTTAATAAAAAAAGAAATTTTAAAAAATTGATCCTTTGCAATATCCCCACAAACAGGCCATCAGCATGGCTGGAATCCAGAGCTAATAAAGTAACAGTAGCAATAGAAGACTGCTGTTTTCTATGTGGACCATCTGCTGTCAAGGATGGAGACACTTTGAAAGTGAGTTTCATAGCTACTTGCTAGACAGAAACAAGAATGCTGAGATTCAGGAACAATGGGATTCACTTCCAGATTCTGTTAGAATAGTATGATCTAGTGGTACAGATCCTTCTGCTCTCATCACTGGGTTCTGCCCCATACACCTCCCTTTGTTCCTTCCCATGTTTTTTCCCTCCCTTCTATTCTCCTTCATTCCTGGGACTTCTGGTCCTCTTTTCCTGTATTTCTGTACTCCTACCACCCATCATCTGTCTGCATTTTCTCTTGCCTGACTCCTTGTACAACCTCTGGATCCGAAAGGTCTTCACCAGGCTGAGGTGCTGGGGCTCAAACAATTAAGTGCTGGGGGAAAGCCATTTTTTTTAGTTTCATAACTGACAGGGCAAGCCCAGAGGTGCAGAGACTATGAACTGCCAAAGCTAGAGGTGCTGGAGCTCAGCCCTAACAAGTCCTGGCACAAATTAAACACTGGGGCCCAGTATCTCTCAACCTGCCACATGCAGAAACTCTTCATCAGAAAGTACAAATACCTTCAAGCTAGTAAACAGTTCTTAACACTGGCCCTCGGACAGTAATCAGAGAGAAGAATGTTTGACCCTGGAACTCTACTAAAAACAAGGATGATTAAAAATCAAATTTACTTTCCTTAGCAAGTTTGTCCTTTACATTTATAAACAGACTTATTTAGAAGGTCTTATAAACAAGTTATGGTCAGAATTAAAATCTCTCTCTATATAAAGAATTGTTCACTCTGTAAATCCTTTCATCACTAAGTCCAGTTGTCTAGTTGATAACCAGGGGCTGGAATGCCTAGGAGACTCTTGTATGGCTCACTGTGAGTGTACTGATACTTTTGTTACTGGCTTGTAAAATCATATTATAGAATAAGCCACCAGTGGGACACAAATGCCCTGTTTCCTAACAGTCTGACCTAAAAGTGGCACACTTAATTGTGTGCCATGCCAGGGAGCATGACAATTCCATCCTGTAATTGTGCTTTTCCAGTACTACAAGAACACAAGTTAACTTAACAAAATCAGTCCTCCTGCACATGAACAAAATAAGCCACAGGAAAGTCTTATGCTGCAGTACACCTTTTTTCAGAGGGCTGTATGAGGCCCATGTGTTACTCAAGTCCCAGTTCAAAGCTTAGAATAGGGCTTAGGTAGTGCATAAGCCTTCTGTACAGGCTTGAATTTCAGCTTAGTAGAAAGGACTCACTCAGTGGGGTGCTGATAGTGTGATCAGACAGCAAACGTAAAAAATCAGGACGCGGGGTGGGGGGTAATAGGAACCTATATAAGAAAAAGACCTCAAAAATCGGGACTGTCCCTATAAAATAGAGACATCTGGTCACCCTAGGTGCTGACTACCATTAGTTCCCATTGGTAGTCAGGTAACAAAGTGATGGGCATGTTTTAGACAAAGTCTCATGGGTCTGAGACCAAAGCCTTGTAATTTGGATATAGGCTTTTGATTTTCTTTCAGAGAAAATCTTCAAAAGCAGTAATTCTTGGATTTCCCTTGGTCAGCAGCTTGACCTTGCTGATAGTACCAGGGTTTTAAAGTACGGTTCATGGTGGTTTTTTCAGGACACACAAGTATAGTATCAATTTTATGCTGTGAGCTTCTTACTGAGTATTTAAAAGCTTTTTTTGTCAAGAAGCCAAGTTTGATAAACTCTGACATTCGTTAATATTATTCAGGATCAAGTGTGTATGTTCAAATCTGTCTATAGCAACACAAGAGTTATTGATAACTTAGGTTTGTTTGAAAGCCTTCTTGGGGCTGGAATTATTGGTAAGAGAGTAAGGGAATTTTTTTACTTTTAATAATATGATTAAAAGAACCATTATTTTTTTAATGGGAGTAAAATGTATTGCCTGTTATGAACCCTGGCAACACAAAACAAGCCTAAAAGGTACACATTACAAAAGATTCGAGTATGTTTTAGAAAGACACTTGACACCTAAATCCGTAATTACAGTGAAATGCCTTAGCTTCTGAAAGTATACTCAGGAAGCAGGAAAATCAGTAATTGCTTTGTAGAGGAGTTTAAACTGCTGAACTAGCATTTTGAAGTCAATATGAACCTGAAAGATGTCCTGTGAAATGAAACAGTGCAGAAATATTTTTTAACAAATTGCCCTAATAGATGATAAAATAGATAACTGGTGATTTCATTCTGTAGCAATGGGAACAAAAAAGAATTCTTTTTATATATAAAGAAAGAAACCAAAGTCTTCGGAAACAAATAGTTTTCATACTGCTGGATGTACTGTTGCACACTCACTCCTCCTAAATCTTTCCTCCTAATGCCTCTCTACCAGCTCTTCTCTCTATGCACATTGATGGTTGCATTTCCTATCTTCCAGGTTAGAAACCTTGATATCATCTTCAATTCTTCTTTCGCCTTTTCCCCATTGTGACAATTTAGTGTATATGAACTACAAACTCCATTTTGCTTTCTGAGCACCATTTTGATGGAAAGACTATACCGTGCTTTCCCTTTTGTCATGTTTCCTTGGTCTTGGACTGAAATTCCAAGGTGTACAATACAAAATGATCAATGGTCATTAACATTAAGTGACTTTGCTCAAGGTATGCTCAAGATTGTATGCCAAACTTCAAGCAACTAGTTTTTTTCCAGTCTGGACTTCAGGTGAATGGGAACCAAACAATGTGTCAACTTATTAAAACTTTGATCACCAGATGGGAGCTTTGAGGCTGAGTAGGAAGGCCACTTGACAGGGAAGATTTACTATCAAGATCTGCATTTAGTCACTTTCCCTAGCTGACCAGAACAAGAAGGTAACGTTGATTGGGCCCAAGGAGAATGAAAACAGAGGGGAAGGTCTTGAGACCCTGAAACAACTGACAAACCCCCAAAGTCTCTCAGATTGTTTGAAGACATAGGAATGATGGTGTTTGGATTCTTTTTTTAAAAAAAAATGTGCAGGGATCTGTAAGTCTCAGGGAGAGACCATAAGACTAAAGTAAGCAGTGTGTGTGTGTGTGTGTGTGCGCATATCAGAGAGAGAGATTATTTGTAAAGACCATCTTCCATGCTTTAAATATTATGCTAAACTCTAAGGTTAACCTGTAACCCAGAGTACCTACAGGAGTGCAGTTCTGGGGAGGGTGGGCTTAAGCTACAGGAGAGACTTGGGGGGTTTCAGCAATTGTCTTGGGGCTTAAGGCAGCTAGATTACAAGATCCTGGCAACTCTTGGAGAAGCTAGAGCCAGGCAGTGCCTGGATACTGTTTGGTTTCAGTGAGTTTAGAACCAGTCAGGGTCCAGCACTTGGATCCAAACACTGAAACCTAGAGAGTGTCTAGGTGGAGCTCAAAGGTTTGTGATGCACACACTGTCATTAAGTTGTCCCTCTTCCTTTTCTGTTTAAATAACTTTATTTTTATATCAAATATAAGCCAGTCATTATTTTCAAAACCTACAATAAACAAGCTAGCAAGAAAGCAAACAAGACCCCCTGAATCCATAAAAGCATTGCAGAACATTACTTATTTAGTTAGTTAGTTACTTTAATAAGTGAGAACATAGTCTCAATCATCATAGGCTGACTGGCTTCTTATGTCTGCTTTACAGACATTGTCCTTTAGCAGACACATTGTTGTTCTCAACAGACCAACAATGTGAGAGATCCTTTCCCTTGTCCTGGCACTCATGGTCATTTACAGACAATTGCTTGGAGAGTGGGGCAGCTTTCTTACCAAGTAAAATGCCACTTCTAACAAATAAACATTTGGAGAATTGCTCCATAGGTAAGTCATTGCCCCTAATAGGCACAGACTCAGGATCATTTCTTTTCCGTGACTGATTTATGATATTAACTTGACTGCACAAAGCTTTACAATCATTCCTTATTAAAATATCCAAAGGAATTGTATTTTTTGGAATCAAATCCCTTCCACTGAAAGTGGATTTTAGCCATAAGCATTCTTACAAAAATATTCAGGTAATGGTACAACTGTTACAATTTCACCTGACAAATACTCTTCCTCCCTGACAAGACTTGCTTTAACCAAAGTAATATCTGCTACTGCAGTGTCCCTCTATACACCATACACCTTATTCCATTAACTTCTGCACTGCTAATATACTCTGTACTATTATTCCCATATTTATCTTTAATATGAGTTTTAAGATCAAGTCCTTCAGAGACAACAGAAACAGCATTTGCACACAAGGCAGCAGCGGTGGGCTCTATTTGGTTTGTCTGTGTGCTTAGAATAACTGGATTAGCATTTACTGGGTTTGCTAGTTACTTTTTATATTTGGACACTTCAGTTTGATGTGTCCAAGTGTACCATACGAATGACAAACCATTTGTCTTCCCTTAGAGTACGAGTTTTTCTATTCTGAGCTTCCATGAGCTTCTTTATCAGAGTTGGGGTTAGGTTTAATTTTAAACCCTTCTTCTTAAAGTGGGGTGAATAGTGATTATTTTTCCCATGGTGTTTACACCCTTCTTAAACCCTATTTTGGGTATACACACCTGCAATTTCAGCAGCGCATAGGACTGAATCAGGTTCTCTATCACAGACAGCTGCGCTAATATTTTCAGAAGCAAGGGCTAAAAACTTTTCCAAAGTGATTAAATCCAGCAATTTTTCAAAACTCCCACGTGCCTTTGCTCCCACAGCCCACTTTTTAACAAAACCCACTAACTTATGAGCACATTCCACAAAACTACAATCATTAGACATTTTAAACTTTCTAAACTTAACCCATTAAGGTTCAGGAGTGACCTTGAATTGCCTTCACACATAATCTAAAGCAGGGGTCTCAAACTCAAATGACCACAAGGGCCGCACGAGGACTAGTGCACTGGCCTGAGGGCCACATCACTGACACGCCCGCCCTTGCTTCTCCCGGCCCTGCCCCCACTCTACCCTTTCCATTAGGTCCCTCCCCTGCCCTGCCTCCTCCTCTGAGCACACAGCTCCCCGCTCCCTCCTGGAAAGCTCTAGGCACCGCCAACAGCTGTTTGGCAAACAAAGCAAGAGCAACATAGGAAGTCCAGAGCTGGAAACACAAGCAAACAAATCTAATTTAACAAGAAATTACCAGCCTCAGATGATTCAAGCTTCTTTCAAACATAATATGCTGATAAATCTGACAGAAATTTCAGTCCATCTCAGCCTAATATAAATTATAATTTTATAAAGTCTCCTGCTCCCAAACTGATCCTCATAAACCTGTTCCCCATCCCCACTTACCCCTGTACCCTGCGCCCCATTCCCAAATCTCCACCCACTCACCCGTTACTCAGCTCTCTGTACCCCATCCCTAAATCTCACCCCACTCACCTCCCATAACCCTGTTCTCCATCTTCAAATGTCCCCCCACTCATCCTTGTAACCCAGTGCCCTGCCCCCAAATCTCCCCGCAACCGTGCTCACAAAATCTCTCCCCACCCCGCAGCTTCAATACTCTCCCACCACTAAGCTGCCCCTCCTTGTCCCCCCGTGTCCTCTCTCCATCTCCTTTCAGCCTTCCCAGACTCTCCTCCCCGCCACTCCTTGCCTGAGCCTGGCACTCTCCGCACGGGATACCGGTAGTGGGGCATGGCAGGCAGGGGGCGGCACAGCAAGCCCAGGCAGCTGCAGCCAGCCAGAGAGCCATGGATCGGCGCTCACCTCTGGCTGCTCGCAGGGCAGCGTCACCCACCCGGGGGTGGGGAGGCTTCTCTGCTGTCTGGCTGGGCCGCTGCCAAGCCCCGGCTTCCAGTTGCTGCTGCTGCAGCTTCAATGAATGAGCTCGGATGGCGCTTCGCAGGAGCCCTCTGCAGCGGCGGCCAGGAGCGGTAAGCTAGGCTCCCTGCTGCTCTCCCGCCTCCCTCTGCAGGAGGCTTACCGCTCATGGCCACCACTTCAGAGGGCTCCTGCGAAGCGCTGCCCCAGCTAGTTCATTGAGGCCACAGCAGCAGCACCTGGAAGCCAAGACCCAGCCAGGGCACTTTGCAGGAGTCCTCTGCAGCGGTAAGCCTCCCGCAGAGGGAGGTGGGAGAGTGG
Organism: Dermatemys mawii; assembly: GCA_007922305.1. NCBI lineage: Eukaryota > Metazoa > Chordata > Testudines > Dermatemydidae > Dermatemys > Dermatemys mawii. The sequence continues at coordinate 32,071,967 of ML677326.1, read as the reverse complement.
CGGGGAGCCTGGCTTACCACTCCTGGCCGCTGCTGCAGAGGGCTCCTGGAAAGCGCCGCCAGAGCTCATTCATTGAAGCCGCAGCAGCAGCGCTTGGAAGCTGGGGCTTGGCAGCGGCCCAGCCAGGCAGCAGCGAAGCCTCCGCTTCTGGCCCCTCCCTCCTGGAAACTGCTATGGGGTGGGGCAGGGAGCTTTGTGGGCTGCAGAGAAGGGCTTTGCGGGCCGCATGCGGCCCACTGGCCACATGTTTGAGACCCCTGATCTAAAGCTTCTTGTTTATTAAATATGTCCCTGGCTTTCCCAGTCAATCTGGTTAGCAGGACAGGCATTTGCTGCTCATCCTGGATCCCACGCAGAGTGCATAGGCATTTGAAGGTGGACAAAAATTCCTCTTTATCTTCAGTGTCTTTATAAATGGGTCAGATTGTATCTCAGTTTTTTCTGTTGTTGAGGAGTTCCAGGTAGCGGTGACTTTCTCTTCTCTTCCAACACTTGGAGCTGAAGTCTGTGAGCCCTTTGCTCAGTACCAGCCATTCCATATGCCTTTCATGGGCTTCTCTCTCTCTTTCAGCAGCTTCTGCCTTTACTTTAGCCATTCTCTGTTCATGTTCAAGCTGCTAGTCGTTTGCTGCCTTCTGCATTCTAATTGCTTCTGCCCTCTCAGTTGAGGGCAGTGCCCCTGCCTTCTGATCACTGGCCATTAACAGATTTTTCAGTTCTTGCTCTGCAGTTCTGGGGCTTTTTTTCCTCCTAAAAACCAACCCCCATTGTGAGCACAATTCTTCCAGACTTTTTCTATCAAGATCTTCATATGAGCATGGGTCACTCATTGTAACTGATTTTTAACCTTTAAACTATCTAATATCAAAATTAATTTTTGAAAAGCATCCAAAAATCCAATTAACCTGTGGTAATGTGTACCCTAAACAGACTACACCACCGTGACTGATATCCAAAGAGAGGCTTGCGCTAAGATTCAGGAGTGACCTTGAATTGCCTTCATGCATAATCTAAGGCTTCTTCTTCTCTTAATTCATTAAATAATGTCCGTGGTTTCCCAGTCAATCTGGTCAGCAGGACAGGCATTCACTGTTGTTATTGTTCCCTCTGATAGCTCCCTGTATAGCATGGGTTTGCATGCATTTTCCAACCTACACAGATGGCCCAGCCAGCACAGTCATTTTTTGCTTGAGCAGGACTGTCACCGTTGGTAAATTTGCCCTTTGAAGAATCTCTGTGTTGGTGACTTTATTTTGCCATTTGATGTCGAGTATGTGGCGCAAACAACATAGGTGGAAACTGTTCAAACTTTTCTCCTGAAAAGCATAAGTTTTCTCTGTTTTCTCACCATACATGAGAATTCTGAGGATGCAAGCTTGGTACTCTGCCATTTTGGTTACAAGAACTCATGGACTGCCTTTCAACTACCTGTCAGGCATTTTCTCTCATCATTAGCATTGTATTAGGACAGGAGGTTTCCATTCCACAAGATCCTTAAATTACCTTAAATGCAAACCAGCTAGAAGTAGTCCAAAAGTTCAACTATTTAGGTTCTACAGTGACCATCAACCTCTCACTGGATGAAGAACTAAATATTTGCAGCAGAAAGGCTGCCACCACCTTTAACAGACTAACTAAAAGAGTATGGAACAACTCAAAGCTTCTTATGGATTTGGGGGAAAAAAGTGGAGTTATCTTGTGAACATTTCCCTCTTCACGTTGAAATAAGAGGTTGCTCACAGTAAATTATGCAGATTTGTGATCCAGTTTACATGAGGAATACTAACTATGTTGATAATTTAAATGGTCATCACTAGGGAATCTGAGATAATAGCTCCCTGAGATGAATGGGCAGTTCACATTTCTTCAAACTATTGTTTTAGGCTCTGTGAAGGCTCATTAGTTACACTCCTTTTCATTTTTGAGGTTTCTTCACAACCATAACAGCTAGAGATTTACTTTAAAAATCACACACACATAAACAAGCTGAATTTCCAAAATAAATGTCAGTAACTTTAGAGAGGTGGTCATTACGCTGTATGGACATGTACCAGTTAATTTGGTATCCTGGCCTACTTACAAACTATACATATAGGGTCAGGTGCTCAGCTGGTGTAAGTGGCTTAGCTCCAATGACTTGAGTAAAATTATTCATAATTATACCAGATAAAGATGTAGCTTTGATCCTTGTTGCTCAAGATAAGCTACGTCAGGTTACAAGCTCCCAATTCTGTAAGTGTCTGAACATGTTTTTCTATTTGTCTTTGGAGATGTTAAGCACTTTAGCAATATAGTCACACATTTGCAAAATAGATAAGAAGAAAAATCATCATCATCAGTTTTAGAGGTCAGACACTAAATTCTGTGTAAATATTTCATAAATGTCCAAGTTGTTTACAGATAACAATAGTCCAAAAAGAATGTAAAATGTACAGAGTATGATGCAACATATCTAGTTGCTAATATTCAAAGATAAAAAGCTATTTATACAAATTACAGCCTATACATTGTAGAAATCCACACTGTGATCCAACAGAATGTGTTAACTCATAACACCACTCCCTTGCAATGGAGGATTCAAAGAATAGGCAATTTAAACATTGCTGACACTATTCGACACAAAATTTGATCTTAACTTGCTGTCATATGGCAACTAGGGTTTGACTCTTTGTCATTTTTGCCATCTCACTTTTGATTTTCACTGCTGGTTCTTCATATAGTCTATCTAATCAGATTCCCTCAAAAACTAGACTGCTGTGCACAAAACAAAACAATGTTTTTGTGAACTTTTTATATTAGAATAGATATGTTTACAGGAGAGGCTGAGGAACTGGGTCTCTCTCAGGGCATGTCTACACTACAGTTGAAAGTAGGATTGTCCATTGTTAGGCATATCTGCACTAGCTTTAACTGTGCTAGTATAGAAACAGATATGGTGGCATAGGCTAGACTAGACTGCTCTCTGGTGGTTAGTGGACTTGTACTCTGGTTGTTAACCTGTGCAGCCACATCTACACTATTATTGTTATCTGTGCTAGCTTGATTAAATCAGGCATAGCTATGCCTACCCATGCTACAATCACACCTTTATTTGTGAAATAGACATACCCTAAATTGCACTTGTGCTATTCCAGTGGTGCAATGGAGAATTAAACTATCTTAAGCAAGTTGTTGAAAACTCCACTTATTTAGAGGAATCGTTAGCCAGAACAGGACTGATAAGCCCTTTCCCCTTGCTCATGACCTTCTGGGACAGAAGATATTTGTGGGTGGAATGGGAGAGTTTTAGGAGACGTTAAAGAGAAATGATGGATGTTCCAGTGGTAGGGCATTAGGCTAGGAATTTGCAGACCAACTTCTATTCCCTGTTCTGCTACAAGTTTCCTGCGTGACTTTGAACAAGTAACTTGGCTTTCTGTATCAGTTACTCCATCTGTAAGATGGAGATAACAATATTTCCCTACCTCACAAGGGTGTTGTGAAGATTAAAATGGGATGCTGCTGGGATAGGGGCCATAAAAGTACCTAAGAGAGACGGGCCAAACTACCATGTGTTCCTGCACTCCTAAGGCTGATTTAAATTAAAATGAGGCCTAGGTATTTCCAGAATATCTAGGACAGAAAGATAGTGGAAAGTCACCTCTGGAGAACCTGGGCTGAAATCCCCCTCCCCACTTTAAGTCTTATTTAAAATTGTGCATGTGTGTGTGTGTGCATTTAACAGTACAAAGGCTAACACCAGAGTGCATGGTTTAGAAATAAAGATTTATATATCTGCCCAATAATACAAAATGTATTCTGTCTCTAAGTACAATGTTTTTTTCTGACAAGGTCCAGAGCTCTGGACAATTCCACTTGTAATAATAATGTCAAATATATTCTAATTTCAGTAGTTTACATAGTGACTGCTATTTTACTATGGCAATTATATTATATTGTCTCATAATGAAGATCGGTTATGCAATTATGCATGGTCAAAGATAAACTAGTTATTCCAATATATACATGGGTAAACACATTTATGCAGCCAGGAAGCAGACTAGAACAAACAGTAGATTATCATATACATAAATATTGCTCTGTCCACAGCTGTCAGTTTTAGGTTATTACATCAGCATTTCCCATGCCCTAGCCTCTTACAGGCCCCTATAGCTTTTAGATTTGGAAAGAAGGCCAACCATTTCCAATTCATGTTATGTAAATGAGTAATGCACACTTCGACAGCCAAATTACTTCAATAAGTAGCTTTGTAAAAACTTTCCGATTTTCTCAATAAGGTCCTTGCAGGCCCAATATTCTGGGGTCTGTAAAGAAACTTTAATGGGAATTACTTTTAAAGAAATATATATAATATTTAACAGTTAGGAAGATCAATGGTGAGGGTCAATAAAGAATAAAGATGTCATCTTAAGTTGCTATTAGTGTTGTTTGCTTCAGTCTATTCAACTGCACATTGCTGAATAAGTGGTCATTTTGAGTTAAATTACCTATCTAAATGAGATATACAAAAGCTGGCTCAATTTAGTTGCATACTTTGAAATTTGTACTTTGAATTATTCATTTTAGTGAATAGTTTGCTGAAGACTAGCATTCAAACAGCATTTGCCATTATCTTGTTAATAGCCCCTACTGCTTTAAATCTACTAGGAATGCAAATAACTGATAATTCTGAACTCATTAAGGAAATCTCCAGTGACTTACTTTGGTTAAATGTTCCAACAGGCATGTTTAGCACTTCTATTGGGATTGGTAAAGTTCCAAAAAAATCTGTAAATTAAAGTTCTGCAGAGTGCTATAAAATATGCATAATGAAGCCCTGGATGTAAATTAAGAAGATTTATATTGCTGCATTCTGCTTACGTTATTCAATCTGAATGCTTCACAGGTTTTATGAAGCAAATAAACCGTTCTTTTTCTTGAATTTCATTTTAAATGGTCACCACAGATTCATTTTTACTTTAGTTGGTTCACACATTAACAACTGAATTGTTCTTTTTAATCTATATATCATACTAAAGTTTTATAGCACTACATATTCAAAGCCTACTAGGTGCTCCATGTAGTAGCAGTACTACACTGAATTTCGCTATGAGTAGTTCAAAAGAGAGTGGAATATTCTTATGCATAAAATCCTTGGATTCACTTGAGAAGTCTTTGTAACCTTTTATTCTTTTTAAATAAACATTAGCTGACCTACATTTTGTTCTCATGGACATTTATGGAAAGCACGTGAGTTGTGAATGGAGTAGTTCGACTAACTGATTTTACAGCTCGCTGGCTCTTCCAAAAATCAGGAGAAAATAGTTTGGGCTGACCTGAAACATTTTTTGTTAAATTTACAGCAAACTGAAAAGTGAGATTTTTCTTGTCAAATAAAACAATGTTCAACCTGAAACAAAAGTTTCATTTTGAACTTTAAAGTTTTAATTAAAAAAATAAATCAAATTGAAGGAAATTTCTAAACAAAAATAATTTCAAACCAAAATGTTTAATTCTGAAAATGTCAAAATGCAATCGTTTGGGTTTTGGAGAGGGGTTTTTTTAGAAATAATTTGCTAAATTCAACACAAATTCACTAAAACAAAAACAAATTGTCTAGAAATTCTCCCCCTGCCCCCAAGCTTCAGTTGTGAATATTCATGTAAAGGTATATTCATGTGAGTATTCAAAGCGAGCCTACCCATATAACTAGCTTAAGAGCTCTTTGTGGGCTGGAAGCAGGAACAGGATGATAGTGTGAGATTATGTGCAGTTACCACCAGCAGCTTCAACAACTGCAGGTTGGCAGCATTTCAAAGCAAGGAATACTCTTAATCACTTTGGCATGATTCTGGTCAGGTAAGGAGAAAAGAGAAGTATTGACTCTGCACAGATACACTCTGGTATAAACCAGAAAGTTCTGTATATTGCATTGCCTCTTGGTAGGCCACTGCATAGGGCATAGAGGGCTGTTTGTACTGTCAGGTGGATGGCAGAGAGGTTGAGAGAAACAGTAACAGAAAAGAGGAAAATAAGAAGCAAGCAAGTGTGGTAGAGAAGTATCTGCATTCTGCCTTCGATGCTAGCATCTTCTCGATGATGGCACTTGTTTGGACCTGGTCATCTGCTGACAGCAAGGGAGAGGACCTCTGGCACAGAGTACTCTCAAGGATGTCATGTAACTGCTGGTAATGTAGGAGAACGGTGGCTGAGGAGTAAATATCTGCTGCAGCATCATGCTGTCATGTAGGAGGAGACTGCAATGGGCTTGGTGAGGAGATGTTAGTCTTCAACTTCTCTGTGTACTTGGTATTATACTGGATCCACTCTTGCTGGTGCTATTGCACCACTGAACCACATAGGACCTTTCAGACTCATGCTGAACTGAGAGCATTGTTTTGTTTAGCACTAACTTTCTCATTTTGTTCAATAAAAAAAATGCCCATACAGCCTCTTCCTAACTGGGATCCTGTTGGTGCTTCAAGAGCCTGATCCATATCACCTCAAACTCATGTCCTCCTCAAGTGACCTCTCTCTGTGCTCAGGTTTCCTCTCTGTTGCTGCTTGTTCTCAGAGCAGTAGGGCTCTGAGTGAAATAGAAATTTCTCCTCCTCATTTTGGTTTCTACTCTACAGGACCTCACAAGAAAAAGAGTGCAAAGTCTGGCAGCAAATGTAGTGGAGAAATATAATAATATAATGAGATGTGATTATTTCTTAAACAGTTAACTAGTTTCAGGTTCACTTGCTAGAATCACTCCAGTTCATCCAGAAACAATTTGTGTGCTTGATTTCCTGGGGGGAGGTAGTCTTTGATAACTTCATGAAAGGTATCCAGATTGCTAGCTCTTTGGAGCAAGGACATGCCATACATGTTTTTTGTGAAGCACTTAGCATTCACGGGGATGGTAAAAAATAGCTACTAAAAATCAATGCAAATCTTTCTTATTATATTTCTCAACTTCATTTGCCAATGCAGCTTGTGATCTGTTTTTCGCATTGTTAGGATCTGTAAAGGTTAAGAAAAGTCATGAAAAACTGCTAGCGTGCTGGCATTGAATCAGGGAATAGACACAGGCATGCACTATTCCCTCACTTAATAGATAAAGTATTACCCCTTTCCCCTCCCTTCTCCTTGTTGAGAATTAATAAGTGTTGCAGCTGCATAAAAATTGTGGGGATCTAGAGGATAACAGTTTTTTATTGAAAAGGTATCTCCTCCTTCCTTCCTTTCCCAGCTACATAAGTAACCGCTGGGTCATCGCCCCTTTCTCCCTTCCCTGCAAACTGCTGATCCATGGAGTTCATTATTGCAATTATAGCAAAGAAAGTGTATTTTCAAAGTAAAACTTATCGGTAGAATATGCTAATGAGATAAATAGTAATTAGGGTTAGGAATAATTATATTCAGTATAGGGTTATCAATATTTGTATAGGCATTAATATTACTCCATAATGATTGTGGGGGTGTTGTAATAAATGTAGAAATTTACATACTAATGTAGATTAAAAAAAACAAACCTGTGATGCAACTAACCCAGTGCTTACTGGACAATTGGGTCCAGGGGAACAAGTATTGCACTAAAGAAGCCCATCTACTTAAATCCATCTCTGGGTCAGCCTGTTCTTCTTCCAACACATGTTTTTTCAGGGTGGCACCTCTAAAAATTGGTGGAAGCTCTACTCCACAGAAGGTCTCGTCACTTTTCCATCATAATGGAACTGTTTCTGCCATAATAACCTGCTTCTGTGCACGCAAGCACAAGTATACACAATCACCATGAATATACCAGGTAATAAGACTTTGGGGACGTACAAGGAATATTGTAAGTAAGACAGTGGAAGTAATTCTTTCACTCTATTCTGCCCTGATTAAGCCTCAACTGGAGTATCATGTACTGTTCCACATTTTAAGAAAGATGTGAAGAAATTGGAAAAAGTCCAGAAAAAATCCAAAAATGATAAAATTTCTAGAAACCATGACCTATGAGGGAATATTGAAAAAATGAGTTTGTTTACCCCAGAGAAGAGAAGACTGGAGGGGACATAACAACAGTTTTTAAGTACATAAAAGATTGTTACAAGGAGGATGGAGAAAAAATGCCCTTCTTAATTCTGAGGCTAGAAGAAGAAGCAATGGGTTCAAATTGCAACAAGGGAGGTTTAGGTTGGACGTTAGGAAAAACGTCCTACCTGTCAAGGTAGTTAAGAACAAGGAGATTCCACAAACTCCCTGGGCAATTTATTCCATCACTGGAGATTTTTAAGAGCAGGTTAGACAAATACCTGTCAGGGATGGTCTGGAAGATAATACTTAATCCTGCCATGAGTGCAGGGGACTAAACTAGATGACCTCTCGAGGTTCCTTCCAGGACTATGATTCTATAATTCAGTTCAATCAGCAGAGATTCTAAACTGCCTTTGAAACTTAACACTTGCAGGAAATAACAAAATATCTTTTGTATGGAATAATATGCCAACAGATTAGTATTTGAGCATTTGGATCACATTGTGGGGTGATGCTAGCATACATCTAGAAGCAATTAGTTCAATGATGAAATATGAGAATGCAGTGCTCAATTTAAGGACACTTTTGTGAGAGACAATGCCTGTAAAACACTTTACAATCACAGTAGGAACCCAAGTAGAATTAAAGACAAAGGATCAAGATAAAACCTCTTCAAAATGGAAGGGTTATATACGTACATTTGCATGTTTATGCACACATTCATCCAGAAATAAGTAATGTATTCTATCTGAGGCTCTGGCAAGTGGCACTCTTTCTATTCAACATTTGAATTCAGTTGCAAGACCTACAGAGCCCAATCTGATTTAATATGACATTCCATCATGAAACATACTGGGACTCCTTGAATTAGCAGAAATTTGATTTGATGGGCTCTGGCATAATTCCATCACTGTTTGTAACTAGAGTATATGACATAGGTAAATACAAGTGCAGTTCAAATGGACCAGAGGTGTAGCAAGTGGCCAGGCATTATTATATAAAATTATCCAAGTATGAGTATCTCAGGGAAAAGATGTTTGTGATTTGGAAATGGTGGGCCAGACTAAGATATTACTCCTCAGGTTTAAGACAGGTGTAACTCTGGAATTAAAACTGGAGCAAGTAAAATCAGAATTGGGCTCTATGATTTTAGTACTTTGAATGAAGAGACAGTTGCTGTTCACTAACAAGAACAGTTAGTGATGACAATGATAAAAATCACCTTTTACCCTTCTCGCCTGGAATAAGGTAATAAATAGATATGAGGCCAATCGTAAAACACAAACAACAACAATCATCTCAAATAAAGCTAGGCCCTTTGCTTTACTTTAGTTGCAGAAGGCAGGATATTCATTTTGGTGATGGCTCACTGGAAGTTTAATTTAGGGAATTACTTTGCCTCTGTGATTTTTATTTTTTTACTCCAGCCATCAGAGACCCAGAAAGTACAAGAGCTGGTCAAAATGACAGAAGTTTCAATTTTTTTCAGAATAACTGCAAACCATTTCTACTGTTTTTTTAACCATTTTTATAGAGGAACATAAGAAATAAAACACACCCAATCAACTAACCAAACAAAAAAAGCCCCCACATATTTCAAAAAGTAGTGGGCAGAAACAACTGAGTAAATAGTCCCTTGAAATCAAAACTCTTAAATGTATTGCACATAATTTAGTGCCCAGAAGAATTAGCTGATATTAGGATCAGAACAGAACAAAAAAAAAAAAAAACCCAACAACAAAAAAAACACATTTTGCTATTGCCACAAAAATGTAGCTTCAGCAACAGCAAATGTTTCATGAATTGCTATTGGTTTTGCTCAATATTTGTGTCCACTTTTTTCCCAAACCACAAAATGTTTTGTTCAAAAATGTCCTTATTTTAATATTGAAAAAAAAGTCAAGATTGAAATGAAAGGTTTTGATTTTGTTAAAACAAAAAAAATTGTTTAACTGAAGCCATTTCTTTTCCCCAACTTCTCAAAACTGCCAGTGAATTGAAAAATCCATTCTTCACCTTGCTCTAATTGGGACTTGATTATATCACAATGCGAGCATGACCCTGGAGGATCCCACAGGAAACTGAGGTTGTTCAGAACTAATAACAAAGCTAAGTGTATTTTATATTAGCATACATCTAACAAAATATCAAGTATGTGACCCAAATTTAACATCTCAGGTGCAGTTACAGCAGAATCATGTACAGAATAACTATTATCTACCTATTCCATTAAGTGATGATTTTAAGGATCCAACCTTTGTGCATATGTAGCTTGCATGTGTTAGGATTTATTTGTAATTTTTTTAAAATGCAGAGTATTCTCTGTCTTTGCTAGAGAGGCAGCTATTATTTTGTATATTAACACACACACACACCTCTTGCCTTCATTAGGGATTTTTTTGAAATTTTTCTCCTTGTTGCTAACATGGGTGCAACTGAACTTTTGTATCGACATTAGGAGCTCTAGTGCAGATAGGGTTTTAGCTGTGACACCATTTTCAGCACCATATCATCTAACCCTTCTGGGAGCAGGTCTAATGTACACAGTGCCAAAATGCTATCAATGCTCAGGCTCCTAATTTTCATAATAACTCAGCTGAAATGGAGATAGTGACAGTAGGTAGCTTTTCCAAAATGTTGCTTCTGTAAACAGAGACAGTGCATATATTCTTTCAAGGGCTTTTTCTTGTTTGGATGTTTTCTTAATA